>OX326961.1:32407510-33611842 GCA_946800325.1 Luzula sylvatica | reverse complement strand
TTTATAGCAATTATAATAAAAATTTAAAAATAAAACAAACAAAAATATAATAATTCAATTTTTATAATTCAACTTAAGTATACACGAAAGTCCAAAATTTAAAAAAACATATGAAATATTAATAAAACATATCGAATAAATGTCTGTCGACCTAAACATATCAGAATAAATATTCTTAGTTATCTAAATTCTAATTAGACAAAAAGATCAATTAATTATATGTGTCAATCGAAATTAGACACAAAATAATTAACCATGATAAGCTGGATCAGAATTACCTTGTTCATGTAAGAATTAAACACAAAATGCCACTAATTACAATTGTTATTTGAAAGAGAACCTTTGATCTCTCCAATTTTACTACGAAACTATTTACCGGTTTGTAATGCCAAAAAAAAAAAAAAAAAAAAAAAATCTGTTTTATGTAAAAAACGGTAAAAAAAAACGTTTAAAACGTTTTTTGACAAAAAAACGGTTGACCGTTTTTTGAATTTTTCTTGCAAAAAACGGGACGGTTTGGCACCGTTTTACCGTTTTTTTACCGTTTTACACCGTTTTACATCGTTTTTTGCAACACCGAATCAAACTAGCCAAATTCAATAATGCGACGGACGAAATCATCACTAAACTAATCGGTGACGAATCGAACTCCATTATTTCCTTCTCGTAACGTTTTGAATTTTCATCGTGGCTTACTTTATCGGTTATCTGAAATCCCATCTCAGAAAGCCCTAATATTTTCATGAACGAAACTAGGGTTCCAAATAAATAAGAAGTTTGTCTTTTTATCAACCACATTCTTTGAATATTCCACCACCCTTTCAAAGTTATCTCTTTCGTCATTAATGCTTCTAAGGCGCTATATATTGCTTTCCAATCATCACATAAGCGAATGGTACGAACCATCTTCCGCTCCTCCCTCGCTCCGCCTCTCACATGGCCATCTTCCGCTCAAATTCGTCAAAATCTCGTTTTCTCTTCGTCGTCTGTAATGCAGTCTCCGGTCTGGTATCTCCGTCTCGAACGACTCTTCCAGAAGATCCAACGAGCAGACTTCCATGGATTCTTCTGGAACCACTGGTAAGGCTCCATTTCTTGGATTGGAACTTATTTTTTGGCAGAATATGTGGGATTTTATTCACAGTAATTTTGTTTTGTAGAAAAGAATCAGGTTTTGAAGCATTCTTCTTCGACAAAAAAGAGATAACAGAAGATAAATCGAGAGATTTCCCCTCATCGAGCAGGTATTTAGTTCTGTATTCTACCACTAAACATGCGATTAAGCGACAATGTGGTCCAAATCCAAATTGCCTCAATTAATAACTGAGTTGTGCAATTAATCCTCAAAACGAACCCATTACAGTTTCAATTTACCATCTTTTCAACAATTAATTACCCCCTCTTTAGTTGCGTCTGTTAGGCTACTAAGGATAGATGAAGGAGGAGCTTTTGCTGATTTATTGAATCAAAAGGGGGAAAATTCAGGAAGAAATGAAATGAATTATGTTGAAAGAACTCTAGGGTTTCGAACCAAAGATCTCGACAATAGAGATATCAGACTGGTAATAAATACTATATATTTTCTCATCATGTTTTTTTCTCTATTTAATCGGTTTATTAATTTTTGTAATAATTGGTGTTATTTTAGGTCACAGAAGTAGTTGCGGGAAGTATTAGATGGAAAAAATATTTAGACCATCTTATATTATCTCTATGTAATGAAGAAATAGTATTTAGAGGCATGGAACCACTTCTTTTGCAAGTAATTATTTATTTTATACGGGCCTTTTTGCACTTTTTCGCTACTACTTTATCATTTTAATATTGTTTTCAGTTTTTTCTCTAATTGTTCAGATTCTACGCATTGGATTCTATGAAATTCTGAAACTTAACATGCCTTCTTATGCTGTTGTTGATGAGGTTTCTATCTCTTTCTTTCTCTCTCTAAAAATTTAAAATTTAAAATTCGAAATTGTTGGTTTCAGAGTGTAAAGCTTGAAAAGTAGCACTAAGACCTGGAGCAGGCAACATGGTAAATGGAATTTTAAGAAAACTAATTTCATTGAAGGTATTGAAATCTAGAAACCTAATTTGCATATGTATATTATTATTTTAATTATGCTAATTAATTAGTTAACGAATCAATTAATTTTAAAATTAGGAGTCAAATTCTCTTCCTTCACCAAAACTAGAAGGAAATGTTCGCGCCAAAGCACGAGCTCTTGCAATTATTCATTCTCACCCTGTTGTAAGTTTATATTTAACATTAAGGTTTGAGATAAAAAAAACTCAAATTCAAACTCGATTCATTCTTAATCGAGCCAACTTGGCTCGTCTCAATAGTAACAAAATAAAATATTTTCAATATAGATATACTAATAGTCAAAAAAATATATTGATATATTTAGAAAGGTATACAATTATTCGAAAAAGTTTAATGGTCATGTAAAAAGATATATTACTTTTAAAAAATGTACATAGCACATCTAAAAAAATGTTATAATTTAAAATGGTATATTGTAGTTAAAAAATATATCACATATCTAAAAAAAATATATCACACATTTACAAAGGTGTTTGACACATTTAAATAGATATAACTATCACGATTGAGTCACGAGATACGAGTTAAACTTGAAGCCGTATTTTCATTATGCAATCGTTATTATTGTTATTTTATATTTTAATTCACGTGTACTTTTTGTTTGTGAATTATTTTAGTGGATTGTGAGGAGATGGATAAATTATTTTGGCATGGAAGAAGCTATTAAACTCATGATTTGGAATAATAACGAATTTTTATTTGGTTTAAGGTTATTCAATTTCTCTTAGCTTAATAATTTTTTTTTGTTGAGTTAATTAGTGAGTGAAATTTGTTATTTTAAGGGCGAATACTTGGAAAGGCTACAAAAGGGATGATCTTGCTAGCAAATTAGAAGAATTGAAGGTTCTTCAATTTTCTGTTAAAATATTTAAAAACCATGAACCCTATTAAAGATATTATCTTTGTTAATATTCAGGTTGATTATGAGCTATCAATTTTGGATGATTTTGTTCGAATCAGAACTTGCATGCAGGTGTTATATTGATGCATATATCAAAATAATATTTTATTCGCATTAATTTGTACATATTCTCGAATCCTTTTTTATTATCATTTATCGAAAATTTGCAAAATAAACTCTGTATCTATAATAAATTTAAGAAAAAATCCTCCATTTGTGATTTATACACAATGCAGGGTTTTTTTTTGCAAATTTCCCATCTATTTATAATTTTTATATGTAGACGGTGTTACAAGCAGGTCTGCTAAAGGAAGGCGTGTGTTTAGGGATGTCAATGGGCCGGGTAGAAACCCGAACCCGCGGGTACCCGACCCGAACGGGGCGGGTAATACCCGAAAAAAATATCCGCGGGTCGGGTAATACCCGCTCCGGGTTCGAGTACGGGGGAAATTTATTACCCGCGGATATACCCGTTACCCGAACCCGAACCCGAACCCGAAAAATACCCGAAAATTACCCGAAAATATCCCATAATAAGAAAATTTTGGATGTTTTATGGATTAATTATTTGTAATATTTGGATTTTTGACGTATTTGTACAAGTTGTTTGTTTTATGTATTTAAAATTATTGATAATTTTACGTATTTGTATAATAATGTTTAATTTTTTATTTTTTTAGATTATTTATTAATAATTTTCGGATAACGGGTTCGGGTTCGGGTATACCCGTTACCCGCGGGTTCGGGTATAGATTTTTACCCGCGGGTATTTTGATTTCGGGTTCGGGTAATACTCGAAATTTCGGGTTCGGGTATGGGGGAGGCTTATCCGAACCCGACCCGCCCCGTTGACATCCCTACGTGTGTTCAGTTCAAGATGAAAGTGCAGGTAAAATTTCACACACACACATATATATATAATTTTATTAACTAATTAATTATTATTAAACTTAAAAAAATTTAATTAATGAATTATATATTAGGGTTTGTGGTTCGGATCGTGGATCCACAACCCGGAGAAATTATCTATGTTGCGCGGATACTTCAAAAAATGAACCGTATCCGAGAACCGTATCCGATACGGATACGTGACCAATACGGCACCGATACGTATCCGATACGCCACGTGTCGTATTAGACTATTTTAGTATATAAATTTGAACCGATACGATTCCGATACGACAAGATACGTTTCCGATACGGCACAATACATTTCCCATACGACACGATACGTTTCCGATACGACACGATACATTTCCGATACGACACGATACGTTTTCGATACGACAGGATACGGTTCCGATACGGCTGACCTATTGTTTTTTTTTTTGCCCAATATAAAAATACCCAATACTTTTACTATTCAATGGTATTTTACATCACATATTTTTTTATCTTACTTATTCGTAAAATATCAAAACCGATAGTACAACATCTTCATTTTATATAATAATTTAATAAAATTATTTAAATATATATATATATATATATATTTAATTATATAAAAATATTATTAAATAATATACATATATAACGTATCGTATCCTAGAGTTTTGCGAAAATTGTCGTATCGCCGTATCCGTATCGTATCGTATCGGATACGATACTCGTACCCGTATTTGTGCAACATAGGAAATTATCACAGATTGCTGTGCAGGTGGCAAGTCTCTCTACATGGCTTCGCTCCTCAAGGGACAAGATTTATTTTGTACATAATTATATTATACATTATATATATTATAATATTAAATTATTTGTATTCATAATTATTTAAAATGCAGGTAAAATTCATGCCGTTGATGTGAACGAAGGTCGTTTAAGGATTTTAAATGAAGCGGCTCAAATGCATAATCTTGATCGAATGATCTCACCGTCCATTCCGATCTTAGATATTATCCTGTACATCAAAAAATAGTAAATACCAAATCATTAATTAAATACTAAAAAGATTTATATTTTTTTTTACAGAGCGACAGTGTAGAGAAGTCTGACAAGGTTTGTTACATAACCAATTTTGAATTATTCTTAGTACATAGCTTAAATTTATCAAATTTAAAAGATAGGTAAAAAGGACAATGCTACTACAGCCACAACTGAAATTATCGTAATGACCCAATTAATACTCCCTTTATCTTTCCTTACCAAAATTCCTTCATAAATGGCCAAATTCAAGGCCATTATCGCTCCACAAAGCACAATTTGAGCGCAAAACCTCTCAAAATCCCTATTCGTAATCCCAATAACCAAACTAGCCAAATTCAATAATGCGACGGACGAAATCATCACTAAACTAAGCAGTGACGAATCAAACTCCATTATTTCTTTCTCGTAACGTTTTGAATTTTCCTCGTCACTTACTTTATCGGTTATCTGAAATCCCATCTCAGAAAGCCCTAATATTTTCATGAACGAAACTAGGGTTCCGAATAAATAAGAAGTTTGTCTTTTTATCAACCACATTCTTTGAATATTCCACCACCCTTTCAAAGTTATCTCTTTCGTCATTAATGCTTCTAAGGCGCTATATACTTGCTTTCCAATCATCACATAAGCGAATGGTATGAACCATAAACTCGTCATCTAAATTTCAAAATTAATGCAACATAAAATTAGGTTGTTTTTTTTTTCTTTTTTTTAAATAATAATAATAATAATTTCTCACCTTTGGGAATAAAGAGATTCCTTTGAGGAGGCAAAGAGAAGGAACAAACGTATAATAAATAGTAGGGATAGAATTTGGGGCCCACAAGCCATAGATACAATAACCCATTTGCAGACCCAGCTTTATTTTACCGTGGCCAAATAAAAACGTGCAATATTTCGAAAGAAATATTTGAAAATTTCCTTCGCTCCATCGCTTGTGTTGCAAAATTATTTGTGCTAAGGTTGTGGGTCCCACGCCTAAAAAAGCCTTTTGTTTAGGGTTGAAATACACGGATCTCCATCCTCGACATTGGATAATTAAACCCGTTATTACATCCTCGACCGCGCAATCGTATTTCAATCCAACCTACATTTTTGTTTAGGGTTGAAATACACCGATCACCATTTTCAGGATACTTTTGAAGCAATTTTTTGACATTTTGCATGTGCATACAAGATATTTTTGACATTTTGCAGAGATAAGCATAAAATTGCCACTTTAAAATTTAGATATTTTTATTATTGAGAGATACCTCATGTCCCCATAAGGTCTTTAGTTCGTAAGTACTTGTACAAAGAGATTTAGCATTTTCTTCTAATTTGTTGATATCATCATTTGAAGTTCTTTGAGATCTTCCGTGCCAGTCTTCCGTGTAGTTTTTCGTGTAACTCTTGCCACAGAGAGTCTCTCTTCTATGGAAACATCCGGTACCGATATATAATGGACCGCCCCAACTATCCAATCCACACAAGTCCACCTTAATTATTTCATAAAATTATACATTACTAGATTTATCCCCGCGCAAAAATATAAAATAAGAAAAAATGATCAAAATATAAAAAAGGACCGAAATGTAAATAAAAAAAAGACCAAAATGTAAATAAAAAAAGACCAAAATGTAAATTAAAACTAAAAATGACGAAATGACCAAAATATAAAATAAGAAAAAATGATCAAATTGTAAAAAAGTACCGAAATGCAAATTATAAAGGACCATAATGTAAATAAAAATGACCAAAATATAAATTAAAATTAAAAATGACCAAAATGTAAAGAAAAATGATTAAAATGAAAATTAAAAAAATAGTTTTTTTATACAAAGGTCCTTGATAACGTGGAAGCTTAGAATTGCAAGAAATTTGTTTGATTTATATATAAGATATAATGTAAACATAACTAAAAAAATGAAATATATATATATTTGTTATTCGTAAATTGTCAAACCTCGTTAATGACGCTGGGAGAGTCTCCATAAGTATCGTTCTTGGTCATGTTGTTATAATTCTGGGGATACTGCACAAAAGCAATATCGTCGCCTTCTTTGTCTAGAAAGAAACACAACACGTCTCTGATCGAATCAGAATTGTTCGAGTACATGTCACAATCCACGTTTAATATAATCGGACTGTTACTTATCACTGACGAAACCCTAATCTGTATTTCAATATTTCAAACAATATCCTTTCGAATTAATTAACAATAGATTTTTAGCATAAAAGTAAGGGAAATTATGAAATTAATTATACCAAAGAATTCATGGCTCCTGCTTTAAAATTGTGGGGATGTTGAGGTCTCTTCTCGCGAGCCATGTATACCAGTGTTGGCAATTTGTTTCCTTCACTGTCAATCGCATTCGCATCTTTTCCATCTATTAATACCTGTGAATATACAAATCGAGGGATAGGTTTCTTAAATAATATAATGCCTTAGTGCCTGTCAATTAGCATTAAATAAAATTTTGCATGAAAAGAAAATGACCTCAACAATTGAGGGATGGTTTTTCTTAGTCATTTCATCAGTCCATCGAGAAAACCCTTTGTGATTTTCCTTCATTTCTTCAGGAACCTTCCCTAACTCGACAACACCGTCTATTCGACCATTCATCTCATCATATAAATTCTACAATACAACAAAAAGAAAAAATTTCATTAAAAAAGATAAAAAATGTACTTCCAAAATTTCTTCTAATCACAAACCTTAATAGATAACCACTCTTTTGAATACACTTCATCATGGGGCCCATTTAAAGAAGAAAAGAAAGCAAGGGGAGATCTCGGCTCGATTTTGAATCTCTTGCAAAAAGGAAGCCAGTATTTCGCAAATTGTGAAGCCTCCCACATTGCGTAGAATGTTAGAATGGAGCCCCCATCATCAGAGAGATATACGTTCATATTTTCGGTTGGATAATTGTAGGACATGAGCGATAAAACCGTGGATACTACTAAACTCGGAGGCTCCGCATATGGATCCGCGGTACATGCGAAAATATCCACGTTCGGTAATTTATCTTCGTATCTTCACCAAAATTTTACACAAAAAGCGTTAAAATAAGTTAATGAAGAACTTGTAAAAGAAAAGTGTGAACAACCTTAGAGAGAGCTTATCTTTGAAGGTACGGCGATAAACTGGGTTCCAGCGTATCGACTGAGTCAGGATCCAGTAGAATGCATACCAGAGCTCGGCCAATGAAAGTCCGATCCAGGTCAATCGACCATCTTGCCACGTGTCTGGTATGTGAGTTATTCTGTAGTATAGTATCGTGCATATGCCTGCGAATATGGTGGCAGCGTAAAGACGATATGCTAGTCTTCCTTTTGCATGTTCCGTTACGAAGAGACTGTCGTCACGCATCTCTTCGTCTGTGTGAGTGTGGGTGTTTAGTTGATTGTGTGTGAGTGTGGGTGTTTGAGTGAGTTACTAGATGGGCACTTAAATAGAGAGAAAAGAGAGATAGAGAGGGTATCATTTTTCTTTGAGAGGTCACTCTCTACGTACGTGATCAACAAACTGTGTTAAATAAGTATTATTGAATTGCATATATTTCCTTATAAATAAGGTTAATGGATCTAAGGGATGATGTCATTTTCAACTTCATTTTGAAAGTACAATCGGTTCGGAGGATAAAGATTGAAATATAAATATAAATGACCCATTTCTAATATAAATATAGATATAAATATTGAAATATAAATATACAAATCTCTACTCATTGTTATCTAATATAAATGACACATTTCTAAATTATTGTTCGGTTCACGACTCAACATCCTTATTCAATTGTTCATTATTAAATAGCACACTAGAATCGGAAGATAATACAAATATGAAAGACTTGATTCCAATAAAACAAGTAATGCACGGACGGATCCCGAATTAATTTATGGGGCCGGCCGAATTTTATAGGGGCCGAACTAATTTTTTTTTCTTCCAAAATATGCGCCTTGTAGGTTTCAAACTCAAAATCTCCAACCTCCAAAACACACACTTTCCCACTACACCACTTCAATATTTGTGAAATATAAACAATATAATAATTTACCCACATTCTTATTTTGAATTCAAATTTGTGTAATTTTTTTGTGCCACGTCATACTATTCATTTAACTGTTGAATTATGATACGTGGCAAACTTTAGATTGTTGATTAATTATTACTTTTGTATAATCATATTTTTCTTTAAAACCATTTAATTATACATTATTTTACACTATGTTTTAAGCATGTTTAGTAGTCCACATCATCCTGCATTAATGATGTGTACTACTATTATTAGCTATGGTCATATCAGACTAAATTCTATTCAATTGTTTATCATTTCATATAAAATTACGTGATCAATTCTGAAGATAATGGAAAATGAAAAATGCATGTATGAAATACAAAACTTAATATGTAATATTATAAAGTATACACCATATATTAGTATTATTTTTAGAAATTTAATTTAAAAAATTCATCAAATATATTTGTTTCAATTTTTTCTTTATTTTGACATTCATATTAGCATAATTCATACATACATTTTTTCATAGTTTGATTTTGTAAAAATATTATGTAAGAAAATATAATGTAACAAATATATGTTTACACAATACAATTTTAAGTATTTCAGTTACATAATATAATTTAAGTATTATTATTTATTGTAAGAAAATTATAAATATAAGAAATCCATATAATACTAAGTTTATTATATTTGTGTTATTATTCAAACAAATTTAATATTATTTTGTTTTAAAAATAATATAAATTAAAAAGTAGTTTATCCATCTAAATAATTTCTTAAACTTATAAACAACTATCAAATAATATTATTATTTATTAAAATATAATCTTCTAAAAATCATATGATATAAAATAATTTATATTAATGTTTATGCTAAATTAATTTTTTATATTATTTATTAAATTACTTTTATTATTAATTTAAATTGCATTTTGAATGAATAAAAATATTAATACTATATAATTAATGATGTATTATTACATATATTGTATGATTCATAATTTGTATGTTTGATAATATATGAAATATTGTGAATAACAATGATATACTAGTTGTTGTTATGTTTTTCGTAAAATTGTATTATACCTCATATATTATTATAATAACACTAATAAAAGTGTTATTTATTTGAATTAATAAATGAGGTTTTTTGTTATTGTAAAACATATACATAATCATAGATAAATAAGTTCAAATAATTTTATTATAAGACGATATTGTCAATGAAAAACATAATTAACATGCTCGCAACATAGCGCGAGTATTTTTATAGTCATCATAAAATTAATATATCCTGTGAGATCATTTGAAAATTAAAAATGTCACCCAAAATAGAACTATTTCTATAAAGAATGATCAGAGATATAATATCCACTCTAGATGGGAAATTCATATCTTACTTATTCGATGAAAGCAGAGTTTTGCATCTAAGTCTTGCTATCATTTTATTGCACACAAGGAGAGTTTGACGCGTATAATCTCCTCCAACATCGGTTGGAAATCAAAGTTGAATATATTATATATAAAGGAGTTTATCGAAGGGATCGGAAAATTTTAAAAAATTCCCATGTTCTGAGAATCTGAGTGGCTGGTTTGTTCCTACAGGCTGGCATATTACAAATTTACAATGCAATATAAAATAATACACGTAGGTTGATTTTGTAATTGCTGGTGGGTTCATTGTTCTATTTTCCAGACGAGAAACAAGAGAACAGGAAGAAGAATGGCGATATTCAAACCATCCATTCAGAGACAGAAAGTCATATTGCGTGGGCTTAAGAGTCTTTACTTCCTGCTCACTAGTCTTGTAATTGCGGGCGGGTTCATTGTTCGTTTCCAGGAATCAATCAAAGAATATGGATTATGGATACACTTCTTATTTGACCCGTAATTTAAGTCAATGTAGAATAATATATGGCAATATATGATATTTTAATACAAGCAGCTTTGCGACTTAATGCACTACAAGTTTCGAAAATAATCGAAATTGAATGAGAAAGAGAGTATCGTCATCAGTGATTCTCTGTTTAATTTTGCTAATTGAGCCCATTTAGCATGCCCCAAAATTTCACCAACACACCCAATCCCTAATCCCTATATATCTCAAGAGAAATCCTCTATATCTTATCTCAAGAGAAATGATTGTACACGTCTTGAATATATATTTTGGGAGTTGCTAACGCACTCCAGTACTAATGCACATCAAACCGTCATTTTCAACTAGGAGTCGACACTGGCAAAACCGTCAACTTGAAAAAAACGCGGGCAGCAAAACTAGACGAACGACCGCATTTATCGGACAACGCCTAAAATACGAGCAACTGCTTGTTTGTTATACCTTTCACCTTCATAGTTATACTTTTTTACAAAGACTCGTAATTAAAAACACTAATATTTATATCTTTTTTCTACAACAAATATTAGAAAATTTATAAATAATAGCAAACAAGATATAAATATCAACATATATTTATCCATAGTAAAAAAATATAAATAAGAACAAAAATTGTATTCAAAGGTATAAATAATAATTATTTACATATTTTTTTATCAAGAGTATATAAAATAATGTATAAATAATAATAAAAAATATGAACTACATCAAATATTTTATTTATAGTATAGTGAAAAATATAAACTACAACAAATACTTTTTTATTTGTAGACTGTAGTATAGTGAAAAGGTATTAAGCACATATCTTTATTTTCATGGTATAGGAAAATGTTATAAAAATGCTAGACAAAAGTATAAAGTATTAACAAAAATATTTAAATAAGAAATGACGATTTATACATATTATAGAAAAAAAATATAAAAAATAATATAGAAAAAATGAAAAGCTATATATACAAAGTATGTGATAAAATGAAAAAGAGACCGAGCAGCAATGCATTTTTGGAGTGCACTCCAAAATACATTGGCGGCCGTTTGGAGTGCAAATTTTTTTCTCATACATTTTATGTGCAAATCGAAATTAATAGGAAAGCGTTACGTGTTGCATGCCAATTTCTTTGATTTTTTTTTTCAATTTTGATTTTATTCATGCATTTCGTACACACTCCAAAACGCATGTATATTTTGTATCCAAGTTTGTATGAATTTTAGTTATATCATAGTTTTTAATTTATGTTACATAATTTTTATATGTATCTTTAAATACATAATATATCGGTTAGATATTTATACATTTTCACATCTATGATACATATCTTTATGTGTTACTAATTTTTAAATGTATCCAACATCTTTTAGATGTATGATTTTTTTTTTCAAATACATGTTATATATTTTTAAATTTATGAGGCACCTTTATTTGTTATATATAATGATGTATACTATATTTTTTAAATGTATGATATATATATTTTAAATATAATACATGTTATATTTTTTTTATATGTATGATATATACATACACGTAACCAGTTGGACATCGTAATTACAAACCTCAAGGCTCTCATCCAAAACAAGAGCTGATTCGCTCATTGTGACCCGTGACCAGCACCTCCCGATTTCCATGGTAGAGCTAATAAAAGCATTGAGAAGGCATGTTTGAATACTATTTGTGCATGTACGATACACCGTACCATTTAAGATATGTTCTTTTTACATAAGTAACATTTTAACTAGATTTATATTTTTTTTATAACAACTGATATATTTTGCGACATTCGTTTGGAGTGCTCAAATACGTTCAAAATTGAAAAATTCAAAATGTCACGTGTCGCGTTCCTGTGTATTGCAACGACTGGAATGCACATATATGGAGTGCTCTATTCAATCTCATATCTTAATTAACATCATCAATTAACATCCATTTAAAATAATATATAGTTCCTATTTGTGATTTTATTAATCATTCTCTTTAAAGTTTAATGAAATCAGTGAAATTTTGACACGGGTCCTTTATGAATAACATGCTAAAAATACATGTTTAGACATATATTGATGACAGCATAGTGGCAAGAGCACAAACTCTTAGTGTTGTAGACCCGGATTCGAAACCTAGTCTCTGCATCGTTTTACCTTCACGAGCCGTGTGTAAATTAAACTCCGAATGTACAAATAGAAACAAATATTGATGATAGCCTAGCTGGAAAGAACATATGTGTGTGATGCTGAACACCTTGGTACGAATCCCTGCATCATCTTATCCACAAAAATGATTAATGACTACAACAAACACACATTTTTTCTTTAGTGTGTTATATTTAACAAAAAGTCTATTGATCGATGGCTCCAATATACACACAATACAATTAATGTACGCAATATCTTAAAATTATATATGTATAAATAAAATATTTATTTCTCAAGAAATTATATATTTATAATATCAAATTTGACATGTAAATTACCAAAAAATATTTTCCAACAAAAGGTCAAAATTATATTTAAACCATAATAAAAAAGATCAAACTATATTTTTTCAAAATATTATTAATCAAATCATTTGTTTTATAATTTGAAAACTATTTTTTTATTGTCCAAGAAAATAAATAGAAAGTAAAAGAGACAAAATTACATTTAAATCCTAAATATAAACAAACTATATTCTTTCACAATCTTATTAATTTAAATAATTTTTGCTATAATTTGAGAAATAATTTTCTATTGTCCAAGAAAATAAATAGAAACTAAAAGAATCAAAATTATAATTAAACCTTATAAAACATCGAACCATATTTTTTCCCAATCTTATTAATCAAAATATTTTTAGATATAATTCGAAAAAAATAGTGCAAGAAAATTAATAGAAACTAAAATAGTCTGAATTGTAATTAAACCCTAAAAATAGCGAACTATATTTTTTTCCCAATCTTATTAATAAAATTCATTTTTATCATATAATATTTTTTTTAAATTATCTTTTATATTTATATAATTTTAACATTTCATACGTTATATATATTTGAATTTTATATTTTTTTTCCTGAAAGACTAACATAAAATAATAATAATATGAACAACAATATTAAAATAACACCGTGAAAATATTAAAAAATAAAATATCATGAAACTATTAAAACAATACCTAAAAAGAGAATGAAAATTTAATAAATTCAACATTCGTGCAATTAAATTTTACATATTCAAAAAATTTCAAACACCTAACACGGACACGCGAAATTTTCCGCTTACGTCCGGCTAGTTCATAGTAATATCCGACATAAATTAAATTCACTTTAATTCATAATAATACTTAATAATCAATATTTTAATTTCACCCAATGGACAATAGTTTATTTCTTTTCATAGTAATATCTAATAGAAAATAACTCTATTTTATTTTTCAGACGTACAAACTATTAGATTTTCATTTTCCAAATTTATTTCCTTCTTCTCTTACTTTCATATTAATTCATAATTTAACATATATATTTTTATAAACTATTTAGAATTACAAAATAAGAAGGACTTGAGTTTTAAAAATATTATTATACTATTACATCATATTATCCGCTTTAGTATTCGAATATGATCCGTATCTGTATCCGACAATATCCGAACCGTATCCGCATTCGGTTACTATTCGTATCGTATCTGATTCGGATAGTTCCGGATCTATATCTAAAAATATATGGATATGAATATGGTGTAACCACTATCTGAACCGTTGGCACATCTAGTTGCTGGTTTGGGCAGCTGGCGTGTCAAAACAGTTTGACATTAGTCCAAAAATACTTGTAAAAAGATAAAGTTGTGTATAAATAATCATTATGTGCCATACTTTTCTATGTTCTGGTTAGGGATGTCAACGGGGCGGGTTGGGTTCGGGTAACCCTCCCCCATATCCGAATCTGAATTTTCGGGTATTATCCGAACTCGAACAAAAAATGTCCGAGGGTAAAAAATCATATCCGAATCCGAACTCGCGGGTAACGAGTATACCCGAACCCGTTACCTGAAAATTATTAATAAAAAATCTAAAAATATTAAAAAATAAAACATTATTATACAAATACGTAAAGTTATCAACAATTTTAAATATATAAAACAAGCAACTTGTACAAATACATTAAAAATCCAAGTATTACAAATAATAAATCCCTAAAACATCCAAAATTTAAATATTATGGGATATTTTCGAAAAAATTTCGGGTAATTTCGTGGATTTTTTGGGTTCGGATAACGGGTATACCCGCGGGTACAAAAACATGAAGCGGGTATTTTTTTGGGTATTACCCGCCCTGTTCGGATCGAGTACCCGCGGGTTCGGGTTTCTACCCGGCCCATTGACATCCCTAGTTCTGGTTTGTAATCCGCCGTGGTGGTCATTTCATGCCGCGAGGAGGTTAACCCCTTTCGTGAATCTACTTCCTAGATATTCTCTCGGCGATCTCAAAATTTTATGTGTATATACATGATATTTTGGAATGTCCATGAGATGGATAAAATTCGAATTCGCGGGTATCCGACCCGAACGGGATGAGTAGTATCCGTAATAATAATAATTGCGGCTAGGGTAATATAAAAAAATACCCGCTCCGGGTTTCGGTCAGATATTAGGGTAAATTTCTATTCGTGGATATTATTCGTTATTCGAAAAATACCCAACCGGAAACAGCACTCCAAAAATACCCAAAAATATCCATTAATTCGAATATTTTGGATGTTTGATGACTTAATTATTTCTAATATTTGGATTTTTAATTTATTTGAACATGTTGCTATTGGAAAATTTCGCACTCATGTACCATACATGATGCAGCGGATATGTGGGATTTTCCTGATCGAGGATCCTGTTTCGATATTATTCGTGTGCGGAATGAAGTGTTTGAACCATTTCTCGTCAAATTGACGGTGAATGAGAGATTGGAGCGCCAGTATTCCGTCTTGCACGTTCTCCTCCTTGTTGCTCATGTTTGTATCGTGTGATTGATCACAAGTCTCTTTACTCGAAGACCTGTACTCGTAATCCATCGGAAATTCGTATTCTCGGATAATCAACAGTTGTCCTAGTTCAACCATTGAGTACTTGTACGTTTTATCTCACAAAAGTCAAACCCAAAAATTGAGAAACTCTTTTCTTTTGTTTTTTTTCCTCTAGACAAGTATTATGATGTAGAATTACTTGATTTGAGAGAAAAATACGTTTTTAGGATATATACATGGATAAGATCTAGTGGAAAAACACATTTTAAAACATAAAAAAATGTCTGCACCTTTTCACTATTATGTAAAAATGAAATAAAAAAATCGTACAAATCGAATCCGAATCTTCACAAAAGTTGTAGATAATTTAATTATCTTTCCAACTCAATTTAGCCCAACTCAATTGGATTTCGGACACGAAAGTTATGACGGTTTTAGTAACTGTGAGTAAAACCATCCCCCCCTTTCGACATTCAATTAAAACGAAAATTATAAATCTTTCAAATAGAAAACAACTTTTGATGAAAGTTCTAGATGATATTTTTATCTATCCAACCAAATTTGAACCATCGCAATTGAAGTCAGCATGTGAAATTTATGACAGTTTTACTAAAACACATTTCTGTTGAATTTTCTGAATTTTATTGTATTTTTCATACAACCGTTATTTTTATCAATTTAACCACACCCAATATACATATGTGTATATAATATACACATTATTAATTTTGTGTCCTTGTTAATACATATCCTTTAAGTTGTTCGTATTATGTTTTTAAAATTGTTGGTGTTTTATTTATATGTAGAATAATTTTTAAAATTATTTTTTATGATTTTTTGTCGGTGATTAATATATTTATTTTTGTATTTTCGAGTAACGGATAATATTCGGAGGTTTAAATTTACCCGAAGGTTCGGATACGGGGAATTTTTTATCCGCGAATATTTTTGGTTCGGATAATACCCAAAAATTCGGGTACGAATGTGAGAAAGAGTTACCCGAACCCGCCGTTGACATCCCTACTCACATTAATATATGATCTCTTATTTTCGGTATCTTCGCACATATGACACACAAATTGGGTTGTGACTGTGAGGATATATCTCCTTTATCAATATGCCAGCCATGTTAGATTTTTCAAGGAAGTGACAATCATATAAATTATCTTGTTGGGGCGGCACGAACTGGCATTGCCCGTAAAAATCCGGTAAAAGGACATCAATAACTATCTGAATTCTCCCGAATAATCTTAAATCAAAACCGTACCTTAAATCGTATGCGGAAGCGTATTGCACCCATTCGAGTTGATGTCACGCCAACACCATTTTTGCGTTCAAGTAATTGCAAGTAATAGATTCCAAATAGTTTATGATGTCCAATTTAGAGTATTTTTTGATATTCTCTAATGAATCTCTTTCTTTCATCTGAATGGGGCATATGACAAAGTGGAAACATTTCTTATGTATTCGGAACCGAATTATTTTTATAGCCACAAAACATCTTATCTCAAAAGGCATATATTTTCGGCCTCCTAATGTGGATTTTCTAATTCCCGTAAAAGGACAACAATAATTATGTGAATTCTACCGAATAATCTTAAATCGAAATCGTACCTTAAATTGTATGCGGAAGCGTATTGAATCCATTCGAATTGATGTCGCGCCAACACTGTTTTTGCATTCAAGAAAATTTAGTTGCAAGTAATAGTTTTCAAGTAGTTTATGATGTCCAATTTAAAGTCGAAGTGAATATAGAAAACTATGCATTGAATATAGAAAATGGGACTTGTTCACAAATTCTCGAAGATAAAGTATAATTTGAGAAATATTATAAAGCTGTTATTTCAAAATGGGACTTGTTCACAAATGGGACTTGTTCACAAATTCTCATCAATTTTTTTAAAATGGGACTTGTTCACAAATTCTGCATCAATTTTTTTTTACAAACACCGTTTTTGCATTCAAAATGGGACTTGTTCACAAATTCTCATCAATTTTTTTTACAAACACCGTTTTTGCATTCAAAATGGGACTTGTTCACAAATTCTCATCAATTTTTTAAAAAAGCTGTTATTTCACAAACAATCTTATTTTTCATGGTAAATGTTCTGCATTTTTTTTTTTAATCTATTTATGTCGAAGTGAATATAGAAAACTATGCATTGAAATAAAAAAAAATTCAGATTCAAAAACTATAATTTGTGTTTTATGATATATGATAGAAGACAAAGTTTCGGGTTTCGGGTTCAAAAAATTCAGATTCAAAATGTCGAAGCGCACCCAACAAATCTTAAGGTACTATCATACACCCTACAACTCTTTCAACGAGTTTCGGGTTTAGCCATTAATTGGGACAAAACCGCTTTTGTCCCAATATCCGTACCGGAGGAACTTCACGGTACCTTGCAAAGATTACTAAATTGCGCAAAAACAACTTTGCCAATCCTATACCTCGGCATGCCGCTAAACACGAAAAAACCAAGGAAAGTTGACTACATCCCACTAATTAAGAAAATGCAAGCGAGACTCTCCGGATGGAAAGGAAAATGCCTCTCTCTGGGGGGCGAATAGTACTTGCAAAATCGGTACTTAATGCGGTCCCGACGTATTTCATGCAATGTTTTCGCCTCCCTAAATGGCTAATTAAGGAAATAAATAAAATAACGAGAAAATTCCTTTGGAAAGGAGACAAAGAATGTCTAGGAGGACATTGCCTAATTAATTGGAAACGGGTATGCTTACCAAAGAAAAACGGAGGCCTAGGAATGTTAAATCTAGAAACGCACAACAAAGCTCTTCTATTAAAGTGGCTTTGGAAAATTGGCGCTAATGGCGAAGGAATGTGGGCATCATCCATAAGAGATATTTATGGAATTAATGAGGCGTCCGAATTACCGAATATTACAATTAACCACTCGTCTTACTTCATCAAAGACCTAGTTGCCCTTCTTCCACTATTTCGGATTGCACACGATTTCGACCCATCAACGAACCAACATTCGTGGATGAACAAACCGGACTCATTTTCTACCTCCGCAACCTACAACCTCATAATCAACCCCGGAATAATTTGCAAATGGACCACAACACTATGGAAGACAAAAGCCCCTACGAAAGCGAGATTCTTCGCTTGGTTGGCACTAAACGGAAGGATCCTAACGGGCGATGTCTTGATACAAAGAAATTGGCCGCACGATCCGACTTGCAAAAATTGCAACGATACCGAAGAAACTGCCACTCACCTACTCATGCTTTGTCCTTATGTGAGAAGGATTTCGAACGGGGTCCGTGAGGTCACAGGAACCACATTTGAGACACGTGAATCATTATCAGAATTTTGACTCGATGCCCGCGCAAATCACTCCAAGGACGAAAGGAAAAAGATAGACACCTACTTCGTAGCCGCAATTTGGCTTATTTGGAAAGAACGAAATGACCGAATTTTCAACCTAAAACAGACACCGGCTAGCTCAACAATCGCGAAAATCATTCACCAGGCAGAGAGATGGCAACTATATTGCTAAACAAGGATTTCTCCACGCATTTATACATGCACCTCCAACTTCTAAGAAAGGGATTAACTCACTGCATACATAGACTAGTTTATGTAATAGGCTAAGGATATTTTTACTTGATTGTGTAAAATTAAAACAATGTATTAAACTTGCTTTAATATATTAAAAAGAAGCATAGCTTCTTTATTTTAAAAAAAAATATAGAAGACAAAGTTAGAATATCTCGAAGAGCTAACTCGTTTACAAGACGAGCTTTTCAATCTGGCTTTCTCGTGAACGAAAAAATATTACAAAAAATATTCGAGGTATAATTTGAGAAATATTATATCCTCGACCAATTGTTTAGGTTGGTGAAGCCAGTTAGTACTTGTTCGATTGACGGTGAACAAAAATAAAAAATAATCTTATCTTTTCTTCGAGGAAACCCAGTTTGTTAATTTCATTAAAATTTTAAAATAAAAAATAATCTTATCTTTTCTTCGAGGAAACCCAGTTTGTTAATTTCATTAAAATTTTAAAATAAAAAATAATCTTATCTTTTCTTCGAGGAAACCCAGTTTGTTAATTTCATTAAAATTTTATTGAAATTGCATTGTAATTATTCACGTCTATACACATTTGATTTTTTTTTATTTTTTTTTTAGGAGTTTACAATATAACATGTTAATAATTTCATCCTTGAAATTTTATAATTTTTATTTCTCGAATCATGTGAAATATTAAGGGGTGTCAACGGTTCGGATCCGGTTCGGATAGTGGTCATACCAGATCCATATCCATATTGTCGGATCCGGATACGGTTCGGATATTAAACGGATACGGATACGGTTCGGATAATGTCGGATACGGATACGGATATGGTTCTGTTTCGGATATTAAAACGGATATTATGTTATCATAACGTAACTTACTTTTTAGCTATAAATATATATAATTTGTGACATGAACGATAAATATGATTATATTTAAACATAATTTTACGATTGTGAGTTAAATCATTTACAAATCATTAATTTGTATATGATTTTTCAACTAATATCAAATATAATACATAAAAATAATATATAATATGAGTATCCGGATCCGATTTCGTTTCGAGTATCCAGATCCTAAAAATACCCGGATCCGGAACACGGATCCGGTTCCCGCACCAAAACCGAATATCGAATCCGGTTCCCGATCTTAAAATTAGCAACCAGATCCATATCCGGATCCACTCGGATTCGGATATTTTTTTCGAATCCGGATATTTTTTCGGATACGGTTCGGGTCGGTTCGGGCAATATCCACACCATTGACATCCCTGGAAATATAGCATTGAAGGGAGCTTGTTCAGCCCGTTTAATTCGGTTTCTCAACTAAATTCAAATATTATGATATTTATATCTTTGTTACAAAATTAATTTTTATTATTCTTTATAAATAGCATAAATTTATCAAATCTAAAAAATAGGTAAAAGATACAATATTATTACAACCCCGATTGAAATTATCGTAATGACCCAATTAATACTCCCTTTATCCTTCCTTATCAAAATTCCTTCGTAGATAGCTAAATTCAAAATCACAATTGCTCCACAAAGAACAATTTGAGCACAAAACCTCTCAAAACCCCCATTCATAATCCCAATAATCAAACTTGCCAAATTCAATAATGCAATGGACGAAATCATCACTAAACTAAATGGTGACGAATCGAACTCCATTATTTCATTCTCGTATCGTTTCGAATTTTCCTCATCACTCATTTTCTCAGTTATCACAAATCCCATCTCAGAAAGTCCTAATATTTTCATGAACGAAGCTAGGGTTCCGAACAAATAAGAAGTCTGTCTTTTTATCATCCACATTCGTTGAATATTCCACCATCCTTTCAAAGTTGTCTCTTTCGTCATTAATGCTTCTAATGCGCTATATATTTGCTTTCCAATCATCACATAAGCAAACGGTACGAACCATAAACTCGTAATCTAAACTTCAGAAAAATGCAACATTAGCTTAGAGTTGAGGATTTTCTCTTTATTTTTAATAGTATCTCACCTTTGGGAATAAAGAGATTCCTTTGAGGAGGCAAAGCGAAGGAACAAGAGTATAATAAAGAGTAGGAATAGAATTTGGGGCCCACAAGCCGTAGATACAATAGCCCATTTGCAGACCCAACTTTATTTTTCCGCGGCCGTATAAAAAGGTGCAATATTTTGAACAAAATATTTGAAAATTTCCTTCGCTCCATCGCTTGTGTTGCAAAATCGTTTGTGCTAAGGTTGTGGGTCCCACGCCTAAAAATCCCTTTTGTTTAGGGTTGAAATACACGGATCTCCATCCTCGACATTGGATAATTAAACCCGTTATTACATCCTCGACCGGACACCCGTATTTCAATCCAACCTACATTTTTTAGACTTACAGTTTTTGTATAGGCAAAATTTCATGTATGCCCCTGCAAAACCTCAAAATATCAAGTATACTGGTCCAAAACGTGAAATATCACCAGTTTCAGAATACTTTCGAAGCAAATTTTTCTACATTTTGTTGGGCATAAATGATATTTTTGACATTTGCAGAGATAATCATAAAATTACAGCTTTAAAATTTAGATATTTTATGATTGAGCGATACCTCATGTCCCCATAAGGTATTTAGTTCACAAGTGCTAGTACAAAGAGATTTAGCATTTTCTTCTAATTTGATGATATCGTCTTTTGAAGTTCTTTGAGATCTTCCATGCCAGTTTTCCGTGTAGTTTTTCGTGTAACTCTTGCCGCAGAGAATCTCTCTTCTATGGAAACATCCAGTACCGATATATAATGGACCACCCCAACTATCCAATCCACACATCTCCACCTTAATTATGTCATAAAATTATAAATTTTATAAACATAATTAAAGGACGAATATATATTTGTTATTCGTAAATTATCAAACCTCATTAATGGCGCTGAGAGAGTTTCCATATGTATCGTTCTTGGTTAAGTTGTTATAATTCTGTGGATACTGAACAAAAGCAATATCGTGGCCTTTTTCTTCGTCTAAAAAGAAACATAACGCGTCTCTGATCGAATCGGAATTGTTCGAGTACATGTCACAGTCCACGTTTAATATTATCGGACTGTTACTTATCACTGACGAAACCCTAATCTTTATTTCAGTATTTCAATCAATATCCTTTTGAATTAATTAGCAATATATTTTTAGCATAAAAGTCAGGGAAATTATTAAATTAATTATACCAAAGAATTCATGGCTCCTGCTTTAAAATTGTGGGGATGTTGAGGTCTCTTCTCGCGAGCCATGTATACCAGTGTTGGCAATTTGTTTCCTTCACTGTCAATCGCATTCGCGTCTTTTCCATTTATTAATACCTGTGAATATATAAATCGAGGGATAGGTTTCTTAAATAATATAATGCCTTAGTGCCTGTCAATTAGCATTAAATAAAATTTTGCATGAAAAGAAAATGACCTCAACAATTGAGGGGTGGTTTTTCTTAGTCATTTCATCAGTCCATTGAGAAAACCCTTTGTGATTTTCCTTCATTTCTTCTTGAACCTTCCCTAACGCGACAACACCGTCTATTCGATTATTCATTTCATCATATAAATTCTACAATACAACAAAAAAAAAAAATTTCATAAAAAAAGATAAAAAATGTACTTCCAAATTTTCATGTAATCACAAACCTTGATAGATAACCACTCTTTTGAATACACTTCATCACGGGGCTCATTTAAAGAAGAAAAGAAAGCAAGGGGAGATCTCGGCTCGATTTTGAATCTCTTGCAAAAAGGAAGCCAATATTTCGCGAATTGTGAAGCCTCCCACATTGCATAAAATGTTAGAATGGAACCTCCATCATCCGAGAGATACACATTTATATTTCTGGTTGGATAATTGTAGGACATGAGGGATAAAACCGTGGATATTACTAAACTCGGAGGCTCCGCATATGGATCCGCGGTACAAGCGAAAATATCCACGTTCGGTAATTTATCTTCGTATCTTCACCAAAATTTTACACAAAAAGCGTTAAAATAAGTTAATGAAGAAGTTATAGAAGAAAAGTGTCGACAACCTTAGCGAGAGCTTATCTTTGAAGGTACGGCGATAAACTGGGTTCCAGCGTATCGACTGAGTCAGGATCCAGTAGAATGCATACCAGAGCTCGGCCAATGAAAGTCCGATCCATGCCAATCGACCATCTTGCCACGTGTCTGGTATGTGAGTTATTCTGTAGTATAGTATCGTGCATATGCCTGCGAATATGGTGGCAGCGTAAAGACGATATGCTAGTCTCCCTTTTGCATGTTCCGTTACGAAGAGACTGTCGTCACGCATCTCTTCGTCTGTGTGTGAGTGTGGGTGTTTAGTTGATTGTGTGTGAGTGTGGGTGTTTGAGTGAGTTACTAGATGGGCACTTAAATAGAGAGAAAAGAGAGATAAGAGAGGGCATCATTTTTCTTTGAGAGGTCACTCTCTACGTCCGTGATCAACAAACTGTGTTAAATAAGTATTATTGAATTGCATATATTTCCTTGTAAATAAGGTCAAATAAGGTTAAAATGGATCTAAGCGATGATGTCATTTTCAACTTCATTTTGAAAGTATAATCGGTTCGGAGGATAAGATTGAAATATAAATATACAAATCTCTAGTCATTGATATCCTTAATATAAATGACACATTTCTAAATTATTGTTCGGTTCAGAACTCAACATCCTTATTCAATTGGTCATTATTAAATAGCGCACTAGAATTGGAAGATTTAATACAAATATGAAAGCCTTGATTCCAATCCGATCGAACAAGTAATGCATACAGGGGAGGAGGATCCAGTATTAGTTTATAGGGCCGACCGAATTTTATAGGGAGCCGAACTGAATTTTTTTTTCAAAATATATATATATACTAATGAAATTTATTTATGAAATTAACAAAATATACTGATGAAATTAATAAAATATATTTTTCAAATTAGCAAAATACAAAAGTAGCTGTAATTTAAGAAATTGAACTAACAAATCCCAAAGCTTCTTATTTTTGAATGAATGTCATTATAGCTTATAAACAAAATTGACATAATTATCTAAGAAATTGAACTAACATTGGATAATTTACGTAAACTCAAGAAATCCAAAAATCCAACGTTTTATATAGTGGTGTTCACTCAATAAAATACTAACATAATGGAAGATGAAGACGCCTCCAAAAAGAGACACAATAAGAGCTACAATTATGGTTTAAAATTACTTAGGTAAAATCTAGTCTTTAGAATGTAATTTCCATTTAAACATTGTACATAATTTTTTTATCATTTATAAATAATGACAGAAAAAAGTTTTTGGTATTCCTTCGAAAAGATAAAATAAAAAATTAGTGTTTAGAGGACCAAGCATTATGAATAAGTGCATACTCCTAGACACAAATACAAGATGGGTCAATGGACTCATAGCCAAGTTGATTGAGTGTGAGACACAATTATATTTTGTCAGAGATTGTCGGATCGATTTTCATTAGTATAAATGAATAGTGAACACGTGAGTCTTTTTTATTTATTATATAAAATAATAGAAAAAATTATTCGACATATGATCAGAGGCCCATACTCAGTGGACATATGGCATTGATGACATTTTACTGTTTTGTAATTTGGTAAAAATGTTCTACGAATCTATCGAGAAAAGCAGTTAATGCACGGAGAATTAATTTCAAACATTAAAGTGGAGATCATACAATATCGACGCATACATGATGCATGGGTCCTGAAACTCAACTTGAGCTTTCAATTTGATTCGATAGATATGGTGTGGCTGCCAATTCATACTATCTATGTAATGGAAACTTTATAATATTTTGTAGTATATTAAATCAATATATCTGAGTGTAAGTAACCTACTCTAGTTTATAAAAAAAAAAGGGATTTATATATTTATTTATTTTAAAACTTAAAATTACATATTTATCTTTTTGAAATTAAAATATTATATTTACCTCTCATAAATGTAAAATATCATATTTATCGAAAAATAAAAAAAATCATCCGATTTCTCCATTAAAATTTACAAATTTACGATCGATATATAAAATTACTATTTTGTCATTTACATATTTATTTTTTAAAAATATCAAAATATCTTATTTACCTTTACATATTTACTAACAAATCTCAAAGCTGCCAAGTTGTCCTTTCTTCCACGGAAAATCATACGGTGCCCCTCAAACTCACTCCCGCCATATGGGGGATTAGCAATTAATCCCCCACTTAATAAGTCAAATCTCACTCAATTAATAATTAATAAATATTAATTATTAGTGGTTAATCCACATGCATCTTAATTCAATACTAATTAATCATTAATCGAATTTGTTTGTGTTAATTAAAAAAATTCATTAACCACTATTCTTCCGGATCGGCAATGTTTTAGGAAATCTGAGGGGAGAGTAAATGACCTCTTCTTCCACCGGGTGAAGTGCTTCGATCTACTGCAGAGTAAGATGTAACTTTTTAATAGGTCATTATAATTTTTAAATGAAGTCTACGTAATCTAAGAAATTGAAATAACAGATACCAAAGCTTCTTGAATTTTATTTTTACTTATAGGAGTCAAATTGTTTAATTTTTACTAAATAATCCTCTGAATTATGAATTTAATTCTATTGGAAGGACTGGAAGAGAGTATCTAAAAGATAAATTTTTAATATACAGAAAAGTTAGTTTTTCTTTTTAATAAAAATACACATGGGTTTATGTATTTGTTAGCAAAGAATGATTTGTACTATCTAATGAATGAGCTAGTTGGTGTGATATTTGTGGATTTTCCTCTAATTGTATCGAGATATTTATACTAACAGTGAATCAAAGAGAGGTCTATGATGATTTATCTGACTCGAATTTCCAGATTCATTAATTCCTAACGGTGACAAGTCAAAAGAATTTAAACCAATCAAAATTATTGGAGAATGTAGAGATAAGATAAGAGGCTTTCAAACATGCCTCCTCATTTCTCCCACACGATACAAATTTAAAAGTAATTAATTTCTAATTACATTCTCTCAATTAACGGTTAATTCATATTTATTAATAATTGAATATTTTTAATTAATTTTTAATCTATAACGATCTTAATTACGTATTAAATTTTTAATAATTATTAATTAATTATTAATTCACTTTGTTAATGATGAATTAATTGGAATATCACGAAAATATATAAGGGAAATGGTGTGTGTGTGGGTGGTGTGTGTGTGTGGGGGTGGGCGGGGGTGGGGTGGGCGGGAAGTAGAATATTCCATAAGAAAATGATGGTTAATAATTTTCTAACTTCTAGATTGATACGTACGTGCTCTTTAAACCGATGAACTTATTTCGTATCAAGTTCTCTCTCTCCACAACTCCGATTTTCATGGGAACTCTTACTAATCTTTGAATTTGATTGAGATTGAGATTGAGATTTTGTCGTGTATAGTTGTCCCTATATAGAATACGATATTTTTCAGAATAAAATGTATAAAAAAATACAAAATAAGAAGAAAATGACTTGTAACAGTTTCGTTGTTATTGTTGCCGTGAGTTCTACTTGAGACTGATATTTTTGACCTACTTTAGCACAACTTATTCAATGCTGAAGCAAGGAAAACTGTACCCGATTCTAAATAAGTATTTTTCATTTATCGTGCCCGATTCTAAATAAGCATTTTTCAACTCTTACTAATCTTTGAATTGATTATGCATTCAATCACTTGGGCAGTTGCCGCCAGTTGGGCTATATAAATTCATTAGCAATTGTGGTCGTTTAATATTCTTCAGATCTAATCGTGTTCAAAATACTTCAAATATGTAATTAAAGGGATGATATTCATCCTCTTATAATATTAAAACGATAATATATTAACATGCACATTAAAAATGTGATAAACAGTTACAAATATATTATATGAGGTTGTAAATTAAATTTGAAGTTCATATAAAGATATTTGATGGTAAAGATTTTTCATTTATCGTGCCCGATTCTAAATATAACCCTTTGATTTATTTACCGATATAAAAATCTATATTTTATTTTACTAAATATGAAATATAGGAAAAAAAAATACTAATAATTTTAGTTCACAAGGTATAATACAAATCTTTTTACAACATTTCTAAAAGACCATAATTTAGACTTTGTCTAAATTTTTACAAAAATAAATGAAAAAACAACAATAATAAAAATATAAGAATGAAACTTATTGATAAAAATAATAATTTCACAAAAAAATAAAAAATAAAAAATGCAAATACAAATACTTTATTTTTAAAGAGATTGATGAAAAATATTTAAATATTTATTTAAATAAAACATGATTTATCAGGTGTGAAATGAAATAACACAACAAATATAAATATTTTACATTTACTATCTAATTAATACGATTTATCACATAATAAATATGATTTACTATTAGCTTAAAGCCTATCATGGTTCACCATCTAAGAAGTTTACATTTAATATTTCAGTGTCCAATGCCAACACACAATAAATTGAGAAGAGACATTAAAGGGAATATAAAAAAGAATCACCCAATTATACGTTGTAAAATCATGAAATATTACATGTAGCTTTCAAAAATAAGAAAAATCATGAATACCCCTATAAATCTTTAGAAAATAATAAATATCTAAGGCTGCGAAGGAGTCGAGCTCGAGCGAGCTGTGCCAACTCAGCTTGTAACTTACTCGAGTTGGCTCGGCTCGTTTAGAATTATGATTCGAACTAAAACATCAAGCTCAATCTCGACTCATTCTAATTCGCGCTAGTTCAACTTGGCTCAACAATAACTCAATTAAAAAAACAACTTGAATTTAATTAAAAAAATTGTAACAATTGCGAATAAACAAAAAACATTATAAATACCAAAGTCTAATACAAAATATCTTAAGACATAACAATAATAAAACAAACATACAACACATAACACAAAATAATAAAACAAAAAATGAGATCATAATATCCTAGTTAAATATACCAAAAATACAACACATCCAAAAGTAATAAACCAACAAAAAAACAAACAAAATCTTCATTTGACCCAAGCAAATAGCAAGATATTATCTTACAAATTATAAATAAAATCGTAATGTTACGTTAGATTTTATAAATCAAATAATATTTTAAAACACCTAATTTGGTTGCCTATTCATCTTCTCGTTTCTAGGATTTCAAGAAAAACAATGAGAAAAACACAAGTTTGGGAGAATGATGGTTGATTGAGGCATAATGGCAAAAAGTTCAAGATAAGAAATTTCTTACTTTTTTTGGAGGCTTTTACGATTTTAGCATAATTGACGGCGGGTCAGAGGAATTAGGGTTACCTCAACATAGGAAAGGATCCACAATTTCGATTCCATGCCTTGGTTTACTATTTCTTGCATTATAATAAAAGTATTTAATTTTTTAAATCAAGCTCAAAAAAATTTCGAGCTTAAAACGAGTGAGCTTGATCTGGCTCAAGCTCGGCTCGATAAGCGTTCGAGCTAGCTCAGCTCGGCTCGGCTCGATTAATTTCGAGTTAATGTCGAACGAGTTATTACCGAACTATTATCGAGTCGAGCTCGAGCGAGCCACGAGCCACGAAATAAAGTTACAGTCTAAAAATAGCACATCTAATATCGCTAGAAAAATTAAAACCACCATGCATATCCATCTTTATTTTCAATATTTCTAAAAGTATTCCAAAAATGCCTTGTTTTGTTTGTACACAAATAAGTGAGAGAAGGGGTAATTGTATCGAGGAATTAGCAAGAGTAACACGAACAAGTTTTACGTTTTTCTACATAAACCTCGTAATTGCAAATAAACCAAAGCAAATATTTATTTTTTCAAAAAATTCAAAAAATGAAAAGGGTGAAGTCTAACAGCTTCAAAAAAAAAATTATAATATATTTTAAAAAATGTCTAAATCAATGTCTAAAATGTGCAAAATACTGTTCAGATTTTTTCTCAAAAAAAATTTCGTAATTGAAGGCTAACACAAACAAATTTAATTTTTTTACAAACGTTTTGCAGAAATTCAAAAAGTAAAGTCTAACACCTGAAAAAAGTCAATTCACACAGTTTTCTAAAAATGCCAAAATTGATGTCTACAATGAAAGAAATACTCAGCTTTTATGTTTTTCCATAAGAACTACATAATAAAAGGCTAACACATGCAAAATTCTATTTTTTTAGGAATTTCAAAAAATACAAAACGTAAAGCCTAACACCTTAAAAAAATCATTTTCATACTTCTCTATATAATGCCAAAATTGATTTAAGAAACGAGCAAACACTCAATTTTCATATTTTTCTAAAAAAAACACCGTAATTGAAAAACTAGCACATATAAATTCTATTTTTGTCAAAAAAATTCGCAAAAATTCATAAAGTCAGGTCTAACACGTGTAAAGAAATCAATTATCATTATTTTCTAAAAAACTGACAAATTGATGTCTAATTAAAACGAGCAAAATACTCAGTTTACATTTCTTCCAAAAAAAACTCCACAAATAACAGACACAAGGAACTATTTTTTTCAAAAATTTCAAAAAATCAAAATGTGAAGGTAAAATATCAATAATCATATTTTCCATAAATTGCCCAAATTGATGTCGAAATGAGAAAAATACTCAAATTTCAAATTTTAGACTAATGGAAGAAAATTTCAAATTGTTTACAACAAATTCGCAAAAATGTAAAAAATGAAGTCTAAATGTCTAATACCTCTAAAAAATCAATTATCATTTTGTTCTAAAAAATGTCAAAATTGAAGACTAAAATTATCACTTCGTATTCATGTTTTTTTCTCAAAAAATCACATACATGAAAATTAACACAGCCATATTTCTATTTTTTTTAAATAAAATTTGAATTAGATGTGAAAAGGGAAATGTCACGCCTAAAAAAAATTCTATTAACATTTTCCAATACCAAAATTGATGTCTAAAAAAGGAAAAAATACTTCATTTTCATGTTTTTTTTTTGAAAAAATCTATAATTGAAGAGTAACACAAGTAAATTACTATTTTATTTTCAAAATTACGAAAGAATCCAAAGTGATGTCTAACACCTTCGAAAAAATGAATTCATAATATTGATGTAAAAATGCCAAAATCGATGTCTAAAACGAGAAAATAATCCAATTTTCATGTTTTTCTCAAAAAAACACCGTAAATGAAGACTAAGGCAAGGATAATTCGATATTTCAAAAATTCTGAAAAACACAAAAAGTGATGTCTCACACCTTCAAAAAAATAAATTATAATATTTTTAAAAAAATGTTAAAATTGATGTCTACAAAGAGCAAAATACGTAGTTTTGATGTTTACCTATAAAAACTTAGTATATGAAGACTAGAATATTCGAATTTCTATGTTTTTCCCAAAAGTTAAAAAAAGTGCAAAAAGTGAAGTGAACACATGTAAAAAATCAATTATCATATTTTTCCTAAAGATGCCAAGTTTGATATCTAAAATGAGTAAAATACTCAGTTTTCATGTTCTTCTAAGAAAACACCGTAATTGAAGAGCGAGACATGCAAATTTCTATTTTTTTCCATGAATTCCGCAGAAAATGTAAAAAGTGAAGTGTAACACCTGTAAAAAAATCAATTTATCATTTTTTCTGAAAAATACTAAAATTTGATGTCTAAATCGAGCAAAATACTCAATTTTCATGTTTTTCTTAATACACCCGAACCTGAAAACTTAGATAATCAAAACAAAAAATTTCATAAATATGGAAAAATGCAAAAAGTAAAGTCCCGCGCCTTAAAAAACTAAATTTATAATATTTTTTAAAAAAATGTCAAAATTGATGTCTAGAAAGAGTAAAATACTTAATTTTGTGAGTTTTCTCAAATAACTCGTAATTGAAGACTAACACAAACAAATTTATATTTTTTTCAAAAAAATTGAAAAAAATGCAAAAAGTGATGTCAAACACCTTCAAATTTTGAAATATAATATTTATCTAAAATGGTAAAATTGATGTTTAAAATTAAATACGAATTTTTTTCGGTATAGATAACAAAATTCTTCTCAACCCTTTTTATTGAGAGAAAAAAATTGATCGCATCTTGTTTAGATGAATCTCAATGGAAAATGGAAAAAAAAAATGGTCCCGTTACGCGAAGGTTCGAATCCTTTCATCCCAAATCATATATTCTATTACATATGTTTTGTTAGATAGTTTCTTTTTTTCGTTGGAAATCGGGAAGTAAGTCCAAATAAAATAAAAAAAACCATTGGTCGTTCCAAAAGTGTTCGCCAAATAGCATGAATATTAACACAACCATCTATAATTGTATATAATGAATTGTTTGTACTTCTAAGAATTTGATTTTGTGCTCTAATGTCCAAAGTCAGGTTTAATGGTAAATCATACTTCCACTATATCAATTAAAATTTGTATATTAAATGTATTAAGCATGTATCTTTTCCAAATAATCCAATTAATGTTATCTAATTTATGAGGGTAAGGAATTTGCATATTATTGGGTAAAGAAAAATTACTTGTTGAGGCCATGATCTTAATACAAGTTCGTTCTGCATAAAATTTATTTTTCTCCTCATAAACAATATGTATTCATGCTCTAATACCACTTGTTGTCCCTGTAAAAAATAATGTCCTAGGCTAGACTGTTTAACTTGTATGTAAACGAATATTAATTATTATTTATGTTTGTTGATCTAATATTATATATTTGATTAATGTTTCATTTAATAGGTGTACTGGTTGTTTAACATATTTAGGAATATTTAAATAAATCATTAATTGTATAACTAATTTGTACATCATCATAATATGTGATTATGATAGTAAAACTGTAAAATGAACGTAATACAATTCTAAATGTCACTGGTCATATATATGATGTATATAGAGATATACATGTCTAAAGTAATAGAATATGTATGTACACTAGTATATTCGCATATGAGATAATCATGTTTTACTGATCATGGACATGGAGATGTCAAATACGGAATATAGATATGTATTAGAGACTACCTATTGGATTGACCAATTTATGAGAATATACATGGTTAATGTCGTTATATATATTCTCATAACAAATAGAGTTTTAGTTCTTGGACATGAAGTTATCATTGGATTCCTTATATGCGAATTGTGACACTTAGATATGTTTCTTCGTTATTTTTAACTGGATAACTATAAGATCATTATTACATATTTTCAAAAGTCACTACAAGATTTTAAGAAGATTAATTTTGATGATGAGAATATTGAGGCATTTATAACATGGTTTGACTCTGATGTATGGATATGTTGTGTTATTTTGTAACTTGGTTTGATGATGTATGGATATATTGTTTCGTCTATGTTTTGTCTGGTGTATGTTTGGTTTGATGTATGAGTATATCTGACTGCATAACTTTATTTCATGTAAGCATGAACTATGTTGTAACTTTAATGATGGATAATATTAGTAAATTGAACATTTATGACTAATACCTCATTGTGCATTGTTTCACTCAAAACAATAACAATACCTACAACTATATATGTTGTATAACATCTGACGACCCCGTCGAAGCACAAAATACAACTCATTCACATACTGAAACACAGAAACACAGCCAAAAAATATATAGAACAATCATAACACGAATACTCATACTATAACTAACAGATTCAAACGAAAAAACAATAAAAAACCGAACTCAAACTATCAAAAGAAAAAAAACCATTCCCTGAAATGACATAAACATATATAAAGCCACAAGAACACTCAAAAACATACACCGGAAATATCAAACAAATATTAATATTACTACACTCAGAATCAAAAGAACACAATTGAAAAAATAAAACTCAATATATTAAAAAAAATCACCGAAACCTCATCGACATGAAAAAATAAAACTCAATAAAGCTAGTTATTAATTAAAGTTTGGAAAGAACGAAATGCAACTCCAATATATCAAAAGAACACAATTTCTTCTAACAACTTGGGAAATTTGGAAAGAACGAAATGCAAGAATCTTTAGAAATAAAATCCGTAATCCGGAAACGGTAGCTAACAAAGCCATCCAAGACACCATCATGTGGCGCAACTCCAACAGAAGGGTGGTCCTACAGTCGACCTAATAGGTTCTTAGGTGTAGATCTTACTTTCTATATGTTTCATTTTGTCTTTCTTTTTGAAATATACTCTGTAACCCGAAGATCACTATAGTGGTCTCTTTTCACTTATATACAAACACTAGGCAGTTTTTTGCCTATTCAAAAAAAATTAAAGTTTAATGATTTGATCCTTAGTACGATAATCTGTATGTATCTTCAATCATATATAGGTTCTTTTACTATACAATTTCAATACATATAAAATCATTTTGAAAAATTGCAAATGTTTTATGTAGAAAATAGTAAAATTGTGTATCGTCTTACTTTATCTTCATTCCAAAAAATATAAATGATTAATATCAAAAATAATATTAATATACAAAATCTTTAATTGCAATGTAGAGTTCCAAACAATACTTGGCTTTTATGGTAAAGTACTAAAAGTGCATGTTCCACACACTTTCTAAATGTTTTTATGTTAAAAAAAATGCAAACAAATAGAGAAGTCGAGGATCCGAAACAAGGTTAGTTATGAATTCAGGACTTCAATAATTACCAACCCAGTCTATTTTTTGTGTCGTAATGACTTTGCCAACTATATATTGGTTCTGGTTCTGGCCCTTATTTAGATACAATGGAAAAAAATTGTTATTGCATTGTACATCTCAAAATTCAAAAAAATCAGAGAAAAAGAAAGATAATTGGACCAAACGGATTTGAACAATCTGTCTCGATAAGTTTGATCAAAACTTTATTTTTGTTTCGCGGCCTCTTCGGCTCTGCTCAAAGCATCAGTAAGCACATCTATCGTCCAATCCTTCACGTCATCCTAAAAAACAAAAAAATATATTTAAAATCAAAATACAAAACACAAAAAGAAATGAGAAAAATACTGACAAGTTGAACTGGTTCGTCGGTTCTGATCCGTGCATTAGGCCTAGCCAATTTCGACTCAAACGGTGTTCTTGGTCTGATTTCTTGTATCTCGTCCCATTCTTCACGCGATAACATTCTTACCGTGCCTTGACCCTCTGGTGCATTTTGTATCTTCCTCTCTAACCTCTCTTGTGATTTCGATTCATCGTACTGTTTTTAATTCCACAAAAGATTCAATATGTTGCTCGATTTTTTTCTCTCTTTACATGGATTAATTAACATTTCAGAAAAAAAAAATGGAATTTTAAAGTGAAATAGAGGAAAAAAACAAAACCATCATTAGAAGCTTGGCAAAGAGAGCAATGGCAACGGCGGTAAGAACCATAGGCATCGTAGCCGTATCCAGCCACGCATTCGACTCCCGCGTCTGCACAAAGAACTGATCTCGTTCCGGATCACGCCGTCGCCGCCTCTCCTTGGCCAGTTCCATCGCCCTAGCCCGTATGAGATCACTCGGCGCATTCTCCGCCGCCACCGGCCGTATCGGCCTCCCGTACTTGAGTATTGATCGAATCATCCCCTCCACGGCTCCACCTCTGATGAATTGACGGAAAGAGCTGAGACTGAGTTGGATTAGAGAATTTGGGCTTGATATTTTTAGTTTTAGCTATCGGCTGAATTTAAGCATTTTGTTAGGCCCAAATGTTGATTGGATCGCCCAATATATATATTTTCGGCTACAATATTATTATTTTTTTTAAATAGAATACATTTTTATTTTTTGGTTATTACGTCTAAAATATATTTTTGGTTGTGGGTAATGTCGTTTTATACATATGATAAATATTTTTAAAGTGGAATACATGTTTAGTCTGAAACATATATTTTTCTTAAAGTACAATACATGTTTAATGTACTTTATGAAATGTATATTTTTAGATGTTTGATATATTTTTAGATGTATGTGCATTTTTTTTAGATGTGCCCGACAAATTTTAAAATGTGCGATAGATATACATTTTAATATACAATTTTTAATACTAATATGTCTTTTTATATGACTACTAGTCATTTTTTTAATAATATGTCTATTTAGATGAATGGAATATTGTTTTAGTATATACCTTTTTGAATTATAATTAAGATATGTAATATATTGATTTTAAATAAGGATGTGTCCTTTTACATTACTATCATACATGTCTTCTAAAATATTGTTCATATATATATATAAATGCTAAAAAGAATTCAAAGACCAAAATATACTATTGAAATCAGAAAAATATATTTTTGTGTTTAGCAAAATATACTATTGAAAATATATTATTTTATTCTTAATTTTAGTCATGTTAACAGTTGGATTCAACAGTATATTTTGTTAATTTGAATAATATATTTTGCGCGCGTGGATTCTTTTTGGATTTTTTTTTTTTGAATTCTCCTTAGCAAACATATATATATATATATATATATATATATATATATATATAGATTAACTAAACAATTTGTACAAGTTAGATGTAGTTTTTGCTTGTAATTTGTGTACGTTTGATTTGCTCCAAGATCCGTGCAGATTTAATAACCAAACGCCCGTTTCCTTTCTTACTTCTCCGTTAAACGTAGATTTGACCCGTCTCTTACTTCTCTATCATTCTATCTCCATCGTTCTAGAGTTCCTTTTTTTTCCTCGTCTTTTACCATGGATTGGATTGGCGTCGCACTTCTTCTCTCTGGCGGAGCTGTACCTCTTCTGAAACAGGTCGCACTTCTCTTTCTTTGCAGGAGCATTTTTCTTTCTTTGCAGGAGCAGATGAAGCTTGTACTATCTCTGGCGGAGAATCGCACTTTCTTTGGCGGAGCTGCTTTAGTTTGAACTCTCTCTCAGAGCAGATCGTAAAGATGTCTTTAGCACCATTAAGCCGATAGAGCATCCCTTTCTCGCTCCACTGACTCTCAGTTGTTGACTTATGTTGAACTGGTGCATCGTTAGCTAGATGTTGCCATTGATTTCTATTTCTTAAGGTATGCCTTTTATGTATTTTAAGATAAACTCTCTAATTACCCCTAATTAGGTCCCGATTGAGTTTCAATTATGCAATTGGGCTTCCGTGATATCAAATTAGTACTTACATGGCAGCTATCTCATTTAGTAAAATTCATAATACATGTAATTGTTTGGCCAGTTTTTCCAAATGAGTTAGCTATTATTCTAGAACCAATTTATTTGTGTGTTGTGTCCTGATTCCCATTGCAAGAATTGTGATATTCAGCCAATACAAACATCAAAGAATGAATTGAGCGAATTTAAGTTCCCCTTTTCGTTTAAATTGTCCAAATATTACGCTAATCTTATGATGAGAAGGAAGATATTAGATAAATTGAAAATAATATTAACAAAATCTGATAAAGTACCTTAAGAAAATGGTTGTATTAATTTCATTTCCTTCAATTTAAAATTTGGAAGATATAATTTCACATCTCCAATTTTGGTTTACTTTTGCATGTACTCGATTCCTGCATTGCGAAACGAAGAGGATCAGCGGGTTCTAACCGATGGGACGTACTTAATGATAGATACAAGAGACAGATATAAGGTGTACCGGTTCCTAGTCTCTTAATAGAGTTTTTATTGTGAGAACAAAGAAGAAGATTATTTAAAAATTGTTTTGAGTTCTTTTAAATGTGTTGTACCAACATATGAGCACATGGAACTTTCTGATATTAGAGGGAGAAGAAATTAGATGTGTCTTTTAAATTGATAGATTGAACAAGTTCGCATGATTTATTCGAGGTGTGAGATATGTTGAATTAATTTGTAGGTTGTAAAAGAATGTTGAAGTATGAGATTTAGATTTTTTATGATGTGGATGAATAGAAATATAATTTCTAATGCAATTTGTGATTTGATATTCGATTGACTATTTGAGAATGTAAACAGATTTGTAGTTAGATTAAAAGTGTGATTCATCAATTACATTCCAATCATTCGATTTGGGCACAAAACACATCTTAATTATTCAATACTAAATTCTATATATGGACACAAAACACTTCTTACACCACCTAATTACATTGCGAGCAAACTAATCATTTTTGTACATATCCACTTTTCTTTGCGCCGTTAAGAAATCTTAAAGAAAAACTGAATACAGCTAGCTCGTTGCTTCTGTTCGGACCCTTCCATCTTCAAATTGGAAGTACTTTGTTCCCATTCAACCCTAAGTACTCATTCTAACACTAAACACATTCATATTTGTATTTGAATCTTTCGACATTATCTCATGTGTCCCCATTTGTATCAATTAAAACTCAATTCATAGCCAATTAAATAAACTCAGACTCAATTCATAGTCAATTAAGACTCAATTCACACCCAATTAAGACTCAATTCACGGCCAATTCATCTAATTTGTATAATCTTCATTGCAAATCCATGCCATTCATACCTAAATCAGACCTATTGCAACAAACCAACACTAGAAATTCATCCAATTCAAAGACAATTCAGCCCCAGCTACCCTCCTCTCCTTCGTTGCTTCTGGTTCAGAATATTTCACCGAAAACCAGAGAGACGTTGAGTTTACATAGACAACAGATAAGGAAAAAGATGCGAGAAAGAAGGGGATTGAAGGGAGGGCGATGCCAATACATGACTTTGGCTTGTTCACACCGTAGGGTGAAGCCATACGAGAAAGGAGTGAGAGGGTTTTACTGCAAACGAGAAGAACAAAACGGAGAGCAAGCAGATTAACGGAGATAAAGGAAAGTGACGGAACCATGTTTTAATCTAATCACAGTGCTTATCTTCATACAGATCTAACGGTGAGATTTTCACAAGCAAAATATAGTGGCAACTTGTACAAGCTTTTTAGTTACTCTATATATATATATATATATATATATATATATATATATGAGAGGAGCTATTGTACTTAATTAAGTACCAAGCTTTTGGTACTTAGAGCTTCTTTACCGTCAGATATGTACTCAAATGATGGACGGAACAGTGATGCATCTCCTTCCGTTTATTCTACCTTTTACTTTCCTTCCATTTCGTTAGTATGCTCAAACCAAGGATAGTTAAGTCTCCCATGGCCACAGGATAGCAAGATCGTGTCTTATTCTGGCGATAGCAGGATCGATTCTCCCCTTCTCCCTGCGACTTGGCGACGGAACCAAACCCTTTCTATCCTGGCGACCCAGAGGCAAGGAACCTCTCCTGAGGCGGTTAAGACACTTAATTAAGGCCGAAGACCACTTTTCTGGCGATGGCGAGGGAGAAGATAGCTCTCGTGGTGATGGCGATGGCGATAGATTATGTGAAGATATCGAGCCGCCCCCATCCTTCTCGATTGGCTCAATTTCATGTTAACTTGGCTCGATTTTAGTTATGATGGCTCAATTTCAGGTTAACTTGGCTCGATTTTAGTTATGATGGCTCAATTTCACGTTAATTTGGCTCGATTTTAGTTCTGATGGCTCAATTTCAGGTTAACTTGGCTCGATTTTAGTTCTGATGGCTCAATTTCAGGTATACTTGGCTCGATTGGCTCAATTTCAGGTTTTAATTGCTTAATTTCAGTTCTAGTTAATCGACTTCAGTTTTAATTGCCCGATTTTAGTTCTGCATGCTCATATACTTCTAATTATAATCCGATTAATATTAATGAACTTCTATTTCAGTTCATATACTTCTAATTTCGATGCTCCTATAACTCTCAGGCATTTCCCCCAAATCTCTATTTCGACCTATTAATCAAGGTATTAATATTATCACACAAACAACCATTACTAATTAATTGTCATAATTTCAATTACAAATTTAATAAAAATCAACGATGATTATGGAAAATTTAATCAAGGTATTAATATTAATCAAGGTATTAAGATTATAGAAAATTTAATAAAAATCAAACACTATTCTGAATTTTAATAAAAATCTTCAATAGTTTTAATATTTTCATTTTATGTTATTTATAGAAAGGCAAATTGGATATAAAAGATGGAAATCGGGATTATGGAAGCGACGATGATTATGGAAGCAACGATGATTATGGAAGCGATGATTAGGCTGTTTTGTTTATACATGTGTCTAGACATTTCTATAGTATTTTGATTATTTAGGGTTTATTTGCAAATTCAGAGCAAGATTGTGTAATTTTGAGTTTTTCTTGGGTTCATTTGCACTTTTGAGCAAAACTGAAAATTTAAGTTTTTGTAGGGTTTATTTGCAAATTCAGAGCAAGAATTTCAAATTTTGAGTTTTTATTGGGCTCATTTGCAATTTTGGGCAAAAGCTGAAAATTTGAGTTTTTGTAGAGTTTATTTGCAAATTTGAGCAATATTGTAAATTTTTCATGGGTTCAGTTGCAGTTTTGAGTTTTTGTAGGGTTCATTTGCAACTGTGAAAAAAAATAGTGGGTAGTACACAAAAAAGATTGTCCCCAACGGCTCGAAATCGCATTTCATACATTGTTTCATAATTGTGTTACATACAAATAAATACATAGTACAAAAAAAGGAAATATAGCGAACGGGTCGAAATCATATTTCATACATAGTTTCGTAATTGTATTACATACAGATAATTACAAAGTACAAAAAGAGAAAATATCGCCAAACGGGTCGAATCTCCTTCCTTGCATCCAGAATGCATACCTTGAAATTAGGGTAGCTGGAGGAAAGTTTATCGAGCTCGTTTTTATAATTTTGTGAAATGACGATAATACCCTTTGACTTCGAGAGAATCACCAGGTTTCAAGATGGCGAAATGCTGGCTCATTTTGCCTTCTGGATAAACCTATCGAAATAAAAAATATGAAAAATGATGTTTTAATTTGTAATTGAAATTATGACAATTAATTAGTAATGGTTGTTTGTGTGATAATATTAATACCTTGATTAATAGGTCGAAATAGAGATTTGGGGGAAAAGCCTGAGAGTTACAGGAGCATCGAAATTAGAAGTATATGAACTGAAATAGAAGTTCATTAATATTTATCGGATTATAATTAGAAGTATATGAGCATGCAGAACTAAAATCGGGCAATTAAAACTGAAGTCGATTAACTAGAACTGAAATTAACCAATTAAAACCTGAAATTGAGCCAATCGAGCCAAGTATACCTGAAATTAAGCCATCAGAACTAAAATCGAGCCAAGTTAACCTGAAATTGAGCCATCAGAACTAAAATCGAGCCATCAGAACTAAAATCGAGCCAAGTTAACATGAAATTGAGCCAATCGAGAAGGATGGGGGCGGCTCGATATCTTCACATAATCTATCGCCATCGCCATCGCCATCACCAGGAGAGCTATCTTCTCCCTCGCCATCGCCAGAAAAGTGGTCTTCGGCCTTAATTAAGTGTCTTAACCGCCTCAGGAGAGGTTCCTTGCCTCTGGGTCGCCAAGATAGAAAGGGTTTGGTTCCGTCGCCAAGTCGCAGGGAGAAGGGGAGAATCGATCCTGCTATCGCCAGAATAAGACACGATCTTGCTATCCTGTGGCCATGGGAGGAGACTTAACTATCCTTGGTTTGAGCAGACTAACGAAATGGAAGGAAAGTAAAAGGTAGAATAAACGGAAGGAGATGCATCACTGTTCCGTCTATCATTTGAGTACAGATCTGACGGTAAAGAAGCTCTAAGTACCAAAAGCCTGGTACTTAATTAAGTACAATAGCTCCTCTCTCTCTCTCTCTCTCTCTCTCTCTCTCTATCTATATATATATATATATATATATATGGGATATGATCAACGGCCAACAATCATATTTGGCCAACGTCGGCCAACACATTTATTACACTAAATCTAAATATTAAAATCAAATTTCAATCGTATAGATGTGTTTTTTAGATATGATGTACAATAAATTTTGTACAATTTTGATTTTTGTATCTAACAAAATCGATAACATATTTTCACAACCGTCCATTTCGGTAAATTTATAGATTTTCATGAAGGAAAAATCGAAACCTAGTAAAAATTCATCCTACGCCTATCTATATGATTTAAAATACATCCAAACAAAAAAAAATCGAATTTCAAAATTTATTTAATGATGATTCATGTTGTATCTATTTTCGACCGTTAAATTTTTTTAGGTATTATGATAAGTATGATATAAATTTTTAATTTTCATGAAATTGAATTTACAACATTCTCAAATGACATCTATACGGTTAAAATTCGATTCTAATATGTAGATTTAGTGAAATAAGTGTTGTTGGCCGACGTTGGACAAAGTTGGCCATTGATCATATATATATATATATATATATATACAGGGCTGCTAAGGAGAATCCACAAATCGAATCCGCAAATCGAATCCACGCTAGCGAATTTTGCAAATTAGTCCCTCCCTCACGCTGGCGTACGACAGAGCAAGGTTCACTGCCGAAACTCATCTCCTTATTCTCTTCTATACAGCGCACAAAGCCTCCTCCTCCACTCCAGCCAACCCTAATCCGCGCACAAAGCCTCCTCACGACGTTTATGAGTATCTTCTTTCTCTAGAGCGGCGATTGGGGTTTGCGTTTGCTCCACTGCCACTGGCGACGCGGCGACTCGTTTTTCTCTCCTCTGGCTGCCCGGTGACCTGACTGGGACAGGCGACGGCGATGGAATTTCTCTTTTGTTCTCTCTCTTCGGTTTGCTCGAGTGGTTTTTGACGAGATTTCCGGATTATTGTTTTCTCTTCACGTTTTCTTCACTGGTTTAGGGATTTCAAGCATCTATACGTCTTCGGTTTGCTATTTTGTACATTCTGTCTCTCGTTTTAACATGGTTTTTCACTCGAATTTGATTTTAAATTGAATTTGGAACTGAAATTGGTTGTCGATTTCACAGTTGGATCGTAAATTGGGCTGAATTTTAGTTTATTTCACTGCTGCCATATTGATTGTCGAAATTTAGGACTGTAATTTGAATGTACTATTGAATTGAGTATATCATGATATGAGTATTTTGGTTCATTTCAAGGTTATATATGATTATTTTGGTTCATTTCAAGGTTATATATGATTATTTTGGTTCAAGGTTATATATGATTATTTTGGTTCATGAATTGAGTATATCACTGCTGCCATATCTTCGGGGGTATTTGTAAAAAATTCTGAAATTCAAGGTTATATATGATTATTTTGGTTCATTTCAAGGATATTTGTGACAGTTGGATCGTAAATTGGACAAAATTAAGGTTTATTCATGTTTATGTTTGTTGAATTGAGTATATCATGATATGAGTACACGCTACTGTGAAAAAAGAGGTTGGTTTTGAAGAGAACCATTCAAACAGTAATACTTAAAACAATCGTATATTGAATGTACTATTGTAGAATTTTAAGGAAATGGAGATAGATTAAATAATTGTATAATTGGTCCAGTTAACACTTCAATATCATAACTTCTAACATTTATATGATAGTAAATTCAATCATATATTCTGGTAAATTTAGTCATATATTCTGTTAAATTTAATCATATATTCTGTTAAATTCAATAATATATTTTGCTGAATTATATGAAATTAATGATCATGTTCATCAGATAATTAACTATATTTTGCTAAATTTAATCATATATTATGTTAAATTTAATCATATATTCTGATAAATTTAATCATATATACCATTAAAATTAATCATATATTATGTTAAATTTAATCGTATATTATGTGAAATTTAATCGTATATTTTGCTAAATTCAATCATATATTTTGGTTAATTATATGAAATTAATGATCGTATTCATCGGATAATTAAATATATTTTAGTAAATTCAATCGTATATTTTGTTAAATTTAATCGTATATTTTGCTAAATTCAATAATATATTTTGCTGATTATATGAAAATTAATGATCATGTTCATCGGATAATTAACTTTATTTTAATAAATTCAATCATATATTCTGGTAAATTTAATCATATATTATGTTAAATTTAATCATATATTCTGTTAAATTTAATCATATATTATGTTAAATTTAATCATATATTCTGATAAATTTAATCATATATTCCATTAAAATTAATCATATATTATGTTAAATTTAATCGTATATTCTGTGAAATTTAATCGTATATTTTGCTAAATTCAATCATATATTTTGGTGAATTATATGAAATTAATGATCGTATTCATCGGATAATTAAATATATTTTAGTAAATTCAATCGTATATTTTGTTAATTTAATCGTATATTTTGCTAAATTCAATAATATATTTTGCTGATTATATGAAAATTAATGATCATGTTCATCGGATAATTAACTTTATTTTAATAAATTCAATCATATATTCTGGTAAATTTAATCATATATTATGTTAAATTTAATCATATATTCTGTTAAATTTAATCATATATTCTGATAAATTTAATCATATATTCCATTAAAATTAATCATATATTATGTTAAATTTAATCGTATATTCTGTGAAATTTAATCGTATATTTTGCTAAATTCAATCATATATTTTGGTGAATTATATGAAATTAATGATCGTATTCATCGGATAATTAAATATATTTTAGTAAATTCGATCGTATATTCTGTTAAATTTAATCGTATATTTTGCTAAATTCAATAATATATTTTGCTGATTATATGAAAATTAATGATCATGTTCATTGGATAATTGACTATATTTTAGTAAATTCAATCGTATTTTTTCCTCTTTTACTAACTAAAACAAAAAATTAAATCTTATTTTTCGTCAAAATTCAGAAAAAACCAAACAAACCCCCTTCGAAAAACCATGTTTTCAATTTTTTAACATTCCATTAATTCCTTAATTAAGTGTCATTATAAAATAAAATATAATAAATTCAACTTCTCAAATGAGTTCAAATTATTTTATCAATTCAAATTACTAATATTTATCAATTAATATTTTTTCATTAACAACAAATTAATAAAGAAATCATGTTTTCAATTTTTTAACACAAATAAATACATAATTAACAAGATTATGTGATAATAATTTGAAAATATTTTACAGATAAATCTAAATAAGTCATCAATTTGATGTTTTTAACATACCGGAGGGGTATCAGGGCTCATGATCTGTTAGATAATTTGAAAATTACTATCAACATATGATTAATGAAAACTTTTTTTTTCTTTTGAGAGCAATGATTAATGAAAACATTAAGGAGAAAAGACAATACCTAAAAGGAAAATTTCAATTTTTGCTTTACACTATTAGTATTCTCTTTAACTAAAAGAAACAAATAATGACTGAATTAATGCTGAGAATGGACAATACTACTAACAAAACCTAAATCATGAAAATTGGACAATACTCAAATTCCATCAAATCACAGGGGCAAAATCAGAAAAAGGTCGCATTCACAACCCAAGTGTCTGTATACATCTGGGTTCTGATTTCGATTTTGATTTTGATTGTGGCTTTGTCAACGAGTCATTTTCCATGCAAATATAATCGAGTCGCAAAAATCAGAATTCAGACCAGTCGCAAAAATCAGAAAAATCTGCCTCCTGACTCCAAATCGCCGTTGCCTCCAAACCGCCGCGTCACCTCCTGGCTCAGTCGCATCTCCAAAATCAGTAGAAAGTCCAACGCTCGCCAAAATCAGAGCATGCACTAAGTTTTCAACATAGACCCAATCTGTTTTGATATTTTCGTCTCCAATTTTGAAAAATAAAAGACCCATTTTGGCAAAGTGATAGTATTCGTGGAATATGCCTTCCTGAAGGCCACCAACTGCTCTTTGACGAAGCCTTCTTCCTCGAAGCCTCCTTGATTTTCAGACTCCACCTTAGCATGTGCAAGTAATCTAAATGAAGCAAAAAAATAAAAATTATATATATTGCGCGTGCCGCATTATATATAAAATGGAATATTATTTGATTACCTCCAAAGAATGATGATTTTGGAATCGAGAGTGGTCTCGATTTGCCTGAGTTCGGAAACATCTGCATTGTTTGGTTGTTGGAGAAAAGCGACATAAACTTGCACATAGCGCCGTCATAGTTGACAATGATGCTTGATTCTCTCCCACGACACATAGTAACTAACCAAAACAAAATTATTTCTACTGGCGCAAAGCTGCCAGCATAGCATAGCGCCACCAAGCACGGGGATCTTCTAAAACGGGGATTATAGGCCGCAAGTGAGACACCTCAACACAATTCTTGTATCGTGAAAACGTCTCTGAACAATTTTATCCCATCATAGTACTGAGCCTAGAGTTCCAACAAAAAATAATAAAAAATCAAATAAAATAATAAAATTGAAACCAAATATGAGGAAAATTAAGAGAGTAAGTACCTCAGTAACAGATAAGGAAACGTCAGGAAGAACAAGGGAAGCCTTCTCGAAAGGCAAATTTCCTTCCTCTCTTTCTTGCTTCCCAATTCGATGGTATTTCGGGACTCCATTTATCGGTGAAACCAAGTATTTTCTGTTAGATGCCCAACGAGATTTCGACTCTGCCGATATTTCATCTATTCCATCTTGAAATATCTACAATAAAAAAAATTCAAAATATTATTTACTAAATTTCTAAACCCTAAGTAATACAAAGGGGAAGCCAAAATAAGAGAAGCTAACCTCACTCCATTCAGTAGGGTTCAAATCCTCCCACTTTTTGTTTGGAAATCTGCGAGTATTGTTCAAGGACATTGCTGGGCCTTCTAAGGATCCGGAAATTTGACAGTGATCGGAGGAAAGCGAAGCATGCGTGGTGGGCGTGGAGAAGAAATCGACACCATGAATCGCCGGAGACCTGGAGAAGAATCGCGAGGAGGAAATCGCCGGAGACTTGGAGAAGGATCGTGAATCGTCGGAGATCTATCCAGGAGAAGGATCGCGACGGAGGAAGGTTCGCCTCAGATCTGGTCGTCTCGCCTAAATCGCCTCAGAGGAAGGTTTGAAGGTTTTGTCCTTTTTTTGCTTCAAAGAGAGGAAGGTCTGTCGTGGGAGAGGATTATTGTTGCTTATTTACAAAAAGGTCCCTCCGTCTGTAAATTTTGATCATATTATAAAATGGTCCCTCCGCCTCTACTTGTGTTAATTTTTGGTCCTTGGATTCGATTTGTGGATTCTTTTTGTGGATTCTATTTAGCATTTCTCTCTCTATATATATATATATATATATATATATGGGCTAGGTTCAATGGCCAACACTCTTGTTCGGCCAACTCAGCCAACAACGTTTATTTCTCAAATTATATAAATGAAAATTAAATTTTAACCGTATAGATGTAATCTATATCATTTAGATATGTTGTAGAACAAATTTTGTTTCGTTTGCATTTTTCTATCGAACAAAATCGATAAGCTATTTTCACAACCGTCTATTTCGGTATTTTTTTGGATTTCGATGAAAGAAAAGGCGAAACATTATAAAAATTAATCTAAAGTCTATCTATATAATTTAAAGTAAATCTAATGAAAAAAAATCGAATTTTAAAATTGATTTCATGATGAATCATGTCGTAAATATTGCCATTTATCAATATCTTTACGTATCATGATGGAGATGATAAAAATATTTATTTCTCATGAAATTAAATCTATAACATTCTCAAGTGATGTATATCACATCTATGCGGTTGGATTTTTATTGTCATGTATATATTATGAGAAATAAACGTTGTTGGCCGAGTTGGCCAAACAAGGGTGTTGGCCATTGAACCTAGCCATATATATATATATATATATATATATATATATATATATATATATATCAGTGTTTTAAATTGCGGCGATATTGCGGATATTGCGGGCTGAGATTTAGAATCGCTATATCGCAATGAAGTATTGCGAAAATATCGTTTTTTGAGAAATTGCGGATATTGCGGCGAGATTGCGGCAAAATATTGGTAATATTGCGGCCATATCGGGTCAAATATTGCGGATAATATTCAAATCGTTGTAATTTTCTCATCCTTCCATCAAATTACATGAAATTTATATCGAAATCGCTAGTCTCGACAAGCGGAATGCAGTGATGGGCTTGAATTTGTGAAATTTTGTGTTTTACCCTGAATTAAACACAAAACACACGTTAAAGTAATTTTATCGAGAATTATTTAATATAAATATTATAACATAAATTTTGTGATTATTTAATACTTAGTTTCCACGTTTTATTATCAAAATATTTGATAAAATATGCTCATAACATATATAACTTCTAAAATGTGTCATTTTCATCTATAAATGTATGAATTTAGTAATTTTCATTGTATTTCATTGATGTTTCGATTTAAAATTTGAGTTATAGTGTTTTGATATTTTTAGGATGTCGACAAAAAATTCTTCAACAAAATGTCAAAATACAATTCCAAAGATCCCGTATAATTGTCATTTTAATGAAAATTTTATGATCAACTTTTATTTACACTGAAAATGTTCCTGGACAATCAACTTTTTTATTCTTTTTAGAAGAAAATTATAAAGGAAATTTTACGATATTAATGGTGATAAAAAATATTGTGAAAAATATATTTAAGCAAACTATTATTTTTATTTTTTACATAATTTAATATCGCAACAACTGTCCGCAATACGGTCATTATTTTTACTTAAATAGTTTTATATATGTGTGGTCTATATTTTTTAATAACAATTGTCTTTTTATATGATGATTATACAGTTTTAATAAAATCTGAAAAAACCCAGTATAATTTTTTAGCACAATTTTATATTTTTGCTAATAGATTTTTATACATCACCATATATATATTTAATAACAATTTATACATTTACTTAAATATTATAAATGTTTTTAATATATTTTATTTCAACACTATATACATCGAAGAAAATGATCACGTGTCGTAACCTGGTTGCTGGCGACCTGGCAAAAGCCGGGCGTCATTTAGCTGATCTCTCATTATATATGATAAAGGCCTGATTAAGATTGGTCGTAATTTATTTATTTCATTAGACTTAATAAATTTACTAAGTATGAATGATTGTAATGAACCATGTTTAGGCGACAAATCCGGCCCATAAAAATTCTACATCCATGTTTACACGAAGAAAATGGGAAATAATCATATAAAACATAATGTTTACAATTATTTCTAACAGCGAAGCTAATTTAATAGAGTTTGAAACTTTGAACATGATGTTATTTATTTGATGATTTCAGCCATAAAATTAGCTAATTAATTGCTGTTTTTATGACCTTTGAACCAATGGTAGAGCCAAATTGTTATCTTCGTCTTCATCTAAATCTAAGTATTTTTTATTTCTTGAAGATTAGTCATGCATTGCCAGTTCACCACGTGCTTGATTGATTGTTGACCAATTTTTGGTTCATTTCTTTTTTCTAGCAAATTATATTATTTTTTTTTTCCTTTTCTAACAATACACAAGAATATTCTAAACATGAAACTACAACTACAAGAATAATTGATTCAACAAATAATAGATTCAAAACAGCTCAATTGTGCAGTCACAAGTACAATATACATTTAATAAAAATTCTCAATAATGCAAATACAAGATTCTAATTCTAAATCTAATCAACTACAATCCCATGTTGGAAACTGCAACAAATCATTAACCCATTACCAACAACACACAACATATCAAATTAAAAATAAACACCGGCATAATTAACTAAATAGGATTCATTCAGAAATACAACTTCGAACCCAAAACCATAAAAAAATCCCAACTTAAAAAAGAAAAAAAAAACACAAATCTACATAATCCTCGACAACAACAATACAAACAACAACAAATTAAAAAGAAAAGAAAAAACACTAAAAAAACTCAAACTCTAAATAATTATCCGCGGCTTTCTTCATCCCATTATCAACCTTAACATCCTTATCCTGCACCGGCGGCGCCGCTTTATGCATCCTTTCCAACTCGACAATCTTAGGTATCTCCGGAGGCGTAGCGCACCGAATCAACGCCCAATTAACCCCTTCAAAAAAGGGATGTTGTTTAATCTCGGTAGCCCCTCTCTTATACGCCAATCTATGTTGCGGGTCCTTGACCAACAACCCTCTAATCAAATCCCTCGCCGAGAAACTCACCATCGGCGACTCCGGAAACCTCAATTGTTGACCCACCACGTTAAACAACGTCGCTCTATTTCCCGACCCTTTAAACGGCGTTTTTCCGAATAATAATTCGTATAGAAAAATCCCGAACGTCCACCAATCCACCGCCGACCCGTGTCCTTCTCCTTTGATTATTTCCGGCGCTAAATACTCGTGGGTCCCGACGAACGACATCGATCTCGCTTCCGTAGGCTCCGCGATCAATTCGGGGAGAGGCGAAACCTGGTTGAAAATCTCGTTTTTTTGCTTCGACTTGGTAGACTTGGCGGTTAACTTTTTTTTAGATTTGGAGGAGAAGAGTTTGGGACCGAAGCAAGAGGTGGGGGCCACACAGGACGGTTGGATCATGCAGGAGGGGGGTTCGATGCAAGTGGGTTGGACGCAGTATCCGGACCCGTTATTGGATTTCGGATCCGGGTTCGGGTTCGTGGATCTTATTAGGGTCGGGTTTGAAGAGCAACGTAGAGAGAGATCAAAATCCGAAAGCATTATGTGCCCGTCTTCTCTCACTAACACGTTTTCGGGTTTTAAATCTCGGTATATTATTCCTAACATGTGTAGATATTCTAACGATAATAACACCTCCGCCACGTAAAATCTGCAAATTTTAGGGAACAATTTGTAAATTTTTATGATTATAAAATATAAATGAAAATAATGACATACTTGGCGGCGTGTTCGGAGAAATGTTTGCCAGGCTGGCGTTGACGGAGAGTGTGGAGATCGCCACCTGGACAAAACTCCATGACGAGGCAAGAAAACTTATCGGTTTCGAAATGGGTGTAAAGAGTGGGCAAAAAAGGATGATCCAAACTCTGCAAAATTTCTCGTTCGGTTTGGGCCCGCAATAATTTCTTTCGACTCGCGAGAGATCCCTTATCCATGACTTTCATAGCAAAGAAACTCTTCGTACCGCTCAATTCGGACAAGTACACGCTGCCAATATCACCGCAACCTAGTTTCTTCAAGAGACGAAAGTGACTCAGCCCCAAAGCGCCGTCTTTGGATCGAACGGTTTGGATCGCTTCCCATCTCGAGTCGTTAGCTTTGTGCGGTTTGTTAACGCTGCTCGATAAACTGCTGCAAGAACTCTCGTCGCTGATGTCACTGCTCGTGCTCGGCCTGCACATGCTTGATTTACCGCTCTCGGTGAATTCGTTTCTCATGCTCGATTTACGAAGGCTCGAGGAGTTGTTGGTTCCTTCGCTTACTTTGGCCGAGACGAAACTATCGCTGATGCTGCTTTTGTGCGAGGATTTCTTGTCATTGCTTTCTCGCTTGATCGTTTCTGATTGGTCGATTGGGGGTTTGTCTTCTTGTGATTTGGGGGTGGGCGGGTCTGATTTGGGCGGGTCGAGCGGTGGAGTTGTTGATGGGGGTTTTGTGATTGAATCTGTGGATTGTTTCATGGGCTTGATTTGGTCTTGATTTAAAGTTTTAGAAGCCATTTTGAGTTGAGGTTTTGAGATTATGATATTGGAAGATTTAAGATTTTGTGAATGGGTAATTTATCTGCTCATGCTTTGAAGGTTTCTAGTTGGAGATACGAATCTATAAAAGAAAGAGGAGAAAGTTAGAGTTAGTTAAATTGGAACATAAGAAAGTGTCAATACCTTACGAAATGATAAATGGAGAAAGAAAGAAACTCAAGTAGTAAATCGAGTGAAATAAAACCAAAAATCTACCGTTAAGTGTAAGATCTCTCGCAAGGAGAAGCTTGGAGTTTCATTGTAGAAAAGCTAAACAAGTTTCCATGAAGAAAAGAGAGAGTGTGGAGAAAAAGAAATCACATGCAAAAGCGCATGAAGCTAGAGACATTGGAAAGGAAAGAGAAGGAAGTGGACCATAACGAACCTAAAATGGGGGGCCTTGGAGCAAAAAGACCACAATGCAGCCTGGATTTAAGCAATCAAAGATAGAAAAATAGAGCTACCCCCAAATCCTCCATCCCCATCAAACGCAATCATTCATTCATTCCCACACAATAAAGATAGTGAATACCGGATAATAGGAAAGGAAAGGAAAGGACCTTTCAGCAAAAAAGAATCACCCAAATCCTTAATTTGCTCAATACCAATTTAGATCTAGTAATAACAGATTAAGATCGACATTTTGGCCCTCCAGACAACCAAAAAAGCCATTTATTCGATTGGAAAAACCAAGCAAAAAACTCGGAAAAAAGGAAGTAAAGGTCTTACCTTGTCACAGCTTTAACTCGGCCACTACTGTTACTGTAGGCCAAACCCTCAGTACTACACACCAACAAAGAAGATAGGTAGATAGAGAAGAAAAGAACTCCACAGAGAGAGAGAGAGAGAGAGAGAGGAGTGATTTTGCTTTGGGGTAAGCAGAGAAGCACTGTATTGGATTTGGGGGAAGTTGTAAATTTGTAAGTTTGTGGGGGCAAGGAGGAAACAAGTGTATGTAAAGAAGAGATGGGTCAAAGCTAAAGCTAAAGCTTTTCCCAATAAATTTATTATTATTATTTTATAATAATAATATTTAAATTGAATTGAATTGTTAATTATTTAATTAGCACTCTATATTTTCATTAATTTTTGTTTTTATGGTCCACAGAAGCTCTGTCTGTGGCACTGCAAATGGTGGTCTCCCAGCCCAACCCAACTCCACTCACTCACTCTTTTGTCTTCATTGTGACTCCCTTCTCTGTACTTGTTCCATTAACAAATATACACACTAATTAAGATAGTACCTGTATTCATTGTCAAGTCCTTGAAGGATAATGAATCTTATAATTAATTTTTAAGATATAATGTGGTATCATATAATATACTATTATGGAAAGTACATAATTAGAATTAAAATGCATTATTATATTTAATAACATTAATTGAATTTTTTTTTCAATTAATACATTAAATAGCATCAATATTTGTTATTAAAATAAGTAAACATTCATGATATGTTTATGACAATATTAACATTGCTACTTGAGTAACAAGTTAAAACATTATATAGGTCTGGAAAAGTATCGGTAATAATACGGTACGGAATATCTTCGTGTATGATTCAGATAGTTCGGTTTTGAAATACGGCAAAAAAATTCGGACCAAAAAAAGGTGAACGACAAATACTCGTATTCGTATATGTTCGTGTAAAATATGATTTTTATTAAAGATTTGATAAAAAAAAATTCGGTAAAATATGCATGTACATATTATGCTTCAATTATTGTTATTTAAGTATGAAAAATTAATTTAACATAAATTTTCTGAGAAATAATCAAATAACTAGCATTGTTTTACAATAATGAAAAAAGAACAACATGGGACGATAATTCAACATTTGAAATAAAGATTAGAAAGAAGAAGAAGAAAAATAACATTATGACCTCGAGCTCCTACACAAATAATAAAAAATAAATTTTAGTTGAATTTCTTGAAAATGTATGAGAAGAAAATAATAATATTATTGATCGTTTGACATAAAAAGAGTAACATAGTTATATAGAAAAAGAAATGATCATGATTTTTAAAGTTGCCGAGATGAAATTACCAATATAAAAAAAAAAGATGATCATAATTGTTCTTTTGGCTCTGTAGTATCTAACTAATCAGAATAAAATTATCAAAATTTGTCATGAAATAACATAATTAAAAATAAATAAAAGACGGACGTTGAAATGAAATATTGTGGCTCGTAGTAGCCATACATACAAGTATATATTTTTTTTTGGCAGATAACAAAAATTTGCAGACACGTGTATATTAAATTTTGTTCTTTCCTTTAAATTGTTACATAAATGTATAGATATCATATTAAAAGTTCCACAAATACATGAATATCATATAAATTCAACCGCATGAATATTATATTACAAAATTGTCAAATGCACATATATTATGATACAAATTGTCAAGATTGAATATTTGATTTGGAAAAATTCGTAACATTTGGTTGGATATTTCTGACCCATAATATACGCGTATTATTCCGAATCATTGAAATGAACACACGAAATTCGCGTTTTTCACAAAATTTGTATACTACATGAATAATACGTGTATTATAAGCAAATTAACTAATTATAAATTTAAGTATTTCTCTAAATACGACGAGCTGGTAAATAAATCAACCCTTTGCATTTTTTTTTTCTCTCTTGGTTTGGTCTATCAATTTAATGATAAAACTAGGTGCACATAAAAGTTAAAAACTATTTGGATATAGACCAAATTGACCCACCCAATGCCCAATGCCCAAGAGATGCATTTCCCAATAATCAAATTCCCCCCTTCCCTTGATTGAAGCCAAATTATTCTCAAATTACTCACTTACCCTCTATTAATCATCTTATTATCTTCCTAAACAAGGGTTAGATAAGTAATTTGGGTTAATTACACGAGATACACTGTCTCTGATTTGTCCCCAGTACACGGCCCAATTCTTGGCCTTGGGTAAAAGCCCAATTACCAATTTCAAAATATCTCCAGTAATATAAAACTGGATATGTGCAGAAATTGATATGTAGTGTGATTTTGTAAGAGTATTGTTTCTCAAGTTGTCTTTGCAATGGAGAGTATGAGAGACTGAGATTTTAATCTAATATTCATTGGAATTTGAGTTAGCCATGGCTAGGTGTGTTTTAATGCTATCTGTTTTTTGAATTGAGTGAGCTTGATTTAGGGGATAATTAATGGAGCACAAAAAGAGGGCTTGATTTTGGGCATTTCAAATGGGGTCTTTTAAATTTGAGCATGATAATAAATTATGAATTTTGAATGTTTTAATTAATTATAGTAATTAGTATTCATGAATGTTGTTTTCATTAGTGGTCAAAATTAGAATAATTCCAAAAAGTAGTCATTGAAAGAACCATGCATGTTACAGTCCAATCGTCTATGTTCCAAAACTAGAAATTGGTTATTGATTATATCTACTAAAAATATATATTTATGACAATTTTGTTGGTATTTGGTTGATAGAAATATATAAATAACAAATTAATGTGAGGCCAAAAAAATGATAAAAAAGAAGGGGCAATGAGAGGACAAGGGGGGGCCAGAGGAGAAGGCAATGTTATGAAGCGGTGGAGGCAGATCTGCATCTGATTCAGGCCATTGAACGAAACTTGGCATCAATTTGGGCAGAATGCATTCATCACAGCCGTCAACATCCTATTAATCACTAAATTCTCCTCTAGATTTTTTAGGTATTAACCTCTTTTCTTTAAAAAAATGTGAATATAACATTTGTTTGATTATATTTGCAAGATTAACATTCTCCCAAGTAAAAAAAATACGAAAATGTTACTTTGTTCCGAACATCAGATTTGAATTGATTACTGCAATTAATACATTTTCAAGAGAGTTCTAAATCACGAATCATGGTCATTATATGTTTATATTTTTTAATTGATATTACCTGGACTCGAACACATAATCTCTACAACATGTAATTTTATTGTGTCAAACACTCAATCAATTGAGAGATGAGATCATTGACGATTATTGCAATTAATATTATTAACTGACACATATCCAAACATTCCCTTATATTTGACTGCCTTTGTTAAATAAAAATATTAGTATGTAAAAACACGGATTATTCGTTTCCGTCTCATAATGAGGCGAAAATGTATTTTGAAGTCTCGAGACATCTTGGAATCCGACCGACGGGACTCGATGCGATGATTATTACAGCCATTTTTTGTTCCATGACGGGATGGGCGAAAATAGTTTTATTTTTATTTTTTTTTAATTTTGTACCAGAGCAAAAAAAATATAAATAAAAGGCATTTATGCCCCACAAGGAGCAACCAAGCATTGTCGCAAGTCGCAAGTCGCGGCATTTAGATTCTCATGATGTCTCGAGACTTCAAAAGATATTTTCGTCCCATCATGAAACAAAAATGCATAATTCGTATTTTTACGACCTATATTTGTTTATTTACCAAATGCCGTCGAAATTTGCGAAAAAAAAAATACTATTTTCGTCTTTTTATTCGGTGCAAATGTTGTTCTTGCAAATATAACAAAATAAACATTATTTGTACAAATTTCTTAAAAAATGATACATAAAAAAGTTCTCCTCCTCTTCCTTCTCTCAAATAATACATCTATACTAAATTACCCACTCTTACTCTAAAATTTGTAAATATGTCATCTCAGACTTTAATTTCTATCAATGTCAAAAGAGCATTTATCTTAGAAAAAAAAATAACATGTTCTCTGGAAATAAAATGTTATGCATGTATTTAGGATAGGGTATTGTTGGGAATAATTAGGGAGTTAGATTTTTATTAGTTAATTAATATATAGGGAGGGCAGTCTATATTAATAGGAGCTGTCCCTCCATCCAGAGGCATGTGAAGTTTATTTATAGTTGCTAGAGTGGCAAAATTAATTCATTTTACAAGATCTTTATAGTTCCTACTATTCATCTAGCAAAATTAAAAATTACAACTTTTTAGATTTCTCATTTTAGTTTTTATAAAAGTAGATTAAATAGATATAGGATGGTGGAAATATAATCTCATTAATATTTCTATAATATATATACCCCTTTATGTATTGATTATATAATATGAGCCTACACATAATAGTTTAATGAAAATGCATTAAGTTCATGATGGCTCCAACAAATACCTTCTAGAGACCAGCCCAAGAAGAACCAATGAGGAGAGGCCAAGCTTTATTATATGTAAGTATTGGTTTAATTAACATAGAAAAGGGCTAAAAGCATAGGGGTATGAGCTATATCACATGGAGCCCTTCTTTGCAGGCATCTTAATACATGTACTTTACATAAAATACTTGTTGAACTTGAGCTCATGCCAATTTGGATCCAAATTTGGAGATCTCCATTGTGGTCTTGAGATTATGTAATGGAGAGAGAAATTAACTTGTAACTTATAAGTTAGCTATCTGTTTGTTGTGCCTGTAAATGGCATGTGCAGTGACCAATGTGGTTGATCTAGGGTTTCTTGGTTCATTTAAGAGTATGTTTGTTTTGAGTCTATACTATATTTTCAGAGGATATTTGAGATTGATATTATAGGGTTTCAAAGTTATCATACTTTTTTTTTCAATCTAAACCCTAAACAAGGAATAAAGGCTAAAAAGAAGCCAAAATCAATGTTTCAAACAGAAAGCATATGTACTACTTAAAATTTCAAAAATGTGAAGAGAATATATATCTAATTCTCAGGAAGCATAGAGAATAAGTTGACAATCAAATTTTTGACTCGCTAAAAAAGCAAATGAAGAAAATGCAATTGCATCAGTAAAGTCTGGAATTGAGTTCTTTTTAGATTCAAGATGCCAAGACAAAAATGCCAGCCTTTGCCAGACCTGGAAAAGAAAGCCCTAAAATATGATCTAGTTACTGTGCTAACACACATGCATCAATCTGAATATAATCAGTCAGACTGATTAATTAATTAAAAACTAATGTTATGATAATTAACCTTTTTTTAATTAGGTTACATAATTGCTTAACATTGTCATTAATCACGAAAAAATGGGGCAAACGTCATTGACTTTTACACCTGGCGCGGTAGGACATTTCGCCAGGTGGCAATGGTCGTCCAATTCGAGGCCCCACCAGTTAACGCCATCTATGTTTGCTCCTTGAAGAGCCACATAAGAAGCAATGGCCATGAAAGCTACGCCCGCATCGAGACCGGCCGAGAGCACGTAGTTGTGCCGGGCCCACCATCCCTTGTACCGCCGGTACACGATAAAGTTGAATACTATTCCTACTAACCCCCACATCATGTAATTCACTGATCTTGCTGGCGGCATGCTCCCCGTTGCTCCTGCAGTTCATATATTACACCATCAAAGTCAAGAATTTAATTCCATAATTAAACTTTAATTTTCAATAAAAAATAATTAAATTTTTAAGTACCAATGATAATAGGCATGTTAATTAGCTTGATCCACTTCTTGTTAGGATAAAGTTTAGATAGAATCCACACAGGAACGGGCGCAAGGAGGCCGACTAAGAAGAAGTAATTCATCTTGGCATAGAGGCCGAGTCGACCAAACATGCGAAGCGGACCCACCACACCCCATATTATCGATGCGTTGTAGAACACGTCGTCACCGGGACAAGTCCACGGACTTCCATCAGCCACCTTTGTTTGATCACAAATATTGTCCACGGTTTCGAGTAGCCACCATGACGTGCCGAAATACACCGATGAAGCCACTATCGTGCCGACTAGCTATATATTTACGAAATGTATAATTTCATACGTATTTTTTTGTGATTATAAATTCCAATGAAAAGATAGCTTACTTGAACTAAAAACATGGAGCGGGGAGGGATCTTCATGTAATGGCCTAACTTGAAATCTTGAAGAAACATAATTGCTTGTGACATGCTAACATATCCATATGTTTTAAATGCTACATTTGCGAGTGGTCGCCCCGGATATATATACCCGATTATCAGCTCTGTTATCACATTCAATCCTGGCCCCTGATCCAATCAACAAGGTCATAAAATTTCTCATTTGATACGCTCTTGATATCATATTCCACCTAAAATATAAATCGAACCTGATTTGTTTGGGCGGCAATAATGCCGATTGGGAGAGTGAAGAGAAAAGCCAGTGCAGCTGCAAGTAAAACACCCCAATATGGTAACTGAAGTTGCTTCCCGAAACCTTCGCATGAAAAAATGGCGAGACCGATCACGCCAACTAGCATGACTTGGAACCACCATTCTGGCACTGCCTTATAGTTCTTCTTCATTATCCTTGTATGGATATCTCCATATTGATCTCTAAATGTTGCCTTTGTTTGTCTCCATATTGTTCTATCATATAGGCACAAAAAATATTGAAGGAATATATATCCAAAATTCAAAGATGTTGTTTAATTAATTCCATAACAAAAAAAAATTGATGAAGAAATTGTGATCAAGAAATTGCATAATGATCATTATGTAATTACCTTCCATGAAATAGCGCCACGTGAGATAGGGTGGCAGCCAGAGTAGCGAAACTCAAGCCATACGTAAGCACGAAGAAAACGCTCAAATTTAACTGACCCACCTCATCATACCCATTCTGATCAAACGTAAAAGTTTTAGGATCAAGAACTCGTTTCACATCGTAAATGCTTCCATTTCCCATGAACACATGCGAAGAAATAAACGGAAACTTTTTCGCATCATAAGTATTCGTCCAATAAGCAATTGGTAGCATTACATAAACAATTGCGAAAAACCCAATCATAATGTTGATTATAGCAAATCCAGGCGTAGCTAATGGGCTTCCTAGAAAACCAGCTACGGTTGACCAGTCTAGACCGAAGGATCCGATACCGAGTCCATATACACCCGACCCGATTTGTTGTGCCGTGACCGAGTTTTTGTATACGAGACACACAAAAGAGATTGCAGAAATTGAAGGAAAAAGATAGTTTGGTACAATGTAGTATGCAAAGCTTGTGATGAAGACCGTTAGGAAGAATTGGAGCCTTGTCATGCCTCCTTTAGGTCTCTTTTCTTCCTCATGTAATGCCCTGATTGATGAACATGATATTATTTGCAAGCAATATACAACACATGATATAATTAGGCTATATAGTTTACACTTTACACAACACCTGTACCCTTACAAAACCTTATAATATCACATATACCCTTCCAACACATCAGATATCAAGAATGGGGATTATAAAATACTGTCCCTCAAAACTTATCATACTTTTTTTCTCACTTATTTCATAGGAAAATGTTGGACATACCCCCATCTCTCTCCCCACACCCTTGATGAGATGGATATGATTTAACACCTTAATTATTAACAATTTAATTCATGATTTAACATCTGAATTGTATGTTCAATCATAAATTGAGATAATTAAACCATAAATTAAGATGTTAAATTATATTTTTGTGTGTTAATTTTGAAGGTGTTAAACCATATCCTAGTCATCAAGGATGTGGGAGGAGAGTACTAGGGGATGTACATCACTACTCTATTTCATATTGTAGCGTATACGTAATATTTCCTGTGTTTTGTAGGAATATTCATGATATTTCACATTTTGCAGGTGTATACGTGATATCTAGAAATTTTGAAGGGAGATTGATATGATGTTCCTCGAACTAAGAAAACATTCATGATGTCATTATTAATGACATCATCACTCAATTTGATAAGTTGATTATCATCTTGAATTGAGTCAATTAACATTTTAATTGACTGTTTGATTTAATTGACACGTCAATTATCATTTATTAATATTATCATATTAAAAATGAATTGACATGTTAATTAATTTTTTTAATTAATAGTTATTAAAGATGCTAATTAACTCATCATTTATTAATATTATTATATTAAAATGAATTGAGTAGATGATAAACATCACGGAATGTTTTTGTGAGTTACGAGCCCGTGATATAATTTTTCATTTTGAAATTAGGCCTATTTTACTGGATCTTTTTTTCTACACTTGTATACTTCTTGATGAATTAAATTTCAGAGAAGAAAGAGAGAGATCATTACTAACCTAAATAGAGAAACTTGAACCAAGTTACCAGGCCACCACATGTAAGGAGAATCCACAAGGAACTTTCTGAAAAGCCCAGCCCAACCATAGCCCATAAGCTAATAAAATACACCACCTTTAGTAATTTTGTAGGAATTTAAATTTAATATGTACCCTTCCAAAATATTAAATATCATACTTACTCCTCTCAAAATACAAATATCAAATAAATCCATCCAAAATAGATCGAATTTACCTTCCAATTTGGAAGGGAACAAATTGAAGAGTAAAAATATGATATATTTTGGATTTTTGGAATGAAAATTTTGTTATATTTTTGCATTTTAGGAAGATAAGGATGATCTTCGTATTTTAGAGGGGTAAATTTAATATACATTTTCAGAGGGATGAATATGATTTTTTTTTTTGCAAGGGTAAATATGAAACTCCCCCTCCCCCCATTTTTACTTGAGGTTCATATACAGTAGCCCCTCATTTCCCCCAAACACTCTCTATTTCCTAATGAATGATGAATTATTGAAATAATTAACAAAAAAGACATTTTATTATTAATTAATTAATATATAATAAAAATACATATACATTAACACTTGTTAATTAATATCAATAAAATGTTAATCGAATGTATTTTTATTAATTACCATGTTAATTAATTAATCATGATTAATTAATGATACAAAATATGTGCCGGAGAAACGAGGAGAAACGAGGGGTATGATATAATTATTCTTTTCACTTTGGTAAAGAAAAGGACATAAAATAGATAATATAATGACAAATAACTGAAAATTTCAGTGGTATATTTTTACATTGACAAAGAATCATAATTAAAATATGCACCTATGAAAACTTTTATTTGTGACTGACACATTATCACATCACATTCTTTTTTTAAAGACAATAATGGTTGTTTGGTTGGTCCGAGACGATCTAATGTGATCATGTATGTGACAGTCTTAAATTTGATAGACCATATGGTCCTTCATGTGGTACCATATTGTCTTGGATCTATGGTTCTTTTTGCAGATTAATGAAGTACTACTGTACTGGTATTAAATAGATAAGGTTTATTCATTAATTCAAGTATACTGAAGATTTAAATGCATTATGCAGTCTTTCAAGGTGACAGTTCATCAAATTAAATGAACACACAAGAAACAAAATGGGTCACAGGCTCACAGCTTGATCCTATATTCAATGAACCGGTACCAACTAGTAGACTGGTACCGCCGTACTGGTACCACACTAACAATGACTAGTCATGAAAAGAAATGCTAATTAGTAAAAATTAGAATTAGAATTAGATTATAATTACCTGTGTAGTTTGAGTTAGCATCATGGCTGCAAGTGGGTGCAATCCTCTATGATAAAAAGCCTTCACGATCGTAATAATATTAACCGCGTAAACCGAATTTGAGCCCGAGTTCGCGAAAATCGTGATCAAAACATGCTCTTTCAAATTAAACGGACCGGGATTGAGCGAAAACGACCATTTTGTCCCTCGGATTTTTATCGCCTTTGTTGGGAGATACGTAGCCATTAATTTACCCATTGGTAGAACCACGATTTGGGCTGAGATGGACGATATGTAAAGCGCATTTTGTCGATATCCAAAGAATTGATTCGAGAATGCGAGAATTATGCAGGAGAGGAAACCGAGAATCCAAGTCCTGAATGTTAGAGCTGGTAAGCTCGGATCATCAGTAGTTGGTACGGTAAGCCGTACTTCCTCTATTGGACAATCGTTCGTTTCATCTACAAAAGATAAAAAATTTAGAGAATTTTTTTGTCTAACTACCTAAATTATTCTTTTTGATTGTTAGGTACGTTAGTAATGGCGTTTCTTTTTTGAAAAAAAAAAGAAAAAAAGAAAGAAAGAAGATATTTGAATCAAATTCTTCCAAATTCAGAGAAATACAGACCTATTTCTAACGACCCGATTTTAGCTTTCTTCTCCATATATTCTTCTTCTGAAGTAGCCATTGTAGTTCTTCAAAAACTTAGAATAAGTGGAGAGGAAATAAATGTTGGCTCCTGAATTGATTCTTCCTTTTTCTAGCCTTAATGCTGTTGAGCTACTTCAGTAAACTAAGTGTGAGTCACGCCGTACTTGGGAATATTATGAGATGGACTCGGTCCATATGAATTGACCAGTGAGAACATGACATGTGAGGACATACTTAATGTAATTGGTTGGGTACATTGTGAACTCGAGTTAAATGCATCAATATTGAATACATGTCTCTGCCCTCTTTTCGTATTTCGAGGAAGAAAACCTTAAACATTTCGGTTTATTTTGAAGTTGAATAGGACCATTGCTAAGATCTAGGTAAATATATATTTTTTATTTTTGTGTATTGATATGGTGCCCCATCTTTTCATCCCAAGGAGTGACATTATATCTTAATAAAAATGACGAGCAACGACTCCCTCGTAACTTTTGAAAAAAAAATGATATATTTATGTAAATTATAGAAGGTTTAATCAAAATTGAAATTTATACAAGGTTTGTCCTCCTCAGCATTTTTATTTTTATTTTTTATGATTATGTAAATTATCAAGTGCTATTCTATTAGTTTGAGTCATGATCTGTTACTGTCATAACACTTTATTTCATTTGTAATTTTTAGAAACATCAAATCAGACTCACAAAGTATGATTTGAAAAGAAATTTCTTTTGTATTTTTACTTTCATTTTGCTTATTTCTTTTCTCGACATTCAGAATTTAGTTTAAGATTCCTACAATTTGTATTTTATTATTAGAATATCACCACATATTCATGAACACGTGTAAATACATTTTTAATTTATCTTTTCTTGTTTTTGTTACAAAAATCTTCAATACTTTTGATTTTGAGAAATAGTTCATCATACATTTGACCGACAAATCGGTGCATGCGGCGGCTATAACCAATCAAGGAACATTTAATGGCGACGAAGATTATTTGTGTCGTATTTTAAGAGTCTCTTGCTGGATCCATAATTATTTTTTCTCTTTACGAAAAGTGATTTCATTATTTGTAAGTGTAATATTATTACAAACATTAATAAGGACGTTATGTTTACTTATATTAAAAAAAAAACTCAATATCGCGAGAAACAATTAATTGTCTATTGAAGGGACAAATTAATACAATTCGAAAAGCCTAAATTAACATAAAATTTATTCCAAACATTTCACATTGTATGATCGAAGAAAACAGTAAATATATAGAATTACAAATTGGATAGAATTTTTTTTTTATTGCCAGGATTCAAAATAATTCATGAAAACATAAAATTTATACTAGTTCCATAACATATTTTATACGTAAATGTCATACATTCGACTAACATAGCTACGTTAGTTTTTCAACGTAAATGTCATACATTCGACTCATCACATTTGATATTTCTAATAAGTCAGTTCTACAAAGCAGCAAATATTGGGGATGAGAATCAATTCTCTTTCATTTTTTATTTTGCAACATGTATATATGTATACATTTGTTAATTTTGGATTGTACAGGCACGTGACAAACAAATAGATAAAAAATTCCTTATTCCATGTGATTATATCAGTACCTCTTTCCTTGAAAAATCTCAGAGCCTTATCATAGTACAAATACATCACAAAAATACAAAAAGAAAAATAAGATCACAAGCCCTCGTGATCTAGTGGATCATTTTATACTGCCAATGAGAACATGCCATGTCAGAAACAAGTTGAAACAAGTTGGACTAGAAAACCCATTAAAGGACCGTACTATGAAACAAGTTGGACCAGAAAACTACTTTCATATGAAAGATTATTAACATTTCAGCTTTAAAAAACCAAAAAATCGACAAAGTAGAAAATTCACAATTTCGCAAAACCAAGAAACGTATGAATAAAATTGTACCGACGATCCAAGGATTCTTCACCTTCCATAAGGATTGTACCGCGCACCATAACCCGTACCTCTCATACCATAAACTGCACCGCCGGTACCAGTTAACCCATAACCAGTACTCGTGCCTGCACCCATACCATAACCATCCATTTGTCTGTATCCACCCAAAACGGGTCCGAACCCGTTACCATATTCTCCATTATAAAACCTGTATCCACTTGCGTAACCAAGTAAATCATTGCCGAAATAGCTTTCGGTACTGTAATTCCCAAGCCTGCCAGCTAAGCGGGTCGAGTTTTTCAAAACGGGTCCAAACCCGTATCCATCAAATCCGTTATTGTACTCGTTGTTATTGCCAGAAGAACGTGTTTTGTGTTGGAAAGAATGTTTCTTTGGCTGAGCTCTTTTCACCTCCACCTAAATTAAATTTTTTTTTTTTTTACCAAATTCTCATGTAATAAATGGAATATATTTGATTATATAAGTATAATATACATTTATGAACCTGAAATCCATCGAGATTGACCATATTTCCATTAGATAATAAGAAATCTACTGAATTTTCAGATTCGAATACTACGAACCCAAATCCTCTCGATCTGTTTGTTTCGCGATCTTTTATTATTTGATAATCTGTTACTCGGCCAAATCTCGCGAAAAAATCACCAAATTCATCTGAAATTGAAAGAATATATCGATCAAATAAAAACAATAATTTGAATTATTAGAGAGAAATTAAGAGATTACCATCTGTTAATGTCACTGGAATTCCTCCAACAAAAATCTTCTTGGTTTTAGTATTGATGAAATCATTATCATTATTATTGTATCCAGAATTGCGTCTTGGGATTGTTCGTTTTATTTCCACCTGTAGAGACAGAGAGAGAGAGAGAGGAGAGAGAAATACGATCAGAATTTCACAAGTGATGGTGGTGGCACTGGAGGTGTCCAGTAAAAAAAAAGCTTACGGTTTTGCCATGGATGATATGTGTATACTCCATGACAATATCTACGGGTGAAGGGTCTGAAAATGTAACGAAACCAAAACCTCTGGGCTGGCCTGTAAATTTGTCCACCATTATTATTTTATCTACTATTGCACCATATTTTCCGAAATGCTTCACAAGGGAACCTACAAAGGATAAAAAATCGAAACAAAATTGGACTTAATTATTGTGATTTTAATTCTTATACTGAACATCAATATAATTCGTGAAATTTATTATAGCTTGATTCGAGAATTACACTAAATTTTGCTTTCAGGGTTAAATTTGGGGCTAAAATTCGATCAAATTTACAAAACAATAACATTTTCAGAAAAACGCAATATCGAGTCAGATTATCACGATTCAATTGGATAAACGCAAAATCGCTAAATGAAATCAAATTAAACCGAAAAATAACATAAGAGTGAAAAAAAAAGATCGCTGAGATCAAACATACATACTTTCAGTCGCTTCTCTAGGCAGTCCTCCGATGAATATTTTACTATAAGAAAAACGAAAAACATTCTTTAAAATTGAGAACATAAAGATGAATTGATTTGAAACTCGATCACTTACCAAGCAATCTCATCCCTTTCATCACACCTGGATCCCATGGCTCGAAACAACATTAAAGGTTTCAAATTTTCTCCCTGCAGGGCTCGAGATCAAGAGAGGGAGAGGGAGATCCTGGTTTTACTCCGCTGGAGTTCAGTTCGATATTTACAAATCTGTCCCTATTTAATTTCGAAATTTTGGTAAGATACACCGGGATCCCTGTAAAGTGTAATTATCAGAAAATATCTCTTTCTGTACGGCGTAATAGGCCCAGTGATGGAAGTGTTACGAGTTTAATGGGCTTTTGTGCCAATACTAATTAAACCTTATAATTCTCATCGGCCTTTATGGGCTGTAACAAAATTGGCCTAAATATTGTATTGTTAAGCTTGGAGCGTGCCATTTCTTTTTTTAGAAACGAAGCCGAAAATATAGTTTCATTACCTACCTATTCCAATTTCAATTTGAGTTACGTTCGAACGAACCATTTTGGTTCATTCGAACGGACTATTTATTAATTTATGAGTTTGTACATTTTCATTGTGAACTCAACCGTTTCAACAAACGCATATGTTTGTCTTTCTTTATTTGATTCAAAACTGTAATTCCTTCAGAGACAAAATCTTCACCAGTTCCATCTGAAGAGAAATATTCAAATTTTTAGGGACCTCTTTGCAATTTTGAAACCCCCCCCCCCCACCACCACCACCACCACACACACACACACACACACTGGTGGTCAGACGATAAGGATCAATCAATGTCTCGAAAACTATCTCAGATGCATGTGTTCAACAAACTCCAAAAAATGTATCAAATGGATATATCTAGCAGAATTCTGGTACAATACCAGTTTTCACTCTTCACTGAAAACAACCCCATTTGAGGTACTGTATGGCTACTCACGTCCTAGGGTTAGACAATCACCCAAATTAAAAAATTGAGGAAATAGATACTTATCTCAAAGAGAGGGAGAAAGCCGCACTTCAGACCAGAACAATTAACCAAAACCAAAGCCAGAATGAAACAATTATTTGACAAGCATAAAACAAACGGTTGCAATTGGGAACAAAAATTTACAGTCTGATCAGACGGTCCAAAATTGCTAGGTGACATGAAAAGCTGTAAAAACAACAAATATGACTGCATTAATATTCTTACTAAATAAGAGGCAAGCATTCATATTAAGGCAAATAATTAAGTCATACCTAATTATATTCGGCTATGTATATTGCACATACCTTTTGATATATATATTTCCCATTTTCACACATACATATTTCCTTATTTATATATATGAAAAATTTATTATGTATATATGAAATATATATAATAATTTACACAATATTTGAATTTTCATATACAATATTATATATATCATATATAACATATAATATTTGCAAACCTAATAATTTTCGGTCCATACAAATAATTTTATTCTCCTATTTATATTAACAAATAATACATATACATATATAATATATATATGGGACCGGTTCGTTGAAATCTTATTTTGAATTCTTATTTTGAATCCAAATCTAAACCGTTAATCTAGATTATGATGTGCGGTTAAGATTTAATTAGATATAAGGGCTGCCCATACCTCTCAAAATCTCTATTCCTGGTGCCCGTACCTTAAGCTCCTCTCTCCCTTAACCCAATCCCAAGCTCCTACTCGTCACACCATTTTTCTCCCAAACTCCTCTCTCTGTCACACACCATTACCAACAATCGTCATTCCAACCTCCCATAGCACGTGGTCCGCTCCTCTCCATCTTGTGTGATATACTCTCCTTAACCGATCAAGCCCCTTTCATCTGAACTTGTACCCTCGAGAGCTTTTTATTAGACTAACTTTCTCCAGAACTCGCCTTCTCGTAAGTTTCTCCTGCGACGGCCTCCTCTCTCCCTGATTTTTCCATGTTCTCGTAATTGATGATCGAACGTCAGATCTACCAGTATATGCAATAGACTAGTCTTAACATGTATAAGTCAGACTTTTACCCTCGTTCAACTTCATACTTAGTTAAAAACAAAATCACGGAACTACTTTTCTAAGTATGAATTAAGAGTTTGAAAGGATTAGCAATGGACGCAGTAAAAAGGCGCTCGAAACAACACAAGTAGAACCAACAACAATGAATTTAATGGAGGAAAGGGAGGAATTTTCACTGGAGTATCCATTCCTGTTGATGGATTTACTACAATATGATTTAGTCAGGTAATTAACAAAATACTATATGATGACATATGAGGGCAAGTTGGTTCAGGACAATTAGCCAAGAGATTGAAGAAAGGAAGCAAATTGAGGTGTTTCGAGATGGTCTCTCGAGCCTAGCCTAGATCCTCGCGTTTGGTGCCAGTATGTGTATGTGATTGCTATCAGTATCCATGCTTACTACGGAAGAGGGAAGAAATTGTTGTGTTGTTTTCCCCTTTTTCATTGATGAATTCGATTGAGTAAGTTCGTTGTACAATTCAAATTAACTAGGTTTATCCTCGCGCAATTGCGCGGGACAACATACTTATTTTTTGACATGTTTTTTATATAATTTATTTAAATAGAATTATCGCGCGTGCAAATTAGCGCGCGTGCGTTTCAACTAAATTAATTTAATCATGACATATTTGGAAATATCATGATGTCAATAGATCATAAAGTTCATGAAATTAGTTTATCACGGATATTATTGTATGATATGATTTATTTAAATAGCATTTGCGTGGGTGTTTTTAAACTCGATTAATATAATCATGACATAATCGAAAATATATTTGATGTCAATAGATGCATTAATAAGGGTTTATTAAACAAAATTTCATACATACCCGTGCGAAATGAGCAAATAAAAGAAAATTGGAAATTAAAAAAGGACCAAAATCGAAAAAGGGGAAAAAATGAGGTTAAAAAAAATTACAAAAAAAAACTCACAAAATTTCTATGAATATAACTGTCACATGATAAATTTTTATGAAAACTCGCATAAATTTGAGCTTAAAAAATTTCATAGATACCCGTGCGAAATGAGCAAATAAAAAAAATTGGATATCAAAAAAAGACCAAAATCGAAAAAGAGGAAAAAATGAGGTCAAATAAAAATTACAAAAAAAAAAAAACTCAAAAATGAAAAAAAAGGGGGCTAAATTGAAAAACTACCCCCTTCCACGTGTCAATATCTTGTGAAGGGGGTAGCATTATAGTAACTATAATACCCGTGCGAAATGAGCAAATAAAAAAAAAATTGGATATCAAAAAAATGACCAAAATCGAAAAAGGGGAAAAAATGAGGTCATATAAAATTTACAAAAAAAAGGGGGCTAAATTGAAAAACTATCCCCTTCCATGTGTCAATATCTTGGGAAGGGGGTAGCATTATAGTAATTACTAGCTTTATCCCCGCGCAATTGCGCGGGACAACATATCTATTTTTTTACATGTTTTTTATATAATTATTTAAATAGGAAAAAATAATTGCGAATTAATGTGCGTGCGTTTGAACTAAATTAATCTAATCATGACATATTTGCAAATATCGTGATTTCAACAGATGCATAAGATTCATCAAATTAATCTATCACGGATATTATTTTCTGATATTATTTGTATAAATAACATTTGTTCAGGTGTTTTTAAAATCGATTAATATAATCATGACACATTCGCAAATATATTTGATGTCAATAGATGCATTATAGTTAATGTTTATTAAAGGATCACAATGTGTCATATGGATACAACGGACAAATGACAAAAAAACTCGCATAAATTTGAGGTTACATAATTTTATATATACCCGTTCAAAATGAGCAAATACAAAAAAATTCGAAAAGCAAAAAAAAGACCAAAATGTAAAAAGGAAAAAAATTGGGTAAAGAAAAATTACAAATTTTTTTTTTGAAATTACGAAATTGCATACATAACCCTGCTCAATGAGGAAATTAAATTTTTTTTTGGAAAATAAAAAAAAATGATCAAAATGTAAAAGATGACCAAAATAAAAAAAAGATCAAAATGTAAAAAATGACCAAAATATAAAATAGGAAAAAAGGACCAAAATATAAATAAACCAAAAAAAAAGACCAAACTATAAAATAAGAAAAAAGGAACAAAATGTAAAAAAGGACCAAAATGTAAATAAAAAAGGACCAAAATATAAATAAAGGACCAAAATATAAAAAAAATATCAAAATGTAAAAAAGACCAAAATATAAATTAGGAAAAAAGATGAAAATATAAAAAAAGACCAAAATGTAAATAAACCAAAAAAAAGGACCACAATATAAAATAAGAAAAAAAGACCAAAATGTAAAAAAAGACCAAAATGTAAATAAAAAAGGACCAAAATGTAAAGTGATGATGTGGCCTCATGTATGAGCTCAAATTTTCCTAACTTTATATATAAGAAGAAGAAGAATTATAATATTCACAACTATTTTATACAATTCAATGAATTAGCACTACCATTTTTATACTAAACTATATCTATTATAATAAACTATATCTATTATAGTAACCTAATCGAACATGCATGCACATGCTTTTTATTTATACAAAATAAGGGATTTTCTTCGATAGGGCAGATCTTTCTCTTTCCTTTCTTCCATCGAAGAAACAACACACTTTGTGAGAATCGATCCATCTCTAACTGTCAGACTAGAGGGGAGTCTAATATCGATCGGAATTCATGGCAGAGTTGAATGAAACTCGAGCGAAGTTTCTCGGACATTATGATCGCCTCAAGGATGAGCTTTTACATGATCCTGCTATCGAATTCACCGAGGAAATGAGACAAAGCCTAAATAAGGTAAATATATCTAAATCGAAGATCTATATCCTTTCTACTTTAGCTTGTTTATTTTCATGCATTCACAGTCGATATAAGAAAATTAAGACTGCTATTTGATGGCTTTTATCAAAAAAAAGAAGCTTAAATCATTTGACCTTTTTATTTTGACTTGGTGGGAGAGAGGTGTGCAAAATGTCGCAAGAACAACGGATATATATGTATATAATTAGTTTGGAGTGATAGACAAGTTGAAGGAAGCATATATTATTGTATTGAACATAAGTTTAATTTAACTTGTGTTACTAAATTAGTTTAAACTGTTTACAGAAACCAAATATTTCCAGTTATTAGATCTACTATGTTCACAGAAAAGTCTAATTTTGATCTCCAATAGTATGTTATTTTATGTGGATGTGATCACGGCTGGCCCAAAATGTTGAAAGATCCAAAGTAATTTTTATGAAATTACTTAAATTTTTTTGTAGGGAACCTCGATTATTTTAGATCACATTATAAAATTTGTTAAAATAGATCCCGGATCCTACGTACTTTGTTAAAATGAATTCTGGACCAAAGCCCTTCAAATTTTATACATAGGCAATAGGCAATACCATAATTTTTGTAGATCTTCGGGCAATATATAATTATTTTCTAGAATTTTGACCACATAAAAAATGGAAAAACATTATGCATTTCATGAATATACACTCCTATAGGCAATATACTATATCATAATTTTTATATATATTTTTTTATGTATCTTATACCTTTTGAGATGTATGATATACTTTTTTCTTAAAATACAATATATGTTATATATTTTTTTCATTTATGCTATATTTTTATTTGTTATATTCATTTAGATATATCATATACATTTTATATGTATGATATATATTTTGTAAAATACATGTTATAACTTTTTATATGTATGATATACTTTTATGTATGTATGATATTCATTTTAAGGTAAATATTTTTAACACGAGTGAACCAGATTTATAAATTTTGTATAAAATTTATAAATTTTTGCGACGTGCGTTTGGAATGGAAAATGGGGTCAAAATTAAACAAATACAACCAAAATTAAAAAAATATCAAACTGTCATGTATAATATTTTTATTTAGGGATGTACATAAAATGCATATTCATGAATTTCATTATTTCGATGTCTAACAAATTAGAATTTAACCATGTCATCATTTTTTTTATTGAAGCAGCGTGCAGGTGTCATCTCATGATATTTTAGATGACATGCTTTTTCTGAACAAATAATTGAATGAATGCAAAATGAAAATAGTTGTGGAATTCCTTAATAATTTAAAGAGACTTAAATGAACCAATTTAATAGATGATTCGATAAATTTCTGATTTGTATGTAACGCTTTAAGTAACATAAACTAAGCAGTAGTATTATTATATGCTTTAATTTTTGCAAAAAATTATCAAGATCTGGTTTATTTATTTGCATTTTTTTATTTACCTGTGAAAACTTTGACTGATATTAAATATACTGACATTTTTTGGGACCCAAAATCAAATTCTTAATGATGGTGTGAGGTTTAATAAGTTTTGACTAAGTGGAATTAAGTACTTGAATAATTATTAATCATGTTCTCTCTTTTTTTCAACAGATTCTCGATTATAACGTTCCGCGAGGTACATGACTTTCTGACTTAGTTTTTCCAGTAGTTATTAGAATTCAGAACCATGAATTATATATTGTTAATTCATTAATTTATTTTCAAATCAAAGGGAAACTAAATCGCGGATTAGCGGTGATAGAGACATACAAGGCTATGAATGGAGGCGAGCTCAACGACGAACAATTTTTCCTTGCTGCAGTTCTTGGTTGGTGCCTTGAATGGGTAATTTATTCTTTCTTTCTCCTAAAATTCCATTCCAATTTTGTATTTATTACCATAAAATGGATTCATGAGTTTGCCATTTTCAAATATTATAATTCAAAGATTCATTAGCATATTATGATTAATTGATGTGATTATTTGATATTAAATGTATAGCTTCAAGCATGTTTACTTGTTCTTGATGATATCATGGACAACTCCCAAACGAGGCGCGGTCGTCTTTGCTGGTACAAGCAACCTGAGGTTTACTTTTTTGTATTTTGAACTAAAGTTGCAGCAAAAGAGTTTTGACAAAATAATGTTTCATATTTCATATTTGAATTAAAAAGTAACACTTTCGAGCTTTCAGAATTCGAAAATTTCATTTTCTTTTTTTGTTTGTAATGTTCAAAGTTCGAAATTGTTTTTTACATGTTAAATCAAGGAAAAAGTGGAAACATTGTTTTCAAAATCATAAATCCGCGAACAAAAAATGAAACAAATATTCTGAACTCTCACAGTTCAAGAAAATAGTATTTGTACAAAATGAAATATGAAATCACTACTCTACAAATTATTATTATTATTATTATTATTTTTTAACGAACACCTCAATTTTTCTCTTCTATGCTATAATGTAGGTTGGACTCAACGCAATAAATCACGGGATTTTACTGAAAACACAAATTAATAGGATGCTCAAGAGATATTTTAGGCAAAAGCATTTCTATTTGGACCTAATCGAGTTATGTGACGAGGTACAAAATTACGATTATGATTTTTTTTCAATAATAAAAACATATATATATATATATATATATTCTATAGTTTAGTCTTTTAGTTAAACAGTTTGTTCATTCTAATGGACAGGTAGGATACCAGACTTGTTTAGGCCAAATGTTAGACCTAATTGTTACGCAGGAAGGAGAAAATCATCTCGCGAAATACACCATGGAAGTGTGAGAATATAACTAACATTTCAATACAAAATATAATTATATATACTTTTAAATAATACAATTTTGTTTTGCAGATATAGGCGAATTGTAATTTATAAAACGTCGTATTACTCCTTTTATCTACCAGTAAGTTATTATTATTATATATATATATATATATATATATATATATATATATATTTGGAAATAAATTTGAACAACTGAGAATGTGATCATTTTAGATTGGATGTGCATTGCTCTTGTATGGCGAAGATTTGGAGAAATATAGCTGTATCAAAGATATACTCGTCGAAATGGGGGTATACTTTCAAGTCCAAGTAATTCTCCTTTAATCAAATAACTTCATAAAAAAAAAATTGGTTATTATATCCCCCTCTAATTTTAAAAATTAAATTCGCTTTTAGGATGATTATATCGATTGTTTTGGTGATCCTAGTGTCAGCGGTAAGGTACTCTCTCTCTCTCTCTCTCTCTCTCTCTCTCTCTCTTTATATATATATATATATGAGGGAGGCTAACCTACTTAATTAAGTATCAAGTATTTGGTACTTAATGTTTTTTAACCATTGAATTTGCATTTAAATTTGTATTTTTTCATGATGATCATGAAATTTTGAGCACATCATTAAATGCACAAATCTCAATGCAAATTCAATGGTTAAAAAATATTAAGTATCAAATACTTGGTACTTAATTAAGTAAGTTAGCCTCCCTCACACATATATATATATATATATATATATATATATATATATATATATATATATATATATATATATGTATAATGGATGTCTATAAACTCTACATAAATTTCTAATTGGTGTTTCTTTAATCACAGATAGGGACTGACATAGAAGATCACAAGTGTTCGTGGCTAATCGTACAAGCTTTAGAACATGCTAATGCGGATCAATTGCAAATACTACATGTAAGTTTGATTTGATTTTGATCTAGAATTTAATTATGGTTTTTTCTAGGTATAAATCATAATTAAAATATCTATACATAATTATCACTATGATCTTTTTTCTTAGGAGAACTACGGGAAATCAGACGCAACAAGCGTTGAAAAAGTAAAGAATGTATACAAAGAGCTTGATCTGCAGGTATTTTTGTTAGATTTTGAAATATCAAATTTGTGTTCGAATTATGGTCCGAATAAACTGACTAGTTAATTTTATATTTTTGTGCTTCCAAAAACAAAGAATTTGTTTTCGAGGTACGAAGAGTCGAGCTCCCAAACTCTGCTTTCAGCTATAGAAGCTCAACCGAGTTCGTCAGTACAAGAGATTTTGATGAGTTTATTAGAGAAGATCTATCGAAGGAAGAAATAATAATTAGTTAATTTACACCGCATTAATAAGTCCAGTTATTTTGGAATAAATTTGGTTTTATTTGATAATAAAGTTGAGTATACAGATGCTTTGCAAGAAATTTTACTCTTTGCTTCATTGAATTAAACATTCCTATATTATTTGTGGATTCAATATAAATAAAAATGCATGTATAATTATGTATTCTTTTGGATTTTTCTGCAATTTAGTTATAATTAAGGGTCCTGTCAATTTCCAAAGAACAACTAAACTAATATTGTTCTTCAATGAAGAAATGCCCGAAATTTCTCATCACAAAAAACATTCCATTATCAAAGATCAATTAATATATAATTAAAATATATATAAGTTAACAAATCTTAATCAATATAAAATAATTGTTCACGAAATATTATTTTTTCATTGGTGATATATAATTAAAATATATATAAACTAATAATTGTTCATTGGTGATATAGAGATGTGGCGGAAAATGCGAGGGGCAAGGCTAAATTACCCTAAAAAAATTATCTATGATATACAGTGAGAAGAGAATATGCTTATCAACCCAAAAACTTTTGTTAATTATAAAAGCAATCTCAGTAACGACCGGATTTTTTTTACATATAGCCTTCTCAAAAGTTCAATTTGTAAAAATAGCTCTGAACATTTGCAGTTTAAAAAAATAGCACTTTCGCCAGGTTGTTTGACAAAAGAGAATGCAAGAGCTAGGGTAGATGAACGTACGTGTTCGTCGGAACGATTGGATGCATAATAAGATTATGCAAATCTGACAGAAATTACATAGTCCGTCATGACGCACCATATGGTCCTTCATGACACATCCTAGTGTATTTCTGTGCAAGCCAATTTGTGAGTATAGCATCGTGACGCACCATCCAGTGCGTCATGACGGAGGTGCGTGTCCTGTTCGTCATGACAGAGCACATATATAACCGTTGGATCTAATACTCGTGACACGTGCGTCATGACGCACCATATTGTGCGTCATGACGCACTGTGATCCAAATTCTGGATTGACAGTTTTGATACTCATTAATCATGACATTAATGGAGGGATTTAATATAAGATATTGTTTCTTCTTCTATCTAACTACAGAATAATCATTCTAGATCTGGACTTGTTAGACAAGAAAAGAGAGAAGAGAACTCCATTGGAGATTGAGGGATTTTGAGCAAGTTTGTGGCAAATTTTAGGGGAATTTGCCGCAACCGAAAGACATATAGCTCGAGGTGGATACGAGTAGAGGAATCTCAACTGAGATTCTCTGGTATGATCAATCGAGAGCAAGGTCGAGCAAAGTCGGACACAAATCGGATCATATCCGGTTGTATACGACAAAAGAGCTTCAAGAAAGGTGTCGAATCATGCGGGCGTGGAACGTGCGTGTCGCCGGAATCGAAGCAAGCAAGAAAGAGCAACTAAAAATGTGAACCCTTCACCGATCAATTTCACGTGGTATGGTATCTCTATGAATTAAGAGTTAATTTCATAGGTTATAGTTGCATGTAGTTTAGGATTTGTACGATCGGATCAGTGACGTGGTCCTCGGGATCGGGTCGGACCGGGCCTCACAATTCGCTACGCGGGGCTCGGTAGTGACGTCGATACCCAACAGTGGTATCAGAGCCAACGTCACGATTCGATAAGGAGAATCCAAAAAAAGAATCCAAAAAAAAAATTCACGCAGGAAAAAATATACTAATGAAATTAGCAAAATATACTATTTAAATGAACAAAATATACTATGGAATCAAACATGTTAACATGGCTAAAATTAAGAATAAAATAATATATTTTCAACGGTATATTTTGCTATATACAAAAATATATTTTGCTAATTGGAATCAAACATGTTAACATGACTAAAATTAAGAATAAAATAATATATTTTCAACAGTATATTTTGCTATATACAAAAATATATTTTGCTAATTTCAATAGTATATTTTGGTCTTTGGATTCTTTTTTTGGATTTTCTTTGTGGATTCTTTTTAGCATTTATATATATATATATATATATATATATATATATATATATATATATATATATATATATAATTAAATAAAGTAGAATAACATTTAAATAAATTAAATTATTATACATAATTAAATTGTATTTATTTATCTTTCATTAATATATTGTATTTATTCATAATAGAATAATATTCAATAAACTAATATGTATTAATTAATATATATTTAATATTAACAAAACAAAAATCATATCTAACTATTTGTAAATTTTCGTTCACATCAAACAATAACTTTCACTTTCTATTATCAAACATTCTAGCACATCAAACAACACATGTGAGAAACTTATATCCTTCAAACGCTTTTCCTTATTTCATTTTCTCTAGACAATACGAAAATCCTTCAAAATCTTTCAAAATCTCTTGCATCAAACATATATGCGTACATGTGTCTATATGCATGTACATAATATTTTATGACATGTCACGTATGTGCACATGCGTCTATATGCATGTAATCAATATTTTATGTCATGACACACATGCATACACACGTAGGTGTGCATGTTAATGACGTACCATTATAAGCATTCTTGTATTGATATTAAAAAGGTAAGACTTCAAGAAAAAATATTCATCATTCTTTCTTCTTATTTTTCTCTTTGAGTGTTGCTGCTTCTCAATTTTTTTTCTCATCTTCGGATCTTGTTAATTTCATAACATAAATCAAATTGAAGAAACAAAACATTATGATCGTTTATTTCCTTTCTTCCATTGAAGAAACAAAACAGAAATTAGAGGGGGAAAAGAGCATTTTAATTCTCTAATATTGAATATTGGAATTCATGCCAGAGTTAAATGGAACTCGAGGGAAGTTTCTCGCACATTATGATCGTCTCAAGGATGAGCTTTTACATGATCCTGATATCAAATTCACCGAGGAAATGCGACAAAGCCTAGATAAGGTAAATATATTTAAAGCCTAGATAAGGTAAATACAAAAGAAAAATTATACTTGTCCTCTTTAATATTCCCTTAATGTATTGATGTGTTGGTAAAATATAATAAATGCATTAAATTATGTGAAAAATTGTATTTATTAGGTGGTAAACCACATTGATTAGGTGGTAAACCAAATTATTAAAAAAAATTTACTTTAACACATGATAAGTTATATTTATTTGAACAAATTTTTATTATTTTATTTTCAATATATTTTTTAAAAAAATATTTTCATTTTTAATTTCTAATTTTTGCGAAATTATTTTTTTTTGAGAAAATTTGGAGAAAGATCAAAGGCTCTCTTCCAAAGAATAAATAGAAATAATATAGTTCATTACACCCTTTCTTACCGCAAACCAACAAAAGAAAATATAAATCCTTAAAAGAAATACATAAAATAAAATACTTTCACTTCTCTTTTGAATTAACCTTAATGCTTAACTGGGCTTGACAAAAAAGCCCATCTCTCTTCTTCTTCTGAGCGCTACAAACTTTAGTCTAGTACTTTATGTCCCCGACAAAAGTACATCTTTCTTTCAAACCCCCCGAACTACTCATTCTCCTTCAACACACCGCTCCGCCATTAAAGACTCACTTCCTTCCCTACCGGGCACCAATTCTTCCTCAACTCGTGCATTTCTTCTTCTCAAGAGCTTCCAGTCAGCCATTACTTCCCCCACCAGAACCGTACCCTCTCTCCTAAGATCCGAAAACGCCCTTCTACATCTCTCCCTCCACATACAATAGAAGAAGATTGAGAATAATTGAGCACCCAATTGGTTCTGGCTACTATCGGTTAGCTCTGCAATCTTCTCCAAAGGGGTAATTTTCAAGATCAATCCTGGAAATTCTTCTCCTAAGATCCGAAAACGCCCTTCTACATCTCTCCCTCCACATACAATAGAAGAAGATTGAGAATAATTGAGCACCCAATTGGTTCTGGCTACTATCGGTTAGCTCTGCAATCTTCTCCAAAGGGGTAATTTTCAAGATCAATCCTGGAAATTCTTCTTTCACCTCAATCCAGTGGAGATTTACAAAGCTGCAACCTTTAACGAGATGCTCTACTGTTTCTTCTTGCTTCTCACATAGGTAACACCTATTTACCAGATTATGTCCTCTTTTGCACAAATTATCCTGTGTTAAAATCTTATTTTGCATCATGAGCCAAAAAAATATAATTAATTTAGATGGCAATTTCAATCTCCATAAACCACTTAATTCATTGCATGTAAAGACCCCTTGTATTAGTGTTTCATATGCACTCTTGATTGAGAAATTCCTTGTACCATCCCAATTCCATCTAATTTTATCAGAATTTCCTGGTACCAATACTAGAGCATTCAATTTCTTTTTAACCAATAAAATTCCTTATTTGCATTCTTGCTTAATAAAGGGTTAAAGGCTAATTTCAAGTTCTTCATATTAATGAAATCATAAATGGTACCACTTTTCTTGATTGCCTCTTCATATAATTTAGGCAACCTCTGATATAGCAATCCATCACCCCAATTATTGTACCATAAACTAGTATTTTTTCCATCTCCTATTTCAAATGTGATTGACCTCCAAATTTTTTTTAGAAAAGATTGTAAGTCATACCAGAAACTTGAATCTTTCATATTTCTTTTCCCATCAATTAATTTTAAAGCCAAAGGGCTAACCAAATTTTGCCACATTAATCCAGTATTTTTCATGTAATATTTCCATACCCATTTCTGTAATAATGCTTGATTGAATATTTCTAAATTCATCACCCCTAAACCCCCAAATAATTTGGGTCTACATACTGAATTCCATGCTGCCAAATTATATCCTTTTTCCTCATTTCCTTTCCAAAAAAAGGATTTTCTTATTTTCTCCATTTCCTTTATTGCCCATTTAGGGAATTTAAAAACCATAATTTCATTTCTATAATTACTCTAAAGTCCTCCTTTCTAGGTTTTATGTTACTTAAAGGATACCCCAAATATTTCAAAGGCAGATTTACACTCTGGCACCCTAACTCCTTTTTTATTTCATTTACATCCTCTTCATTGTTTGAAATTATGGAAAATTCTGATTTTTCATAATTTATAATCAAACCAGCACTGTTTCCAAATGCATTTAGGATAAATTTTAACCTTCTTGCCGTAATCACATTTGGCTTAATAAAAAATAGGACATCATCAGCATAAAAGAGTACCACTTCCCCTCTTTCTATAGGTTTTTCAATAAATTTAGCTTCTTTAAAAGCCAGTAGCATTCTTGATAATGTGACTATGGCTATAATAAATAAGTGTGGAGACAAGGGATCACCTTGTCTCACACCTCTTTTCAAATACACAATTTTACCAGGAAGTCCATTCAATTTTTTTTTTTTTTTTTTTTTTTTTTTGCGAAATTATTTTTATTATTATTTTTTACGATGGTTTTATTCATGTATCTGTTTAACACATGTTGAATAGTATATTAATTTAGTCCGATAACTTATTTTTCAGATTTATAGATTTAAATTTCATTATTATAGATGGTGGTAAACAAAGTTGTTAAAAATATTAAATAAATTAATGATGTGTGAAACGATGAATTTTTTTTACCTTCTTTTTTATATATGATTGAAAAAATCAAATAGTCATGGTTTACCACCGTCATTAATGCAGACGCCAACACATCAATCGATCTAGGAGATTTTAAGGAGGACATGCATCATCATTCAATACAAAACATTGTGAAAACTTTAACTGACATTAAATACTGACATGTTTTTGTGACCCAAATCAAATTCTTAATGACGGTGCGCAGTTTAATAAGTTTTCTACTAAGTGTAACCAATTACTCGAATAATTATTAATTCTCTGCTCCCTTTTTTCTCAACAGATACTCGATTATAATGTTCCGCGAGGTACGTGACTTTCTAACTTCATGTTTTTCAAGTAGTTATCAGAATTTATATTGTAAATAAATTATTTATTTTCAAATCAAAGGGAAACTAAATCGCGGATTAGCGGTGATAGAGACATACGAAGCGATGAATGGAGGCGAGCTCAGCGACGACCAATTTTTCCTCGCTGCAGTTCTTGGTTGGTGCCTTGAATGGGTAATCTCTTCTTTCTCTCTCCCAAAATTCCATTTCAATTTTGTACTCGGTACCATTAAATGGATTTTTCATATTTTTCATATTATAATTCATTAGCATATTGTGATTAATTGATGTAAAATGTATAGCTTCAAGCATGTTTACTTGTTCTTGATGATATCATGGACAACTCCCAAACGAGGCGCGGTCGTCTTTGCTGGTACAAGCAACCCGAGGTTTACTTTTTTGTATTTTTAACTAATGTCTCAGCAAAACAATTTTTACAAAATAATGTTTTCGAACTTTCAGAATTCAAAATTTTCATTTTCTTTTTTTGTTTCTAATGTTCAAAGTTTGAATTCTTTTTTACGTACCAATTCAAGGAAAAAAGTGGAAACATTCTTTTCGAAATCATAAATCCGATCAAAAAATGAAACAAAGAACTCTCACAGTTCAAGAAAATAGTATTTGTACAAAATGAAATATGAATTCACTACTCTACGAATCTTTTATTATTATTATTATTATTATTATGCAAGAAACAGCTTGATTTTTCTCTTCTATGCTATAATGTAGGTTGGGCTCGACGCAATAAATCACGGGATTTTACTGAAAACACAAATTCATAGGATGCTCAAGAGATATTTTAGGCAAAAGCCTTTCTATTCGGACCTAATCGAGTTATGTGATGAGGTACTAACTACTAAATTACGATTATGATTTTTTTCAATAAAAAAAGATATATATTTTCTATAGTTTAGTGTCTTAGTTAATCAGTTTGTTCATTTTAATGGACAGGTAGGATACCAGACTTGTTTAGGCCAAATGTTCGACCTAATTGTTACGCACGAAGGAGAAAATAATCTCGCGAAATACACCATGGAAGTGTGAGTATATAACTAATAATATAATACAACATATATGTTTTTTGTACATTTGAATAATGCAAAAAATATTATTTTGCAGATATAGGCGAATTGTAATTTATAAAACCTCATATTACTCCTTTTATCTACCAGTAAGTTATTTTCTATTTGAGGATATATGCTTAATTCGTAGGATATCAAAATAAATTTGAACAATTGAGAATGTGATCATTTTAGATTGGATGGGCATTGCTCTTGAATGGTGAGGATTTGGAGAAATATAGCAGTATCAAAGATATACTCGTCGAAATGGGGGTATACTTTCAAGTCCAAGTAATTCTTTTTTCTTCAAATAACTTCATTATTATTTAAATTTATTTTGCTTTTTATATTTCCTCCCTTCTAATTTCAAAATTAAAATCCCTTTTAGGATGATTATCTCGATTGTTTCGGTGATCCTAGTGTGAGCGGTAAGGTATGGTACCTCTCTTTCTTTTTCAAAATTAGAATCCATGTTTATATCTTCATATAGATTTCTGATTTGGTGTTTCTTTAATCACAGATAGGGACCGATATTGAAGATCACAAGTGTTCGTGGCTAATTGTAAAAGCTCTGGAACTTGCTAATGCGGATCAGTTACAAATACTACATGTAAATTTAATTTTTTTTTTGTCTCCAATTTAGTTATGGGTTTTTTTTAGGTTTAAATCATAATTAAAATACCTCTTCATAATTATCGCTATGATCTTTTTTCTTTCTTAGGAGAACTATGGGAAATCAGACGCAACAAGCGTTGAAAAAGTAAAGAACGTATACAAAGAGCTTGATCTGCAGGTATTTTTGGTACATTTTCAATTTTCAAATTTGTGTTTGAATTACGGTTCGAGTAAACTAACTAGTTAATCTCATTTTTCTTGTGTTTCCGAAAACAAAGAGTTTGTTTTCGAGGTACGAAGAGTCGAGCTCCCAAACTCTGCTTTCAGCTATAGAAGCTCAACCGAATTCGTCGATACAAGAGATTTTGATGTGTTTATTAGAGAAAATCTATCGAAGGAAGAAATAATAATTAGTTAATTTACACCGCATTAATAAGTCCAGTTATTTTGGAATAAAATTGGTTTTATTTGATAATAAAGTCGAATAATTAGTTAATTTACTTGTTTCTTCATTAAATTAAACATTCATGTTTTATTTGGTCTAAGAAAGCCTTCAAGAAAAAATGAGCAACTCCAAAAAGCAAAAGAGGTTCTAAGGCACCTAAATGTAAAAAAGGAAGAAATTCCTCTAAACTAATGGGAATGGAAGCTAAGAATAGAACTACGAGAATTAATAAATGATTTAGCATCAAATCAAGAAACAAAATGGCAACAAAAGCCTCTTGTACATGTCTAAAATTGGAAGATAAAAACACAAAATACTTCCACGTGATAGCTACGGCTAAAAGATGCAATAACACTACACCAACCCTTATACAAGGAATACATATTTCGTATCAAAAAATAATTAGAAACATAAATGTCCCAACAAAAATACAATTTTTTGTAAGGTTGGCAGTGCAAAACAAACTTAACACCGCCGACATATTAGCAAAAAAGGATGACTACATATAGACAAATTTGCACTTTGTAACGCGAGACCCGAAACGAAACACCATCCTAGTCTCATGCACATACACCCAAGCTCTGTGAAAATTGTCTGATAGACTAGCCAATACGCAACAATCAACACAAATGCGAGTAAGTTTATCCAATACTCTAAAATCAAATAGAAAAAACAAATACCGAGGGCGAGAAAGAATGGACCTCGAGATGGCGGCAAAGCTATGGGACTATGGAAAGAGCGAAACAAACACATATTCCAAAACAAAAAGGCTCCGCCAATTAACATGGCAAAAATAACAGTCGAAGAAGCAAATATTTGGCAAAAGTTATGCTAGACTTATAATTCAAACATAAAAGACAAATTAGTGTTTTTTTTTTTTACCTGAACAACACGTTCATGATTATTGTATAGAATTTTTTTAATTTTAATATATCAAAAGACTATGTTTTTTTATTAAAAAAAATGCAATTTTTGGATTTTTCTGCAATTTAGTCATAATTAAGGGTTCCTACGAAAATTTTCCAAAGATCAACTAAACTAATATTGTTGCTTCAATGAAGATATTGTCTGTGGTGTACAGTGAGAAGAGAATATGCTTACCAACCCAGAAACTTTTGTTAATTACGAAAACAATTTGTCCACCTCTCAGAATTGACCTCATTGGCTTTTTTTTTTATTCGTATTCTTCAACCATTACCCATCAAGCATCCATCTTTTCTCTTCATTTCTCAATTCTCTCTTTCTCTCTCCTTTGCTTCTCCATCGAAATTGATTGATTAACGAAATGGCGTCTGAATTAGAAATGGACGATACGAGAGAGAGATTTCTGGGTATGTATGATCAATTGAAGGAAGAATTGCTTCAAGATCCTGTTTTTGATCTCATGGACGAGGCGAAGCGCCATGTTGAACAGGTGACTCAATTTTGCAAATTCCTATTTTTGTTTGGGTTTTAGTGCGATTGTAGCCATTTTTAGCAATACCGTGACCAAATTTAATCCTGTGGGTTCACACTTGGTAATCGAACCCATTGATCAGTGAATCGGTGCATGCATCTTTTCGTGTTCCATGTTCAGGCCATTAAGTGATAAATATACTGATGATTGATTCTCCAAATAGCAAATTTTGAATCCAAATTTTTCTGTTCTATACTTAGAAAAGTTATTAGATTATTTTGGCTATTAGACTAAGTTCTATTTTTGGTTTTTTAATTTTAACAGATGCTTGACTACAATGTACGTGGAGGTGCACCATTTTTCTCATTATTCTGCAAATAATTTCAATTCATTCAATTATTTTCCGTTCTTAAACTTAGTTTGTATTAGTCATTCACCAAATATTCTTGGAATTTAATTATTGAAGGGAAATTGAATCGAGGAATTTCTGTGATTCAAACATATAAATTATTGAAAGAAGAAGACATTAGTGATGACGAATTCTTCCTCGCTGGCGTTCTTGGTTGGTCTATCGAATGGGTAAAATCGTAATTTCTCTACAAAATAATCATTTTTAACTCAACTCTTATTATTTATAAATTAAAATCATATATTAACTACTTTGTTGAAATAATTTTAGCTTCAAGCGTGTTTATTAGTACTTGATGACATCATGGATAATTCCACTACGAGACGAGGTCGACTTTGTTGGTACAAATTACCTGAGGTTTTCTCAAATTTCAAATTTTCACATTTCAAAATTTCAAATATTGTGTAAACAGGGAGATAATTTATATTTAATTGCAAATTATAGATTGGATCTCGCGCAATAAATGATGGGGTTTTCTTGAAAGGTTCAATTCATAAAATGGTCAAGAAATATTTCAGAGAAAAGCCTTATTATGTCGATCTTCTTGAATTAAGCGACGAAGTGAGAATTATTCAATTAAGACCCTGTTTTATTTTTATTTGCAATAATTATATTTCTTTTCTTTCATCACAGATAGGGCTTCAAACTTCGTTTGGTCAAATGCTTGATTTAATCGTTTCTCATGAAAGTGAAAGGGATCTCTCAAAGTACAAAATGCCAATGTATGTCAAACTGAAAAATTCGGAAATATGCAAAAAGCCCCCTGTATTATGCCTATAAAAAAAATTGCAGGGGATTTTTATTGCAAATTTCTCTTAAATTTCGAGTTCAAAACGAAAATAATGATAATAGGTGTTGATAGTTTTATTCATAGTTTGAAAGATCAATTTTTTTTTCATGCAGATATCGCAATATTGTGCAAAATAAAACATCTTATTATTCGTTTTATCTTCCAGTTAAGTCCCTCTAAAATAAATTAGTTATTACAAATTTTATTTTCGGAATTTATTTATCTGAATGGCCAAAAATATAATTTTGTAATGATAGGTTGCTTGTGCATTGCTTTTGTACGGAGGAAAGATGGATAATTTCAATGATGTGAAAAATATACTTGTTGAAATGGGTATTTTCTTTCAAGTACAGGTACTATTTATTATTATTTTCTTTAAAATTAAAAATATTTAATATTGTTCAATTTATGAGAACATTTTGTTTTTAGGACGATTATTTGGATTGTTTTGGCGATCCTCAAGTAACTGGTAAGGTACCCATCTCCTCTCTCTCTAGAAAATTCTCATAATTTGTTAATGTGTACAAAATATTTGTATCTGGGCGGATAAAATTTTTTTTTGGGATACGGACAATTTTACCCTTACTATTAATTTGTAACTTTTTAATAAACAATCAATTATTTCTATGCCATTAATAAATAATTTATGATAAATTTTAATATTTGTAAAGAGATTGCATTTTTTCACATTCAACAATGTTTTATGAAAATAATAAAATTAGTTTATAATATTTGTTTCGTTTATACCCCTAATAGTTTGTCAAATTTACGTTATACAGATAGGGACGGATATAGAAGATCACAAATGTTCGTGGCTAATTGTGCGGGCAATTGAACGTGCCAATGAAGATCAATTAAAAATCCTTAATGTAAGTTACGAAATTATTATTTTTTTGGCGAAAAGGTTATTTTTTGTTTTATGAAAATATGAAGGGTATATTTGTTTATTATTTTATAATTTCTCAGGAGAATTATGGAAAACCAGATTTGGATTGTGTGAAGAAAGTGAAGTGTGTTTATAAAGAAGTTGATCTCGAGGTACAATTTTTTTACTATTGTTTTGTTTTCTTCGAATTATATTCAAATAGTTCTGATTTAATTTTGTAATTTTTTTTATGAAGAATGAATATTTCGAATATGAGGTTTCGAGTTACACGGATTTGATTTCTTCAATTGAAGCTCATCCGAATCCAGCTATTCAAGAGGTTTTGAAATCCTTTTTGAAGAAAATTTATCAAAGGAAGAAATAGAGAATTGGACTCCCTGATGGAAAAAGTATATTATATGTTCTTATTTTTGTTTTCAATTTATATAATTGTTGTATATTAGTTAAATGTAGCAGTTGTGTTTTTTGTAATTTTTTTAATGCAAAATGAAAATGCTTGTAATTTAAATCATGTATTAACTAAATAAAAGTTGTTGTATTTATCATTTTTAACCAATAGATGGAGTGGTGTAGCTTGTAATTGTTTCGCTTGTAAATTCTATACATATTTTTAGTTTTAGTTTTTCTTCCATCCACCAATACTTTTCTACCATTCATTTATTTTGATCCTACAATCCTACGGATGTCAACGGGGAGGGTTGGGTTCGGGTAAGTCTTCTCCATACACGAACCCGAATTTTCGAGTATTACCAGAACCCGAACCAAAAATACCTGCGGATAAAAAATCGTATCCGAACCCGCGAGTAACGGGTATACCCGAACCCGAATTCGTTATCCGAAAATCACAAATAAAAAATAAAAAAATAATTAATTATTATACAAATATGTAAAATCATCAACCAATTTTAAATACATAAAAGAAGCATCTTTTATAAATACATTAAAAATTCAAATATTACAAATAATTAATCCATAAAACATCCAAAAATTTAATATTATTAGGTATTTTCGAGTATTTCTCGGGTATTTTTCGGGTTCGGATTTGGGTCGGGTATTTTTTCGGGTAACGGGTATACCCGCGGGTAAAAATTTACCCCCGAATCCCGAGCGAGTATTCTTTTTTGGGTATTATCTGACCCGCAGGTATTTTTTTTCGGATATCCACGGATTCGGATTTTACCCGACCCTTTGACATCCTATACAATCCATAATAACCTGAGGAACAGAGGAGGACCTGAGGGGGAGATATTCGGATTTTACCCGACCCATTGACATCCTATACAATCCACAATAACCTGAGGAACAGAGGAGGATCTGAGGGGGAACCCCCTCCTAAGAAATCGAAACAGAAAAAAAAATCTATTAAAGAAGATAATTTTACATGTTAAAAAACTAATAATTATAATAAATTTTTTTATATTCACAAAAAGTTGAGTAGTCTAATGGTGAAATTCATGTTTAAGAATTGAGAGGTTTCAAATTCAAAATCCAAATACAATTAATTTTGATTTTTTTTTTGGTCGACCCCTATTAAGTTCGGCCTCCCCTATAAATTTATTAAAATTAATGATTTAATATATAAATTAATAATATTATGTGTAATTAAGGGACAGAATAATATTCAATGTATTTGTGTGTGAACGAGAGATGTCTCTTGACATAAATATGTGTCTATTTTTTTTTTGTTGCAAAAATGCCCTTGAGCATATATTAATTCAAAAGTCACATTACATGAGGATAACGTAGAATCAAAATGACAAATTAAAACGGCAAATAAGAGAACGAAAAAGCAAAATAACTTAAACGATACTCAAGCCTAAGCAAACCTAACAAGAAAATTTTATAACCTATTACCTAAACACGAATACAAGAAAAATTCCTCGAAATATTTTTCGTCACAATTTCCTTCATAAATATGGCATCGATAGACGATACTTGAACCTCGGTTTCGTGAAGACTCTAAGGAGGCAATAATTGTGAGTCGAGGTAAAGTTTCTTCATCGAGTTTTGAGTAGAATCAGTTATAAAGATTCACTAGGTAATAATCCACGCGGGCATCATCATCACAGTTAACTTCTTGCCGGTCACCAATTTCGCGACCACCATCTTCTCGGTCGTCTCGGCCACCAACCTCTCGGTCCAATCTTCCATCTTTGCGGCCATAATCGATCAAATCGGTTCGGCGGAATGCGCGGTTTCCATGATTCGACCGCAAGGGCATGATTGAAAACCAAAAATCCTTGTCGTCATATTTATCCGGTAACCAAATTTGAAGTCGGGTCGAATTGGGTGTTGGAGTTCTCTCAATTTGTGTCACAATCAACGAATTGCTCAAATCGATGATCAATTGAACACCAATTTGGTGATTGGTAAAGAAACAACCTCGCGCCGAGTAGGGAGTGGGGGGATACGGTGCGAATTGTTGCACGGCCATTAGATTGGATAGAGAACCGATCGAGAAGAAAAACGATAAGGGGTTGGGAAAATATGGTTTTTAATTAGGAGATTAGAAGACTGGGGGAAAGAATCGATCTTGCAAGAAATTTACGACAAAAAATTGAATTGAAATCTTCGGCCGAAAAAACTGGAATCGAATCGAAAAAGAGAGGTAAAAAGGAGGGAAAAGAGCAAGAGAAAGAAGAAGAAGATTTACTAGGTGTAGGTCAAGGTCGAGATCATTCCAAGTGAAGACTCGTCGACGAATGAACCGGAGGCACCGGAGCGGCGCAACCCCGTCGAAGGGGTAAAAACGTGAAACGGTGTCACCACGAGCTCGGCGATGGAGAGAGGAGAGAAAGAGAGTGGATCGGACTTCGTCGGAGCCTAGGAGATCGGTTTCTTGATTTTTCTTGATTAAATATGTGTCTATTGATTTAAATAGAAGTATCTAAAATTTAGATAGATAGGGATGTATGTTTGACAGGGTATGTCTATTGGGGACATATAAGAGCCCTATATGTACGAATTTTGTACTGTAGCGAATTGAATAGAGAATAAATTATAAAGTAAAAAGGCAACTTTGTGCCACTTCTCTCTCTCGTGAATTGTCTTTTGAGTATTTTTTTTACACTCTTTGCTATTAATCCTCTACTATTCTTCCCAAATAAATTATCAAGTCATAAAATTCCAACAAATTGGTATCTAGAGCCAAGGTTTTTGCGGTTGTTTGTAAGGGTGGACAAATGGTTTGGTTTATTTGGGAACCGAACCGAACCGATCGAATTCGGTTTATTCGGTTCGGTTTTTCGGTTTATTTGGTTCGGTTCGGTTCAAAAATTTATATCGTTCGGTTTATTCGGTTCGGTTCGGTTTTGGTATTTCCAGAACCGATTAAACCGAACCGACCGATTAACACTATTTTTTATTTTTTTATTATGTTCATTTAAAAAAAAATTAAAATTTAATACTGTAAAATTAAAAATAACGATAAATACATTTTATATGATCTGTTTTTATATTTTTTTTACTAAATACCACTTGAATTTTAACATTATAAAACTTCTAATTCGGTTAAACCGAATAAGAAATTCGGTTTATTCGGTTCGGTTTTAAATCGGTTCAAATTTTATTCGGTTCGGTTCGGTTTGAATTTAGTCCGGTTCGGTTTAATTCGGTTTGCTCTTATTCGGTTCGGTTCGGTTCGGTTCAACCGAATGCCCACCCCTAGTTGTTTGCGAGAGTGAGTTTTTCGAAGTTTGGAGAAGGAGAAAGCCATGACAGCCCAAGACGGTGTTTTCGGGCTCCCACAAGTTTCGCAACTTATTTTCGATGGCGAAAATTACGATTATTGGAGTATTAAAATGAAGACTCTTTTGATCGCGCAAGATTTATGGAAAATAGTAGAAGAGGGAGTGAATACGACAAAAGAAGCCGAAACTACCGAAGCGGGAAAACAAAATAAAAAGAAATATGCAAAAGCCTTATACTTGATACAACGAGTAATTTCGGATAAATTATTCCCGGGAATAATTGGCGCTAATACTTCGAAGGAAACGTGGGAGATTTTGCAACGAGAATTTCAAGGAAACGAAAAAGTGAGGACGGTTAAACTCTTGACGCTTAAAAGGGAATTCCAAAACTTGAAGATGAAGGAGAACGATACCCTCAATGACTTTTTCTCCAATATTTTGGAAGTGGTAAACCAAATAAATGTTGGGTATCGGCGTCACTACCGAGCCCCGCGCAGCGGATTGAGAGGCCCGGTCCGACCCGATCCCGAGGACCACGTCAACGACTCGATCGTACAAATCATGAAATGCAACTAAACCTATGAATATAACTCTTATATACATAGAAACATACCACGTGAAATTGATCACGGTGAAGGGTTGTTCTTGCGTAGTTGCTGTCCTTGCTTCGATCTCGGTAACACACGCGTCTCACGCCCGCGCGATTCGACACCTAATCCGAAGCTCCGATTTGTCGTATACAACCGGATTTTCTCCGGTTCGTCTCTGACCTTGCTCGACCTTGCTCTCATTAGATCACAGTCCAAAATCTCAGATGAGATTCCTCTACTCGTATCCACCTCGAGCTCGCGTCTTTCGGTTGCAGCGAATTCCCCTAAAATTCCCGCAAAGTTGCTCAAATCAATCTCCAAATCCTCACAACTTGTCTCACAAGTTTCTCTCTTCTTCTCAAGAATTAGATCTGGCAGCCAGAGAGAGAGAGAGGAGAGTTACAGAGATTATATATTAAATCTCTGAATTAATGAGTATTAATGAGTATCAAAAACTACTAATCCAGAATTCGGATCACTGTGCGTCATTACGCACGATATGGTGCGTCATGACGCACGAGTCACATTTACTTGGATATAGCTGTTACACAGTGTACCGTCATGACGCACGATAACGTCCGTCATGACGCACCACTCATGTGTACCGTCATGACGCAAGATAACTTGCGTCATGACGCACTACTCACATATTGGCTTTCTCAGAATTACTCTATTGTGCGTCATGACGCACAATATGGTGCGTCATGACGCACCACTCATGTGTACCGTCATGACGCAAGATAACTTGCGTCATGACGCACTACTCACAGATTGGCTTTCTCAGAATTACTCTATTGTGCGTCATGACGCACAATATGGTGCGTCATGACGCACCATGTAATTTTTGTCAGATTTGCATAATCTTATTATGCATCCAATCGTTCCGACGAACACGTATGTTTGTCTACACTCATTTGTATAATCTACTAGTTGATCTAGAACTGTATTTCCGTCAATAAAAGGCTTTGGCGAAGAATTGACCGATAAATCGATTTGCGAAAAAAAATACTTATTAGTCTTTCTTCAAAATACAACAACATGACGTCTATTATCGAAGAAACCAAAGATCTATCGACTCTTAGTGTGCACGACTTGATGGGTTCTTTAGAGAGGCACGGACAACGATTAAATCGAGATACCGAGCAATCTTTGGAGAGTGCGTTCCAAACAAAAACTGCCGTAACCGAATCATCAAATCAAAATACGTTTAATGGAGAATCATTTCGTGGTGGTCGAAACGGTAGAGATCGAGGTCGAGGAAGATTTGGAAGAGGAGGAGGTAGAAGCAATTACCAAAATAACCAAGAGAGATGGTGCGGTGTGTGCAAAAGTTCGACTAATGCCGAAAAAGATTGTTGGAACAAAGGAAAACTTCAATGCTACAATTGCAAAAAGTTCGACCATATAAAAAAGGATTGCCGAGTTAAAACAAATGAACAAGCCAAGTACACCAAAGAGAAAATCGACAACGAAAATATTTTCTACGCGTGTCAAGCGGCCTTTGAGAAGAAGAATGATGTGTGGTACGTCGATAGCGGGTGTAGCAACCATATGACCGGAATCGAATCGGTCTTTCGCGAAATCGACAAGACGGCCACTACTCAAATTACCATGAGAAATGGTGCGGTTGTTCGATCTAAAGGAAAAGGAACTATTGCTATTGAGTCGAAGAAATGTCGTATGTTCATTCGAGATGTGTTGTTTGTTTCGGAGTTGGCGCAAAATTTGTTGAGTGCTGGGCAATTGGTTGAGAATTGACACACGGTCCATTTTGAAGGCGATAGTTGTAAATTTTTTGAGAAGGCGAAAAACGGGAGTCAAGTAATAGCGAATATTAAAATGGAGAAAAATCGAAATTTTCTTCTCACTCTAAAAACATCGAAACTTGTCGCTTTGGCAGCTGGTGCGGAAGATGTGTCGTGGTTGTGGCATAAAAGGCTCGGCCATGTGAATTTTGGGAGTTTGAAGTTCTTGAGTAAGAAAAATATGGTCTACGGTTTACCGAATATTGAAGAGAAGGATGATGTGTGTGATGCGTGTGCTCTCGGTAAAATACATCGAGAATCATTTCAGAAAGAAAATGCATGGAGAACGACAAAATCATTGGAGCTAGTGCATACCGATGTTTGTGGTCCAATGAAGACACCTTCACAAGGCGGTAACCGATATTTCATTATCTTCATAGACGATTACTCGAGGATGTGTTGGATTTATTTCATTAAACAAAAATTCGATGTATTTTCTATCTTCAAGAAGTTTCAAAGGATGGTTGAGAGGCAAAGTGGATGCTTCATCAAGAAGTTACGAAGTGATCGAGGCGGCGAATACAACTCTAAAGAGTTCGACAAATTTTGTGAAGATATCGGATTAGAAAAAACAATTGACGGTTGGGTATACACCCGAACAAAATGGTGTTGCCGAAAGAAAGAATCGGACAATCGTTGAGATGTCACGAGCGATGTTGAATGAGAAGGGTCTTCCGGCAATTTTTTGGGCCGAGGCAGCGAGTACCTCGGTTTATTTATTAAATCGATGTCCGACAAAAGCGGTGAAATATAAAACGCCGTTTGAAGTATGGTCCGGTGGTAGAAAACCATCGGTCAATCACTTGCAAATTTTTGGATCTATTTGCTACGCGAATGTTCCGAAAGAGATGAGACACATGCTTGAAGAAAAAGGAGAAAATGGTGTCTTCGTGGGTTATAGCTCGCAATCAAAGGGTTATAGACTCTTTATTGAAAAGATATAAATTAATAACGAGCCGCGATGTGATTTTTAATGAAAAAGACAAGTGCGATTGGAAAGGAAAAGGAGTTGACGATGTCCCTGTTGTAGTAGAAGAAAAACAATCCGAGCCGAAAGTTGAGAAAAATAATGATGAAGACGAAAGTGAAGAAGAAGAAGAAATACCGCGATCTCCTCCGACAAATATCGCATCAAGTTCTTCAACACGGAAACCAACACCGATAAGAATGAGAAGATTGTGATATTTATATGAATTGCAATTTTTGTGTCGTAGAACCGACATGTTTTGAGCAAACGGTTCAAGAGGAGGTTTGGAGAAAAGCGATGGAAGAAGAAATAAAAATGATCGAGAAAAATGAACATGAGAGTTAGTCGAGAAACCGAACGAGAAAGGTGTAATCGGGTTAAAGTGGATTTATAAGACGAAAACAAACCCGGATGGATTGGTTCAAAAATACAAGGCGAGACTAGTTGCGAAAGGATACTCTCAACAACCCGGTACTGACTATCAAGAGACGTTTGCGCCGGTGGCAAGACACGAGATGATTAGATTGTTGATTGCATTGGCCGCGCATAAAGGTTGGAAACTATACCAACTTGATGTGAAATCTGTTTTTCTAAATGGTGTATTGAAAGAGGAGGAGTACGTGGAGCAACCGCAAGGATTTGTGGTTGATGAAGACGACAACAAGGTGTACAAATTGAAGAAGGATTTGTATGGGCTGAAACAAGCACCTCGTGCATGGTATAGCAATATTGATGCGTACTTCACCGAAAAATGGTTTAAAATGAGTTCGAGTGAACCAACCCTTTACATCAAGCAAGGCAAAACCGGTATGATTATCGTTTCTCTTTATGTCGATGATTTAATTGTTACCGGTAGTGACGAAAAGATGATGCGAGAATTCAAGGAGGATATGTTGAAGAAATATAAGATGAATGATTTGGGATTACTTCATTATTTTTTGGGTATCGAGATTAATCAAAGAGAAGATGGAGTTTTTATTTCACAAATGAAGTATGCCCAAAATATTCTTGCTAAATTAAAAAAGGAGAATTGTAATCCGGTGACGATACCGATTTTGGTGAATGAAAAGATGATGAAAGAAGATGGTAGTGGTGATGCCGATGAATCGATCTATAGAAGTTTAGTGGGTAGTTTATTATACCTTGCCGTTAGAAGACCCGACATTATGTATGGAGCGGGTTTGTTATCTCGGTTCATGAATAAGCCGAGCAAATTACATTTTGGAGTAGCGAAGAGATTATTGCGATACATACAAGGTACAAAAGATTTCGGACTTATGTATCAGAAGAATGAGAAAGCGAAAATAGAATTGGTTGGATTTTGTAATAGCGATTGGGCCGGTAGTGTGGATGACATGAGAAGCACATCCGGTTACGCATTTACTCTCGGATCGGGCATATTTTCGTGGACCTCAAAGAAGCAAGAACGAGTCGCGCTTTCAACGGCGGAGGCGGAATACGTGTCGGCAAATGAAGCCGCGAGACAAGTTGAATGGTTGAGAAAGGTGTTAGAAGACATGGGGGAGAAACAAGAAACCGCAACGGTTCTCTTTTGCGATAATCAATCCGCGATAGCCATGTCAAAGGATTCCGTCTTCCATATTCGAACGAAGCATATCAAGGTACGACATCATTTTATTCGAGAGGTGGTTGGAGATGACGAACTTATTGTCAAGCATGTCAAATCCGAAAATCAATTGGCGGATATTTTCACCAAAGCGCTTCCGATCGAGAAGTTTATTCGATTTTGAGAATTGATGGGCATGACGAGCAAAAGCATTAAGGGGGAGTATTAAAATTAATGCTTTAATATATTAATTAATAATATTATGTGTAATTAAGGGGCAGAATAATATTCAATGTATTTGTGAGTGAACGGGAGATGTCTCTTGACATAAATAGGTGTATTGATTTAAATAGAAGTATCTATAATTTAGATAGATATTGATGTATGTTTGAAAGGGGTGTGTCTATTGGGAACATATAAGAGCCCTATATCGAGGAATTTTGTACCGTAGCGAATTGAATAGAGAATAAATTATAAAGAAAAAAAAGGCTACTTTGTGCCACTTCTCTCTCTCGTGAATTCTCTTCTGAGTATTTTTTTAACACTTTTGCTATTAATCCTCCACTATTCTTCACAAATAAATTATCTAAGTCATAAAATTCCAACAAAATTCATCCTAACGCCGTCCCTGCTGAGGGACCAGTAAAATCTAATTAATAAGCTAAATTGGTGTTCAGCGTGATTACCTTGTGTTAAAAGAATGTTAAAAGAAGAGAAGAAAAGAAAAAAAAACAATCTCTTTCTTCCCCAACTGTCACCCTCACCCGTGATTTATTCTGCTCGCCATGAAAATTATTTCTCCCCGCTTAGTTTTTCCAACTCACCACACAATGTTTCTCCTTACCCTTCCATTCTTCCACCAAGAACTAGTTTAGGAAATGGATGTGTACATCTTTCTATTGCAGCATTGCCGTTATAGTTGTGAAATATCACATTATTGTCAAATGTTAAATGATAATATTCACTACTAGAAACGTCACTGAAAATTCAAGAACCATCGTTGATAATCCGCCGCCGAAACATTCTAATGGCGGTGCTGATTTTTTTTTACTGGCGGGTCTATACCCGTCACTGAAAATTAGCAAACCGGACGAATATATTTTTATGTGAATGGTCTATATATATTTTTATTTTAGTTTGCATTATTGGGAAAATAATTCCAAATTCGTGCACTATTTATTTTCCTAGTTTTTAAGGGGCTTATTTCATGTATTAACTTTTAATCAAATGTAATTAACACTAAGAGCTTTCTATCATTTGGTCAATTATTTATACATATAATACGTAAGACCCGGAGTAATTAAATAATAAAAACTAGTTCAAAATTATTATTATTATTATTATTATTCATAACAAAAAAACAGGCAAGATCAATTTCCAATTAAAATTAAAAGTCATTTTTAAACAAACGTGAAATACATGCTCACTACAACTACAATTTCAAAGTCCACTTTTGATAAATACTATAATATAGACAACACTTCATGCACTTACAATAAAATCCACTTTCTATTATAGAAAGTCAATTGTTTCTATCTTTAAGGAGCAAAATGAGACAATTTCACCATGAGGACTATATTATTAATACAAAATATAAAGGAAATAGAAAATAATAATATATTACATACATAAAAATATGAACGTAATAATATATATTGTCATCAAGTCCAGATAATATGGCATTGTTTGGTCTAGAAGCATCAAATTAAAATTTGATATGTATAATATGTTTTTTATTTATTACAACTATGAAGAAGCATAATTGATATAGAGATTACATAAAAATGTTGGACTTACAGAATTAAATCACAAATGCATTATCGAAGTGTTTGGTAAGAAAATAATTGAGTGGGACTTATGTATAAAATTTATCATAAATTATCATTCGGTAACACATTTGTGTTTTAATTATGTAGGTCTATCATTTATGAAGATTACAGACTAATTGTGATTTTATAGATCATGAATTCAAAACTTGTCCAAACATATTTTTTGGTTTATTGTAGTTTCGATGATTTTCTATGATTTGTACTTTCAATAATAATAATAATAATAATAATAATAATAATAATAATAATTATTATTATTATTGTAATCTTGAAATATTAGATATTTTCTTGTAAAATTTAAATATTATTGTTCAATCATTATTATTATTAACAGGTACTTATTTAATCTATCATAATAAATTTTTTTTTTTTTAAAGTTAGGGATATACCCTAGATTGTCATTAAAATAAGGAAAAAACCATAGAGCTTACAATAGTAAACAAGAAGAAAAAAAAACTAAATTAAAAGAAATGGCAGAAAATTAGATTTTAGGTCGTATCATAATCCGATTAATTGGTAGGCCTTTCTCCACTGAAGTGCGTCTTCCCAATCTTTTCTTGCCGTTGTTATTGGTGGCGATGTCCCGGTTTGAAATATTCTTGTGTTTCTTTGTTTCCATATATTCAATTTAACCGCCGCCCATGTTATTTCCCATTGGACTCTCTCTTCACTTGTTTTGTTTTTTTTATTCGTGATCCATGTTTCAATTATCGAGAGAGTCGGGTCCCACGTAATAGAAATTTTGAATAGGCGTTGCATTAGTTTTCATGTTGCCCTCGTGTAAGAACAACTTTGAAATAGGTGTATAGCGATTTCGTTATAGCCATTGCAAAGTGGGCAAAATGTGTTATTTGAGAAATCTTTCTTTTGTAGGACGTCGGCGGTGTTAAGTTTATTGTTGAAACATAGGTATAGGAAGAAGTGTATTTTCAGAGGGACTTTTATTTTTCATAGGTCACGAGCCCAATGGCTCATTATTCCCGGATTCCTTAGAAAATTATATGCCGATTTTGAGGAAAATGAGGTGGTGTTGGTCCATCTCCAAATTATTCTTTTAGTTACTTTCCATAATGTTTCATAGTTCTAAAAAACTATTATAATGTGATAAATTAGAAACAGTTCAACTAAATAATATTTAAAATTTTTTTGCTGAAAATAGAAGTATGTTAATTATTATGTTGATATTTTTATTTTTATTATAATGAGCATTTATTTTTTGAAAAAATATCACAAACACTAAACAGAAATTTTGTAAAACTTGAAGGACATTTATGATAATATACTTAACTGTTGAAAATACAACGGGGGAACCAAAAGGCGAGGAACTGGTCTCTCGATTTTGGCAAGAAATTTGATTCAAATCCATTTTAATAAAATTATCTCATGCTCTGACCTGATCCAAATCCATCTTTAGATCCATTTTTGAGCTTATTATTTTATACCCAATTCACCATTGACTCTTACCTATATCCTACACAAACTTCCCCTCTTCTTCTTTTCTCGTACACCAGCACAATCCAATCAGAAAAGATGATGCTTTTAGTCCATGTAATTGAGGCGAGGAACTTGTTATCAATGGATACGAATGGGTTCAGCGACCCATTTGTAGTTCTCCAACTGGGGAGTACGAAGAAGAAAACCAAAGTCGTGTATGTGAGCTTGAATCCTGTGTGGGATGAGAAATTCTCTTTTGCGGTGACCAATTTGAAAGACGATCTTCGAATTCATGTTTATGATGAAGATAAGTTCGGAAAGGATTTCTTGGGCAAAGTTAGAGTGCCATTAGAACAACTGATGAATGCTGAGGATATGTCGCTTGGTACCAAGTGGTACAAGCTCCTACCCAAGACCGAAAAATCCAAGATCAAAGAATGCGGTAATGTAATCGATCTATTATCCTTCATTAAGCTTTGAAGTTTAAATTCGATTTTGAGTGCTTAATTTTGTTCTTAATTTGAGTTGACTTTGTAAAAGGGCATCAAAATGGCAACAATTTGTTCAAAAATCCTCCTTGATACATGCATTCTTTTCTAAATCAATCAAAACAAATCATAATCATATACTCAATTTCTCGTTATTTGCTTCTTTTAGGAGAAATATGCATGAGTATATCTATAAATCGAGCTCTTTCACACGCAATTTCTGATCCATTTCCAAGAAGCCCCCAAACTCCAACAAGATTAAAGAGAGATCTTTCGTCATTATCTACGACTAGTACTGATATCGATTCGATTGTAACGGAGCAACGTTTCTTCTCTTCTGAAATCATCGAATTAGAAGAAACCCCGAATAATTTCGAAGTAAAACCGAGCGAGCCGAGTCCATCCATAATTAATAGTTCAGAAGAAAAAGTAAGTATCGAACCAACTATGGCTGGACGAATCAGAAACATTTTTACAGGAAAACCCCCTGAAACAAATCAAATTATCGAATCAGCCACCCCACTTGCCAGTAACATACCCCAAAACCCACTCGCAGATTTTTCAAAAACGCCCCTGAACGAAATCACCCTTTCAGAATCAAACGAAAACGAATTGAATTTCGCTCCAAAATCAGATTCATCTCCATCTTTCGACGAACTACTAAAATCATTCGAATCGAAACACGAAGAAGCTGAAATTCCCCCGAATTTACCAGGAGGAATATTGATCGACAAATACTATCAAATTTGTCCAAGCGAATTAAACTCTCTCATTTTCTCTCCCGATTCGGACTTTTCCCGATGCGTATCGGAGGTCCAAAACGTGGCGAATTTCAAATCCGAACCCTGGAAGCTCGAAAATAATGGAGAGGTCCCCAAAAGATTCGTGAGTTATGTAATGCCCCCTAGCGGTTTGGTCAAAGCGGTCCTAGCAACCGAAGAACAAACCTATGTAAAAATAAAATCAAATGAAAATTCGTTTTGTGTTTTATCGAGCGTGAGCACGCCTGATTTGCCAGCTGTTGGCAGTTATTTCAAAACCGAGATTTTATTCTGCATCAATCCGGGTCCGGATCTTGCCACTGATGAAAAATCGACCCGTTTAACCATTTCATGGCGGATAAATTTCCTTCAAAGCACGATTTTCAAAGGGAAAATCGAGAGTGGGGCGAGACAAGGACTAAAAGAAACGTACACGAAATTCGCGGATGTTTTGTCGCAACGCGTCAGAATTGCTGACGTGGCGGAGCTCGGTACAGATAAAGACATGTTATTGGCAGATTTACAAGCGGAGAGAGAATCCAATTGGAAATTAATCTTTCTTTATTTCGGGAACTTCACCGTGATTTCGTATGTTTTGGGGGTGTTTTTGGTAATTTTGCACTTATTTTTATCGAAGAAGAGCTTGACACAAGGGTTGGAGTTTAACGGGTTTGATTTACCCGATTCGATTTGCGAAATCGCTATTGGCGGAGTTTTGGTTCTTCAAGGACAACGCGTCTTTAATAAGATCACCCGTTTCGTTCAAGCTCGACAACAACAAGGTATCGTATACCAGTATACCACTAATCATATCATATCATATCATTAATTATTATTTTTTAATTTTTTTTAAATTTGCTTAGGTGGCGATCATGGAGTGAAAGCGCGAGGAGATGGGTGGTTACTTACAGTTGCGTTAATTGAAGGAAGTCAACTCGCCGCAGTTGATTCTACGGGCTCGTCAGACCCATATGTGGTTTTCACCTGCAACGGCAAAACCAAAACCAGTTCGATCAAGTTCCAAACCGTCGAACCTCAATGGAACGGTACCGTACCGTACCGCCCTTTAATAAAATCTTCAATTTTATACTTTTTTACATGTTCGTTATACCTTCTTGTAGAGATATTTGAGTTTGATGCGATGATGGATCCCCCGTCGGTGATGAGGATCGACGTGTACGATTTCGACGGGCCGTTCGACGAGGTGACGTCGTTGGGGTACGCGGAAGTCAACTTCGTGAAATCGAACCTCGCGGAGCTCTCTGACGTGTGGGTCCCGCTTCACGGCAACTTGGCCAAGACTAGGAAATCCAAGTTGCATTTGAGAATATTCCTCAGTAACTCCAAAGGAAGCGAGATGCTCACCGAGTATCTCAAGAAGATGGAAAACGAAGTCGGCCACAAGGTATTTAAAAAATATATTTTTAATTTTCTTTTTTTAATTTTGATTATTTGAATTTGTTTATAGATAACATTGAGGTCCCCCGAAGCGCACTCTGAATTCCAAAAGATTTTTCATTTACCGACTGAAGAATTCCTAATCAACGATTTATCTTGCCAATTGAAGCGTAAATTACCACTTCAGGTAAATTATTTATTTTCACCATTTAATTCCAAAATTTACAAATTTTGAAATCTTGATTTTCTTGAATTAGGGGCGGCTTTTCCTATCTCCGAGAATAATAGCATTTTATTCGAATCTTTTCGGTCACAAAACGAGGTTTTATTTCTTGTGGGAAGATATCGATGATATTCGAGTGATCTCCCCGAATATAGGGAGCCAATCTCTTTACATAATTCTCCACAAAAGCAAGGGCATGGATGCAAAACACGGCGCCAAATCCACCGAAAATGGACAACTCAAGTTTCACTTTCAAAATTTCGTCTCCTTTAACGTCGCCAAAAGGTACGCGCGCCACTTGTCAATTTCCTATTCGCGATTGCGGTCCCAATAATTTTATTATTTTTAATTTTTTTTTTTAGGACGATTATTGCGTTATGGAAAGCGAGATCTTTGAGTTTGGAGCAAAAAGTACAAATCGCCGCAGAAGAATCGGGAAATACAACTGGAGAAAACGGTCATTTCATCGGCTTCGCAGACGCGCAAAAATCTGAATGTTTCTCCGCCATTCTCCCTTTCAACGTAACTTAATTAAATACATTTTTTTAATATTTTAAAAAATAATTAAAATAACAAACGAATAAAACATGAACAGATAAGTTCAATAATGGAGGCGTTTGAGGGAGACAAACTGGAGAAGAGAGTAATGGAGGGGTTAGGGTGCATGAATTACTCCGCATCGGAGTGGGAATCGGTACGGTCTGACGCGTACCAAAGACACACGCACTATAAATTCGCGAAGAATTTATCGGCGTGTGGTGGCGAAGTTACGAGCACTCAACAAAAGACTCCTTTGGGGGATGGTAAGAAAGGATGGGTCATCGATGAGGTCATGGAATTACAAGGCGTTTTGCTTGGCGACTTTTATAATGTACGCAATTTTCTTTATAATTTATTTATTGGCATAGTTTATAAAATCTTGAAATATCATGCAGACCCCTCTAAATTATGAGATATCGTAAGTAACCCTACAAAACAAGGGTATACGTGATATTTCTTATGTGAAATATAGTAAGTACCACTAACAAGCAATGTTGTAAAATACGGAAAACGGTACGAAACGGTCGGGGACCGTAAAACGGTGAAAAAACGGTGAAAAAACGGTCACCGAAATCGATAATAATTTAATTAAAAGTTATAGATAAAACCAAAAAAATATATAATAATTTAATTTTTTTAATAGTAAAAAAATAACTTAAACAATATCCAACATAAAAGATAACATCAAAACGAATGTATAACAAAATTGAAAATAACTGGCAGTGACAGATACTAAATTGAAAATACTCAAATGACATAATAAATTACTCACTGGCAAACACACGGCCTCAATTAAAAATACACAAATAAAACAATCAATTGAAAATAGTCATTATCATTTGCCAATTGCCACTGTCAATTATAAAGACTCAAATAACATACTAAATTGAAATTAAAAATAATAAATATCCAGTATCCATTATAAATTATAAATACACATCGAATATACCAAGTTGAGACGAGTTGAAGATTCGATATTAGGTCTGAGTCGAGTCCAATTTCGAAGAATCGAAGAATTGAGTCGAGTCCAAATTCCAATTTTAGTCTTGTAAGCCACTGTCGTGAGAAAGAAAATCAATTAGTTGCGACTTCAATTATAGTTCACAACTTCACATTCAACCACTGTCGTGAGAACGAAATTGAAGACTCGAAATTAGGTCATAATTACCAGAAATAGAAATAGGAAATAATTGAGTTAAACTCGAAACTAGGTCAGAATGAAGAATGCTCCAGTCGCCACAATCGCCACAATCGAGTCGTCCCTTCAACCTGCTGCCACAATCGCCACAATCGAGTCGTCTCCAGTCGTCGGTCGAGTCAGCAACAGCACACGAGAGAGAGAGAGAGAGAGAGAGAGAGAGAGAGAGAGAGAGAGAGAACTTGAATTGAATGGGTGTCGTGAAGAAGAAATAAGATATGAAGGAAAGATGGGTTGTAGTAAAGTTGGCCAAAAAAAAAATATTAACAATAGCCCATAAAAGTTGATGCAAAAAACGAGACGAAAAACGTTTTTCGCCAAAAAAAAACGGTCAAACACGTAAAAAAACGTTTGACCGTTTTTTCTAACCGTGTTGTAAAAAACGGGACGTTTTTCCACCGAAACACCTTTTTTCCACCGTTTTTTACCGTTTTTCACCGTTTTTTACAACACTGCTAACAAGGATATCAGGTCATATATTTATTATATGTTCAAACATAATATTTAACATAATAAGCTATATCTAATTTACACATTGATCAAACATATAACTAACATTTACTAACATAATAATCAATAGTAAATTAATATATGATTATCATATTAGTCAATATCAAAAATAAAAAGATCTTGAAAAAAATTTGAATGAACATTAAAACTAGTTGCTAAAAAATCTTATCAAGATATTTTCAAGGTGTTTAAATTTTTTATATAGTTGTTTATTTTTTTATTATTTGATGTTAGTTTTTCATAATAAAGATATAATAAATAAAATATGAAAGTATATAAATATGACATCTAGCCTATTTTTGTTTTTGTTTTTTTAATTAATATATGTTAAGAGTATTTATGGAGAATTTTTAACATAATAAAAAAATGTCAAGAGGAGTTTAGTAAAATTAATGATGATGGGGGTATTCGGAAAAGTTAAATTTTTTTTTAAGAATTTCTTTCTTTTAGTAGTATGAAATATCATGGAGGAGTTTAGAGCATTTCTAAAAATATAGGAGTTTTTTTTTTCAAAATATTCGGAAATTCGAAAAAATAAAAATTCCAAATATTTGTAATTTTCAAATGTTATAATCATTTTGGTGTTTTTTTGTTGAGTAGATTCATGTGAAATATCAAATCGAAGATTTATCGTCGAAACAAATGGGATGTAACGTGCAAGTATTGCTCGGAGTTGCGTGGTTGAAGAGCACCAAGCATCAAAAACGCGTCACCAAAAATGTAATTTCGAATTCGACTAATCAAATTCTTAAATTCTTTTCTCAAATTGACAAAGAACTCACTTCCCCCAAATAATCCAATCCAATTCAATTCGATTCGATTCGGTATATCGTTTTAAACGGAAATGGTGTACAGGAATTGACAAAATAAAAATCTTACATTCTTCAAAACCAATACATCACCAAATTATCTCTTGTAATTGAGATATTGATTGATTTGCATTTATTGTTTGTATTTTTCTACTTGTAATTTTTTTGTTAATAGAGAGATATTTTGTACTGAACAATTTGAACTTGATTTTTGCTTTGATACAATGTATAGTTATAGGAAACAACATAGTTTATTCTCTAGTTCATTAATTATTTGTCTGAAAAAAGAGAGAGCCATTATTGGTACAACTGGAGACCGAAAGGAACTTTTGAGGGAAATAAATGCATGTCTGCTTTCTCTCATTCTTGACAAAAAATATTACAATCAAAAGAATAAAATAAATCTCAGCCACAGCTACGTGTCAACAATGAGAATGGCATGTCTCGTGAGCCCAGCTAAATTATAGCCATGTGGCAATTGTATTAATAACATTGGTTAACCCATCAAAAAATAACATAATCCCACAACCATCATGCACCGAACCAATAATAACAAGCCACGTGACTAATCTGCTTACGTGGCGCGATCTAATTTGTAGAGAGGAAATAAAACCAATGATGATTGTGATGCCCATTATTGGGTACTACAAAAAGCCATTACTATTCTTATCTAATCATGTTCTATTCTTCTTCTTCTTCTAGAGATATCTTCCATCTATCCATCTATCCATCAATTCTTACTTTGCTTTGTTTATTCTTTTTTCTGTACCTAAAATATCCAATGCAGATCTTAACTACCTCATCATTCTGGATTATATCTTAATTAATTTCTCATTAATCTTTTTTATTATTATTATTAGTAGGTAGTCTAAAAATAAAATGAACTTTATTAATGTGTACAGACTTTGTCAGCAATTTGACTTAATTTGAAACAAATATTTTCTTTTCTGAATATTACGAAACAACACTATAATTCAAATTATCTTTACTTCATAAATGAGTAGATTTCCATAAATATGGATTCCCATTGAATTGAATTGATTGGCCAAATTGGGGAGGAATTAATACGATCTTTTCCCCCCTGAATTATGAAGGAATTCGTAAATTGATACCGAATAAACAGAATTTCTGAAGAAGAGAGATGAAATTCCGTATGAAGAATGAAGAATTATATAAAAGAGCATAAAATTATGATTAATCTAACTAATAAAAACTACACATCAAACCAATAAAACCAACAAAATAATTCTCTGCTTCTCAAGGCTGTACACAAGATCAAGATGTCACAGCATCAAGTAAACCCACATATATTTACACACCCTCGAATCCTAAAAAAACCCACAAAAAACAGAGAAATTCGGTGGTATACCTACAAATACCATGCTTCTAGAAGCTTAGTATCAAAAGCACACTCTTCCTCGAGTGGCATCCACCGCGGAAACACCTTAAAACGACGACAAAGAGACCGTCGCCTTCTGCTCGTCACCACGGCTGAGGAGGTGGGAACGGCAAAGAGGACACGTAGCACGTTGATAATCCAACCAAGTCTCTAAACAAGCCTTGTGAAACACATGACCACAAGGAAGCCGATTCACGACTGATTCGGCCTCGAATCTGTTCAAACAAACCCTACAATCCACGTTACGCTCCGTTCTCCTCCGGCACGAACCCGATCCGAACCGGATTGGCTTGAACCTAGCACGAAACCGCTCCGTCAAGGTCAGATCAGATGCTCCGACCTCCTCTGCTTCACTAAACCGGTTCTGAAGAACAAAAGAAAGCACCGATCTGATGATTTGTTTCAAGATCGACACAGTAAGAGCTGTATTCACCAAGATTAACGTCAGCATCCCTTCCGACGGCGAAGGCAGACTAGATAATCCCATATCAACCTTAAAATCACCTCAATTTCCCAATCAAAATTATCCCAAAACTATCCTTAAACACCCGATCTAAGATCTGAAGTCACAAAAAAAAGGAAATTAGTTAAAAATCAAAGAAGTAAGTAACACAAAAGGAAAGTAACCAAAAAATCACAGAAACAAATACATAAATAAAAGATCAATTAATGTATTGCCGAGAAACTTACGAAGTATGAATGGATTGGATCAAAGATTTGTATGCGTACACACGTGAATTGGGGGCGGTGGAGATGGAGAACAAGAAGAAGAGTAGGTGTGGGGAGTGGAAATGGAGAAGATGAGTCGAAGAATGATGGACGAGCAATTATATAGTACAGAACTAGTGGATATTAATAGATGGGATTCTGTTGTATTACTGTGTAACGAGTTGTTTTACTTAATAATCACGACTCGCTGCAGGTGTTTACAATGAAGGAAAGGATAGAGGATGTGATGGGTAAAATAGACGCCCACAACTTGCGCTAGACGTTAACTAACTTTATTTATTAATTTCCTTTTTTTTTAGTAAAGTAACAATATAGCTTTTTATAAGATAAGGAGTGTATTTTTTTTATTACAAACAAAATAAAGAATGGATAATTTATATTTACATGAATATAGTTGTATATAATAATAATATGGGGAGTTCTATCATACATCATTTTGATTATGATACACCTATTTTCAAGGATATTTTGTGTAATTATTAATTAATGAGTTTTTTAAATAATTTTTCAAGTGTATTTATCAATAAATGATATTCTAAATAGGAAATTTGAATTGTTCATGAAAGAAAAAATATTTATAAATTTTTTTTTTTATTATACACGTCTCTAAATATCCAAAATACTTTTTTGAAAGGGTGCATGATAGAACTTTCCTAATAATATATCATTTTATTTAGTTCTTATCAAAATTCGACAAGTGTTACCGTGTGGAAGTCCTTATCGTCACTTAAGTTTGGTGTTTCTTTCCACCAAAACTGGACTGCTACTTAAACTAGAACGTTGAATTGTTGATGAGTCTTGTTTGTTTGTATCTTTCACATAAAAATACATTCTTTGTGTGCACATCATTGCAATTTTATTTGTCGATGTAACTTTCAAAGATACAAGTGTACCATCTTTGTAATCGACACGTCAATTTGTGTTTACATTTGAAAGTCTTGCGAGTCCATTTTCAAGTTTTTGGCCACTTGTACCGGTAGTAGGAAAAAGTATATCTTTATTTCGATGCTGTTTTTTTTTTCGGAAATGTAAATGGGTCAGTGTGAGACAAAAAATCATATGTCGTGAGAGATTGTGAAGATGACGGATCTAGATGGCGAGCGGGAGCCCCCCCTCCCCATAAAATTGTAAGCCTAGATAGTATTCATCGAAATTGGTGATTTTGCTTGTTTGAAAAGTAATAATTACAGTAAAATTATATATATTTCACAAATATTAGAATGTTTTAATGGTAAGATGAGTGTTTTGGAAGTGAGAGGTTTTGAATTTGAATTTCTCAAACTATATATTTAGAAAAAAAAATCAGTTCACTCCCCCCCCCCATAAAATTTGACCCCTCTATAAATTAATCCTGGATCCGGTCCGAGGTTGTGAATTCAAGTCTCAGTGACACCAATGAATGGAGAATTACCGAGCATACTCATTTACTCTTTTTTTTCAAGAAATGATACTCTGTAAATTTGCGGAAGGATAATGATTTTTCACAAATAATCGCATGGACATTTAATAAAACATACTAAGATCAAATTTAAGAAAAACAAATTATGAGATTCGTTTGTGGGGTTTAACAAGAATATGTGATTCATTTTTCGATTGAGGACGACTAATGCACGCCGGTAAGTCCATTTTCAAGTTTGTTTTTTTTTTCAATTTTTTTTGTCAAAATGTTTAAATCTAGAAAAATATATATAAAAATATTGTGGTGTAAAAAATATATTATATATTATATAAAAATTTAATAGTTTCATGATATTTTATTTTTTAAATATTTGCAAGGTGTTCTTTTAATATTGTTGTTCATCTTATTTTATGTTAGATTTTCAGAAAAAAAAAATATATAAAAATCAAATATATATAATGTATGAAATATTACAATTATATAAATATAACATATAATATATTTTTTTAAATTATTATATGCAAAAAAAATTTAGGACTTTTTAAAATTAATAAAAATAATATTTTTTTAATTACTATATATGTAAAAAAAAAAGGGTAATTTTGTCAAAAATAAATAAACACCATTCGTGATTAGTTTTAAATCCTATATGGGTATTTGAAAATAAAAATTTAGTAGAGGAAGTTTTTTGGAATTTTCAAAAAGATGAGTTTTTTTATAATATCCTTTTGTTCTTCAATATATGTTGATCACAAGTTTTATGTACGATATATTATCATCTTTGGATAAGATCAACTTACCTTTCAAATAGTAAGTTATGGATGAACTAAATAAAACAATATTAACAAATCGTTTGTTAATTTTTTTGAGCATGGTGGTGCATTTAATTACTTTAGTCACAATTCATATTTAGCATTATGCTTCCCTATATACATGATAATGTAATTTGCATTATGTCTTAAGACAAAATAAGATCATATCAGAGTATATATATATTCATAAACATGAATCTTATAATAATCTCTAGTTACTTTATTTGTTGTGAGAATAAATAATGACATATAACGTGTATATTCTCTTTCTTTTTTTGAGGGAACGTGTATATTCTCATAGTGTGGTCGATCCAGTGTATGTTATCTAACATAATCATATGATTCATATTTGATAACTTATATTCATAGTAAAACATAAATCATCAGTTATGCTAACATACATTTAGTGTGTGTATATAGTATGTTCTCATAATGTAGTCGATCTAGTGTATGTTCTCTAACATAAACTTATGTTTCATACTTGATAATTAATATTCACAATTAACAGAACATAAACATCAGTTATTATTTTAAGTATGACAAACATCGTATATATGAATATGAGTAGATTTAGAATAATATTTATATTTACATAATTTTACTATCAAAATCAAGCACCTTGATGATATGAATAATTTGTTTATTCATGGTATTATTATTTTGATTTCTCATCTAAATAAACTATCCATCAAACTTGGTTGCAAATATTTCGAGCATTTAATACAAATCTCATGAACTTTATATTTGGCATTTACTCATTTTAACAATTTTCACCATGATGTTGTCCTATGCTACGAACTACCTAAAGATGTACTTTGAAGTTGAAGAATTAAATTATTTTGTTTTTTCTCTCCAACTATTTACCATTTTGCCTCAATGTGAGTTCTCCAGCTGTACTTCTGAATTTGTTGCATACAAAGCCAAAATCCCTTTTTCTTTGGTCTCTCTATAACCGGTATAGACACTATAGACTTAAAAACAAACTATTATCCTTCGAATTATATTTTTCCGAAGATCATATCCACACAAATATAGCAAGAGAAATTTTGAATAGTAGACGAGAATAAGTTCGGAATATCGAAAATAGCCAATTTAGTTTGAAAATTTGGATTCTAACACTATCAACTTTTGAAAAATCGAGAGCATGAAAAACTGTCGACTTTTCAAAAGTGTCGAGACCTTGTTGCTTCATAATTAATCTGTTAACTCCGTTAAACCTGTCGACTTTTCAAAAGTCGAGTCTTCCACTTCCCGAGACACAGTATTACCGACGGCCCGTCGCAGAAGACCCCATCACTGTACAGCTCCAGTATTACCGACGGTCCGTCGCAGAATACCCCATCACGTACAGAGACAGCTGCCCAGTATTACCGACGGCCCGTCGCAGAAGAATGTATTGCCGACGACCCGTCGCAGAAGACGGTATGTCTATTTACGTCATTTTCTGGCTGGAGAAAGACGATATTTTGAGAAAACTTAAATGGTGTTCGAAAACTATCAACTTTCCAGCTTAAATGATGTTTTTTAATTCGTATTAATATATTGTCTATTTGTTATTTTTGTCAAGGATTGTTTATATTTAGTTTGAATTTGATTAGCACTAATCAAATTTTACAATATCTTAACACATTTTACAAATCACAGTTTAAGCTAAATATAAACAATCCTTGACAAAAATAACAAATAGACAATATATTAATATGAATTAAAAAACACCATTTAAGCTGGAAAGTTGATAGTTTTCGAACACCATTTAAGCTTTCTCAAAATATCGTCTTTCTCCAGCCAGCAAATGACGTAAATAGACATACCGTCTTCTGCGACGGGCCGTCGGTAATACATTCTTCTGCAACGGGCCGTCGGTAATACTGGGCAGCTGTCTCTGTACGTGATGGGGTATTCTGCGACGGGCCGTCGGTAATACTGGAGCTGTACAGTGATGGGGTCTTCTGCGACGGGCCGTCGGTAATACTGGGTCTTCTGCGACGGGCCGTCGGTAATACTGGGTCTTCTGCGACGGGCCGTCGGTAATACTGGGTCTCGGGAAGCGGAATACTCGACTTTTGAAAAGTCGTCAGGTTTAACAGAGTTAACAGATTAACTAGGAAACAACAAGGTCTCGACTTTTGAAAAGTCGACAGTTTTCCATGCTCTCGACTTTTCAAAAGTAGATAGTGTTAGAATCGAAATTTCCAAACTAAGTTGGCTATTTTCGGTATTCTGAACTTATTCTCGTCTACTATTCAAAATTTCCCATATAGCAATATGTCCCAATAATCCACACTATTCCAAGAATCTCTTTCTTTTTCTACTAAATTATACTTCAAAAAATACACATAATATTATGTACTTTTTAGGCTAATTAAAAATAGAGTAGTGATGTACACCCCTAGTATTCTCCTCATACATCCTTAATGACGTGGATATGATTTAACGCCTTCAAAATTAACAAATAAATACATAATTTAAATCTTAATTTATAATTTAATTATTTTAATTTATGATTGAACATATAATTAAGATATTAAATCATGAATTAAAGTATTAATTTTTAAAATATTAAATCATATTCATGTCATTAAAGATGTGGGAAAGAGACGGGGTATGTCCAACATTTTTCTTAAAAATATTAACAGTCATATTTATGTAGGGTTCAGAGGACTGGATCTCCCATGACCAATGTATATATATAGCAGCACAATAATAGTGAAAATGTTTATAATTGATTCTTCAAATTATTTTTTTAATGTGATTTATGTAGTTATTTTCTGTAATTGCATATCAATATCAATGCCAATAAACTAAAAGTTCGGTACATATTAGTATAATACTCGCGAACCAACAATAATGCTTCCCACACTCTCTCTCCACTTCTCTTTATATAATCACAACCCCATGAACTTCATTCACCAAATACAACCACCAATTATACTATTATACTATTATACTTTTTATACTTTTATATTATATTATATTATATTATACTTTAAGTATTAAAAATATAGAGTTTGTTTGTGGTGTTAACACGTGTACTTATATATATATATATATATATATATATATATATATATATATATATATAAGTTAAAAATAAGATTTGAGTTCCGAGTCTTCAATCCCTCCTCCTCACGGTTGGTCCCGGTTTGAAACCGGGTTTTCGCAAAAACAATAATAATTTTCCTCAGTAATTCCATACGTGCTAGTCTACAAATACTTTGAAAATAAGATTTCAACAAAATCGTGCAGGAGCAACGGTTGATTGGTTACAAATACTTTGAAAACAAGACTTCAACAGAATCGTGCAGTAGCACAGACGGTTGGTCGGTTAGGCCTCAAGCCGTCTCCATTCAGGAGATCCCCAATTCGAACCGTGCATTTTGCAAATAATTTTTTTTCCTCGATTATCAAATTTTGCTACGATTTTTATTAAAAAACTAAAACAAAAATAAAATACAATAAAAAATTGGAGGGGGCCAAGAAGTAGATTTTTTTATCTAATGTCATTATAATATGACATACAAAATAACAAAAAAAAAAAATATTATTAAATTTTAAGTAAAAATCAAAAGTATATATTCGTCCAAAACAATTAAACATCCAAATTAAAATTTAATTTAAATCGAGCGAAACCCGTTTATTTTTTTATATTTTTTCAACTAAAAGCTAACATTTATTACAACTATATTATTCATACATGGAAAATACCAAGTAATTGTCCTAATTTTATCAATTAGTTTTATTTTTTTTTATTTTTAGTTGAAAGTTTAAGATAAATTATATAAACTTAATTATTAATTTTGAGAATTTTAAGAAACTTAAAGAAGATACTTGCTTGCTTTTATTTTATTTGTAATTTGAAGAAGATTTTGAATTGTTTTAAAAATTATCGATAGGTTTCACAGAAAAAAAAATGACAAAATATTTGCAATGGGTAATAAGTAGGGGAATAAGTATATACGAATTATACTAATGTAATATTTGAATGGTAAACATTCGACTTTTCATTGAATGAAAATTGGTGAATAAAATTGGGTCTAGCCCATTTTGTATTTGCATGTAATAACGATTCTTTACACTCTAGAATATAAAAAAAATATAACTATAATTCATGTAATGAGCCAAACAATAGTTTCGCCAATGTATATGTACACACAAATACATTTCAACTACAAAAAATAAAAAGTTAACATTTCACGTCATTTTTTTATTATAGTTGAATATCATGATACTAAATAATAGTACTTAGTACATAATACGTATACGAATGAAAACCTTATGAACACATCTAAAATTACAATATAACAATTTTTACTTCACAAAAATGTGTCCTAACAAATTCACGAGAACGCGGTATAACAAATAATTTTTTAATTTCATATGTATTTTTGTAAAACAATACCTACGATATATATCTGTGAAATATCACGTACGACACTCTAAAATTATAACTACTGCAAATTATTTACGAGATTAATAAAAAACGTTGTTGCGAATATAAATATAAAAATTATAATTTCGAAACACAATGACGGATCTATTAAGAAATTAGAAGTTGACGCGCCCCTCCTATGTACTATCGTCTTCCAAAAATTATTTTCTGTTTAAATTATCTCCTTCTAATAATACGGAACAAAATCCGTCACTTCCGAAGCAGAGCGAGAGCGAGATTACCTCTAGTTCTAATAAACTACATAAATTACACTACAAAAATCACAAGAAAAACAAAGGCACACCGATAATGGAGGGATGCAAACGAAGCATAAAGACGGCCGAATAAAGAAACACGAAAGTCTCGTGACAATGATGAGCAGAGTGCATAATTTCACCAATTCATTGAACTCACTCATTAGCAGCCAATTACACAAGCACAAGCCACGTGACTCACGTTACTTCCCTCCTCCCATTCGCCCATTCTAACTCATTATTCATCTCATTTCCCTCCCCACTGTGCAAACTTTGATTTGCCATTGGTGTGCTGCACCATTGGATTGAATATATGGGTTGTATAATAATGACTTGTTATGTGTGTTCCTAATTTGGGAAGTGAATATTGGATCTATGGGGGATGGTGAATAGTAACATCAAACCATTCCTCGTTCACGTGATTCCACGTGACTTGTCCACCGTGGTTTGGAGTTTTGTGCTATACTGCTTTCTTTTTCTACTTGTCGTTTATACGGTGGTTGGTGGGACATAATACTTTGACAATAAAATGTAATATAAATATAATACATGAATATAAAATATAAATAAGCTGAGTATTCACAATTAGTGGTTAATTATTATTGTGATTAATAAAAATACATTTACTTAACAATTAATTAATATTGATTATTAATGCGTGATACAGAGAATGTCGGAGAGAATTTGAGAGGCATAATAAATGGACTCTTTTACGAATATTAGTAAGTAATAATATTTTCGGACAATATAATTGGGCCGAGTTAACAATATATGTGAGGAACTTAATTACCGGCCTTTTAAGCCCATTTAAGATTGATATGCACCTTGAAGTTTTTTTTTAAAAATGCATCGTCCCTTTATTCGGTTAGTATATAATATTTATGTTAGAAGTAAAAAAAGTATGGCTTTCAGAACGTTTAATAATAATTCTATAATAACTTTGAAAAATAATAATTTAGCATTTGCATTGCATGTATACACAATATTTGCATCATACAGTATTAACAAGAAATGTCTCTTTGTTCATAATGTAAATTATAAATTAGTATTATGAAATATATCGATAAACAATATCCAAAGAGAAATCTGAAAATATGTATATATCACATTATACTATTATACTATAATAATTAAAAATATAGATTTCTAATCCGTGACTGACACGTGTCGGTCTTTAATACGGATGTTAATTATCGTTAGCTATCACGAAAGTTTCGTAGCGCAGTTGGTTCTGTTCCATGACACCCGATTCAGAGGTGTATGGTTCGGTTCCGTTCCGTTCTGGCATCATTTTTGTAAAAACAAAGTATAATTTGCGTTGTTTGTATTAAATAAGTTAAAATCAATTATTTGTCATGTCTGTGACTTAGTTTACATGGTAAAGAAATTGATATCTCACATGGAAGACCCGAGTTCCAACCCGTCTTGACACTATTTTTTTTTAGCTTTGTACTCCCAACAAATTTTTGTTTTTACAAAAATAAAAAAATAAATCAAATAACTAATATGTATACCAAAATTAATTTGAAGAAAAAAGCTTTTTACTGTCTACAAATTTTTGTATTACATAAATCAAAAAATAAATCAAATAACTAATATGTATACCAAAATTAATTTCAAGAAAAAAGAAAACATAATATATTTCATGTTCTTTATTTTATGGGTTATAATTGAATATCATGATACTAATTAATAGTACAATAATAACATGAACAATGAAAATCATATGATATGATAATTTATTATTTTAACCCTATGAATTACAAATTTCAAAATATAATATTTACCCATTTAGTATACATATTAAAAAAAGGATAATAGGATAATGTAATGTTAATGTTACAACTTGCACGTATCAAAATATCACTAAACTCATTATTGATATTCAAATACTATAATTACTATAGTATAACAAGGATAAAAGATACATATACATATTTCATCTTAATATACACAAAACATGATAATATAAATTAGAGTATTTTAATGCCTTCAAAATCTCAAAATATATCTCGACAAATTAATATATTTTTCATTTGTCACATACGCCTTTAATAAAAGTTGGAAATCTATTTTGTATGCTAATAAAAATTGGAAATTTATTTTCTGACAAAAAATGTTATGTATATCCATATGAAATGTAAATTATGTAAATACTTTTCAAAAAGTACAACTTAAAAATAACTAATTTTAATTTTGTGGATTTCAATTTTCTTTCTATATTTTTTTGCACAAAAATTGTATTGAAAATTACAAATCATGTATAACACATTAAAATATAAAATAGCATCCAACTCCAATTAACATCATTTGTTTTCATCGTCGTTAAATGACAAATTGGTATAATACAACGCCGAAGCGAAGCGAGGGTAAATTCTAGTTAGTATAAAAAAAGGGTGACGCTATTGCAAGAGCCAACATGGCTAAATCGAGAGCAATTTCAATTTTGTTTGATCACATGACCGTTATACCCTTGTTAATGATGAATTGATGATTGATATTTCTTACATTTATTTATTAGTTTATCATTTTTCATAAATCATGTAAATAAAATCTTTCATATATAAAAAATATGTTTATTCTTAATTTTTTTCATCATAAAAAACAATTAAATTGTAACATGTGATATATATTTAAATATGAAAATTAATATATATTTGTTAGATTTGGTTTTTTCAAAATATTAGGAAAAATATTTTTGCATTATTGAGGAAAGATATAAATAATAGTATATAAGTATAATAAATATCAATCACCATAAATAGAGATATAGTAGTTATTCAATTAAAAAAAAATTAAATCGCTATCAATTTATCCATGTTAGCTCTTGCAATAGCGTCACCCTAAAAAAACTTGACCATCTTTTTAGTTATTTATAAGTTTGTAGTTGGTTTAATTCTATTTCCTACTTTAGATTTTGTGCTTTGATCACAATACACATTTTTTACATTAATATAAAAAAACTTGACCATCTTTTTAGTTATTTTCGAGTTTTTAGTTAGTTTAATTCTATTTCCTACTTTAGATTTTGTGCTTTGATCACAATACACATTTTTTACATGAGTATAAAAAAACTTGACCATCTTTTTAGTTATTTTACAAGTTTTTAGTTAGTTTAATTATATTTCCTATTAAGTCAAATTAAACGAAACAAAATACGACACGCAACATTTTGTTTTAATAGGAATTACTAAGGGCTTGAGTAATTAAATTTTGTTGGAACTTTTTTTATTGCCTTCTCATAGAAATGAAGAAAAATCACCATCTTTGAATTTCGACGAAAATCTTTCAACCAAATAAATCCCAAGTAATCTCATATTAGATTATTAATACGGCCATGTAATCTATAAATATTAAATGGATGTCAAAGAGTACGTGTTTTAAAACTTCACAGCAACTATGTACACATTCTATCGGCCCTCGAAAAAAAAATAAGAGAATGAAGGGTTTAGGGTTTCATAACTTACAATAAAAACGCCTTTTAATTCGCCGAAATCATAATTCTTTTTTTTTTTGAGTAAATCGAAATCATAATTCTAATTCGCAAGAGAAACAAGGCTCTGGATAAATGAAAAAGATTTAATATTACTCCCATTAATATTTGCTTCATAAACCTTCTCAAACCTCCTTTTTTGCAAACAATACTCATAAAAAATTCGTCCTGATCTCAATAAAACCTTTTGTCCATTTATAGAAATCACTTCGATTTTATATCTTTGATCGTTCATATAGCTTGGAAATCTTATATGGCATTTATGAACCCATTTTTGCTTTTCAAAATCCTTTAACGTCCAAATATCCATTAAGGTGGAATCGAAGAATCTAGAAAAAATCACGCAAATATTCCCTTCGAGTTTCGCTAATGAAATTACTTCATTACCGTTGTCACCATATTGATTTGTAACTTCAAATAAATAAATTTCTCTAAATTTTCCGGTGCTTAGATTCAATGCCATTATTTTGTCCTTTGTCGGGTTCTTAGCTCCAATTATCCAATAAAGAAACCCGTTAACATGAATACCAGGTCCAGAAGGATACCAATTAATAATACCGATAATTCTCCAATACATTTTTCCTAAGATAAAAATCTCACAAACAAGATCGTAGATTTCATTTGCATGATCCATTTTGCGATAGTAAAATCGAACCACTTTATATTGCTTTCTTAACGGGTCGAACCCAAAATAGCATTTTGGATACGGGTTTGTTAATTTTACTTTGTTTGGTGTTGGCCTAGGTAAATCGATAAATTCTCGAGTCGTGGGGTTTAATATTGTTATATTAAGCGTGAAATTGTATATGCAAATAAGCCCGTTACAAGGAGGCGTGATTAATATTGGGCTCGAAATCGATTCTCTTTTCAAATTCAAGCTGAATTGGGGCTGAAATAAATGATTAAGGGCGAGAATCTTGGATGTTTCTCTGCCCGAATTTTCACCTTGAAAGAAAAGGAGTACACCTGGCAGGCCTGAGGTCTGAGAGAGATGAAGATCGATGAAGAAATGGTCTTTTGTTAAAGAGAACCATTCTTTGCACGTGAATTGAAGATCTACGAGTTTAATTCCACTAATTCGTGATAAAATGTTGGAAATTATGTCTGTAGGTAGAGGCTTCTTCTTGAATTTTGTCAGAGGAGGATCCAGATCCTTCGGTACTAGTTTGGCTTGATTCGTCGATTTCAGTTTTTTCTCCTGAAATTAAGCAGAAAAAAAGTTAGAATGTGATTGATAAATCGAAATTTCTACACTAATTTTGGAAAATCGCAAAAAACAATTATTCATAAAACAAAAACTAATCAAAGCAGAAAATATCCCATAAATACGGATCAAAAGGATAGAATTTTAGATCTATCAACTCACCGTGAGAGGCGGAGGAGTAGGATCGTCATCCTCCTCCGAGCTGGAAGGGTAATCGGATTCGGGTGGAGGGATCGTCATCGCCATACCCGTTCCGTTAACAAGGTTTGCGGAAAGCTGATAAGCCGCCGTAGGCCCATAACAGTGTTTTAAGTTTTAACACTCACGAGTCAAATGTTTTTCATATATGACCCTCTATTTATTAATATTTACGTATAAATTCATTTTTGTAGTTAATAAAAAATTTGCTTTGTTAATAAGAATTTTTTTGAAAATATAACTTCTAAAGGCTTTTAGGCTCAAATTAGTTTTTAGCCCAAAAAAGCTATTTTGAGAGGAATATATGAATGGGTAAATTCACAAGTTTTTGTACTTTAAATTTGATTAAGAGATTAAGAGATTACTAAGCAAGCCTTAGGCCGGGAGAATGTTAATGATGTTTTTTTTATTGTAATACAAAGTAAACAAAACAAGTATTATAATAATAAAATAATTATTTCAAAATAAAATTATTCCAACTCATTTATTTATTATTATACATATGTCTTACGATTATTTTATATTACGGTAGCAAATAAAATATAATGTTTTAAAATTATTTTACATTACAATTATTGTATAATAATATACGAGAGGTATAATACAATTTTACGAAAAAACATAATAACAAATCTTATATCATTGTTATTCAATATATTTCATACAATATCAAAATAAAAATAACGAATCACACGACATATGTAGTAACACATAATTAATTATAAATAGTAACAAACGTAATAAGGAAACTGATTTAATAAATAATAACAAAATTTAATTTAGCATAAACATAAATATAAATTATTTTATATCATATCATTTTTTTAATTTACATTTTTAAAATAACAATACTATTTGATAGATGTTTATAAGTTTAAAAAGTTATTTAAATGAATAAATTTTTTTTACTTCTGTATTAGTTTTTAAAAATATTAATATTAAATTTGTTTGGTTAAAAACACGAGGTCATTTACAAACACGACATATGTATTAGTTTTTAACAATTATTTAAATTGCGGCGCAATATCGCAATAAATATCCATAAAACGCAACACCGCAACCTGCTATATAGCGCCGCAATATGGCGCAATATGACGTAATATCGGAGATCATGTGTAAATTATTGTTCAAGCGCAATGGACCGCAATATCGCAATTTAAAACATTGGTTTTTAACAATACACTAGCATTTTTCTTGCGCGAGAGTTTATCGTGATTTTTTTTTTGCATGTCATTATTAATCTTAATTTTTTTTGTTTTTGTTTTATTTCTGAAGTATTTTTTTTATTATACATAGCTATAGTGATTGAGCATAGTTTCGCGTGCTGTCATCATGTTTTTTTGTATTTTGTTTAAATTTCTTTATTGGCGATATTGCTGATGTTATTATGAAAAGTCATACATTAAACAAAAATCGAAACATTCATAATAACTCGCTCTCGCTGTCTCCATCACTCTCTTTCTATCCATAATATCACTCTTCTTCTTCGTCCGTCTCAACCTCGCCTGTCATTCTCTCCACGTTTGAAATTGCCTCCACAATCGGTCTTATTTGTCTCGTTAGGTTTAGCCGCCGAAAATAATGAAGAGAGAGAAATATATTATGTTGTTGGAAATTAAAAAAAAAATCCTAACTTTTTTGATACCATCTTTTTAAAAATTCCGAAAAAACTCATCTATCAATCTTTTATTTTCAAATAGCTCCTATGGGGGTTAAAACTAACCATGGATGATATTAAATTTTTTTGGCCAAAATAACTTTCTATTTTCATATGTAGTAATTAAAAAAATATTCTTCTTATTTTTTATTAATTTTATTCATTTTAAGAAAATTTGTATACATTTTTTAACGTGTAGTGATTTACAAAAATTATTACATATTGTGTTTATATAATTTTAATGTTTCATTTATTATTCATGAAAAAATAACATCAAATAATAATAAAATGAACACCTTGAAAATATATTGATAGAAAACATCTCTTTAAACATCTAGTTTTTTTATTTCCATTCCCTTTTTTGTATTTTTTTAATAGTTTCATGATATTTTACTTATTAAATATTTGCAAGGTGTTCTATTAATAATGTTGTTCATCTTATTATTAGTTTATGTTAGTTTTTCAGGAAAAAAAAATATAAAAATAAACTATATATAATGTATGAAATATTAAAATTATATAACATATAATATATAATAAAAATAATTTCACCATCTATGAAAAAACTAAAAGGTATTTTGATAAAAATTCTGTAGGCCAATTTTAAAATTAATAACAATAACATTTTTTTTAATTATTACATATGTTAATAGAAAGGTATTTTGATAAAAAAAAAATAACACCATCTATGATTAGTTTTAATCTCTATAGGTGGCATTTGAAAATAAAAGTTCGCGTAATATCAGTGAACATGTGTAAATTACAGTCCAAGCGCAACGAACCGCTGTATCGCAATTTAAAACATTGGTACATATTAATAACTATTGATGTAATTTTTGTTATCAAATAGTGACCATTTAACTAATATTTTTTGGGTCAAATTATTTTTATTGGATCAATTAATGACTACTTAATCAAATAATAATTACTTAATTAATATGTAGTGAATCCAATTATTTTGTCTACGTGGCACATTCTAATGTCACCAATTTTGTTAACTTTATACATAAGATATAATTGGTACATATTAATAACTATTGATGTAATTTTGTTATCAAATAGTGACCATTTAACTAATATTTTTTGGGTCAATTAATGACTACTTAATCAAATAATAATTACTTAATTAATATGTAGTGAATCCAATTATTTTGTCTACGTGACTCATTCTAATGTCAACAATTTTGTTAACTTTATACATAAGATCAATTAATGACTACTTAATCAAATAATAATTACTTAATTAATATGTAGTGAATCCAATTATTTTGTCTACGTGGCTCATTCTAATGTCAACAATTTTGTTAACTTTATATATAAGACTAGCTTTTTACCCGCGCGCATTCGCGCGGGAGTTCCGCGAGTATTCTCGAGTTCGAGAATAATTTTTTTTATATATTAATTTTAATTTCTTTTTCTTTTTTATGGTATTTTATTTCGTGTTTAATGTTGTAATTCAGTATAATTTCTCGAATATAAATAAATATATCATATATGCTGGTTGCGCGCATGTGATATCAATAAAATATGAATATATATCGAATGTAACATATAGGAATACAATAAAAAAAAACATAATTAAACAAACAACAACATATTGATTTTAATAGTAAAAGAAACAAAAGAATTATAATAATATAAAGTTCTAATTAATTAAATAATTAAAAAATACACAATTTACTATGAAAAATTCACAGGAAAATAACAGATGACATTACATAATTTTTGATTATAATGCATCACAAATGTTTACGTTGATAGTACACGCGATAGTACACACGATGTGAACGAATTATTTGACAGTCCAAAACAAAGATAACAATATACAACTCTTCATAATAAGGAAAACATATGCTTACAACAATATAAAATTTTAATTAATTATGTTACTAAAAAACATGTCCAATACATCCGGACGAATGATCATTGTCATTCGAGCATGAAATGCGGAAGTATTATATATTTGCCTCAGTAAATCATGATATTTGAAAATTTTACAGTAAGTACTATTTGAATTGTTCAAGAGCCGGCTTTCTTGAAGAATTCAAACAGTTATTACTGTAAAATTTGTCTAGTTTAGATACATCATCGGCAAAATTTATGATGGTGATGATGATAATGATCAAATGATGATGATGATGATGACGATGATGATGATGATGTTGCTGCTGCTGATGATGATGATGATAATGATCATGATGCTGCTGATGCTGCTGCTGATGATGATGATAGTACACATTGATATTATTTGTGTTTTGTATTTTGTATTTTGGGAACGATAGCTAAAATGTTTCGTATTTTGTATTTCGGATTTCGGATTTCGCCACTTGTAATCATAATTGTATTCATATTAGCATTTTTTCAAATATTCTTTTATTATCATTCTTATTCCTTATTCGTGCTCGTATTTTGTATTTGCGTTTTTTCGTATTATCATTCATATTAGCATTTTTCTCGTATTTTGTATTTCGGATTCCACATTCATATTATCATTCGTATTAGCATTTCTTCGTATTCTTATTCGTGTTCGTATTTTGTATATTTTCGCATTTCATAATTCCAAATTAATTATTCGTTCCAAGTTCATAGGTTGTATTGGTTTTGGTATTGGTATCAGTATGTTTTTCGTTTTAGTATTTGTATTTGTATTCGTATTCGTGTTTCATGTTTTTATTGCGTATTTTGTATTTTTAGTTCATAATTTGTATTTCGTCTTTTAATTGAAATGTGTATTTGTATTTTTATGGCAATTTGTATTTGTATTTTGTGTTTGTATTTTATAGTCCGTATGTATATTCGTATTCGCGTTTGCCTCAGTAAATCGTGATTTTTATAAGTTTTAGAGCAAAATGTATTTCAATTGTTCAAGAGCCGGCTTTCTTGAACAATTCAAACGGTTATCGCTTTAAAATTTGTTTATTCTTTTATATATCATCGGAAAAATCAAAAAATGAGCCAAGTAGTCGACATAAAATTTATTGATGACCAAAGTTCAAATATTTCGTATTTTATTTTTCGGTTTTCTTATTTCGTCATTCGTCATTCGTAATTTGTAATTTGTATTTGTATTGGTGTTCATATGGGTATTCGTTTTGCATATATTCATTTTTCCATTCATATTGTATTTCCTATTTGTATTGGCACTCGTATTTTGTTTGGTATTTCGTAATACATATTTCATATTTCATAATTCGTATTTTATTTTTGTAATTCATATTTTATATTTCCTATTTCATATATTCTATTTAGCTTATCATACATTACATTAAAAATATTAATTTCTGACTACAATAATCCGAGAATGTATAATTTGTATTTTGTACATTTTTGTGATTTCTTTTATAGCAACATCTAACGAAAAAAAACAACACGCTTAGTATTGGTTGCAAATAATACTTGTTTTGATTTCTGCCTTTAGTTTTGTAATTTATTTATTAAGGACGAAAGTTCGAATATTTTGTATTTTGTATTTAGGATTTCTTATTTCGTCATTTGTAATTTGTAATTTGTATACATATTGGTGTTGATAGGGGTATTCGTGTTTCGTATATTCATATTTCCATTCGTATCATATTTCGTACTTGTATTGTTACTCGTATTTTATTTTTCGTATTTCGTCATATATATTTCGTAGTTCGTATTTTATTTTTTTAGTTCTTATTTTGTATTTTGTATTTTGTATTTCGTTTTTTCCTATTTAGCACATCACAATCTGTTTTGTATTTATATTTTGTGTTCTTATTTTTCAGTTGTATATATCTTGGCTTTTTTTTTCTTGTTTTATGTTTGCCTTTTTATTTGTTTTTGTATGCGTCTCGTATTATTATTGGTCATGATATTTGTATTTGTTTTTCGTTGTCGTATTCGTATATCGTATTCAGATTATTGTTCGTATTTCATATTTCGCACTTCTCATTTCATAACTCGCAATTAGTATTTCATTTCTCGTATTTGTATGATGTTGTTTGTAAATAGCATTAGTTTTGTAATTTTCATAATTCCTTACACAAATAGCAATTACAAACATCATGTCATTTAACTATGAGAAACTTCATGTATTCCTTGTTTCCAAATAGCATTTGTTTTTGGTCTGACACTTGTTTTTTTTTTCATATTTGTATTGCCGATTCATATTATTCATAACCGTCTTGATTTAAATGAAAAACTTCATGTATTGTTATAAAAATTATGAGAATCGCATGATGATGATTATGATGATGTTCGGAAACGGGACCAAAGAGAGGCACGACACCGCCTACTCGAAATGGGAAACGGGACCAAAGTGAGGCACGACACCGCCTGCTCGAAATTTGAAACGGGATCAAAGAGAGGCACGACACCGCCTGCTCGAAATTTGAAACGGGATCAAAGAGAGGCACGACACCGCCTGCTCGAAATCGGAAACGGGACCAAAGAGAGGCACGACTCTGCCTACTCGAAATCGGAAACAGGACCAAAGAGAGGCACACCGCCGCCTCCTCGAAATCAGAAAAGACAATGTAAACAATTTCATGAGTCATTACAAAAAGAGGATCATCGTGATTTTTTTTTGAAATTTCGATTTATCTCAGATTTCCCAATTAATCATTTATGTTTGTATCCTGGAAAAATCTTCATCGATCTGAGTATAAAGCAACCAGAAAAGAGACTCCTATGCCGCACGATGATTAAACCGAAGGCAACTATAAAAACACGCGTACCTCCCAAACCCGTTAAATCGGAGACACTTTTTTTTGGATATCATCACTGATCAAAGACGCATAAACCCGAAGGGACCAGATCAGAAACGGGACCAAAGAGAGGCACGACACCGCCTGCTCGAAATCGGAAACGGGACCAAAGAGATGCACGACACCACCTGCTCGAAATCGGCAACGTGACCAGAGGCACGACACCGCCTCCTCGAAATCGAAAACTGGACCAAAGAGAGGCACGACACCGCCTACTCGAAATGAGAAACGGGACCAAATAGAGGCACGACACCGCCTGCTCGAAATCGGAAACGGGACCAAAGAGATGCACGACACCACCTGCTCGAAATCGGCAACATGACCAGAGGCACGACACCGCCTCCTCGAAATCGAAAACTGGACCAAAGAGAGGCACGACACCGCCTACTCGAAATGAGAAACGGGACCAAATAGAGGCACGACACCGCCTGCTCGAAATCGGAAACGGGACCAAAGAGATGCACGACACCACCTACTCGAAATCGGCAACATGACCAGAGGCACGACACCGCCTCCTCGAAATCGAAAACTGGACCAAAGAGAGGCACGACACCGCCTACTCGAAATGAGAAACGGGACCAAATAGAGGCACGACACCGCCTGCTCGAAATCGGAAACGGGACCAAAGAGATGCACGACACCACCTACTCGAAATCGGCAACATGACCAGAGGCACGACACCGCCTCCTCGAAATCGAAAACTGGACCAAAGAGAGGCACGACACCGCCTACTCGAAATGAGAAACGGGACCGAACAGAGGCACGACACGGCCTACTCGAAAACGGAAACGGGGACGAAGAAAGGCGCGACACCGCCTACTCAAAATCGGAAAAGGAACCAAAGAGAGGATCGACACCGCCTACTCGAATTCGGAAGCAGGACCAAAGAGAGGCACGACACCGCCTACTCGAAATAGCAAACACAGTCCAAGAGAGGCACAACACAGCCAGCTCAAAACTACAAACACAAAATCGGAAATAGTGCAAAAGAGAGGCACGACACCGCCTACTCAAAACCGCAAACGGTACCAAAGAGAGAAGTGATCCAGACCTTTTATGTGCAATCAAATGGCTAAGAAACCGTGTGGTGACGTGGCCGAATCAGGAGAGGGCAATTTGTCCAGATTTATACATAAGATAGAAAGAGAGGCACGACATCGACTCGTAAAATCTGCAAATGTAACCAGAGAAAGGCACGACTCAGCGAGCTCAAAATCGCAAATGGGACCAGAGAGAGCAAATAAGAGCATTTCGTCGAACACCTTGCAAGCGCCTTTCCCGATTCAACCACGTCATCGACTCGTAAAATCTGCAAATGGAACCAGAGAAAGGCACGACCCAGCGAGCTCAAAATCGCAAATGGGACCAGAGAAAACAAACATGAGCATTTCGTCGAACAGTTTGCAAACATCTTTCCCGATTCAAATCCATGATCAATTCCAGCAGCAATCAATGGGAAAACCATCTTCCAGCGGTAATCAGCAAGAGAAAATCCCAACCGAGACCAGAGAAGCATGCATAAGCATTTCGTCGAACACCTTGCAAGCACCTTTCCCGATTCGAATCCATGATAAATTCCAGCAGTAATCAGGGGTGAAATCATCTTCCAACCAATAATGAGTGGGAGAACTATGAACAAAGAAAGTAAAACTCACAAAATACCCAAAATCCTCAACAAAGAATACGAAAGCACTTACAAAAAACGACGAATCAGGAAAAAACATCATACCTGTAAGACGTAGCTTGTCTCGTGGACCGAGGGTGTGACGACCGCGCCTACTCCGTTTGTCTAGGCCATGGACGCAATCTTTGACAGAAACTACTGAGTCTTCGAGGAGTTATGATCGTGTTTAGCTCGAAGAGAGATCAGCGTCGGTGAGGGATCCATTCGACACTTCCGTCAGCAAGAAAACCGACACGAACTCGGAGTCGAACGACAGCATTCGCCCGGACAAAGACCCGCTAGGGTTAGGGTTTGGTGTCGTGCTTCTCTCGGCAGGAGAAATGAGAGGAGAGAGAGGAGCTGATTTTTTATTATGTTTGTTCAACCCTTTTTTTGGATGAACGTGGCTCACGGTGGACCAAGCTAATATTTATATCCTTGTATCTCGGTCCTCATGAACCATGTTCAGACAAAATAAAATCGATCCAGATCCTTAATTTTCAATCAAACGGCTAAGAAGTTCTGTGGTGACGTGGAGGCACCAGATGATGGCGATTTCCCTAACTTTATAACTATTAATAATTTAACTATTAATAATTAATAATATAATATGTAGCCCACAAATGTTTACAAATTATATATGGGCTAAAAAAAATTACATAGTCTAGGAATTAAGTTGTAATCCAATTAAAATACAAAACCTAATGGTGCAATTTTCCCAAATATGAATTGGTTGAATTATATTGTAAATTGAACTACAAATCCAAAATTTGCTTCTTTAAAATATCTATTTGTTGATAGTCTTTAGTCCTCGTGTAAAATAATAATCCATTTGTTGGTAGGTTTGAACTTTGAATATTTATCATAAAAAATAGAAATTAATGAATCTTTAATATGTTTGAGATTTTATAAAAGGGTAATTACAAATTAGTCCCTTTTTAGTACCCCACATTCCAGCCAAAAAACCTAAAGATAATTAGATAAAAGTGGTGAGGTGGGCAATTAAGAGAACAAAATCCTCAAATTAGGGAGAAATTGATATTCATCGAGTGGTTTGGTTTGTAGGAGACAAAAAATTGACTTTCATTATTCTATTTTAATCCACCCCTCAAAGAAAAAAAAACACTAATAAAACTGATATTCTATTTTAGTCATCAAGTATCCATTATATATCTATTTATAAAGTCCTCAGATTTTGCAAAACCTTTTTTTTTAGATAATCCTCAGATTTTTGGCGATTTTGTCAAATAAAGTGATTTCATGAGGACAATAAAATAAAATAAACATAATATTTTAATCCTTAAATATTCAAAACGTGAGCAATATATTTATAAGATAATGTATTAAGTAGAAAATAATAAGTAGTGCATAAATCAGAGATTATCATTGGCAGAAATTCGGCGATTTTGCATGATTTGTGAAATAAAGTTATGTTCGAGTTAGGAAACATAAAATAAGAATTTGTGACATTGGTGAGGCCAAGAAGCAAAAGAAAGTGCGAAACATATCATCTTTTCATAAATATAAATACACTTTGTGTTGGTATGGAAAAGTTAATTATGTTGGTGGCTTCCAACAGAAGGTTCAAATGTTCGTGGATATCTCTTTAACTTCATGCAAATATATAGCCGCAATTGAAGACTTCAAACCTTCGTTGCACCATCCACTCCATGCTTGTATTATATATTAATGTCATTGTATAATAATATATAAATGTATCATTTTTACGTATGTATTTTACAATTATTTTATATTATGATGATAATTGTTTTTACTTTTTAAATTTAATAATAACAATTATATTAATATCATTGTTTAATAATATATATAAACATAACATAATTTTACGAAAGAACATAACAACACATATTATATTACTATTGTTCACAATATTTCATATAATATTAAATATTAAAATAATTAATCATACGACATATATAATAACGCATTATTAATTATATAGTACTAATATTTTTTATTGATTCAAAATACAATGAATATTATAAATAATATCAAACTTAATAGTGAAAATAATTTAATAAATAATATAAAATATTAATTTAGCATAAACCTAAATTATTTTATATCATATGATTTTTTTTAATTTACATTTTAAAAAATAACAATATTATTTGATAGGTGTTTATTAGTGTAAGAAGTTATTTATATGGATATACTACTTTTTTAATTTTCTATTAATTCTTAAAAAAGAATATTAACTTTGTTTGAGTAAAAACAAAAATATAATCAATTTAGTATAATATGGGATTCTTATAGTTATAATTTTTTTAAAAATAAATAGTAATACTTAAAATTATATTATTTAAATATGCACTTTTTACATTGTATTTTCTTACATAATATTTTTACAAATTCAAATTATGAAAAATTGTATGGATGAATTATGCTAATATGGATGTCAAAACAAAAAGAAAATTAAAAAGAATATATTTGATGAATTTCTAAAATTAAATTTCTAAAAATAATACTAATATATGTTGTATGTTTTATAATATTACATATTAAGTTATTAGAATTTCATATATAAATTTGTCATCTTTCATTGCACTCACATTTGATCATGTAATTTTATGTGAAATAATAAACGCTTGAATATGCTCAGTCTAATATGAACATATCCAAATAATAATATTCCACGTAATTAATGTAAGATGATATGAATTTCTAAAAATACTTAAAACATGATATAAAATAATAAACACTTAAATGGTTACAAACAAGTATGATTATAAAAACAGATTAATTCATGGACCAAATTTTGTCGTATATCATAATTTAATGGTTGAAATGAATGTGATGATGTGTCACAAAAATTGCACAAATATGAGTCCAAAATAAAGATGCGGTAAATTGTTTATCAAGAACATTTAAAATCCTACATGATAATTCATTGATATTTATTAAGTTTGTATAAAAAAAACAACTAATTTTATAGTTCACCTTTTTGGTTTTATAATGTGGATGTTTAATGTTCCTATTTGAGTCACCAATAAAATATTGAAATACACGACCCATGAAATGTATGCCTCAAGTGTTATTATGTCATCTCATAATTGACACATTAATAATTTGTAACATATAATAATTTCTTTTATCAAAGGAACATATAATAATTTTATATGTAGATCCAGAAACTTGCATGTGTCCGGAAGCAAATATAAGAAGGGTTTTTCATATATATATTATCTTCATATTCTCCCTCAAAAGGAAAAATGAAATACATAAATAAAACAAGGATTGAAAAAAAAAATGCACTTCTACTCTCAAAAAGGGAAAAAAAATATTTATGTACTTTTTTCATCAAATTTTGTTCACTTTGAAATCACACCACAAGTAGAAGCATTTTAATAGAGGACCCCCTTTTCACATTTCTTTTTGGTTTATTAATAAAATATATCACCCAAATCAGATTAACTAGGCCACAAATGTACATCATTATGCTACTCATACCACCACTAAAAGAAATCTAAATTCACTCATCTCAAAAGGTATAATTGCATGTAAGCATGTGAAATTCCTACCCTATGCATGTTATAATCAAAAGCACAGAATATATACAAGTAATTATATGTGCATTTCTATGTGTGATTGATCTTTTCAAAAAGGTATTTTGAAAATTTGTAATTAATTAGATTTCCTCAATTAAATTAGTTTTTTGTTCGAACATTACATTAATTATTATTTAAATTAAGAAATTAAAAAATACCCTTGTTAATTTGTATAAGAATTAAAAAAAAAAAAAGTCTTTACCATAAAATCACCCCATTTCTACTGTTATTGATTCAAATTATATCAAGGGACTAATGATTCACACATAGTGTAATAATTCAATTTCTTCCATATCCTATAATCACTATTTTTATTTCTTTTAAGAGGAATGAGATTTAAAAGAACATGCACTACAATACAACTTGATCATTGTACACCTCACTATTAATTTAATTAAACCATAATTTGATCACTTCTCGACTCTCCTAATTTCATGTGCTCCATGCATGTTAAGTAGTCTCCTCTTTCACCTTCATTTCATCTACAATTAACATTCTAGAATCCCTTGCATAGCTAATGCCTAATTATCTAATTTGATAAAATCAAAGCTAATTACAGGATAATTAATTAATAAAGACACTGTTCATTAATCTCGTGATGGGATCTAATTCTCTAATTTTAATCGCATGATGATGTTTCCATGCATGTGTGGCCACCTAATATGTCCCTAATGTGTCCCCCAAATATCCATGTGACCACATTTCGGTTCTTACCTTTGGATTTATATTCTCTTAATTACCTCAAAGTTCCACTTTCATGTTTGATTCTAGTTAATGTGGTGTAATTAAAACGGTCACTTTGTACGCACAACCTAAATAGTGAATAAAATTCCCTTAATTCCATGAAAGTACACATCTTTTTAGGCTCCAAATTGATGAGCATTCTTTTTCACTTTTGGTAACAATTGAGGGCGAATTGTTACCCCACAAGGGTCTCTATATGCCCCTCTTATGATTTTAATTATTTTGCTTATCATGTATTATAATTTTGTTTACCATTCATGATCAACAAAAAGTAGTTCTTTTTCACTATTGACATTGTGGCTTTTGTTTTGACAATGGAGATGAGAATTAAAAATTAAAATTAAAATTAAGGGTGCCATGTTATCCCTTAATGTCCCTTCCACTCAAAGACATGTACATGTTCTCTCCAATTTACTTAATTACTTTATCTTCTTTTCAAATCACACCCAAAATTTCATTGTATTTAACATTTTAAGCAACCAATCTTTTATTTTGTAATTTTTTTTGAAATAAAATACCTTTTTCCACCAAATATCTTATGTACATTGTGTGTTTTCTCATACATTTTTTTGATAATTTTAACTGAATTCCAAATTATTTCAAAAATACAAGGAGTGAAGTGTAATATGGTGAAACATAGGGTGTTATATGTAATGTTTCAGTAATATTAATTACTTTACAGCTTGATTAGGCTACCATACACATGGGTAAGTTTAAGTGGTATTAATTTAGAATTAACCCTTGAATTATTCACCACTGACAACACATGACCTATCTTCAAAAGATTCTTCCAGTTATTCCTCTTTTCTTCTCTAATTAAACCCAAATTCACTATCATAGTTGTCTTTCCTTAATCCAAGAAAAAATGTGGAGATTTTTTTTTCAAAAAACCCTATTTCTATAAATATTTTAAAACCTCTTGATTTGTGTAAATTAGATTGGATTTCTTATCCTTATTGTAGATTTAGAGTAACATTACAACAAAATTAATTTTTTTTTGACTAAAATATTTCCCATTTGATTTTTTCTGTAGAAAATAATAATAATTTGCAGCACAATATTTTGTGATATCATATTATTATGTTTAGTTATATTATTTGATTATTAAATTTTGTATTACGTCTAGGCATTTTCAATTGAAATGCAATGTATTCATTTAGGTACAAATCTAAATACAAAATTTAGGTGTCTGTCGTTATTAATATTTTTTCTGATAATAAAAATTCAATTTGAATGAACAATTTACAGTTATTTACCTTAACAAGGCCATTTATCTGGCCTCAAATTTCACCGCAACATCATCTATATTCTAACTAACTTATTTAATTAGCGTGATAATGAACACATGACACATAATATGTGATATATAAATTAACGTCCATCTGAATTAATAATTAAATGTATTAATTACGATATAATGTTGTGTGAAATCTAGAGATAAAAGCAAATTTTTCCTTTTAACTGCGAATCTCATTTTTTTTATAATAGCCAAGGAAACAAAAAAAACCAGAAAGTTTTTACAAATATTCACGAAAACTAGGGGTTCTAGAAAAAAAAATCTCATTATATTCTATGTGTTTGCCTTATCCATTTTATACCTAATTACACTTTAAAAAAAAAAAACCTAATTGTTGGTAACTTTTTATCATTTCATTTATTTCACAAAGTTGTATCTTAGTTAAATTAAAGTTTTCTTTTTCTTAACAGAAAAACAAAGAATTACTATTTACAAACATGTAAATAAAAATAAAAATTTAAGAAGAATTAACATTGAGAATTGAAATAAAAACAGTCTGACAATAACCAAAACAAATCCATTAAACCCTAATTAAAAAACTGTAAACACCATCTTCCTCCCAGCTTCTCTTTCAGACATTATTTTAATTTAGTGAAATTACCATTTTGCCCACCATTTTCCCTCCACCAGCTTTTTTCTCCACCCATTATAATCCCAAATTGCACCCAAAATTCACGAAGAAATTGCTCAAATTAACAAAAGATGCATCCACTGATTTTATAGATTTGATTATTTAAACACAAAAGCTAATCTTCTATTTGGATCCAGATCTCAATATTTTCTCACTATAAACAAAACATTGGGTTCCCCCCTTTACAATCCCAACACACCCCCACACAAACATCCCTCTCTCTCTCTCTCTCTCTCTCTCTCTCTCTCTCTCCAATGCTAACTCTAAATCCAATACTAATCACATTACTAACAATTAATTGTGCCTTCTTTCTATGTTGCCTCGCTATTGATGAACAAGGTCAAGCTCTTCTCTCATGGCGCCGAATGCTAAACACCACAAACCCACTACTCAGTTCATGGAAACCAACAGACCCAAATCCATGCAAATGGTATGGAGTTTCATGCAATTCAATTTCCCAAGTGACAACCATCAGCATAAAATCCGTAGACTTGCAAGGCTCCGTCCCATCAAATCTTCAAGCACTCAAGTCTCTCACAACTCTTATGCTCGCCGGTACCAACCTGACCGGTACGATTCCAAAAGAAATTGGCGATTATACGAACCTCATTTTACTCGACCTTAGCAAGAACCAACTTTCTGGAGAAATACCTGCCGAGTTATGCAAACTTGCGAAACTCCAAACTTTGTCTCTAAATTCAAATTCATTCCAAGGCGCCATCCCTTCTAATCTAGGAGATTTGTCTAGTCTCACGTTCATAACTTTATACGATAATTCTCTAAGTGGAAGCATTCCATCCAGCATTGGAAATTTGAAAAAGTTGCAAACTTTTCGTGCTGGAGGAAACCAGGACTTGAAGGGGCCGGTACCAGACGAAATTGGCAACTGTACCGAATTGCAACTGATCGGTTTGGCCGAGACCGGTATTTCAGGCTCTCTCCCTTCTACAATCGGTATGTTAAAGAAAATCCAAACCATTGCAATTTACACCACTATGCTATCTGGTCCGATACCAGACGAAATTGGCAATTGTACCGAGTTGACAAGCCTGTACCTGTACCAGAATTCTCTTACGGGTTCAATACCGGCAAGCTTGGGCCAACTCAAAAACCTTCAAAATCTCCTTCTTTGGCAAAATTCTCTCGTGGGTCCCATTCCACCAGAGATAGGAGGCTGTACCGAACTTCTCATCATCGATTTATCGCTAAATTCATTAACTGGAAGCATACCGAGAAGTATCGGCCAATTAACGCAATTAGAGCAATTTCAATTGAGTACCAACCAGCTCACCGGAACCGTACCAATCGAGATTTCCAATTGTACAGGATTAACCGATCTTGAACTGGACAACAATGCTCTTTCCGGCGAAATTCAAATAGATTTCACGCGACTAAAAAACCTCACTCTGTTTTACGCATGGCAGAATCACCTGACCGGTACCTTACCAGCCAAACTCGCCACATGTCAAAATCTCCAATCGGTAGACCTCTCTTACAACAACCTTACCGGTTCGATACCAAAAAATATATTCTCGCTCCAAAATTTAACCAAATTATTACTCATCTCCAACGAATTATCAGGATTGGTACCGCCCGATATTGGCAACTGTACCAACTTATTTCGTCTCCGATTAAATGGTAACCAACTTTCTGGTACAATTCCTCCCGAAACTGGTAACTTGAAAAATCTCAATTTTCTCGATATGAGCAGTAACTTACTCGTGGGTCCCATCCCACAATCTCTTTCCACTTGTTGGAACTTGGAATTCTTAGATTTACACTCAAACGGGTTAACGGGTTCCTTACCGGATCAACTACCCAAAAGCCTCCAATTCATCGATTTTTCAGACAACCAATTAACGGGTCCACTCGGACCCGTTATCGGATCCTTACCCGAATTAACCAAATTAAACATAGGCCGAAACAAACTCGCCGGTCCAATACCAACCCAACTCGGTTCATCCACCAAACTCCAACTCCTTGATCTCGGATCCAATTACTTCACGGGTCCAATCCCCCCGGAAATAGGGCTACTTCCGTCACTGGAGATCTCCCTTAATCTGAGTAGCAATCGATTAACTGGAGACATACCTTCGGCTTTCTCCAATCTAAATAAACTCGGTTGCCTCGATATCTCCTACAACGGCCTCTCAGGCGGACTGTCCATACTCGCTGGGTTGCAAAACTTGGTGACGCTTAACATTTCGTACAATTCATTTTCTGGCGAATTACCCAACACACCGTTTTTCCAGAAGTTACCCTTAACGGATCTTACGGGCAATCATGGGTTGATCATATCGGGCGCGGCGGGCCAAGAGACCCGCGATTCCAAATCCGTGTCGGCTCTCAAACTCTCCATGTCGATATTAATCGCGTTTTGCGCGGCCGTATTAGTCACGGGTTTATACGTGCTTGTAAGGACACGTGGCGCTAGCAAAAGCTTCCACGTGGACGACACATGGGAGGTGACTTTGTACCAAAAAATGGATTTATCCATTGATGACGCGTTACGTGCGATGACATCATCGAACGTCGTAGGCACGGGGAGTTCTGGCGTGGTTTACAAAGTAAACGTGCCAGGTGGCGACGTCCTAGCGGTTAAAAAAATGTGGTCGCCCACGGACGAATCCGGAGCGTTCCGAAACGAAATCTCCACCCTTGGATCGATTCGGCATCGGAACATCGTGCGTTTGTTAGGATGGGGCTCGAATCGAACCGCGAAATTGTTGTTTTATAATTACTTGCCTAACGGGAGTTTGAGTGGGTTTTTGCATCGTGGAGGAAAAGCCGCGACGGAATGGGAGACCCGATACGATATCGCGTTGGGGATTGCTCATGCGATCGCGTATTTGCACCACGATTGTGTTCCCGCGATTTTGCATGGGGACGTGAAGGCCATGAACGTGCTTTTGGGACCGCGATTCGAACCGTATCTAGCCGATTTTGGACTTTCTAGGGTTTTGAGTCCTAGTAGTTGCGCGAATCAAGGGTTTAGCGGTGGGAGTAATGGTGATTGCAAGTTGGATTCGAACAAGGCGGCTCCTATGATTGCTGGGTCCTACGGTTACATTGCACCAGGTTTGTCCTTGTTGTACATTTCAATTTTTGTTTTACTTTCAAAGTTTATTTGCACCGAATGCATGATTGAATATTAAGATAATGTAGGGTAGTCAAGTTAGTACTTGAAAACTTGTAAGATTTCAAATGAGGACAAGGATGACAAGGTGTACGTATTTAATGCGTGGGCCAAACATGGATCCCACATTTTTGTTGTCAATGTTAACTGTTAAGCAAGCAATTAGGTTACTCTACTTGGCTGTTAAACCTCAATAATTGTTTCAAATCATTGATCCAAAATCTCTGTGTTTTAATCATTTCATTTGTCCTTGCATATTAGATGCACCTAACATAATGATATTAATCAATTATTATTCGTACGTGCAGAATATGCTTCGATGCAACGCATCACGGAAAAGAGTGACGTGTATAGTTACGGAGTAGTACTACTCGAGATCCTAACGGGCAGACACCCGTTGGATCCGAGTCTACCCGGCGGAACCCACTTGGTGCAATGGGTGCGTGACCATCTCCAACGAAAACGCGACCCGATAGAATTGTTGGACGCTAGGCTACGTGGACGGTTAGATTCCCAAATCCAAGAGATGCTTCAAGTGATCGCGATTGCGGTGCTTTGTATATGTTCGCGCGCCGATGATAGACCGGCGATGAAAGACGTGGTCGCGTTGTTGAAGGAGATCACGAGACCAATTGTTGACGAACAAAAAGAGTCGTCAACCACGACTACTACTACTGCTACTGCTACTGCTACTGCTACTACTACTGTTAGATTATCTCCGGTTAGAGGAGTCGCGCAGTCGAAAGAATCGTCGAGTTGTTCGTTTGCCATGTCGGATTATTCATGTTAGTTTTGGGGAAGGATAGTAATTAATTTGATTATGTTGTGTACATTAGGAATTAATTTTTGGGGAAGGATAGTAATTAGTTATTTATTTGTTAGGGTTTGATTATGTCATGTAAATTATTTTCAAGCATGGTAGATAATGTATAGGCTTCTTTAAATGAATTATTGGAGTCAAGAGTGATTATATTAGTTAATCATAATTATTCAGACCCAATTAACAATTTAAGATGCACAAGTCAAGTTATACTATATAAAAAAATGATTAGATCTTGAATATGGTGTTAATGGAACAAACATTGCTAATATTCAATTCAATAATGATTAATAAGTTAAAAAATATTTTGAATGTTTTAATGGAGTAATTTTAAAGGATAATTTCTAGCATGATTGGCTAAAAATTAATTTATTGATGATCAAGAATGTGACCCTAAGTGAAGAAGATAATGAAAATGGAGAGGCCTTTTCCAGCTTGGATCTCACATGCCATGATGGTGGCAACTTAGCACAGACAATGACTCCTCTCTTCACATTCTATATTCCAACAATTAGAATAAAAATTAATTCCTTCAGATTTCTAACTTTCAGTGTTAATTGTTTATGATTTATTGCATGTTACTGTAATGTCTCTCCTCGATCTTAATTTTTTTAAATTTGAATTGAAGAGAACCGTTGTTTGAATCTGGGGAATCGTTAATTCCCCCAGTAATTTACTTGGGTGAATTAATTAATCAAATTTGGAGATTTGAAATTCATTTAGCAGTAAATAATGAAGTATACTTGTAGACTGGAATTGGGAATAAACAAAAATATTGGCCTATTAAGTCGGATGCAACTGATATTGAGATTGAGATTGAGATTGAATTTGATTTTATTTTTACTGAAGACGAAAAAATGAATTCAAATTCTACAAATTATTGGTTTCCTCCTTCATCAAAATAAATTTTATGGATTCTTTAACGCGAAACATCTTAATTGAACATTAAGATTGATGTATTGTTTGAGACCTTACTGTTAGTAAGTTTTGATGATGGCAGTCATGTAAATTTTATGACTTAAAAATACGATTCAACCCAGAAAAGTAGATGTTTATGCATGAATTTTATTAAATACATAAATAAAATTGTGCAGATGAAAACTAAATGCTAATCTAAATGTTTTATTAAATACATAAATAAAATTGTGCAGATGAAAACTAAATGCTAATCTAAAAACATCTACAATTTCAGTATAATTTGCCTCCAAATTGGGGGTGGAAAATCGGTCGGTTTGGTTCAAATCGACCCGAATAAACCGAATTCTTATTCGATTTATTTGGTTGAATTGAACCGCATAAAAAACTTTATATCCTTAAAATTCAAATGTCTTTAATAAAATTCAATTTAAAAAGAAATATATAAATAAACAAATCATATAAAATATAATTATTATATTATTTGTAATATTATAATTTGAAATTTTAATTTTTTTATTGATATAATGAGAAAATATGAAAAATATGATGTAATTTGGTCGGTTCGGTTTAACCTGTTTTCAAAACACCAAAATCAAATCGGACCAAATAAATCGCATAATATATATTTTCTAACTGAACCGATTAAATCGAATTCGATCAGTTGATACTAAACCTGACTATTAAATGTTTATTGGTTGTGTCTAATTTTTATTGATTACTATGTTTTCTAATTGTTATTAATTTGATTTTTTTTTTAAAATAAGGGTCGATATTTTTATTTTTGTGTTAAAGAGATTAATTATTTACAGATAGTTGTTCGTACATGATTCATCTTTTATGAATATTAAAAATTACAAAATAAAATATATAGAAAAATTCATAATTATGACGATAAGTATCAGCCTGGCTGAGTCAGAAGTTCAAGAAAGAACCAGATCTTCATTCATTTTCCTAACGAATAAAAAAATAACCCCTTGACTTGTCACAAGAAGCTGCATACGAATCAACGATTTGTTGAATTGAACAACTGGTGATAAAATTCAGAATATTTTTCGATCCATAATAACTGAATTATGATATTTAATTATGATCAATAATAACTTAAATTAGGATTAAGGTATGCATTTTCTTTTTTTGATTCTATCAATTACACTATGCAAATTCGGTTGGTGGCTTACTTAGGGGGAAATAGGTTTGATTTCGATTGTGAAAGTTAAATTGATTGTTTAGAGTAATTATAACCGAATTACGATATTTAATTAAAGTAACTTAACCTCGGCCCGTCGGTAAAGGCTTTAGGCTACGGCCCGACGAAAATACTGTCTCACCTCGGACCGTCGCAGATATGGACCCGTCGCAAATAACAGTGGCAGATACGGCCCGTCGCAAACACTAACTTACCTCAGCCCGTCGCAGAGAACACCGTCGCAAATACTACCTTCCCCACGGCCCGTCAGTGATACTATGGATATCCCCCTCTCGACCCAGCCATTGTTTTCTCTTTTCTCCCTTCGTCTTTTCGATTACCTCTTCTTACCCCCTTCTTCATTTCTTCCTCCTCTCCTTTCTTCTTTGAACTCGGGATGAACCGAGATTGGCTCTCTCCTATTTTCTCCTTTCATAGAACTCGGGATAAAAATCGCCTGCACATGGTGCACGAATTAAATAATCCTCGGAGACTCTTCCCATTTGCTTTCTTCGTCAACGACTCTTATTCTTACACCCTCCTTCTCTTCCGAAATTACCGTTTTACCCTCCGTATTAGACTTTCGATTGATTGATGCAGACGATCTTTCATCCAATCCAATCTCCTCTTTCTTCTCATCTTGTAATGGTGCGCGAGAGGGATCGGCTCACCGCCGGTGGACCAATTCTTCCGGCGACGCTCCTCATCTTCCTTGTCAATTCACTGTTCACTACTATTCGCCCGGATACTGTTCATCCCTGTTACTGTTCATAGTTTTTTTTTGAATTTTTTTTTTTTTTGTTTATTATAACAGTTTTGATTGGTACCAAGCAGCATTTTTTTGTGCTTATTATAATATTTTTGATTGGTACCAAGCTGCGTCTTTTATGTTTTTTTGTTTGTCTTTTTCAGAATTTTATTTTATTTGACATGTTTTGTATTCTAAATAAAACATTTGAATTTTTCTTTTCGAACATATGATATGTTTTGAGGAGAAAAAAAATTTGCATTTATTGCATAATACTTGTGACACTATTTAATATCAGATTTTTTTTTTTAAATTAACATTTATGAAGATTACTTTTGTTTTGCACTTGTAACGTTTTAGATAAAATTATTATTTTATGATCATAACAGATTTTGAAAAATCGCAGCGAAACGCGAGAAATATTTCTATTTTCTTATCAAATAATATATCAAATAATATATAAAATTATTACTTTTGCTTATTATATTATTTCTTATCAAATAATATATCTCGCAGCGAAGCGCGGGTTATTTTCCTAGTTACTTTAAATTGAGCTTCGATGAATACAGACTGAGCATCACCTCACTAATTTCCATCAAATCGTTAATCAATTTAGTCCCTCTCCATTTCATAAATCAGATATTAGTATATTACACAACTAGACTATACATCGGAACTCCACCACAAGAATTCGCTCTTATAGTAGACTCGGGCAGCACAGTGACCTACGTCCCATGCTCCTCATGCGAACAATGCGGAAAACCATCAGGTAATCAAATCACGCACAAACTCCAAATTCAAATTTCTCAAATCTCAAACCCTCTCATAAACAAACGAAACAATCAAACAGGATCCAAGATTCCAACCAGATCAATCAACGACATACAAACCAGTCAAATGCAACCCAGATTGCTCCTGCAACTCAGACCTAAACCAATGCACATACGAGCGTCAATACGCCAAGATGAGCTCAACCAGCGGAGTTCTAGGCGAAGACTGTGTAGCCTTCGGTATAGCGAGTGATCTCAAAGCACAACGCGCAGTATTCGGCTGTGAGAATTCCGAGACTGGCGATCTCTACAGCCAACATGCCGACGGCATAATGGGTCTCGGACGTGGCCAGCTCAGCATTATGGATCAACTCGTCAATCAAGGCATCATCTCCGATTCTTTCTCCTTGTGTTATGGCGGTATGGACGTTGGTGGCGGTGCAATGGTTTTGGGTGGAATTAATTATATTCCAACCGATATGGTTTTCGCCAAATCCGACCCGTCTCGAAGGTATTGTCATTATTATTTTTTGTATAATTATATTTTATTAATATTTTTGTTTGGGCAGTCTGTATTATAATATAGATTTGAAGGAGATGCATGCGGGCGGAAAAATGTTGAAAGTGGACTCCACAGTGTTCGATAAAAGACACGGAACCGTACTTGATAGCGGTACCACTTATGCATATTTGCCCGAACAAGCTTTCCTCGCTTTCAGAGACGCTGTAACATAATTAATTGTTATATTATAAAAAAAAAAAAAAATAAGAATGATTTTTGATCAAAAAAATAAATAAATAAATAAATAAGAATGATTTTGAATGATTATAATAGGTGATTGGAGAATTGCATTCGATGAAACTAATACCAGGACCGGACCCGAACTACAAGGATATATGCTTTGGGGAAGCCGAAAAGTAATTTAATTAATTTTTTATCTAAATTTGTGATCTTTTTGTTAAATAGGGATGTGAGTAAATTATCGAATAGTTTTCCGGAGGTGGAAATGGTGTTTGGAAACGGTCAAAAATTACATTTAGCCCCCGAAAATTATTTATTTAAACATTCCAAAGTTGAAGGCAGTTATTGCTTGGGCGTCTTCCAAAACGGCAAAGACCCCACCACCCTTCTCGGCGGTATTTTAAATTTCTCAATTATAATAAATAATTTTTTTTTAATTTGAGAATAAAATGAATTTAGGGATAATTGTTAGGAATACGTTGGTGACGTACGATCATCAGAACGAACGAATAGGATTTTGGAAAACGAATTGTTCAGAATTATGGACTAGGTTGAACCAAATTGGCCCTCCTTCTCCTGCGCCTACTTTATCGCCCGTTTCTAATTCGTCTGCTACTTTAGCTCCTGCTTTGCCTCCACTTGGAGGTTTGGTTCGTTTGTCTTTTTGCTTATATACCCTTGCAAAAGATATATTTTATGAATGTACCCTTTTTGTGAATCATCAGGACAATTTGAAGTGGGGGTGATAAGATTTGATTTGGCGATTAATGTAACGTATGGAATATTAAAACCGCATTTGAGTGAAGTGGCTAAGTATATTGCGCAGGAACTGGATATTGATTTTCGTCAGGTAATTTTATAAATTTTGAATTATTTATTATTTTTAGATTTGTAATATTAATATATGGAATTGTGTGTAGGTACATTTAATGAATGTGACGGATAAAGGGAATTATACGCTGATTCAATTGGTTATATATCCTGCTGGGTCTGATAAATTCATGTCTAATTCACTCGCCATGGTAATTAAATAAATAATTCATATTCTTTAGTAATTAATTCTTAATATTTTGATGATTTAATTTTGGATTATCAGGAGATAATAAACCGATTACAAGAACACAGAGTAAAATTACCCGATGATTTGGGGAGTTATCAATTGCTAGAATGGAATGTTGAGCCCCCTTCAAACAGGTACAATAATAATTATTATTATTGACAAATTACATAAAAGCCCCTCAATTCTTAAAGAAGCAAATTTTTGGTACAGGTCATGGTGGCAGAAACTTTTTTTTCGCAAGTGTAATTCGAGATTTTTTAGTTTAGAGAGATTTAGAGAGGAAATATAATACAGAGAAGAAAAAGTAATCAATACAAGTTGGCTCTGTTGTAAAGATTTTTGAGAGAAATTATTGGCTGCTCTAGGAGCGCCACGTCACCAAACACTGTTTTGGTTGGTTCATGAATACCGGAAGATATATATTACATGCTACAATTTTTTTTATCTAGATTTTCTTTTGATATTATGGTAAAGTAAATGCGTGGTTACTATTCTAATATTAACTTTCTTAGGGGCTGTTTTGCAAGCAGATTTATTTTTTTGAAGTTAGTAAACATTGTTTACTACTTATTTCATTAAACAAAATAAAAAAAGAGTTACAATTCTCATAGAAAAGAAAGAAAATCCAGTCCAAATAAGGATCCCGAAAATCCTGTACAAATCTAGAGTTACAATTGGTCACTCGCCTTACAAAGAAACTGCGAAAATGCACACCAATTCTCACATATGTTTCGTGGCCGGTGCCGTTTTCCGTCATCACGGACCCCCAGATAAAACAAAGATACAAGTGCTCCCCTTCTCTTCTTCTCTCTTCCGTCTTCCTTGTTAACACATCTATCTCCCTCTCTGTCTTCTTACCTCGTCGACGACGGCTAAACCTTGGCTTCTCTCTCGTTAACCCTGGTCCCGTATATCTTGTGGTATTTCGCTTCCGTGCCTCATCGTTGCTCCCTTTTCAGCTAAACCCTAATTATTTTCCCGCGATGTCGTGCTATTTCTCTTCCAATCGTGTCAAACATCCAAATATGAATCGATAAAACTTCCTTGTGAATCAATTTAGTTGTGAAAAATTTATATTGGATAGATTAATTTGAATCGAGGCCACAACTCCTTGCGAACGAATCCTATACTTGTCATTTTACTCGATAAATTCATTCAAGTTTAGAAAATTACAAATACAAATTTTGATAATCGTAATTAGGAATCCATATCAATAATTTAAAAAGCGACACTATTTTACGTTTCATCACCCGCGCAATTGTACAAGGTAGATATAGTTAATTAATTAATATTCTTGTAGTAATAGAATTTCAATTCTGTTGGACAAGCCATGCAATTTCATCAACTCGAGGCAATACCCTTTATTTTTCCAATGCGATTTTGATAGACCTACTTTCTTGAGAAGAGGTGCAGTGAGGAGAACAAATTTTAGAAACGCCCTTACTAGTATATTACTTGCTGAAGTTCCATGCACAATAATAGTGGCGAGTTTCATAAAAACCAAACCATCATTTGATTTTGACTCCAATAAAGAAATTACATTCAATCCCGCACTTTCCGTTGTCGTTGATTCCATCTACACATATAAATATTTTTAATGCTTAACAGAGAGAGATGGAGAGAGAATAAGTTATAAAAACTAAATGAATTAAGCACTTCTTTAAAAATAACCGAGTATTTCATGTTTATTCACAAAATAGTCGAATGTTGAAAATAATTTGGAATATAACCAAAAGAGGGATCTCTGATCCTGCCAAATTGCATTTTATTCTTTTTTTAGACATTAATAGCCTTACATACACATATTATCCTAACTTTTCCAGCTTTGCCCATTTCACAGATCGGACCCGAGTCCTGGTCTATTAAAAGGTAGGAGGTATACTATCCAGAGTGATAGTCACTATGGTAGTGTCACATTGCAATTAAACAATCCCGTTAAACAGACTCGGGTCCTGGTCTATTACTAGATAGGCAGTATTCTATCAACATAGCTAGTTACTCAGGTAGTGCCACATTGCAATTAAACAATCCCGTCAAACAGACTCGAAACATGGTCTATTACCAGGTAGACAGTATACTATCCAGAGCGTTAGTAACCCTGGTAGTGCCACATTGCAATTAAAGAATCTCGTCAAACGAAATCGAGCCTTGGTTTATTACCAGGTTGGCGGTACTCTATCCACAGAGCTAGTTACTCTGTTAGTGCCACATTATAATTAAACTATGCAGAGCGCTAGGCACTCAGGTAGTGCCACATTGCAATTACACAGTCCCGTCAAACAGAGTGACTAGTCACTATGGTAGTGCCACATTGCAATTAGACAATTCTGTCAAACGAACTCAAGCCTGGTCTATTACCAATTAGGCGGTATACTATCCAAAGCGCTAGTCACTATGGTAGTGCCACATTGCAATTAAACAATCCCGTCAAAAAGACTCGAGATCTGGTCCATTACCTGGTAGGCAGTATATTATCCAAAGCGCTAGTCACTCTGGTAGTGCCACATTGCAATTAAACAATTCGGTCAAACGGACTCGAGCTTTGGTGTTTTAATAGGTAGGCGGTATACTATCCAAATCGCTAGTCACTATGATAGTGTCACATTGCAATTAAACAATCTCGTCAAACGAACTCGAGCCCTGGTCAATTACCAGGTACGATGTTTTTTATCCAGGGAGTTGGTCACTATGGTAGTGCCACGTTGCAATTAAACAATCTCGTCAAATGGACTCGAGCCCTGGTCTATTACCAGATAGGCAGTATGCTATTGAGAGAGGTAGTCACCTTAGTAGTGCCATATTGCAATTAAACAATCCCGTCAAACGGACTCGAGCCCTGGTCTATTACCAGGTAGGCACCATACTATCGAGAACGCTAGTCACTCTGGTAGTGCAACATTGCAATTAAACAATCCCGTCAAACAGAATAGAGCCCTGGTCTATTACCAGGTAGGCTATATTCTATCCAAAGAGCTAGCCATTTTGGTAGTACCACAATGCAATTAAATAATCCCGTCAAACGGACTCGATCCCCGGTCTTTTACGAGGTAACTGGTATACTATCATGAGCGGTATTCACTCGGGTAATGCCAAATTGTTATTAAAAAATCCCATCAAACAAACTCGACTCCTAGTCTATTACCAGGTAGATGGTATTTTATCCAAGGAGCTAGTCACTATGGTAGTGTCACATTGCAATTAAGAAATCTCGTCAAACGGATTCGAGCCCTGGTCTATTATCAGACACGAGGTATAATGTCCAAAGTGCTAGGTCACTCTGGTAGTGTCACATTTCATTTAAACAATTCCGTCAAACGGACTCGGGCTCTGGTCCATTACCATGTAGGCAATATACTATCCAAATCGCTAGTCACTCTGCTAGTGTCACATTAATGTTAAACAATCCCGTCAAACATACTCGAGGCTTGGTCTTTTACCATTTAGGTGGTATTCCATCCAAGGAACTTCACTCTAGTAGTTTCACATTGCAATTGAACAATCCCGTCAAACGGGCTCCAGCCTTGGTCTTACGAGGTAAGCGGTATACTATCCAAGGAGCTAGTCACTCCGGTAGTGTCACATTGCAATTAAACAATCCCATCAAACAAACTCGATCCCTGGTCTATTACCATATAGGCGGTATTCTATCCAGAGAGCTAGTCACTCTGGTAGTGCCACATTGCAATTAAAACAATCCCGTCAAACATACTCAAACCCTGGTCTATTACCAGGTAGGCGGTATACTATCCAACGCGCTAGTTACTCTGGTAGTGCCACATTACATTTAAACAATCCCGTCAAACGGACACGAGCCTAGGTACCATTACCAGGTATGTTGTATACTGTCCAGAGCGCTAGTCACTCTGGTAGTGCCAAGTTGCAATTAAATAATCCCGTCAAACGGACTCGAGCCCCTGTTCTATTACAAGGTTGGCGATATTCTATCCAGAGAGCTAGTCACTTTGGTAGTGCCATATTGCAATTAAACTGTCCCGTCAAATGGGTTCGAGCCATGGTGGATTACCCGGTAGGTGGTATACTATCCAGAGCGCTAGTCATTCTGGTTGTGCCACATTGCAATTAAACAATCCCGTTAAACGAACTCGAGCCCTAAACTATTACCAGGTAGGCGGTATACTATATCAATCACTCTGATAGTGTCATATTGCAATTAAACAATGTAAAACTTTTATGTGTTAATTAACCTGATTGATTGAGGGCCATTAAATAAAAATTTAGGCAAAAAATAAATCATATTCGTATGATCACATGCATATTTGATTAAATATTTATTTCAAGACTCGTATATATTTTATCAAACCTAATTATTCGTATCGGAAATCGTATTCGTATCCATATTGTATTTGTAATTAGATATTGGATATCGTAATCGTATCCGTATTCATAACACATAAAAGTTTGACGGGATTTGCAATCCCGTTTAATTGCGGGAACACATATCCCGATTTTGATTATATTCCAAATTATATTTTGCACTTGATTATTTTGTGAATAAACATGAAATATTTGTTATTTAAAAAAAAGCGCCAATAAATTACTTCATACCTTTAATCGGAGTGTTTGAAACTTAGGGGCTCTTTCAAATAAGAATAGAGCACAAGAGACGTCTTGATGATCCGAAATCTTGATATAAATAGTTATCTCCTTTAAAATTTTAAACTTCATAGAACGCTTTTCCCATGAATTATCAGCATTAAAGAACTAAAAATAATATTAAAAAAAACTCAAGTTATTTTTTAGATTTTGGCAAGTGATAAAAATAAGGAAATTTTCATGAAAACTAAAAAGAAATCAAATTTACTTTTCAGGAAAATGTAAACATTATGTAATGGAAAATTGATTTGAAAATTTAAATTTTTTAAAATTGGATCATACCTCCGGAAAGTCTACGACAATGTCAAGTTTCTCAATATTTGGTACGCGACTAAGGGCGGAAATCACTTTGCTACCATTCCTGTCATAGATCTCAAATCTCGCATGTACCAAACTTGGAACATCAAGATAAAGATTAGCAAAGACCCTCTTAATCAACAAATATTTAAGATTTGGAGCACGAATATTGAGAAAATTATTATTCAAACGATCACCGGTTTGTACACAATCTAGTTCTAACACTTCCAACGAAGGAGACTTGGAAACTAATCTTTCAAAAGAAGCACTATCTACGGTAACATCTAATAGTGAGAGTTTTTTCAGTAATTTGAAACCAGTGAATGTAAAAGGCACGCGCATTGCACAGTAATATAAATTTATGATTTCGAGAGAATGACATATATAGAAATTCGAAGGTATTTTTATTTGGTTTGTACCAAATGAAAATTTGTTCGTCATCTTGAATGATTGAATGTTTCTTCTCGATAAGATAGAAATCCAACGATCAAAGGATTCTTGGCGAACATGAAAGAAATCAAGCATAAATTCAAAAATTGGGCCATTATGAAGTAGGAAAAACTTGTCTATAAAACCTATGAGAGAGTCATTAGAATGAAAATATGAATTTGTGATATCTAATTTTGTGATGTTGGCCCAAGTGTATCGCCATGATTTGGATAGTATACTCGATCTTACTGCCTCGTCTATCGACAAATGTTCGAGTATTTCCACTATTATATCCTCTGGTAATCGGCTGATAAAATCTTTATTTGGGGGTGTATGTGTCGTTTGAGCGATTTCTGTGAACGGTACCAACTCAACGAACGAGGCTTGGTCTCCTTGCAAAACCCTAAACATCACAAATGTAAGTAAATTATTGTAATTAAACTAAGATGATTTTTAAATTTTGATGTACTTGGATCGGCGACTAGGGGTGACGAAGACGAGGAGAATTCGTTCGAAGAATTCGTTGTCGGGTAAAGAACCAGTGGCCATGTAAGCAAAATAGCACCAGAGGAGCGAGGTTGGAATCATTCGAATTATCGGCTTGATAAATAGGCAACAAACGACGAGGAGAGATTGGAATAAATTGATGACTCTTTGCTCGATCACTCGTACGGGCAAGTAGGCTTCTATGTGCTTATCGGGGTCGAAGTTTTGGTCGTTTGATTCTGATACTGATTCCGATTGACTGTCTTTCATTGTCGCGTCTTTTAGCGGTTTTACTTCTCCCGAGGCCGATACCGGCTGTGTAATTAAATAAAAGAAAATAAATAAATAAAAGGATTTCGATTGTGTTAAAAGAGAATTAATTTGGTGGTGAGTGGAACAAGATGTGATTACGATTTGGATGTTATTCATTTTGATAACGAGTTCTTCGTTGTAAGCGCAATTCTTTATGCAATCCTTTGCCTTTTTTACCATAATTTTCTTTAGGAACTACAAACAATGAAATAAATTTCGTATACCTACCTGTCTTTTGAGAACCGCAAGACATCTAGTCTGCATAGGAGACCGAGACAAAACTCCACTTATCAATACCTACAAAACATAGTTAATTAATTGTTAATTAATTATGTTTGTGATATAAAAGATATTTCATTAACGATTAATTGATATTGATTACGAATTGTTAATTAATATTTATTTTAATTATATATCAATTAATCATTAATAAAATATTTTTTTTAATCACTTTGTTAATTAATTGTTAATTTGTGATATAAAAGACCTCGGGAGGACTTCGAAAGGCACACCTCATTAAATAACATATTATTTATGAGAATTATATATTCATTTATAAGTTAATTATTGCAATGAACCTTAATTGCTTGTTGGAAGAATAAACCGGTGATTAGCATTCCGAAGATGTCCCCTGCAATTCTCGTGAATCTACTTATCACTGACGATGCATTCAAAATTGCAAGCATGAATACACAAACCCTGTTCCGTGAAATAGTGATGTGGTAAGTGAATTGTTCTGTGGTGGCAAGTGAAAAAGTAGATTAAGGTAATGAATGAATGAAAATGGCATTACCATCCAGCCCAAGCTAATAAGGAGAGGCGTCGACCTAGAGATTCTTGTCCTTTGTCGAAACTATAGAGATAAGAATACATGATAATGGTTGGTTCAACGACGCCTACGATGAGAGGGCTTGGCCTCCGATGATCGAGTGGATTATACAACATATTGCCGTCGAGGCCAATGCCTCCACCGTACTCAACGTTCCGTCTACAAAAAAAAAAGATACAGAAGGATAATTGGACGATACAAATTTTCAATCGATAATGTAGAAAATAGTAGACGATTATACGTACCTGTCTCTTTGCTTAGTCGTTCACCAAACGCAATGACGGGAAGTGCGGAGGCCAATAAAATGTACATTGTTGGCGCCAAAATCCTGATTTGGAAACAAAATTTCAAGGAATCCGCATAAAGAGAATGAAAGAATTGCGGCAAATTTCATTATTTCAAATTTCAATTTGGAAAGAATCGAACCTGAATCCTGAACGAAAGCGTACCCACCAATCTTCCCTGTAACAACTCAATCGTCCGTTTACATCCTCGGCAATCCCACTGCAGGGTTTTCTCACAGGATCCATCTCTATAGCCATCATCAACAAATGATAACAATATTATGAGATTTCTCAATGTATGGAAATATTTTATATCTAATGAAGATCACGAATAATGACCAATAATAAATGAAAGAATTGCAAAAAATATACAATTGTTAGTGAAGAGAATTTATAGGACGGGATGTCTTGTCAAAAATTTCATAACAAAAAGAAGCAAGAAGAAAGTAGGAAAAATGGAAGCCTTGATGAGGTACATGAAATTGTGTAGCTCTGTTTCGGTCTTTGGTGTGTAATACGCGGTTTGTACATGATGTTTCGGTCTTCTCGCTTTCTGTTTAGCTCTGTTTTAACTTTTAATTCTTCCAGTACGTTTTAACCATGAGATATTTGGATGTTTTATTTTGTCTATAACTGTGAGATGATTCGTCAAAATATAATTTGAACTAGCTTTGTGGATTTTTTTTTGGGGTTATATATTCAGCCCCCCAACTTCAAAATAGAAGCCTTGGTGATGTGGTAAAAGTGAGTTAAATGAGTTGATTAGTACCGTGACTCGATTAGCGATTTAATTGACCGTTTAATTGAATTGACACGTCAATTAACTTGTACTAATATTAATATATTATAAATTATTTACGTGTCAATTAAACGTGTCAATTAATATTTAACTAGGAGATTACCCGCGCTTCGCGACGGTTTTGTTTCATTTGTTTTGCCATACACATAACGTATACACATAATTTATAGTTATAATTTTTCGGAATCAAACATAAAACTTTGTGAAAATAAAAATCATATTGATTAAGGAAGTTTGATGATGACAAAATTATTATATTATTTATGAATCCGATACAATTTGAAATATTTATTTAGTACTTTAATGCAACACAAACAAAAAGAATAAATGTTACTATAAGATAATAAAATAATAGTGGACATAAATAAAAAACAAAACAATATTTAAGGTAATTTTCAAAATTCGGGTTATTTTTCGAATTCCCAATACAAACAAGATTACATGCAGAAATACTCCTAAAAAATATTTATGAATTTTCTTAAAACTAATAAAATTAATGAAAAAATAACAAAAATATACATATGAAAATGGAAGGGTTTTTTGGTCAAAGAACAAATTAACACCATCCATGATTAGTTTTAACCTCTATAAGGGGTATTTGAAAATAAAAGTTTGATAGAGGAGATTTTTTCAAGTTTTCAAAAAGATATGGAATTTTAGAAAATCCGAAAAAGATGAGGTTTTTTTGAAAATTTCTCTTTATATTTATCATCATTGTACATGCACCAAAAATAAACTCGCGGAAAGATAATTAAGGCACAAAAATTGTGATGCTTTATCAGAAGACCGAGATTTATAATTAATAGTATAAATTTGGAGAATACGACGGGTACAATTTGGAATGAAGTAAATATTTTTTTTATTATAGCATTTCTATTGTTCAGGCGTAAAAAAATATAAAATTTTATGAAATTATATAAATATAAAATTAACCGGCACACAAGTTTTATTTTACTATGTTCGGTAATGAAAATGGACTACGCAACACAAATATTATGTTTATTATCTTCGGTAACGATATAAAAAACGAAATGACATAATAGCAGAACACAAATTATCATGGTTGACTATATAAGAAATGAACTAAATAACAGAGTGGGTCAAACTATTAAAACAAAAATGACCCGTTACATAATCATATGTAGGAATAATGTCACATAAAATCTTTGATGGGTGCAGCTTGCGTTCTGTTTCTTCCTTCTTCCATGGAGATCTCCAATATGAACTTCTTCCGTCCGAGACATTCTTGCTAGGAGATTTAGTATTTCCTTCTAACGGCTATATCGAGAGAGAGTTCTAGATTCTTCTCCTCCAACGGTCATATTGATAGAGACGTTGGAGGAGCGCCCTGTTATCTATATATTCACCCCAAAACCCTCTCCTTCCTCTTCTAGTCCAGACCTCTCTCTCTCTCTCTCTCTCTGCAGATTCTCTCTGTGTTTGAACACCTCGCTAGTATCTTCAGCTTTAATTAATCTTTTCCTAGAAACACCTAATGAAGTTTCGTTCTTTGAGCGCAAACACGAAGATCCCCACTCTCTTGTGGAGAATCGAGTTGCCGAGACAGAGGGTTAAGATACAGAGAAGAAGGCGACACCTGATGATGTTGGTTGTTCAATCTCGCCACACTAAATGAAGGTTTTTTGTGCACTTTCTCATTCTATTCTCTTTGGCTTTCTCAATTTTGTGAATGGATTTTTTAAACCTGAAAAATAGTTTCGAAATTCACACTTAATGAAGGGCCCTTTTGCAATTTCTCCTTACATTCTTTTGTGCTTTTTGAATTTTATGGGTGGATCTTTTTGAAACTCAAGAGTAATTTCGAAAGGGTCTTTTTATGAAGGTTTTTTGTGCACTTTCTCATTCTATTCTCTTTGGCTTTCTCAATTTTGTGAATGGATTTTTTAAACCTGAAAAATAGTTTCGAAATTCACACTTAACGAAGGGCCCTTTTGCAATTTCTCCTTACATTCTTTTGTGCTTTTTGAATTTTACGGATGGATCTTTTTGAAACTCAGAGTAATTTCGAAAGGGTCTTTTTATACTGTTCATAAACTGGACAGTTTCGTATTAGCTTGGTTTTTGGTTTGTACAGAGCATAAACAACCCTAAATTTCTTTTTTATAATTAGAATTGCAACAAAGCCCATTTTTTATTTCTTTATTTTTTTGATTAGGGCATTGAGAGATTCGTCAAAGTCGATTCAGTTTCAGAGAGTTATGCCACCACATGATGTTGCTTTACTGGTACGTTCTTTATTATTCATATTATTATGAATATATTTTGAATTAATTTAAGTTTATACAAATTTGTAACGTAAGTTCTTAATTAAGTTTCAGATATTCCTATGAGATTGTTTGTTTTGCTGATTGGATGCACTGGCAGTGGTAAATTACGACACGTCATGTTATGATCGGGACAGATCGAACGAGATGGGCTTCAATTAACGAATTACGACAATGCAACAGGTCTGATGTGAATGAAGTTCTCGACACGCTGTCAGTTGGATGCACTGTCAGCAGGAAACCAGCCTTTGATGACATGGAGTTCTCGACTATCAAAGCAGATCTTGAGTGAATGTATAGGTCTAATGTGTGGGGTCTGATGTGTGTGCATGTGGTCTGATGTGTGTGTGTGCATGTATAGGTCTGATGTGTGTGTGTGTGTGTGTGTGTATGTGTGTGCGTGCATGTTAGGTCTGATGTGTGTGTGTGTGTGTGTGTGTGTGTGTGTGGGGGGGCATGTATAGGTCTGATGTGTGTGTGTGTGTGTGTGTTTTATTTTATAACTCTGTGTTTTTTTTGCAGGGCAGCGGCGCGAGTTCATCATGGGTGGCGGTGCGGGGTTCGGCCCGAAAGGGGGCCGGGCCCTCGGAGGGGGCGGGGTCCGGCCCGAAAGGGGGGCCGGGCCCTCGGGAGAGGGGGGGGGGGGGGGGGGGGTTCGGCCCGAAAGGGGGGCCGGGCCCTGGGGGGGGGGGGGGGGGGGGGGGGTCCGGCCCGAAAGGGGGGCCGGGCCCTCGGGGGGGGGGGGGGGGGGGGGTCCGGTCCGAAAGGGGGGCCGGACCCTCGGGGGGGGGGGGGGGGGGGGTCCGGTCCGAAAGGGGGGCCGGACCCTCGGGAGGGGGGGGGGGGTCCGGCCCGAAAGGGGGGCGGGCGGGGCGGGCCCTCAGGGGGGGGGGGGTCCGGCCCGAAAGGGGGCCGGTCCATCGGGGGGGGGGGGGGGGGGGTCCGGCCCGAAAGGGGGGCCGGGCCCTCGGGGGGGGGTCCGGCCCGAAAGGGGGTCCAGGCCCTCGGGGGGGTCCGGCCCGAAAGGGGTCCGGCCCGAAAGGGGGGCGGGCCCTTGGGGGGGTCCGGCCCGAAAAGGGGTCCGGCCCTTGGGGGGGAGGTAGGAGGGCCCTTGGGGGGGGGGGGGGGGGGTCCGGTCCGAAAGGGGGGCCAGTCCCTCGGGGGGGGGGGGGGGGGGGGGGGGGGGTTCCGGCCCGCTTTCGGGCCGGACCTTCCCGGGGGTCCGGCCCGAAAGGGGGCCCGAATAGATTTTTTTCTATTCTAAAAATTCACACTAAACCTAAAAATTTAGTTCTCACATAAAAACAATAAAATGAAAAATTCATATTATTATATTTTAAAAGCAAAAGGTCAAACTTTTTTCCTGCACTTTTGCAAGAAAATGATCTCATCATATGTATGACTCACAAGAATATTTAGATGCACATGAAACATGAAATACAAGAATGACTAATTATGTTGAAAAAATATTGTGTATATTGATTTTGTTGCTCTAAAAGTCATTGAAAATCAAGATATTTGTGAATTGAAAGGTAAAGATTGAAAACACATTTATGAATCCAACGGACTGACGGGACAATAACGTGGGAAATTGCGGAGGCTTCGATTTGTTGAAAATTTGTAGTTCCCCATTATATGTTCTTACTTTTTAAAATATAATCTCTCCTATGCAGCTTTGATGGATTTCATGGAGTTTATGATTTGGTGCTGATGAAAGCTTCCTTTTTAAAATGGGGAAATTTCACCTATATCCTTGACTAACACTCAAATAACAAATTTATCCCTCTTTAATTACTAATATCATATTTATCCCTTCTAAATATAAATTCTATCAAATTTATCCACATAAAACTTATCAATATCAAATATATCAAATCTGTTAAGTTTCTGTGAAGTTCGTCATAATTAAAATTTTAAATTTAATTAAACCAACAAATATAAATTTGAATGACCAAATTACCCCTGAGTTATTTTTCGATTAAATCTCTCTCTAACCCTAGGCCCTATTTCCTTCTCTCTCAGAACCAAACAAACGCCTCTTCCTTCTCTCAGAATCTAAATCCGACCTCGACGAGGAGAAGTGTGTGATGAATCCTGACTGGCGAGCGAAGGAGAAACTCTTGCATACTGCCCAGCTCGCCTCTCTAACTCCCTCGTCTCTCCACCTCCCCACTCGTGTAACCCATCTTTCTCTCTACTTCTCTGTACGGTGAATTCTGAGATTGAATTAGAGATTGTGGACGAAATGGAAGAACGATACAAGTTTAGGTTTGCGTCTTAGTTTGTGATTTCTTCATTTTGATGCTTAGTGGGTATGTAGATGGACTAGTAGTGACATGGGTTCTTGTAATAATATTGCAGAAAGCAAATATTTAATTCTTATAAATAATGAATCGATGATGCAATCATATCGAAGTCCTCGACTTGCCCCTGAAATAAAAGAAAACTGCAAAACCTCCATGTTTTGTTCCCCCTACTGAATTATATATATTGACGACTTAATTTGTATTTGATAATTTAATGTAGGATTTGTATGCTTAATTGAATCCATTTGGGAGTTCAGTAATTGAGGTAAGTTGTGACATATATGTGCTGATTTGAGATTAATTTTAGTTAATTGAATTGAATTTGCATTAATTTTTTTAAATAATATTGTGGTGTAAATTGTGCAGAAGACAATGAATTGGCTTTGAGGTAGTATGTTGATGAAAGACGAAAATGAGCTCTCAAGGGATGGTTCCGAAGATATTCCAAAAAGTATCATAAAAATGCATTTGCATGTCTAGATTGGAATTCGAAAAAGTAGTTCTTCTTTGACTAGCTAAGTGAGCATTTTCAACAAATTGAAATTCCCAACAGATATGTAATGGTGTTTCAAGTTGAAATTAAGAGATTAGGTTTAAGATTTTGAATTAGGATTTAACAAACGAGGTCTAGGATTTGAATCAGTGTTTCAAAGTTATATGTAATGGTGTTAAAATTGTTGTTTTATTTGAATTGATGTTCAAATTTTATTGTATTTGAAATGAAGCGAGTAGTTTTATTTTTTGAAATGAAATTGTATATGAGAATGTAGATGCTCTGTTTATCTTGTGAGATTCATAAATGGCCATGAACTTATTCTTTCATTCTTGTATGATTATTGTGTGGCTTGTTCCTTAATCTTTATACAGTTTTGGATAATAATGAACGATATACTTAATTTGAAAAAAAATATTAAACTTATTTTTTGTATGATTATGGACACATTTCAATAATTATCTTTACTATCTAATAGAAAAAGAGACATATGAAACAAAGAGTAAAACAAATGCTAAAATTGTTGCAAATGAAAATAAAAGCTTCATTAGTTACCAACCTTATTGGTACCAAACCGAACAAGTTATGCTTCGAGAACCATTGCCCTACCCCAACCCAGCCTCATAGATACAACTCCCTGAACTTGAAATCTCTACCAATTTTCTGTTTGAATTACTTAATAAATTGATTTACACATAATTAAGTCTAGTTAATCCATAATCCATAATCCATAATCCAACTCCTACTTAAGCTTAATTGGTGTCCAATATTAAACCGTTAATCCATTTTCATCGTAACAAACCTCAATTCATCCTCAATTCCTACAATTTATGATAATTTAGCACCATAAACAACAATCCAATGTCAATTAACAAGAAACAAAAGTATTACCCAAATTTGCAAAAAAAGAGGAGATACATTCAAATGCTAGAGCGACAATAGACTGTGAGATGAGAGTAACCCGCAATGTTGGCGAATTTCGACTTTGCTTTAGTTTTATCGTCTCTGAAAGGAACAGCTTCAAAGTGTTACTGTTGGTGAAGATCGAGTCTCTGACTGAGATGAGAGTAACCCGCAATGTGGTCTTCAATACGAGAAAATGTATTTTAGATTGCGATTGCGAGAGGAAAAGGATCCTCGTGAGAGAGAGAGAAGAGAGAGAGAGAGAGAAATAGACGAAGAAGATGAAATCCTGAGGTTAAAAACATGAAATCATGAGAAGGGCAAGATAGTAATTTCAATTATTATCTGTTAAAAGTTAATGGAAAAGTTGCCTTTGGATATATTTGATAAAAATCAAGTTCAAAGAGGATAAATTTGATATTACATGTTTTAGAGGGATAAATATGATATTTTGAGTTTTAACAAGGACACAAAAGAAATTGCCCCTTTTAAAATTGCGTCCCAAAGGTACCAAAGGTACCGGTATCAATTTAAGTAACTTACTATTGGTGATCATATGATTGCTTCAAATCAATTAATTCTTAATCATGAATTCAAATGGCCTACTTCGTTGTTGAGTCATTAAGATTGGTACAAATCTAATTGAAAAATAATATACAAATAATAAATTGAAAATCAGTAACATTTTAGAATAAAAACTGGTGAGAATTTTAAACTGGTACAAATATTAATTTTGTTTGATTTGTACTCTTAAATTTGTAGAATAAAATAAAGGGAGCAACAACGAACATTCAGCTACCCTCCCTATATTGTTTTCACGTACTTTACTTTACGGTCATTTCCTTTTCTCACCTTACGTCATAAAATCATTAGATTATTTCAAAAAAAATATCTTGTGATTGTTTTATTGTTTTGTTATTTTCAGAAACGTATTACATACGATCGTCTGGCAAATATGATGTCTTATTTATTTAATGATATATAGAATATGGTTTGTTTTCTCCGCTCTTGATAATTATGTATTTTTTTGATTATTTCACTATATTTTCTTTGAAATTTCTTCCAGCAAAATATCACACGTGTCCTCCAAAATGTGAAATATCATGGGAGCGCTATGGTTTGTATAGGTTTTTACTGAATTTTCATGTATGCATACTATACTTTGCAGGTGTAAACATGATATGTATTACGCTTCGCAGGGGCATTCACGATATTTCTCATTTTTAATATATAAATTTTAAAAAATATGTAGCTCTGTTTCGGTCTTTGGTGTGTAATACGCGGTTTGTACATGATGTTTCGGTCTTCTCGCTTTCTGTTTAGCTCTGTTTTAACTTTTAATTCTTCCAGTACGTTTTAACCATGAGATATTTGGATGTTTTATTTTGTCTATAACTGTGAGATGATTCGTCAAAATATAATTTGAACTAGCTTTGTGGATTTTTTTTTGGGGTTATATATTCAGCCCCCCAACTTCAAAATAGAAGCCTTGGTGATGTGGTAAAAGTGAGTTAAATGAGTTGATTAGTACCATGACTCGATTAGCGATTTAATTGACCGTTTAATTGAATTGACACGTCAATTAACTTGTACTAATATTAATATATTCTAAATTTTTCTCAAAAAAAAATTAATATATTATAAATGAAAGAAATACAGTTTCGGATCAACCGTAAAAGTGTACACAAGGATAAACGAATGTAGTCGTACATTCATGGCCATAACTTTCAGTGGGAAAATCCAATTAGAATGGTTCAAATTGGGTTAGATAGATAATGAGATTATCTACAACCTTCATATAGAAATATATTTCATATGAACGAAGTATAAGTGTCGTTTCTGTGAAATACCGAAAGGGTGCAACAGTATGACATACAGTTAGTAAAACAGTCATAACTTTTGCATACGAACTCCAATTGGGCTGGGCCAAATTGGGTTGAGTAGATAATAAGATTATCTACAACTTTCGTGTTGGTTGATTTTCTGTCAGAGAAATTTATCAATTTCGTCTGGACAGAATACTGAAAAGGTTCATACAGTTTTCTGTGTGAAAGGGTGTATATTGGATATACATGCCTTTTGGCTAATCCTTATCCTATTAGGTATAAATAGGATTTTCTCTCTCATCTTCACTAAGGAATTTCAGAAGTAATTCAAAGCAATATTCTGCCCAAGACACAAGAAAAGAGCAAATTCAGATTTGATCTTTTGTGAGTGAAAAGGCACGAAGAGAGATTAATAGAGAATCGATCGAGATCAAGCAAGTGCATCGATACATCGTCTAGGCAGGTGTATCCGTGTCCGGCGTCTTCCGACTCAAGGTGGATACGTGTGGAGGAGCAACACTTGGGGCTCTCCGTTGTGATCGAACCGAAGGATCGAAGAACGGGAACGAACGGTGAAGGACGCACGGTATGGGACGCGCGTAAAGTCACCAACGTGACCGAAGGAATAGGAGGCAGCGATCAACCCTTCGTGTTCCATCAATTTGGAACTGGTATGGATCTAACCTTCTATTTGCATCGTACCCTCGAAGTCGTGGCGTGATCTCGGGAATCGGGGAATCGGACCGGGCCTACATATCCGCTACGCGGGCCCGGGGCCGGGGATATTCCCCATCAATAAATTATTTACGTATCAATTAAACGTGTCAATTAATATTTAACTAGGAGATTATCCGCGCTTCGCGGCGGTTTTGTTTCATTTGTTTTGCCATACACATAACATATGCACATAATTTGTAGTTATAATTTTTCGGAATCAAACATATAACTTTGTGAAAATAAAAATCATATTGATTAAGGAAGTTTGATGATGACAAAATTATTATATTATTTATAAATCCGATACAATTTGAAATATTTATTTAGTACTTTAATGCAACACATACAAAAAGAATAAATGTTACTATAAGATAATAAAATAATAGTGGACATAAATAAAAAACAAAACAATATGATATTATAAATTTTCATATATAAAAATAAGAATAATAACATTTTAAAAGTTCAAAAAAATTATTTGTGTCTGATAACTTTTATGTTTCATGTTTATTATTGAAAAATATTATATAAGTTAAAGAAATTATTTGTGTTCGGTAAAAAAATATCTTTCATTATTATTATTATTTTTTTAAAAATTAACATGAAATTATTTTAAGTAAAAATACAAATTATAACATACTTAGTAGTATGTGCAATTTTTTTTCAATTATAGTTGTAATAATAATAATAATTAGTCTTACAAGTCATTAATGTAATTATACTTATTTATATATATATTTTTACATAATTGTTTTCATAATTTTAAGTTAGAGAAAAAATATTGAATATATGATAATATGGATCTAAAAATAAATATAAAATTCAAGTGAATATATTTCTTAATTTTTTAAAATTATATTATGAAAAATACTAACAATATTTAAATATGTAATGTATGTTTTATGATATTATATAGCAATTTATTAATGCTAGATATTTAAACTCTTCACATCCTATTTGCATTCACAACTGGTCTAACATGAAACTAACGAATAATATTTTGACACATCATCAGTGTAAGGTGATGTGACCTTCTAAAATTGCTCAAAACTATGTGTAAAATCAGGGACACATAAATGTCTACAAATAAAACATAATCACACAAAATCAAAGGGTAATCAACGGTTCATATGTTGTCACATATCATAACCTAATAGTTGAAATAATTGTGATGACGTGACATGAGAAAATTGGATAAAGATAAAATTTATATAGTTTCATAAAACCGCGTATTACATATAATAATCTAGTGGGCCACATATCATGAATATCAATGAGTAAAATAAACATAATATTTGTGTAACGGTTCATTTTGTATTTATATAGTTTCATAAAATTTTATATTTTTCTTCACGCGTGAACAGCAGCGATGCGATTAAAATAAAGGAAATTTATTGACATCTTCAAATTAATGTTTCATCAATTACATATTTATATTTTTTAAGTTTCCAATATCATATTTATCTCTCCTAAGTATAATTAGTGTCTAATATATCCTTACTAAGATCTAAACAATATCAAATTTATCCACATCTTCAAATTAACATTAAATTAAACTATTTAATTTATATATTTAAAATTTATTGACTAAAATACTCTTATGTAAACAATAGTCAAATTCATTAACATAATACCCTTACCAAATACCCAAATCCATCAACAAAACTCATACCCGCAAGTCCATTAACATAATCTCTTCCTTCTCTCTCTCTGAGCCTTTTCATCTCATTCAAATCCATTAACTATCTTCCTTCTCTCTCTATGAGCCCTTTCATCTCATTCAAATCCATTAACATAATCTCCTATACTTAAAATATGTAAATAAAAATGATTAGTCACGGAAGAGACTAAGTGAGTGAAATCTCGTTAAAAATAGTTATAATAAAAATAAGTATTTTTCAAATGAATTTATAAAATAATCTCATATAACTTCAAATCGTAATTTTTCCAAATATATCTCAAAATGATTGCCCCAATTTTTTGAAATCAAAATCACTATATATATATATATATATATATATATATATATATATATATATATATATATATATATATATATAAAATTTTGGTATTTAATGTTTTTCAGCTATTGAATTTGCATTGAAACTTATGCATTTAATGATGTGCACAAAATTATATATATATATATATATATATATATATATATAGAGAGAGAGAGAGAGAGAGAGAGAGATAGAGAGAGAGAGAGAGAGAGAGAGAGAGAGAGTATACATTTCTATATATTCATATTTGCTAAGGATAATCTAAAAAAAGAATTCACACAGGCAAAATATACTAATGATATTAGCAAAATATGCTATTTAAATGAACAAAATATACTGTTGAATCCAACATGTTAGCATGGTTAAAATTAAGAATAAAATAATATATTTTGAACATTATATTTTGCTATATACAAAAATATATTTTGCTAATTTCAATAGTTTATTTTGGACTTTGGATTTTTTTTTTTTGGATTCTTCTTGTGAATTATTTTTAGCATATATATATATATATATATATATATATATATGCTAAAAATAATATATATATATTTAGCATATATATATATATGGGAGTTCTATCATACACCTTTTTTGCTTACGATACACCCATTTTCAAGGATAATTTGAGTAATTATCAATTAATAACTATTTAAGGTAATTTTTGAAATGCATTTATCAATAGATGAGAGTCTAAATAGGAAATTTGAATTGTTCATGAAAGAACAAATATCCATAAAAAATAAAATTTATGATACATCCTTCTAAATATTCAAAATTTCTTTTTAAAAGAATGTATGATAGAACTTCCTATATATATATAGAGATAGAGAGAGAGAGATGGGCTATGGTACTTCTAAAAGCACCAAGAGTGTGTGCTTTCACTTTTTCATCCCTTAGATGTGCATAGAGATTAGAACAAATCATTAAATTTAGTTACTGACAAACGGACGTTTGATTTTAATTTCTTCCGTTTCACACACTTCATCTGATAAGTCTCCTTTCCTCCCCAAGTGGAAATTGGTTTCTCTACCACCTCTTTATTTTCCTGAATGGCAATTTTGAAACTTGAAAGCAAGCAAGTTATCTCATATATGAGCTTGTGAGCTTATGTGCATTTTATTTTCTCAGCTTGTCTCATTCTAGACTTCACTTCCAATATCCCATCTTCAATTCTCTGGTTTTCTCATCTATAAAACCAGTTTTTGATATGTTTGTTACAAACTTCTCATTTGATGTCTCGCAAAATTTGCGAGAAAACACTACATGACATTCTTTTCTCTCTCTCTTCCCGCCAAGGTCTTTCTTTTCTCCCGTCTCACACTGAAATCGATTATCTTCTCGGCAGAGCTTTTCTTTTCTCTCTCGGGAGCATGACACCTCCATTGCTGGTTAGAGCTTTTCTTTCTCAATTTCTGATCTAGGGTTTTGGCCTAATTTGTCTTGCCTTTTTACTCTTCAATTTTTATAATTGATTGGCTTAATAGTTACTCATTTTGTTAATTGATTTCATTTTCAGTAATTGACTTGATTGCCATATTTGGATTATTGTATTGTACTTTTATTAGTAATTTCTGGTATAGGATTATGTTAGTAATTGATTTGATTGCCATATTTCGCCTGTTAGAGATTTCATTTCCAATAATTACTCGTTTTGCTAGTAATAACTGGTCATTTCTGATGTAGGGTTTATTCTTTCGTTTCCAGTAATAATTACTCGTTTTTCTAAAATTACTAATTATTGTCAATATACAGTAAAAAATTATTAGTAATTAGTTCCAATAATTCTAGACGCCCCGCGTTACAAACCCCACAATTAACCCGCATGTTCAAAATTGGAAAGTAATTAATATGATGAAGTTGGTAATTAATGTATATCAATGAAAATTTTAGAAATAAAATAGCCTGCGGGATGCTTGGTGTTTTTTTGTTGCGGCGTGCATAACACCACTGGCAATTAATTTGCATGTTGCCGGTATATTCATGCATAGTGAATCTTTTCATTATTTTCCTGTAAAGTGAATATTTACATTAATTATTGTGGCAACATGAATTTCTGGTTATTTCTTTCTTTAATTATTTATGTACATTAGTATTTTCATGAATTTGTAGTTATTTATTTCTTTAATTACTCATGTACAGACAATATTTTCCTCAAATATTCATTCTAACTAGTTGCCTGAAAATTACTCATGTATGAAATGTGATTTAGTAATATAACATAAGATATTTTGATAATTTGTGGTTTATATTTGTTTAATATAGGCATATCTTTTATAATATATTGGAATGGTGATTTGTTTTGTGATTTATGTGTTGTATGTATGAATTTAATTTTAATATACCATGTTATGATATTAGAATTAGAATTTAACTATATCATATGTATATTTTTCTGATAAAGAATTATTCAAATCAACTATATTCATTTTCAACTACTTTTTCATTTTCCTTCATATCAAACAATAAATTTCATTTTCCATTATTTAGAATTTTAGCTTACCAAACAAAACATGCGAGACATGAATATCTCTCATATCCTTCATTTTCTCTAGATAATGCAAGACAATACAAGAATCCATCCAAATCCCTCAAAATCTCTTACATCAAACAGCCCCATACTCAATCCGATTCATGAAAACTCTGTTCTCTTTTTTGTTGCATTTCCAACTCAATTCAACACGATATACATGCATATTCAAACCATTCATAAAAATTCAAACTATACACTCATTTCGATTCATAAAAAGTCCAAGTTCAATTTATTTTCTTCTTCCAAATATAATTAGATCTTCAATCCAATTTCGTTGATGATTTAATGAATTAGAGGGAGTTCTTGTAATGCTTTACAAATTAAACATCAGCAATAATTAAAACACCAAAGAAATGTTCAACATAAATATTATAAAACTAAAAGCCAAATAATTTTTTTTGAAGAGAAAGGCAAGCGCGATACGCGCCCGAACCCATCTTTTTTATAAATAAAAGGAAAAATTACAACGTTCATTATTTACAAAGATCATAGTGATAAAATAGAGTTAATGTGGCTCATTCGTTAGCCGCCACCGCATTACCAAGTCCTTAATACAACTTAGCACTAACGCATGCATCCTTCTTTTTCTTCGGAATATACGGTTATTGCGTTCCCCCCAAATGGTCCATATTGTTGCCAACCACATGACATCCCATCTTTTGGCCTCTACTACCAAAAGCTTATGCCGGTACTCCTTCCATAGGGTCATCACGGATGTTGCATTGATGTTCATGGTACCGTCTAGCCCCGTCCAAATTTCCCTTGTGAAAGGGCATCGCAAAAATAAGTGATCGGCATCTTCCATGACTTCCGAGCATAGAGCACATGTAGGGTCATGTGGCCATCCTCTTTTTTGAAGATTATTTGCCGTTAGAAGTTTATCTTGGAGAGTAGCCATGCGAACATCTTGACTTTCGTCGGAGCTTTGATTCGAAAGATACTTTGTGTCCAAGCACATAGCACCCCCGGGTGGGTTATTTTCGCGTACACGAAGCTCGTGGGGTAATGGGTTATGTTCGGGTTCGGATTAATTTCGCGAGGCATTCCATAGATTGTTCGGTAAAGTGGCACGAGATCTCCAAGATCTTTCATGAAATAAGATTTAAGCGAGGTCGCAATCCTCTCTATATCCTCGGCCGAGTTTATATTGTAAAGGATTGTTAAGGTGTTCGTCCATTGTGTGTTACTCTCGTGCTATATTTTATACAACCATTTCATTAAAAGAGCACGATTTTGGCTCTCGATCTCTATAATCCCTAGACCTCCATGTTCTTTAGGTAAACAAACTTTCCGCCAATTAACCAAGCAATGGCCCCCCGCAATCTTTTCTTGACCTTTCCAAAGAAAGGCTCGCATAAGTTGGTTAATCTCCGCTAATATTCCTTTTGGTAACATCATAACTTGCATGTAGAAACAAGGTAAGGCGGCCAATACCGCTTTGAGTAAAGTAAGCCGACCCCCTAGTGTGAGATACTTATTCTTCCAACTAGTGATTTTTCTTCTCATTTTTACAATTAACGGTTGGAAGACAAGTTTTTTTGGCCTTTTAATCGATAAGGGAAGACCAAGATATTTTATTGGGAGTTGTTTCTTGGAGCATCCTACGATTGTTTTAACATGGTCATGTAAGCTTGCGGGTATTCCTATTGGAACGAACCCGCTTTTCTCCCAATTAATTTCCAACCCGGATACGTTAGAGAATAAATTTATAGTATGCATGATAACACGTATGTTTTGTGGGTGTGCTTCAATGAAAAATAGTGTGTCATCCGCATATTGTAACGTGGTTGGAGCAAATACGATTGGATTAGTTAGTAACGGATTAACCTTCCTCATCATGCATTGCAAAGCATCTACGACTATTGTAAATAAAAGTGGTGACAAAGGGTCCCCTTGCCGCAAGCCCTTATGATGCGTGAAATGAGGCCCACGGGTCCCATTGGTGTGAACCGATGAACTTGAGGAGGTAAGTAATTTCTTTATCCAATTAATCCAACGTGGAGGGAAGTTACGTGAGATTAATATTTTCTCCAAGAAACTACATGAAACATTGTCAAAAGCCTTTTTGTAATCAATTTTTAACATGATCATCAGAATTTTGGACTTGTGATAGTAGTTTAAAATTTCTCTCGATGTTATGAATAACTCCGTGATGGTTCTTCCCTTGATAAATGCGGCTTGGTACCGATTAATTAGTAAGGGCATGTAAGGTTGCAAGCGCAACGCCAATATTTTGGTAACTAATTTAATCGGCGCACTTATGATACTAATTGGCCTAAAGTCTCCTAAGTTGGCGGCGTCCTCAATTTTTGGTATTAAATGGATTGATGCCTTGTTAATTCTTCCTATGTTGAGGTTATTTTCAAAGAATTGATCTAACACCGTAATTAGATCTTGTTTTATAATTAACCAAAAGTGTTGAAAGAACTCACTTGGAAATCCATCGGGCCCGCAACTTTTGTCTTTTTTTAGTTCATCTAATGTCTTTTTGATCTCGCTTTCGGTAATAGGTGCCGCAAGCACGGAAAGATCCACGACCACACTTGCTTCTTGGGCATACAATCCTTGTATATCCATCATTAAACCTTCGGCCGACGGAGTCCCTAGTGAACTTCGAAAAAAAGATGTGAACGAGGAGTTTATTTCCTTCTCCTCCGTTATGTGTCTCTCATCAATTTGGAGCTTCGAAATTAAGTTATTGTGTCTCCTAGTTGCCGCAAACGCATGAAAGTATGCCGTGTTGTTATCCCCTAACTTTAACCAATTAATTGAGGTTCTTTGTTGCCACAAAATTTCTTTTAGGTTAATTAGTTCGTGTAATTTCTCCCTTAATTTAATCCTAAGACAAAATTCCGCATTAGTAAGTAATCTCGTTTCCTCCCATTTATCCAACATATGCACCACCGATTTGCAATTTAAGATGCGGCTCTCTTTGTTAGTAAATTTATTTTTTGCCCAATGAACCAACGCCTTTTTCGTTGCGTTGAGTTTGTACAAGAACTTTCCTAGTTGGTCAACCTCGTTGTAATTTGCACCACCCCAACTTGACCGCACCACCTCTTCAATATCCCCATATTTTAACCAAAATCGTTCAAATCTAAAGTGCCTCGCCGGCCTCACTCTTTGTTTAATAGATAGCTTCAATGGTATATGATCGGAGGTTGTGCACGGCAAGTCCTCCACCCGAAATTCGTTATCCGTGGTTAGAAATTCGGAAGATATTAGAACACGGTCAAGCTTTGAGAGAGTCGGATTTTTACGCCGGTTAGACCATGTGAATTGTTTATTTTTTAGAAAGACCTCTATTAGGGAGTTGCTTTCAATAAATGTGTTAAAAGCGGTAATGGAATGGCTTGAGTGTCCCACTCCCGTGGTCTCTCGAATCCGTCTAATTAGGTTGAAATCCCCTACCAACAATATTGGCACATTTAATCTCATTATATCATGAAGTTCCTCAAGGAATTCCAATTTTTTAATGTCATCTTCAACCGGTCCATACACATTACAAATCCTAAAGGCCGGCTCAGTACCCCTCCTAAATGTACACGTTAATGTGTACGAGTCGGTTGTCGAATTAAGCAATGTTAGCTTGTCCGACCATGCCGTTAACAAATCCCCTTTGGATCCATTTGCATTTAGAAATGTTCCGTTTCTAAATTTAGACGTACAAACTAATCAAATGTTAAAGTGATTAGGATTACACCATTTCGTCTCTTGAAAACATATTACATCACATCTCGCTTCTCTCACTTCGTTCTTAATCAAATTACATTTTTCTTTGGATCCTAACCCCCTTACATTCCAACATAAAATCTCTAAATTTTTAAATTGCATTAAATAAAGATACAATCTTGATAATTAACTAGTTCCCTACCCAAAATAATGGAGCCAAAATGATGATGCTACGGTTATCACTCGGTAAGCTCCTCATCCTCCTCGGTCATGCTTTTCTTTTCTCCCGATGTCATACCCATCTCCATATCCTCCTTCAAGAAACCGTTATCCGCTAATAATTTATTACATGCAACAATGTTAGCAATAGTGTTAGATTGGTCCATCTCATTGGATTTATCATTTGTGAGCAGTAATTGTCTGACATTCACATTGTCACCAAAGAGTAAATTATTTTCTACATTTTCTACATTTTCTACGTTGTCTATCACTTTTGCCGTAGTACCTTCAACTCTAGTAATTCCACAGAATAATTCAATTTGATTACACATTTCCGTGTCTAATTCCTTTGGATCGGCTTCATCTAGTTTTAGAGCTTGTAAAATATTCGATTTTTTAACTGCTTCTTTTATTGATTTAGGGACTCCCTTTGATCGTTCTTTTTTGGTTGGACTTGTTATTAACATCCCATCTAAACCCTTTGATTGTATTTTCAGACGTGATGTTCTTGTTTTGTTAAATACCGCTTTTTTATGACGTTTTCCCGGAGAAAGAATGTCCCTTTTGAGGGAAGAGACGGTTTAAATGATGAAATTGGGGACGAGTTCATACCTGCGTAATCTCGTAGCATCCTACTTGCCCAATCATCCTATATTGCTTCTCCCTCGTCCTTGTTCTCTGCCGCCTCCCTATCCTGTCCATCGATGGCGTTTGCATCCTCCGACCCGTCAGTCGTATCTGCCAGACATTCCATGTGTTCCGTCGAATCGAAACACGTTGTCTCCACTGCCTCCCCAGTGACGCTGGCTGCACTGTCTCCGATTGCAGGGACGTAGTTCTTTAGCACTAGGTTGGCCGAGCCCTCGATCTGTGGTGCGAGAACTCCCTTGCCAGTGAACGCCTCCGCTGACTTCACTGCCTTCCCTATCTCCTTAGAGTCGGTTCTTTTTCTGTTTCGATTCGCCACCGTCTTTGGCGCTCCGTCAGCTTCTTCGCTCATGGCGATTAGCTCATCTGTCTGCTCATGTGGATATGCTGTGCTGGTGTGGATAAGTGTTGGGGGTAGGCCTACTTTCTTTCTTTTTGTTGACTGGGCTCATTTCATCCTCCCGATTGGTAGTGGGCCTACTGGGCTGTCCTAACTCTTTGAGTTTAATTGGTTGTTTCTCCATCTTGTCGTTACAGCTATTCTTTTGCTGAACCATTTCTTTGTTCAAAGCACCAGTACACTTTGCATTAAGTGCATTGACACTCTTTTCCATCGAGCCCCTCTCCACACTCATTTTATTCTCCATATGGGCTCTCTTTTCAACTGTACCCTCCTTACTCTCCTTACTGACTTTCGCAGAATAGGCCATAAATAAAGTGTTTACCCGGTGGAATTTAGCCCCTATAGGTAAGGCTAAATTTTGTACTTCATCTTGTTTGTATGGATTATCTTTCTTGATTGGGACTTGTACCACCCCCATCTCCCTAATTGATACAGTTGGATCCATAATGGGTGTAGGTACTGTTGGATCCTTCACTGTTCGAGTTTCTTCCCGATTGCACCACTGGCCCCCTCCATTCGTCTTCTCCTTGGAGGGACCCGGTTTAGTCGGAGAGTGAGTACGTGCCTTTTTTGTCGTGGGTTGCTGCCTGTTGAGGTGGTCGTCGGCTTCGGTTTGGTCTTGCCATTGCTTACCGAAGATTACCTTGTTCAAGTGCGATTCAAAAAATTCATCCGGAGGAGTCGGATCCTTGGCTGCGGCGACGTTAATGGGTTCTTCAATGGAGCTGAGAGGCATGAGCTCCACTTCTTGGCTCCCCTCGATTACAAATGACGAAACCGAGTCCGGAACGAGCATAAGGTTCGGTGTTCCCACTAGGACATCCAACGAATCAAGATATGATACGTTTCGAAGTGGCTCGTGAAATAGGATTTCTCCGAATGATTGCGCTAGCCGGGTTAATTCCTCTTCGCAAAAGCAATACAATGGCATGTTTTTGAATCGAAGCCACACCTTGAAGCGGTAATTGGCCGGAGATGCATCCACCGAGAACTCCCAAGGGTATAAAACGTAGTCGAAATTTAGGAAGGTTTGAAGTTCGGTCGAGACAAATTCGTTCCGGTTCACATACTCGGGAAGAGTGACTATATATCGGTTGTCGCTCAGAAATGCTACATGCACCGGCGAGGTCCATTTCCTGATACTAAGCAGGATTTGTCGGACCTTTGGTAGCGAATGTCCACGAGCGAGTCGTCCGTCCACGACAACCGCGTGCTTCATGCGTGCCGCAAATTCTGTAAGTTTCGGTGTTTGTGGGTGGAAACAGGCCACCGATTTCGGGCGTCCGTTCGGCAGGCAGTGGGGTCCGACCTTACCTCTAGGTTTTAACGGATTGTATGGAGGAACCGGCTTCTCCGGTACCTTGCAGTAAGCCGCCAGGTGCCCTTTCTGGCCGCAGTTCGTGCATCGTCTCGGCCTCGTACAACTTACCGCTTTATGGCCCTCGTCTATGCACTTGTAGCATAATCCCTGCCATGCCGGGTGGTTATAATCCTTCGGCATCGGAAATTCCACATGAGTCGGCTCACGCGAGATTCCCCGCTCCGTTGCATTTGCTATCCTCAGCGCCGTCCGTTCCGATTCCGCCGGTGTAGGTTCAGGTGGGAGCCATGGCGACGGTGTTTAGATCTGATATCACTCTTGAATTAGGATTTTTATTGAGTTTGTTTGATATAATTTTCGATTTGATATGAATTTCTGAAAACTGTTACTCAACCTCAAAATTGTCTGGACTATTCTGTAATTTGCCAGGGACTTATTTGTAATTAGATCATTACTTTTTACTGAAATATCGAAACTGTGAAATTCTTCTGTCCTCTCTCTCAGTATCAAATTGTGAATCTTTGTGCCAAATTTGAGATCTTGTTTTGCGATCTATATTTTTCTGGAATTTGATTAGTGCCTAAAATACCCTTGTGATCAATCATCTGCATAAATTCGAACATTGTGTGTGTGAAAGTGAAATTTTGACCAGAGCTTTATAAAGTTTAGATCTTGATTGTGACAAAATATTATAGTCTCTGGATCAATAGAAATAATTCTTGAATTGCAATTTCGATTATACGCAAAATTTCCTTGGAACGAACCTCTACTTAGCCTATTCTAGTAGTTGTTTATAAATTGTTTTGATTAACTCGTGAGATTGAATTTACACTTTTAAACGACCGATTTTACGTGTTATCAGAGAGATAGAGAGAGAGATAGAGAGATGCATGAATACACCTGAGAAGGAGAGGAACATGCCGAGAGAGAGAGCAGGTAAACGGAAAAAATAAAACAAATAAACCCCGTTTGCACCCTGTGAATTTAAGGAGCATTTCTCCATGTAACCCATTATGGGATGAAAATTCGAAAAATAACCTTTTTTTCAAAAATATTCCAGAAATGACCCAAACCCGATTTTTAAATCTCGGTGCTACAGTGTTTTGAAAGAAAAATATTTATTCTCTTCCAAAATGTACCCACCGAATTCTCCATCTATGTTCTAGTTAGCATATTTAAATAAAATGATAACTAGTACATGTTAGCTATTAACTTAATACATAATTAATATTGATTCGAATTCATAAATTGGAATAAATATTAATGAATATTTAATGATATGTTATAATTATCAAATTAATTAAATGTAATAGTTAAATAATGGAGAATTCGATGGGTACATTTTGGAGGAGAATAAATATTTTTCTTTCAAAACACTGTAGCACCGAGATTTAAAAAATCCGGTTAAGGTCATTTCTGAAATATTTTTGAAAAGAGGGTTATTTTTCGAATTTTCATCCCATAACGGATTACATGCAGAAATGTAATAGTTCAATAATAGTTTAGCAGAAATGCTCCTGAATTTTCATCCTATATTATATTATTATTATTATTTTTATTTTATTATATTATATTATATTATATTATATTATATTTTTTATTTTATTATATTATTTTTTATTATATTATATAATAATCATATGTGTGAGGGTAGTTTGGTAAAAAATTTGAGGGATAGATGAAGTATAGCCTTATCACCACTTTTTGTGGTGATAACCTTATTCACATTTTTTATCCCTATCTCATCTTATTCCTTTTTACACCTTGTATGTTTGGCAAGGAATAGAGGGATAAGTCAAGTTATCCTCTCCTTATCCCTCATCCAAACGGGGGTTTGGTGCTTTCAAAAGCACCGTAGCTCTCTCTCTCTCTCTCTCTCTCTCTCTCTATATATATATATATATATATATATATATATATATATATATATATATATATATGAGACGCTGATACGTCTTAACTATTTTACTGTTAACCCTCCATTTTTATAAATTGGATATCTCCATTTCTTTTAATCACCGTGAATCCCACTCTTCCCACATTTGAATCTCCTCATTTATTGCCCTGCCTTTGTCATGCCTATCCTCTTTGATGTGTTATTTTAGGCCAATCTCAACGCGATTTCTCCGACAAATTTCGATGTCTCTTTCTCGGTTAGTTTGCTTCGTTTGAAGCACTGCTTTCTCTCTACAACCGGACCCCTCTCTCACTATGTACATTTCATTCTCCTCCTAGCATACGTATAGAGACATATCATACAAACACACATAATGACATTATACATACACACCTAACAAACATAACAAATACACACTACATCATACATACACACATAATACATACGTATAGAGACATATCATACATACACACATATAATACATTTCACACACACATAATACATACACGCATCACACACACACACACACACACACACACACACACACAATACGTGGCAATCAACGCCATTGGAGAGGCGATGCTGCTGAAGAGTGGAAGTAAGAACCTTTGGATTATGCTCTATTGGTCGTCGTCGATTTCGAGTTTGAAGGGGAGTTTGGAGTGGCGTCGTCCTATAGTATAAACCCTAAAATTCTTTCGCCCCTCTCTCTCTCTCATCAGACTTGAGCTCCTCATCCATTTTGAAACTTACAAGAAAATACGAATTAATGAAAGAATATCCAAATCGCTAAACCTAGAGAAAGATCGTATCATCATAAAATCTGGGGAGATTGAGGTTCCAATGACGCTCCGTCAGATCAAACTCATCTCGCCTGGAGCTCTAGATCCGTCTCTCTCTCTCTCTCTCTCTCTCTCTCTCTCTCTCTCGTCTATTTTCTCCCTCTTCTCTTTTTTGTGAGATGGATTTGGGGAAGGAAGGCACAATTGTACAGGTTTTCATTTTCAGAGATTCACGGTGAGGGAGATTCACAGGCAGCGAAGCTTAACGCTTTCGATTACAACAACAATGAGAGAAAGAAACGGATTACCAATACAGAATAATGAAAGTACTGGATGGACCTTGGGTGAGAGGATGAGAGGGAATAAGTAATGACTATTTTAACCTTTTTAATAAAGGATGTACCACAAATATTTGAATCTCAGCCATTCAATTAATTTGTAAGATTAAATCTTCACCGTCCAATTAAAAAAGAGCTTACTGTAGAATCATCCATATATATATATATATATATATATATATATATATATATTGTTATATTTCTCTGAATATCAAGTAATTATATTAATTAACTAATGCATATTATAGTTTATTAATTTGTTGATTGAAATTATTTACTATTATTTACTATTATGTTTAATTAAAAATATTATTTAGATAATTTGAATATAAATTAATTAAAAATAATATACTAAATCAAGTACACGTTGTATGTACTGTATATTTATTTATTGAATTTAATTAATTAATATTGATTATAATTATATAATTATGTCCGGTTAAAAATAAATTTATAATAAAAATGGAAATAAATTAATTTTTATTAATATAATTAAATAAAATACATAATTTAGGACAATGAAACAAGAATTCTAATTCTAGTATCGTCCTTGAAATCAAACAAGCGAAATATTATTTATCCTAGGAACTTGTCTTGCACAATTCTTTTAAATTCCTCGAATCAAACAGGTTCGTAGAGTTCTTAAGGTGACCTGGGCCAGATTTCGTTTCTAGATCTTTGATATTTTACAAACCGAGAACTGGTTTCTGGGTTCTTAGAGCGAGACGATCCAGGTGTACATTTCTTGGCTAGGGTTTAAGAAGGTTCTCCCTGTTCTTCCAATTGGCGAGCTCCAAAATCACACACCCCAATCGGAATGATTCCGGCGGAAGGTGGAAGCGGAGGAGAGACGCTAGTCGTAGAAAGAGCGTTCATTGGAGTTGGTTGTAATCGAATCGTGAACAATGTCTCGTGGGGCCCTTCTGGTCTCGTTTCCTTTGGCGCTCAAGACGCCGTCGCAATCTTCTGTCCTGAGGTTCCTCTTCTTCTCCATAACTTCCTCATTTTCTACGATTTTCAATCGATTATGATATGATATCTCATATAATTTATGTTTGATCTTCTTTTTTCATGAATATAGACTGCTCAAATTCTGACGACTCTTCCAGGTCACAAATCAGTGGTTAATTGCACTCAATGGGTTCCAAACAAGAAAGATTTTCATAAAGGTACTATCTTTACTAATTAAACATAATATTTTTCGTTTTAGTAACATTCTGCAAATAAATTCAAATATTTTGAATTTTGTAACAGTTGAAGATCGAGAAATTAACTATCTACTCTCTGGTAGTTTCGATGGCGTTATCATATTATGGGAAATACACCCTAAGATACAACAGGTATGTTCTCAAATTTGCATTTTACTATTTTAGCCCTTAATAATATATTATTCATACAATTGATTATATGCGCAAACAATTTTTCAGTGGAATCGCATAATGCAATTACCTGAAGTACACAAAAAAGGAGTAACTTGCATTGCAAGTATAATGATTTCAGAAAATACCGCAATTTTTGCTTCAACATCCTCAGATGGAACCGTTCTCATTTCCGAATTAACCCTCCCTTTTACCTCAAATGGTAATTTTACATTTTTACCCTCCCAATCATATATATTAATTTTACATCTTTTACAAAGTAACTATTAAATTTTTTTATATTTTCCAGGAGAATGCCAGGTGTCATTGTTGGATACGATCTCAGTAGGAAATAAACCAATGGTTGCATTATCACTCTCTATTATACCCAACGAAGATAATTCTCTACTTTTAGCCATGGCTGGTTTAGACCAAAAAATTCACATTTATTACTCCACCCACAAACAAAAGGTTCGTAAAAAGATAAAAAAACAATTAACAATTAAAAAAATTCACCAAATTTTTTTTCTCAAAATTTCAGTTTAAACACGCTTGTGAGCTCAAAGGCCATTCAGACTGGATCCGAAGCTTGGATTTCTCACTCCCAATTAGCACCCAAACAAATTCAGAGAACAAAAATAATCACGATATTTTTCTTGCAAGTTCATCCCAAGACAAAACAATCCGCATATGGAAACTCTCCTCCTCACCCCAAAAAACCCTAAACCCTCAATCCTCAAAAGATGATTATACCCTTGCATCCTACATATCTGGCCCGTCATTCCAAACCGGGTCGACCCGTTTCGACATCTCCTTAGAATCCCTCTTAACGGGTCACGAAGATTGGGTCTACTCGGTCGAATGGCAACCCGTTAGCACCACAAATACCCAACAAACAATGAGTTTGCTATCCGCGTCGATGGACAAAACCATGATGATTTGGAAACCGGAACTGAATTCTGGGATTTGGGTTAACGTGGTGACGGTCGGCGAATTAGGGAATTCGTGTCTTGGTTTTTACGGTGGCCAGTGGGGGGGAGACGGGAAATGGATTCTTGCTTACGGGTATGGAGGAGATTTTCATTTGTGGAGAGATATTGGATGCGGGTTCGAGGATTGGAAACCGCACCGTGTGCCTAGTGGACATTTCGCTTCGGTTTTCGATCTTAGCTGGTCTCGGGACAGTGATTATATCATCTCTGTCAGCCATGATCAGGTAATTTTTTAATGGAGGGTATTTTTGTATTTTTGGTTTATTTACTGACATTAACTTTGGGTCAGACAACACGAATATTTTGCCCGTGGAGAAACATTGATGATAACAAGGAGAAACAAAAGGACAGGTGGCACGAGATCGCGAGGCCACAAGTACACGGACACGATATAAACTGCATATGCATTGTAGAAGGTTCAGGAAACCACCGATTCGTGAGCGGAGCGGACGAGAAAGTCGCTAGGGTTTTCGAAGCCCCTTTATCCTTTTTAAAAACCCTAAATTTTGCCTCGTCAAAAGAAGACCAAAAAAATCTTGAAGATCTCGACAAAGGCATTCATATCCTCGGCGCGAACATGTCCGCGCTCGGCCTTTCGCAAAAACCCATTTATTCAAACAGTACAAGAGCGGAAGAATCTTCTAGTACTGGAGAGGCGGATGGACTGGAGAGGATCCCTGACGCAGTACCGACGGTGTTCGAATCCCCTCCAGTCGAAGAGCAATTATCGCTCAACACTCTCTGGCCCGAATCGCATAAATTATACGGACACGGCAACGAGCTAATCTCGCTCTGTTGCAATCACGCCGGCAATCTCGTCGCCTCTTCATGCAAGGTAAATTAAAATAAAAAAAATAATTTATTGGTAATATTTATGGTGTAAGCATTTAATGCGCAGACCAAATGCAGGCAAAAGATGAGAGAACGACGAGTATAATGATTTGGGAAGTTGGGACGTGGAAACGCATCGTCAGTATGGGCTCTCACAAATTAACAGTTACGCAAATGGAATTTTCTCATGACGATGAATGGCTATTGTCCGTCTCGAGAGATCGCCAGCTCAGCGTCCAGTCCGTCAAGTTAGCTCCAGGTTCGATTCAATTAATCAACGTTTTTTTTTATTTAAATTGTTTTCTAAAAATATATATTTTTAATTTTTTCAGAGTATATAGAAGGGTTTGATTCTTATTCTGCTGGGAGTATAGAGGGGCACAAGAGGATAATATGGGCGTGTGCGTGGAACCCGTTAAGGCACGAGTTCGCGACGGGTTCGAGGGACAAGACGGTAAAAATATGGGGGGTGAACAGGTTGTCATCACCGAATATTCGATTAATTACGACTTTGCCACGGTTTCAAGAAAGCGTGACCGCGTTGGCGTGGAATAAACAAGGGCTCGTTGCGGTTGGGATGGAGAACGGGTTGATTGAGATTTGGAGAGTCAATTGTACGGGTTCGGAGACGTGTGATGTGGAATGTGTGGTTAAGTTCAACCCGTTTTTGTGCCACGTGTCGAGTGTTTATAGGTTGAGATGGAGGGTTGAGGATGTTGAGGAGGGGGAGAGGAAGGTGATGAAGTTGGCTTCTTGCGGGGCCGATCATGCTGTTAGGGTTTTTGATTTGTATTTGAAGTGATTTATGGGGTTTTGAGTTTTTGAGGATTTTGTGTGTTGTGCATTGTAGTAATTTAATTTGAAGGAATATTTTAGGATCTTTTTGGGTTTGAATTATTGAGGTTTGAACTATTCCTTAGTAGCGAAGGAAATCCATATATAGAAAAGGATAAGAAGAATCTGAAGAAATAATTAAGTATCTCGAGTTTTTGAATAAAGTACAAAGCTTTGTTTCCAGGCTATAATATTCAAGAAAACATTGAAATGTCAAAAGAATGAAAAATCTAATTTGTTGAGGAAAACTAAAGAGGATTTACAGAGGATATATATAGATATAACAAGTAACAAAAATTGCCACATATATCATGTATAATCCCTTGGAAGTAAAAATACAAATTAACAAACTGAACTAGAGATTTTTCTCTACAATTCACTGCTTCGTTCGACAAATCCGAGCAATCATAACTCCTCTAGGAGGTGCAGTCATCTCAATCTGGCATCGCGCATAAACCCAATAAGTATAATGAATGAATCCCAAACTAGATCTCACTTTGAAAGTTCCGCGAATTTCATACAAAACCCTATTTCTCCTCACTTGATCTTGCAATTGCAATGCAATATCGGGCGGTAGTAACACCTCGCTCGATACCATACGAATGGCTTGGATCGTCGCTTGTCTACTCCCCTGAGCGAAAGGTGGCAAAGCTTGAACCGCTATGAGCCTATTGTTCAAGTATAACTCCAAGCTTATGTATCGAAACGCGATGTTGATCTTTTGATTAGGGTTTGTGAAGTTGGTCAATACGGTGAGATCTCCGTTGTAATAAGTCGGCGAGTCGAGATAGATGCTATTTAAGCTCGCATTAGCGGTATCGAATATCGGGTTTCTTGGTTTTATAACCAAGAAGATTATGAGAGTCGTAATACCGGCTAGAATTATGAGGAGAATGAATATGAAGCATAGAATACCGGCGATCCAAATTAACGGATTGGTTCGGTGGTGTGATTGGAGATGCAATTGTTTTCTTGATCTGAAATAATCTGCCTCTCCATGTGGGGGGCCCATGATTGGTTTGTTCATTTGTTTCATTTGTTGGTACGGAGGGGCATGACTCGGTACCACCATGTTCGCCGGTGGAGGTGAAGGGGTGAAAGGAGGCATCGGAGGAGAAGTGTGGAGGGGAAAGACTAAGGCATGAAGTAATGGGGGGAGCTTGGTTTTACTTTGATTTATCTAAAGTTGAGAGGAACTTAAATTAAAGGAGCTAAAGAGAGTAAAGAAGCTTTTGTGTGAGGAAATGGGCCATGAGTGTTTGTTTTTGAGACTCACTAAAGGAGCTCAGAATTTGAATAATGGTTTACTTTGGTTCTTATGTGGCTCTAATTATTCGTAATACAATTATCATTTGAGACTACATAGTTGGCTACATGGAGAGTGGCACATAAGAACAGGAGGAGAATTAGGAGAATTATGCTTGAAGAGAGATGCTTTTTTATGTGGGAAATGCTTTGATAAAGTAATTAACGTGGCAATAATTAAAGGGAGAGTTGATTAATTAAGAAAAAATTACTTAGTGATTGATTGTTTTGAATCCAATTTTGATGCGGCTGGTTGGGTACTGAAAGCTCAATCCACCACCTGAAACCAACCAGGATAAAATATGCAAAAATAAAATATTTTTGTTCCTTCAAATCTTAGATATATCATAATATATGGATCATTTCAAAAATAATATTCTTATTCTCACATAGAATTGATAATTTATGATATTATACATGAATCAATACCAATATTATTATAACTTAATTTAAAAACTAGACTACTCGCGCTACACTGGCGCTGCGAGTATGTAAATATGTTATTTTTATTTTTATTTTTATACAAAGTACTATAACAATATCGGCTCAACAAAATTTCTCTCTCTATATATTAACTTCATCATATTTTTATTATTCAATAAATATAATAATCTATATATTTTATGATTATTTTATATTATATTATTAAATAATTTATTTTTTATCAGATAATAATACATATATATATGAGGTATATCACAATACGAGAATTTTAGTGTATTTTTGGATGAGTACTATATAATACAAAATTTTTAGTGTATTATGTTGGAATCGAAATCTATGTATACTATCTCCCTTTTCTTTCAAGATTTTTTTTCTTCTATATTGCTCTTTGGTTTGATTATATCTGCCTCTCTAAACAAATTTGTTCAAGATCCGTCGCTGATTATGTGTTATTGTATTTGGCTGCAGCTTCTCTAATTACAAAAAAAAAAATTACTACTTTTTATTCATAAGGTGTACTATTTTTTGTAATGATATTATGATAGTGATACATGTAAAGTGTAATCATAGTTGTGTTTATTTTTTCTTCAAAAAAGTTGAGTTTATTTGGCCCATAGTTTCCTTTTATTTCACTCAATATAAGTGATTTACTAAAGAAATTTTCTCAAATAAATGCAAGTTGATAATCATTCACCAAGAAAAATATGACACATTAACATCAAAATATCATACGTTGTAAGAGATTGTTGATTCGATTCCATTTATATCAATGAATGAAAGACATATGAATCTTCTATATTTATTATAAATATATATATATATATATATATATATATATATATAACACAAGTAAGATAAAACTATAGTATCCAAAAGTTTGAAAGTTTCTTAACGTGAGAAAAACCAATTTGTCAATTAATTGGTGACGAAGTAAAGTAACCATTGTTCATGTTTAAACTCTTGGAAACATTGAGAAACGAAAAGAGAGCCCAATCCCATGTTTTCTTTACATGCAACTTTTACGGGGAGCACCCTTTACTTTCTTTAATTATCGACCTTTTCTCTGTCTGTACCAACGCCGTAGTTTCCGTACCAGTGGCTCGCACTTTCAGCTTCACGTCCGAGATATACAAAATTATTGGGCCAGCATTTTATGATGGGTTAAAATTTGTAGTCTGTATTCAAGGCCCCGTATTAATTCATTTAGAAATTGGCTGGAAATGAATCCAGTTATTCTAGCAATAGCAAAAAATAATTAATTATTATAATTATAATTATTGATAATAATAATAATAGAAACCAATTTTTATGTGATTGAGGTGAGGTACAATTACATAAGTATGATCTTCCAAGCATAAACATTACGTGACTCGAGTAGTTGAGTTAAACTAGCATTTATATTGCTTTTTTCATCACAGTTTTGAAAGAAATTATTTCCAATGTTTGGTCTCTCTCTCATAAATATTTGGTGAATGTTAATAGGACATTGGAGAAAAACAAAAATAAAAGGTACTTGAACAACATTCACTTATTAATTTCGAGTTCCTTTTTTTTTAATATACTTATAAGTACAAAAAATGGATACTTTTTGTATTTGTATGAATTCAGAAAATGAAGTCAACCTTTTTGTTTTCGCCAATTGTGTCGGTTTTTTTTTTTATTAAGCCGAGTTAAATAATGGTATATATATATATACTTTAGGTTTCTCATAACTTATTTTGATCACTTTTTTTTTTTGATGATATTTGTATACATGACTATTTTGAAGCACGAGATAAAAGATGGATCCACGAAATCTCTCTCTAAATTTTTGTGATCAAATTGTGTTTGAATTTTGACTGTCTGGTTAACAAGGTTAACCACCCATAACTCATATGATCAATGTCTTGTCTTATGGTTCTATGATCAAATAAATCCTTATATCCACTGGCCTTCTCAATTTATCGAAATCCTAGAATTTCAGTTAAATAAAAAACTCAAAACTCGAGATAACAATTAAAATTTATAATATAATTTTATTTTGAAGACGGGAGTTATAAATAAAAAAGAGAAAATATTTCTGCTAATGGTTTAAAACGGTTTTTACTTATCGTTGGATTTCCTCTTTTTTTTTTTTTTAAATGAAATATAATTCATGAAACATAATTCAACTCAAGTAAAATGTTTGACCAAATTATCCGTAGAAAAAAAACCGTTGATTTTTCCCAACACTTGTATCGCAAGTACGGTCATTGTCAATTGTCAAGTGGGATTACTCTCCAAGAAACTAGTCATTGTCATTTAATATTTAATTATTAAATGTAATTCAAAGCTGACAACATATACGAGCATAAATGCTTAATTTACTTGTAATTTCATAAAATTTTGGCTGGATGCATCAACTTGTGTGTATTGACCTAATACGTATGAATCTTCTCGTTCGCATTTTGGATTATATAAGTTATCCCATTTCCCTAACAATCAGTACGTCATCTGTGCAATACATATATACGTCTGTGATATATACGGGGAAAATATATTTGACCCCCAAAACCCACTCAAACATTATTGATGCGTCAATATGTGCAATACATCTTCTTGTTGTTTGATTATTTTCCTTGTAGTTTGCCAGGTATCCGCCGTCGTTTCCTTTTCCAGCAGAGCGTATTGATTAGGAAGCCTCGAGTTAATCGTTGTCCATATTTTCTTTGAGTAAACACATCCCACCAGCATGTGATTTATGTTTTTGATTTGTTGTTTGCAAAACTTGCATGTTGAGTCGTACGGTATTGATTTTTTGATCAAGTTCTCGCTTGTGTTCAATTTTTGTAGAAAAACTAACCATAGAAATAATCTTATCTCGGACTGGACTTTGATTGTCCATAGTGTGTTTGCCCATAGGACTCTCTCCCCCGGGTCCCTCATGAAGGAATAGGCCGAACTGGTTGTGAAGCTGCCACTTGTAGTGATCTTCCACTTTAGGACCGGATTTCGCTCTAAACAAGCCAGGTATGGTTGGGTCATATTTGCCAACTGTTTTCGGAAGGACGAGATGCCAGTTCTTGGATAATTAGCTAGTTGGGTTGGGGAGTTTGGATTCCATATAGTGCATGTACACATTCGGGCCATATGTAGTCTCCTATATCCAATTTCCAAAGTGATTTATTATAATATGGCATGATTAAAAGTTTGTAGGTGTAGGATCCCCAACCCCCACTCTTAAGCATCTATTAAACCACGACGATGGTTCGGGTCCGGCGGGTAGCATTGGCCTATTCCTGACGGTGGGTAGTAGAGCTTTGTTTTGAGGAGACACTCTTCTCTTAGCTAGTTGGGTTGACGTTTGGATTCCATATAGTGCATGTATACATTCGGTCCATATGTTGTCTCATATATCCAATTTCCAAAGTGATTTTTTATAATATGGCATGATTAAAAGTTTGTAGGTATAAGATCCCCAACCCCCACTCTTAAGCATCTATTAAACCACGACGATGGTTCGGGTCCGGTGGGTAGCATGGCCTATTCCTGACGGTGGGTTGTAGAGCTTTGTTTTGAGGAGACACTCTTCTCTTAGCTAGTTGGGTTGACGTTTGGATTTCATATAGTGCATGTATACATTCGGCCCATATGTTGTCTCCTATATCCAATTTCCAAAGTGATTTTATATAATATGGCATAATTAAAAATTTGTAGGTGTAGGATCCCCAATCTCCCACTCTTAAGCATCTATTAAACCACGACGATGGTTCGGGTCCGGTGGGTAGCATGGCCTATTCCTGACGGTGGGTAGTAGAGTTTTGTTTTGAGGAGACACTCTTCTCTTAGAAGGTCCCGGTTCTTCATGGAAGGCTAATCTTTTAGCCACTCTAGACCCTGGATCTCTCCCTTGAACGTGTCCTCCCCTTCCGTGACCTCTCCCTCCAGTATCCGTCACCCTCCAAACCAAATTCTTGTCCCTCAGAGAGCGCTATTAAGCCCTCGAACTTGCATTTTAAGCTTGTCGTTGATTATTCCTTTTTGCGCAGTGTTTGTTCTTTTTGTGGGTTTATGATGATTTGTCATCAACGCAACCCCTGTAACGAGTATATGGGAGATAGTCTTGGTGGGGTTGGGGGGGGGGGGGGGGGGGGGGGGGGGTTAGATCATTTTCCATCCATTTCCCATATCTACACACCTCCTTTTTCTCGTGACTTATGGTTCTCCATTTCCGTCCTTGTCGCCTCCGTTTCGCTCTCCCTTGTGCTCCATCATAAATTGACTTTTCGGTATTTACCGAATTGAATGTTAAATCCAATTGAATACATGACAAACAATAAAATTAATAAATCCATGATCGTGTATACATTAGTTTTATCATACGGTAAACTTATAATGTTAAAAATATTTACCATAAAAAAATTAATTGTATTTTTTAGTATTTATGTATTTTTTTTCTTAATTATGTGTGCATTCATTTAACATGTGTTACACAATGAATTAATTGAACGTCAAATGATTCATTTCTCAGATTTACAAAATTAGAATTAATTAAATATATATGATATTAAATAATGTCAGGGGCGGTCCCGACAATTTGGTTGCCCTAGCCCAAAATGTTGATAGACATTTTTAAATAAAAAATAAATAAAAATTAGTCCAACAAGTTTGAATTATAAAACAATATCATTCAAGTTATTTTTTTTAAACAAAAAAATGCATATGAATGGAAAAAAAGATGTGTTGATTTATGATCTCCTTGGCTGGTAATTAAGTGAGGACTATGAAATATTTTTTGTTTGTGCAAGAAACTCGTAAAAATGAAATTAATTAACAAAAACGAGTTGACATGAAATAATTCTTGTTCAAATTGACCAAAAGTCAATCGATACTTTTTCTATTTGAAATTTCAACTTAATTTATTAAATTTTGTAATATTGTTATATCAGTACTATATATATTTTTATATCAATTTTTAATAATACCCATTGAAATGTGAAATATGCTTACAAAAATCACAATACTTAACATGTACCCTTAAAAAAATACGAAATATCATGAACACTTAACTAAAAAATGAGAAATATTACTAATTCCTCACTTCGAAAATATATAATAAACAGTCTTTTTTCACTCAATACTCCAAATAAAAGATAATTAACCAATACTTTTTACGAATCCTCTAACTTAGATAAAGAAAGAAATAATATACATGGTATTTTGTTGGGTATCCATGATAATTTCTATTTTGTCACGACATACAAGATATTTTGATAATTTGTAGGGATACACATGAAAGTTGTTTTTTTTATTGTATAGATTTTGAAAATAGTTTTATTGGAATCATCTAATTTTATGTCATTGTTGTATTGTACAACTTTGTACAAATTGACTAAGTTGAAATAAATACTCATTATATTATGTCACATCATATGAGTATTACATGGTAAGAAGAAGGGCAATGCTAGGACCACTTCCATTTCCCCTCCCATTTTCCCTCCCTCAAGTCTTTGACATGTGGGACCCACGTGCTATTTTATAAAAATTAATGCATGTGAGACCCACAAATCATTCATTTATGTGAGAGGGAGGGAGGGAGGGAGGGAGGGAGGGAGTGGCCATATCTTTACTCTAAGAAGAATATGTAAAATGAAGTAGAATAATGCCAACGAACATATTGAGTATTGAGTTAATGTTGGTCTTACCTTCTTTTGATCTAATGGGAGCGATTTTGTAGTATGTCATGTTAAATTAAAAAAAATAAGGTAAATAGTTTTATCTTTTTGGTCTACAACACAAAATACACAAATTAATATTCACATACAATCTTACACTATATTTTATCAAATTGTTTCTTCTTTCTCATTTTTTTACTTCTTTCTGGAGTAAGAAAAATTAAGTTTTTCATGATTTATAATTATAGCATATACGTTGAAATTTTTCTATAAAGTGTTGCCCTTACTTCATCGGTTGTCCCAGTCCGGGAACTTGCGGGGCTTATCTCGGGACCGGCCCCGAATAATGTTGCTCAAAATTTTTTTTTGACTTGGGAGAAATTGATCTCCAATTTGCATCCGAAATTTTTTTCCAATTAATAATGACTCTAATTAATTATTTTTTAATGGAACTAATCAATGGTGTAATGAATTAAATTTCAATTAAAATTATCAAATTTTGAGTTAAAAATTAATTGGAGAGAAGTTGGGATGCAAATTGGGGACACATTTGAAGTAGTCATCAAATCGTGACGCATCACGATTTGCTGGGGAAAGTGAGGGGGAAGGGAAGAATTTTCCATTAGTAAATACTACTCGACTCTAAATTTACAACACAATTGTTTTTTTGTGCTGTCCGAATGTTAACCTCCCATTCGTAAGCACTAGCCGGAGACTTGTACTACAAATTAGTCCCATGTCTCGAGAATCATCTCTCATCTACTACTAGTTCCCCCAAATTCCCCAAATGTGACTCGGATCATTGGACTTTTATTCCGAATCCGAGCAAAGTGGAGAGGGGAAGGATCGATGGCCCCCTCCCTTCACAATCACAAGCTGAATCTAGGAGTATTTTACTTCGACTTGCCCCCATGAAAGTGAAGGCTGCTCTACAAGCAAAAAAATATGAGAAGAAAGACGCGCTTTTCTACCTCCTTAAAAACCAATTGAAGTGGAACCAATAAAAATAGAAAGACCAAGTTTCTAATTCAGTTCAATTTATCTTCAGCAACTTTTAATCTGGTGAGGCACCTTCTCTTTCTCTGTATGAGTTAATTTTAAGATTAAATCAGAACCATATTCAAAATTAAATGATTCTGGTTAGATACGATAATAATTGGATCAATGAGTTAAAAAGAAACTCTTATTTTTGTTTTATAAGTTTTGTTATCTGTTGACCCTAACTAATTCATGGTATAATTCTCAGATATTGCTTAAAACCAAAACAAATGGCCGAAAATGCAATTCTTCTCGCGCTAGGGAAGGTCGCGGATGCTTTGGGTGGTGAAGATCTCAACTTTGGTATATTATCACTGTTCAATTTTATTTTGACCCTAACTTCGCTCCCCAATTGCATGAAAGGCGTAGAAAACGAACTTTTGGTTATGAAAGGGTTCTTAAGCCAAATTGATTTAAGACAATCCAATGATGAAGCATTTAATGCTTGGCTAGGGCAAGTTAGGAAACTTGCATACATAATTGAAGATACCATGGACGAATATATATATTTAGTGCGCGAACAACCTGTCAAGGGGTTTTATAGTTTCGTGAAAAGGGTGCTTGGTATACCAATTAGTTTGTTCGAGTTGTGGGGTATTGCTTTTAAACTTAAAAGATTGAAACTCGAGCTTATTCGAATTTCAGAAGTGAAAAAACGATGGGTCAATATAGGCAATAATGAGTTTAACATGGCAATAGAAAATATTTCTGACGAAAGAACGAGCCAATCATATTTTGATCTTTTTTTGAAAGAAGAAGACCTTGTTGGTATTGAAAAAATTAGAGAAAAACTTATTAAATTAGTTCAACTTAAAGAAAAATCTTTGCATGTGATTACAGTTTGGGGAATGGGGGGATTGGGGAAAACTACTTTAGTTAATAACGTTTACAGAAGAGAAATTCACACATTTGATTGTCATGCATGTCTTTCTATCTCTCAATCATACGTAATTAACGACCTTTTGAGAAAATTGATCGTACAATTATACGAGGAACACGAATATCGAATTCCTAGTGATTTTCATATTATGGATAATAGATTATTAAAAGAAACATTAAAAATATTTTTACAAGAGAAACGGTATTTAATCGTTTTGGATGATGTATGGACCCCAGATGTGTATGATAAATTATATGATATGTTTCCTGAAAATAGTTTAGGAAGTCGGATAATAATCACGACTAGAATAGATGAGGTGGCATTACTAGCAAACGAGTTTTGTAAGCTCGAAATAAAGGCTTTGGATGAACATGATGCATATGATTTATTTCGTAAGAAAACATTTTGGAAAGATAAAAAACATTTGTGTCCTCCAGAATTGGATAAATGGGCAACCAAATTTGTCAAAAAATGTAAAGGGTTGCCTTTAGCTCTTGTTTCCATTGGGAGTCTTTTATCCCGAAGAGAAAATTCTGAAACAGAGTGGAATAGGGTATATGATCAACTAAATTGGGAATTATATAATAACCCTAATCTAAGTAACGTGAAAAATATTCTATTTTTAAGTTATAATTATCTACCAAGGTACTTAAAAAATTGTTTTTTGTCCTGTTGTATGTTTCCCGAAGATTATATCATGAAAAGATCGAGACTTCTGAGGCTTTGGATTGGAGAAGGGTTTATAGAAGAAAGGGGTTTATGCAATTTAGAAGAAATCGCGGAGGGTTATTTATCAGAGTTAGTACAAAGAAGTTTGTTACAATTGGTGGAGAAAAATAGTTTCGGGAGAGTGAGACTATGCAGAATGCATGATATAGTGAGAGAATTAGCTCTCTCTCTTTCTAAAAAAGAACATTTTCACAATGTTTACGATGAAAATATTGGATTTTCAAGGGGAGAATTTGAATATAATTATACTCGTAGATTGTCGGTTATTAACTCTGTTAATGGGATTCAATCAATGGATAACAATATGCCGCATTTAAGGACCTTCTTAGCATTTAATATTTCTATTCCCTCCCCCTTTGTGTTACATTATTCTTTTTCAAGATCGAGATTTCTGACCGTTATTGATTTACAAGGTTTACCGATAGAAATTATTCCGGAGTCTATTGGCGGTTTGTTTAATCTGAAGTGTTTGCATTTAAGGCATACTAATGTGAAATCATTACCGGGATCGGTCTCAAATTTACGCAATTTACAGTCTTTAGACCTTACCGCTACTAATATTTTGAAGTTACCAAGTGGGATTGAGAAATTATGTAAATTGCGTCATTTATTTGCCTGGAGATGGATAGATCAAACTTGCAGAAGCTTTGGTTTTTGCAAACCGGTAAACGAAATAAAGGGTTTATCAAAGCTAAAAAATTTGCAAACCCTAATTGCAGTCGAAGCAACCAAAAAGTCAATTCCCCAATTGGAGAATTTGAATCAACTAAGGTCCGTTTGCGTTACAAATCTAACGGCTCGAATGTGCGTACAACTTTGTAAATCTATAAAAAAGCTCCAATTTTTGACCAGATTGGAGATTTTCGCAAGTCACGAGAATGAAATTCTCCAATTGGAATATTTGAACCCGTTACCTCCGAATCTAAAAAAAATCCATATTCATGGAAAATTAGCAAAAGGATCTTTATATCCGCCATCATTTCTCGAGCGAGCTAAGAATCTCAAAGTGATTAATTTTGAATGGAGTCAACTTGAAGAAAATCCATTTTTGCCTCTTTCTAGGCTTTCATGGTTAACCACTCTGCGACTTGTAAGGTTTTACAATGGAACTAGTATATGCTTCCGTGCTGGTTGGTTTCCTAATATGAAAATAATAGTTATGAAAGATCTTTTGAATGTTGAAAACGTGGTGTTTGAGGAAGGATCGTTAATGAATTTGATTTGGTTGAAATTTGAAGGTTTTAATGAGTTAAAGGATTTACCAAATGGGATTGAGTTTCTCAAGTCACTTGAAAAATTATATCTTTTAGAGTTACATCCGAAGTTTAGATCAAGATGGAAAAAAATTGATGTCTTAAGAATTCTTGGCCATATCTCAGTATTGCAGATCGAGTAAAGATCGAAAGATTTTTCATTGTTTTTATTTTTTTGTATATTATATTCTTCTATTAGTTAGGATATTTTTCTTTGTAATATTATTTGCTTAAGAATCAGATTCTTTGGAGTATTTGTTAAAATAAATGGATACTAAGTAATCTATTACTTATTTTTCAGATTTAGAGTATTTTAGGTATTATTCATTTCAGATAAAATTAACCCAATTCACAGTTTTCAAACAACTTTTCGCAACACCATAATTTTTGCATGTTGTGAAAATAATTGTTTGGTAGGTACTTTCATGCTGTCTTCGGGACCCATCATATTCAAACAAACTGTAAAATTACTAATTGGAGATTTTTTTTCCCTTCATCTTATAATCCGATTCCAAAACAAAACAGCCCCTAAAAGTAGTTTTGATGGAATATATCCAAACACCACATGTTCAAATTTTCATAAGATTTGCCTTGACTAATAATACCAGCTTTTATGAACTCAAATATATTATACAATTCTTAAAAAAATCAACTTGCAGCCATAAAACAAGTCCAAAATAGGCCATAAAAAATTCATAACAAAATTCTCTTATGACATCACTATTTTATAACAGGATAAACGCCATGAAAATCTTTAGGCTTAAAATGATCTCCGGGTAACTCATAAGTAACATATGTACCTCTAAAAATAGAATGATAAATTTTTTTTTTTTTGAAAGAGAGCCTAGAGCACGAAACGTGTTCCTGCAGCTCTGGTTATCATTAAATGCGCAGAGCGCCAATTATTACAAACGAAACATTTATACTAGAATCAGGTAATGTAAAGCTATAAGAACATTCAAAATAAGGTTTGACTAAAAAACAAATTTGGAATCTCTAACGACTCTAGATTCCTGCTAGTTTCCAAGATTCTGAGACTTGAATTAATTAATGTGTTATATTCTTTTAACTTTAACCATTTTGTCTCAAATCTAAATCCATTGAATATAGGATAATTTGTATTTGCTTCATATAAAATAGGAATATGATCAGAACAAGTGTTAACTCTTGCTAATAGTTGTGAATTAGGGTACAATATCATCCATTCTTTATTTATTATAATTCTATCAAGCTTAGCTTTTGACTGTGAATTACTCCATGTATATTTTTTCCCTTTTAAAGGTAGATCTATTAATTCTAGGTTATTAATTAATTTTCTAAATTCATTTGTATAATCATTATTAATTCTTTCACCACTTCTCTCATTTACTTGCAAAGTTCAATTAAAATCTCCTAAAATGATCCAAGAATTTTTAATATTTGTTGCAATTAATTTTAATTCATCTAAAAATTCTGGTTTTTCATTTCTTTTATTAGGTCCATATACACCTGTAATTGAAAATTTTGCTCCATCCCATTTATTTTGTAAGTTAACTGTTATATTATACTTATATTTTATTGAACTTATATGTTTAAACAAATTTTTATTCCAAGATATCAAAATTCCCCCTGATGCACCTTTAGATTCCAAAAAATCATAGCCATTTAATTTACTCCCACAACATTCTAAGTTAATATTATCATTAATTAATTCTATTTTTGTTTCTTGTAAACAACAAATATCCACTTTTTCATCTTTAATATTTTTCTGTACCATGTTTTTCTTATCATTATTATTTAGATCTCTTACATTCCAAGACAATATTTTATGTTTTTTATAATTCATTAAAAAATATTTATCAGCTTAACTTTAAAATAATTACTTAATTACTTTGCTCTTGTATCATTTCTTGAATTTTTTCTTCCATATTTTCATTAATTTCTATGCCAGTAGAGTTTAAGATGTTAATTATATCATTCTTATCTGTAATATCTTTTACTTTTTCCATATTTAATTCTTTGATTTCAACATTTTGAGATTTAGGTTTTTGTCTTTTATTTCTCTCCTTTTGAATTTTCTTATATTTAACTAGTTGAGCCTTTTCAACTGGTGAGTTATAATGACTATTTTGCTTATTTAATAATCTAATGCTTCTTCTTTGTTCTTCTATTTTTGATACTTTAGTATTTGTTTTGTTATTTGATTTAATATTGTTTTCTGTACTAATTAATTCTTTTTGTTTATCATTGAGATCACTTGAGGCAAGCTCTATAAATCCTTCTCTTGTATCTGAATTGGAATCATGCTGATTTAAGGTATTTTGTTTTAAATTGGAGTTAATATTTTTATTTTTTATCTGAAAATAATCCTTAATCAGTTTTTGTTTAATTTTAGGGTTTTCTGGTTGAATTTGAAATTCTGAGAAGTGTACTAGGAGACTAGAAGGAACCTTTTCAGAATTCTCTTCTTCCAAAATCTCCTTAATTGGTAATTCTGTTATTTCCTCATTTCCATTAAAAATCATGATATCCTTATTAGTGTGCTCATTAAAATCTGGTGAAAATTCTTTTTTATCATTAGCAGATTTAATCACTGCTTTTGATTTATGTGCCATACTTGAATTAATAATAAGTCCCTTTGATGTAAATTTGAAAGTTAAAGATGTTAATGCATAATATCCTTTGCTTTTTGAAAAAAGTGAACCATGGTTTGCATTATCTAAGGGGTTGTTTTTAAAATGTTGGCTAATATTATAGAGAGGTCCGTGACTTTCATTAATTAAATTTTTTAGAGGAGATTTGATGAAATGATTTATTTGAGAAAAGTTGATCTTATATACCCCTCTCCCCTCTTCTAATCCTATAATTAAGCCTTCTTTATAAGGTTTTATAATTATATTTTTTCAATGAAGATATCTTTTCCTGAAATGTTTGTAATTTCACTATGATTTATGTTTTGATTAATATTTGTACTATCTTCATTACTTTTACTTTTCACTCTCCAATATGATTTTTGTGTTTTCTTCTTTTTCCATATTTTAATTGTTTTTTTCTTCTGAAATTTATAATTATTTGTGCTTGGCTTCCTAGCCTTTTCTTTATTTATTGTGTTAATTGTGTTTGTTGTTTTTATTGTTTTTCCCTCATTTTCAATTTTTGACTCTATGATGTTTTCTGAGGGTCTTTTTGTAAAATTTGTAACTTTTGAGGTACTTGGTATGTCCAGTTGTTCTTCTACAGGTATTATTATTGTAATATTATCATCTAATAATTTGATAGATTTTAGCATTATTTTATTTTTAACACAATTAATAAATAATTTTATTTCATTTATAATTTCAGTTGGACTGTAAGACCCTACAGATATTAGCATGCCAATACTCTCAGTTATCAGAATTAAGTCTGCTAATTAAGTCTGCTGGATTACAATATTAGAAGGTAATTGTTTTATTTTTATTATTCTTGTGTGAACTCTTTCATTTCCTTTATTCTTAGATAAATTAACTGAAATTTCATTTTCCTTATTATTAGATATATTATTATTATTTGAAATTACTGTTTTATGAAACTCATTATTTTCAGTTATAATCTTTTTGCCTTTGTTTTTAATATCCACATTTAAATTGTTCTCAGATTTTCTATGTTCTTTGCTTTGCATATTTTTAGAATCATTCCAAACTTGCATATTTTGTTTATTAAGATTTGTATAACAATTTTTCTTAATATGCCCAAGTTTATAGCACCTTAAACACCTTATTGGTTCTCTACACTCATACCTAAAATGTGTATTTTCTAAACACCTAAAGCATTTCTTTTGAGGTTGTTCAATTAGAGTTTTTTTATTTAAATTCTTAGGTTTTTTGGCTACTATAATCCATGGATTTTCATTGGAATTATTGTTTTTCAGGACTTGTGCATATGAAGGATTCATTTTGGTGTTGAAGTTCTAGAGAAACAAGGTGAAAAGATTTAATGAAGTAGAGAAGAAAACTTAGCTGTATTGAAGACTCCAAGCACTGAAGAACTTGAGAGATGAAGCCTTCCTTGTCGCAGAAGAAAACTGGAGAGATGAAGCCTTCCTTGTCGCAGATGAGAGCTTGAGAAATGAAGCCTTCCTTTTCGCAGAAGAGGACTGGAGAGATGAAGCCTTCTGAGATGAGCCTTCCTTGCCGCAGACTCTTGAACGCCTAAGAACTCACTCTCAACTCCTCCATACCTCTCATGGATCCTCCATTTCAATCTCTCTTGTTATGTATTCAATTATTGTAGCTTGATTAGACCGGCCTGAGTTAAACTCTTGCCGGTGAACTCTCTATTGAATTGTATAATTGGACTGTATATTGGACTGTATTTGATTTGTTGATTAACTCTCTATTGAACCGCCTGACTTAAACTCTTGCCGGTTAAAGAGTTTCTTGGTCTTCTGTTACAATCTTCTTGATTCTTGATTCGCTCCAAGATTTTCTTCAAATGTTGATTAAATTATTACTTGTTAATGATATTATAAAAAAACGAACCGTCTCCGAAGCCGAAACAAGGGATGAGATTATCATCATCGAATCCAGCTAGGTTTCGACCAATAATGGAAATGGCTTGTTCGTAAGGGTTTGACATGTCTCCTAATGCATGCAAGCTCCTCCTACTAGGCTATTATACAATATTTTCCCTAATCATATCACCAATTAGTAAATAAATTAATTAATTTATGAAATTTTGTAGGGATTTTACCTGTCCAATCGTGGCTCTTTGTGAAATCGTTTGAAGATTCAAGACCAGTTTGTGCCAGAGCATCAGTGACCTAATCAATTACCAAAATATTAATTTGAGACTCCATTTACAAAATTAAGATGTTGATAATAGTTATTTAAAAATATAGTTTCAAGTGGGTGTGTGTGGACCGTTGGTTCAAGATATTGTAACAAAATACTAGATTGCAATTTGAGGCATTGACTAAGAAATACAGATATTTTGTTTTGAAAGATAATAAGGAGGAGTTAATTAGTCGAGAGAATTGTAATCGTCTCCAATTTTTGAGTATTTTCTGGTTACCATGTTCTTGATTTTTGGATGGACATGGTTTGTGGGGTAATTGGTTTTTGGATAGACATGGTTTGTGGGGTAATTAGCGTATATGTTACTATTCTCAGCATAACTAGAATAAGAGTGAGACTTCAAACTCCTAGATTTTGAGCTTTTTCCTCCCATTTGTGCTCAAAAAGAAGTATTTTCTATGGCCACCAACTGAATCCAAAAGCAAATTTACAACGTAAGAATGTAAAAATTGCAACCAATATGAGTTTGTTTTTATGATTTTCAAATAATGCATGTTTTTAAACAACGCATAGCATATATATACAAAAACATTTATATGCATTATTTTACCATTCAATATACTATTTGTTTCTTGATTGACAATATACAATTTGTAAACATACTCAATATGATAAGAACTTTCGTAATTTACAAAAAAAAAATACACGTTTAAACAAAAACTATCATATATTTTTAAACAACACAAATCATTTCATCAATATAATCTCATTTAGTAGTAGTAGTATATTTTTGAACAACACAAATCATTTCATCAATATAATCTCATTTAGTAGTAGTAGTATATTTTTGAACAACACAAATCATTTCATCAATATGATCTCATTTTAGTAGTAATCGGCCTTTGACAAAAACAACATATCGCATATACAAAAAACATGTAACAAGAATCTTCTCTCATCTACTACTAGTTAGTAGTTCCCCCAAATGTGACTCGGATCATTGGACTTTTATTCCGAATCCGAGCAAAGTGGAGAGGGGAAGGATCGATGGCCCCCTCCCTTCACAATCCCAGCTTAATCTAGGACTATTTTACTTCCACTTGCCCCCCTGAAAGTGAAGGCTGCTCTACAAGCCAAAAAATATGAGAAGAAAGACGCGCTTTTCTACCTCCTTAAAAACCAATTGAAGTGGAACCAATAAAAATAGAAAGACCAAGTTTCTAATTCAGTTCAATTTATCTTCAGCAACATTTAATCTGGTGAGGCACCTTCTCTTTCTCTGTATGAGTTAATTTTAAGATTAAATCAGAACCATATTCAAAATTAAATGATTCTGGTTAGATACCATAGTAATTGGATCAATGACTTAAAAAGAAACTCTGATTTTTTTTTTGTAAGTTTTATTATCTGTGGACCCTAACTAATTCATAGTATAATTCTCAGATATTGCTTAAAACCAACAAAAATGGCCGAAAATGCAATTCTTCTCGCGCTAGGGAAGGTCGCGGATGCTTTGGGTGGTGAAGATCTCAACTTTGGTATATTATCACTGTTCAATTTTATTTTGACCCTAACATCGCTCCACAATTGCATGAAAGGAGTAGAAAACGAACTTTTGGTTATGAAAGGGTTCTTAAGCCAAATTGATTTAAGACAATCCAATGATGAAGCATTTAATGCTTGGCTAGGGCAAATTAGGAAACTTGCATACATAATTGAAGATACCATGGACGAATATATATATTTAGTGCGCGAACAACCTGTCAAGGGGTTTTATAGTTTCGTGAAAAGGGTGCTGGGTATACCAATTAGTTTGTTCGAGTTGTGGGGTATTGCTTTTAAACTTAAAAGATTGAAACTCGAGCTTATTCGAATTTCAGAAGTGAAAAATCGATGGGTCAATATAGGCAATAATGAGTTTAACATGGCAATAGAAAATATTTCTGACGAAAGAACGAACCAATCATATTTTGATCTTTTTTTGAAAGAAGAAGACCTTGTTGGTATTGAAAGAATTAGAAAAAAACTTATTAATTTAGTTCAACTTAAAGAAAAATCTTTGCATGTGATTACAGTTTGGGGAATGGGGGGATTGGGGAAAACTACTTTAGTTAATAACGTTTACAGAAGAGAAATTCAAACATTTGATTGTCATGCATTTCTTTCTATCTCTCAATCATACGTAATTAACGACCTTTTGAGAAAATTGATCGTACAATTATACGAGGAACACAAATATCGAATTCCTAGTGATTTTCATATTATGGATAATAGATTATTAAAAGAAACATTAAAGATATTTTTACAAGAGAAACGGTATTTAATCGTTTTGGATGATGTGTGGACCCCAGATGTGTATGATAAATTATATGATATGTTTCCTGAAAATAGTTCAGGAAGTCGGATAATAATCACGACTAGAATAGATGAGGTGGCATTACTAGCAAACGAGTTTTGTAAGCTCGAAATAAAGGCTTTGGATGAACATGATGCATATGATTTATTTCGTAAGAAAACATTTTGGAAAGACAAAAAACATTTGTGTCCTCCAGAATTGGATAAATGGGCAACCAAATTTGTCAAAAAATGTAAAGGGTTGCCTTTAGCTCTTGTTTCCATTGGGAGTCTTTTATCCCGAAGAGAAAATTCTGAAACAGAGTGGAATAGGGTATATGATCAACTAAATTGGGAATTATATAATAACCCTAATCTAAGTAACGTGAAAAATATTCTATTTTTAAGTTATAATTATCTACCAAGGTACTTAAAAAATTGTTTTTTGTCCTGTTGTATGTTTCCCGAAGATTATATCATGAAAAGATCGAGACTTCTGAGGCTTTGGATTGGAGAAGGGTTTATAGAAGAAAGGGGTTTATGCAATTTAGAAGAAATCGCGGAGGGTTATTTATCAGAGTTAGTACAAAGAAGTTTGTTACAATTGGTGGAGAAAAATAGTTTCGGGAGAGTGAGACTATGCAGAATGCATGATATAGTGAGAGAATTAGCTCTCTCTCTTTCTAAAAAAGAACATTTTCACAATGTTTACGATGAAAATATTGGATTTTCAAGGGGAGAATTTGAATATAATTATACTCGTAGATTGTCGGTTATTAACTCTGTTAATGGGATTCAATCAATGGATAACAATATGCCGCATTTAAGGACCTTCTTAGCATTTAATATTTCTATTCCCTCCCCCTTTGTGTTACATTATTCTTTTTCAAGATCGAGATTTCTGACCGTTATTGATTTACAAGGTTTACCGATAGAAATGATTCCGGAGTCTATTGGCGGTTTGTTTAATCTGAAGTGTTTGCATTTAAGGCATACTAATGTGAAATCATTACCAGGATCGGTCTCAAATTTACGCAATTTACAGTCTTTAGACCTTACCGCTACTAATATTTTGAAGTTACCAAGTGGGATTGAGAAATTATGTAAATTGCGTCATTTATTTGCCTGGAGATGGATAGATCAAACTTGCAGAAGCTTTGGTTTTTGCAAACCGGTAAACGAAATAAAGGGTTTATCAAAGCTAAAAAATTTGCAAACCCTAATTGCAGTCGAAGCAACCAAAAAGTCAATTCCCCAATTGGAGAATTTGAATCAACTAAGGTCCGTTTGCGTTACAAATCTAACGGCTCGAATGTGCGTACAACTTTGTAAATCTATAAAAAAGCTCCAATTTTTGACCAGATTGGAGATTTTCGCAAGTCACGAGAATGAAATTCTCCAATTGGAATATTTGAACCCGTTACCTCCGAATCTAAAAAAAATCCATATTCATGGAAAATTAGCAAAAGGATCTTTAAATCCGCCATCATTTCTCGAGCGAGCTAAGAATCTCAAAGTGATTAATTTTGAATGGAGTCAACTTGAAGAAAATCCATTTTTGCCTCTTTCTAGGCTTTCATGGTTAACCACTCTGCGACTTGTAAGGTTTTACAATGGAACTAGTATATGCTTCCGTGCTGGTTGGTTTCCTAATATGAAAATAATAGTTATGAAAGATCTTTTGAATGTTGAAAACGTGGTGTTTGAGGAAGGATCGTTAATGAATTTGATTTGGTTGAAATTTGAAGGTTTTAATGAGTTAAAGGATTTACCAAATGGGATTGAGTTTCTCAAGTCACTTGAAAAATTATATCTTTTAGAGTTACATCCGAAGTTTAGATCAAGATGGAAAAAAATTGATGTCTTAAGAATTCTTGGCCATATCTCAGTATTGCAGATCGAGTAAAGATCGAAAGATTTTTCATTGTTTTTATTTTTTTGTATATTATATTCTTCTATTAGTTAGGATATTTTTCTTTGTAATATTATTTGCTTAAGAATCAGATTCTTTGGAGTATTTGTTAAAATAAATGGATACTAAGTAATCTATTACTTATTTTTCAGATTTAGAGTATTTTAGGTATTATTCATTTCAGATAAAATTAACCCAATTCACAGTTTTCAAACAACTTTTCGCAACACCATAATTTTTGCATGTTGTGAAAATAATTGTTTGGTAGGTATTTTCATGCTGTCTTCGGGACCCATCATATTCAAACAAACTGTAAAATTACTAATTGGAGATTTTTTTTCCCTTCATCTTATAATCCGATTCCAAAACAAAACAGCCCCTAAAAGTAGTTTGGATGGAATATATCCAAACACCACATGTTCAAATTTTCATAAGATTTGCCTTGACTAATAATACCAGCTTTTATGAACTCAAATATATTATACAATTCTTAAAAAAATCAACTTGCAGCCATAAAACAAGTCCAAAATAGGCCATAAAAAATTCATAACAAAATTCTCTTATGACATCACTATTTTATAACAGGATAAACGCCATGAAAATCTTTAGGCTTAAAATGATCTCCGGGTAACTCATAAGTAACATATGTACCTCTAAAAATAGAATGATAAATTTTTTTTTTTTTTGAAAGAGAGCCTAGAGCACGAAACGTGTTCCTGCAGCTCTGGTTATCATTAAATGCGCAGAGCGCCAATTATTACAAACGAAACATTTATACTAGAATCAGGTAATGTAAAGCTATAAGAACATTCAAAATAAGGTTTGACTAAAAAACAAATTTGGAATCTCTAACGACTCTAGATTCCTGCTAGTTTCCAAGATTCTGAGACTTGAATTAATTAATGTGTTATATTCTTTTAACTTTAACCATTTTGTCTCAAATCTAAATCCATTGAATATAGGATAATTTGTATTTGCTTCATATAAAATAGGAATATGATCAGAACAAGTGTTAACTCTTGCTAATAGTTGTGAATTAGGGTACAATATCATCCATTCTTTATTTATTATAATTCTATCAAGCTTAGCTTTTGACTGTGAATTACTCCATGTATATTTTTTCCCTTTTAAAGGTAGATCTATTAATTCTAGGTTATTAATTAATTTTCTAAATTCATTTGTATAATCATTATTAATTCTTTCACCACTTCTCTCATTTACTTGCAAAGTTAAATTAAAATCTCCTAAAATGATCCAAGAATTTTTAATATTTGTTGCAATTAATTTTAATTCATCTAAAAATTCTGGTTTTTCATTTCTTTTATTAGGTCCATATACACCTGTAATTGAAAATTTTGCTCCATCCCATTTATTTTGTAAGTTAACTGTTATATTATACTTATATTTTATTGAACTTATATGTTTAAACAAATTTTTATTCCAAGATATCAAAATTCCCCCTGATGCACCTTTAGATTCCAAAAAATGATAGCCATTTAATTTACTCCCACAACATTCTAAGTTAATATTATCATTAATTAATTCTATTTTTGTTTCTTGTAAACAACAAATATCCACTTTTTCATCTTTAATATTTTTCTGTACCATGTTTTTCTTATCATTATTATTTAGATCTCTTACATTCCAAGACAATATTTTATGTTTTTTATAATTCATTAAAAAATATTTATCAGCTTAACTTTAAAATAATTACTTAATTACTTTGCTCTTGTATCATTTCTTGAATTTTTTCTTCCATATTTTCATTAATTTTTATGCCAGTAGAGTTTAAGATGTTAATTATATCATTCTTATCTGTAATATCTTTTACTTTTTCCATATTTAATTCTTTGATTTCAACATTTTGAGATTTAGGTTTTTGTCTTTTATTTCTCTCCTTTTGAATTTTCTTATATTTAACTAGTTGAGCCTTTTCAACTGGTGAGTTATAATGACTATTTTGCTTATTTAATAATCTAATGCTTCTTCTTTGTTCTTCTATTTTTGATACTTTAGTATTTGTTTTGTTATTTGATTTAATATTGTTTTCTGTACTAATTAATTCTTTTTGTTTATCATTGAGATCACTTGAGACAAGCTCTATAAATCCTTCTCTTGTATCTGAATTGGAATCATGCTGATTTAAGGTATTTTGTTTTAAATTGGAGTTAATATTTTTATTTTTTATCTGAAAATAATCCTTAATCAGTTTTTGTTTAATTTTAGGGTTTTCTGGTTGAATTTGAAATTCTGAGAAGTGTACTAGGAGACTAGAAGGAACCTTTTCAGAATTCTCTTCTTCCAAAATCTCCTTAATTGGTAATTCTGTTATTTCCTCATTTCCATTAAAAATCATGATATCCTTATTAGTGTGCTCATTAAAATCTGGTGAAAATTCTTTTTTATCATTAGCAGATTTAATCACTGCTTTTGATTTATGTGCCATACTTGAATTAATGATAAGTCCCTTTGATGTAAATTTGAAAGTTAAAGATGTTAATGCATAATATCCTTTGCTTTTTGAAAAAAGTGAACCATGGTTTGCATTATCTAAGGGGTTGTTTTTAAAATGTTGGCTAATATTATAGAGAGGTCCGTGACTTTCATTAATTAAATTTTTTAGAGGAGATTTGATGAAATGATTTATTTGAGAAAAGTTGATCTTATATACCCCTCTCCCCTCTTCTAATCCTATAATTAAGCCTTCTTTATAAGGTTTTATAATTATATTTTTTCAATGAAGATATCTTTTCCTGAAATGTTTGTAATTTCACTATGATTTATGTTTTGATTAATATTTGTACTATCTTCATTACTTTTACTTTTCACTCTCCAATATGATTTTTGTGTTTTCTTCTTTTTCCATATTTTAATTGTTTTTTTCTTCTGAAATTTATAATTATTTGTGCTTGGCTTCCTAGCCTTTTCTTTATTTATTGTGTTAATTGTGTTTGTTGTTTTTATTGTTTTTCCCCCATTTTCAATTTTTGACTCTATGATGTTTTCTGAGGGTCTTTTTGTAAAATTTGTAACTTTTGAGGTACTTGGTATGTCCAGTTGTTCTTCTACAGGTATTATTATTGTAATATTATCATCTAATAATTTGATAGATTTTAGCATTATTTTATTTTTAACACAATTAATAAATAATTTTATTTCATTTATAATTTCAGTTGGACTGTAAGACCCTACAGATATTAGCATGCCAATACTCTCAGTTATTAGAATTAAGTCTGCTAATTAAGTCTGCTGGATTACAATATTAGAAGGTAATTGTTTTATTTTTATTATTCTTGTGTGAACTCTTTCATTTCCTTTATTCTTAGATAAATTAACTGAAATTTCATTTTCCTTATTATTAGATATATTATTATTATTTGAAATTACTGTTTTATGAAACTCATTATTTTCAGTTATAATCTTTTTGCCTTTGTTTTTAATATCCACATTTAAATTGTTCTCAGATTTTCTATGTTCTTTGCTTTGCATATTTTTAGAATCATTCCAAACTTGCATATTTTGTTTATTAAGATTTGTATAACAATTTTTCTTAATATGCCCAAGTTTATAGCACCTTAAACACCTTATTGGTTCTCTACACTCATACCTAAAATGTGTATTTGCTAAACACCTAAAGCATTTCTTTTGAGGTTGTTCAATTAGAGTTTTTTTATTTAAATTCTTAGGTTTTTTGGCTACTATAATCCATGGATTTTCATTGGAATTATTGTTTTTCAGGACTTGTGCATATGAAGGATTCATTTTGGTGTTGAAGTTCTAGAGAAACAAGGTGAAAAGATTTAATGAAGTAGAGAAGAAAACTTAGCTGTATTGAAGACTCCAAGCACTGAAGAACTTGAGAGATGAAGCCTTCCTTGTCGCAGAAGAAAACTGGAGAGATGAAGCCTTCCTTGTCGCAGATGAGAGCTTGAGAAATGAAGCCTTCCTTTTCGCAGAAGAGGACTGGAGAGATGAAGCCTTCTGAGATGAGCCTTCCTTGCCGCAGACTCTTGAACGCCTAAGAACTCACTCTCAACTCCTCCATACCTCTCATGGATCCTCCATTTCAATCTCTCTTGTTATGTATTCAATTATTGTAGCTTGATTAGACCGGCCTGAGTTAAACTCTTGCCGGTGAACTCTCTATTGAATTGTATAATTGGACTGTATATTGGACTGTATTTGATTTGTTGATTAACTCTCTATTGAACCGCCTGACTTAAACTCTTGCCGGTTAAAGAGTTTCTTGGTCTTCTGTTACAATCTTCTTGATTCTTGATTCGCTCCAAGATTTTCTTCAAATGTTGATTAAATTATTACTTGTTAATGATATTATAAAAAAACGAACCGTCTCCGAAGCCGAAACAAGGGATGAGATTATCATCATCGAATCCAGCTAGGTTTCGACCAATAATGGAAATGGCTTGTTCGTAAGGGTTTGACATGTCTCCTAATGCATGCAAGCTCCTCCTACTAGGCTATTATACAATATTTTCCCTAATCATATCACCAATTAGTAAATAAATTAATTAATTTATGAAATTTTGTAGGGATTTTACCTGTCCAATCGTGGCTCTTTGTGAAATCGTTTGAAGATTCAAGACCAGTTTGTGCCAGAGCATCAGTGACCTAATCAATTACCAAAATATTAATTTGAGACTCCATTTACAAAATTAAGATGTTGATAATAGTTATTTAAAAATATAGTTTCAAGTGGGTGTGTGTGGACCGTTGGTTCAAGATATTGTAACAAAATACTAGATTGCAATTTGAGGCATTGACTAAGAAATACAGATATTTTGTTTTGAAAGATAATAAGGAGGAGTTAATTAGTCGAGAGAATTGTAATCGTCTCCAATTTTTGAGTATTTTCTGGTTACCATGTTCTTGATTTTTGGATGGACATGGTTTGTGGGGTAATTGGTTTTTGGATAGACATGGTTTGTGGGGTAATTAGCGTATATGTTACTATTCTCAGCATAACTAGAATAAGAGTGAGACTTCAAACTCCTAGATTTTGAGCTTTTTCCTCCCATTTGTGCTCAAAAAGAAGTATTTTCTATGGCCACCAACTGAATCCAAAAGCAAATTTACAACGTAAGAATGTAAAAATTGCAACCAATATGAGTTTGTTTTTATGATTTTCAAATAATGCATGTTTTTAAACAACGCATAGCATATATATACAAAAACATTTATATGCATTATTTTACCATTCAATATACTATTTGTTTCTTGATTGACAATATACAATTTGTAAACATACTCAATATGATAAGAACTTTCGTAATTTACAAAAAAAAAATACACGTTTAAACAAAAACTATCATATATTTTTAAACAACACAAATCATTTCATCAATATAATCTCATTTAGTAGTAGTAGTATATTTTTGAACAACACAAATCATTTCATCAATATAATCTCATTTAGTAGTAGTAGTATATTTTTGAACAACACAAATCATTTCATCAATATGATCTCATTTTAGTAGTAATCGGCCTTTGACAAAAACAACATATCGCATATACAAAAAACATGTAACAAGAATCTTCTCTCATCTACTACTAGTTAGTAGTTCCCCCAAATGTGACTCGGATCATTGGACTTTTATTCCGAATCCGAGCAAAGTGGAGAGGGGAAGGATCGATGGCCCCCTCCCTTCACAATCCCAGCTTAATCTAGGACTATTTTACTTCCACTTGCCCCCCTGAAAGTGAAGGCTGCTCTACAAGCCAAAAAATATGAGAAGAAAGACGCGCTTTTCTACCTCCTTAAAAACCAATTGAAGTGGAACCAATAAAAATAGAAAGACCAAGTTTCTAATTCAGTTCAATTTATCTTCAGCAACATTTAATCTGGTGAGGCACCTTCTCTTTCTCTGTATGAGTTAATTTTAAGATTAAATCAGAACCATATTCAAAATTAAATGATTCTGGTTAGATACCATAGTAATTGGATCAATGACTTAAAAAGAAACTCTGATTTTTTTTTTGTAAGTTTTATTATCTGTGGACCCTAACTAATTCATAGTATAATTCTCAGATATTGCTTAAAACCAACAAAAATGGCCGAAAATGCAATTCTTCTCGCGCTAGGGAAGGTCGCGGATGCTTTGGGTGGTGAAGATCTCAACTTTGGTATATTATCACTGTTCAATTTTATTTTGACCCTAACATCGCTCCACAATTGCATGAAAGGAGTAGAAAACGAACTTTTGGTTATGAAAGGGTTCTTAAGCCAAATTGATTTAAGACAATCCAATGATGAAGCATTTAATGCTTGGCTAGGGCAAATTAGGAAACTTGCATACATAATTGAAGATACCATGGACGAATATATATATTTAGTGCGCGAACAACCTGTCAAGGGGTTTTATAGTTTCGTGAAAAGGGTGCTGGGTATACCAATTAGTTTGTTCGAGTTGTGGGGTATTGCTTTTAAACTTAAAAGATTGAAACTCGAGCTTATTCGAATTTCAGAAGTGAAAAATCGATGGGTCAATATAGGCAATAATGAGTTTAACATGGCAATAGAAAATATTTCTGACGAAAGAACGAACCAATCATATTTTGATCTTTTTTTGAAAGAAGAAGACCTTGTTGGTATTGAAAGAATTAGAAAAAAACTTATTAATTTAGTTCAACTTAAAGAAAAATCTTTGCATGTGATTACAGTTTGGGGAATGGGGGGATTGGGGAAAACTACTTTAGTTAATAACGTTTACAGAAGAGAAATTCAAACATTTGATTGTCATGCATTTCTTTCTATCTCTCAATCATACGTAATTAACGACCTTTTGAGAAAATTGATCGTACAATTATACGAGGAACACAAATATCGAATTCCTAGTGATTTTCATATTATGGATAATAGATTATTAAAAGAAACATTAAAGATATTTTTACAAGAGAAACGGTATTTAATCGTTTTGGATGATGTGTGGACCCCAGATGTGTATGATAAATTATATGATATGTTTCCTGAAAATAGTTCAGGAAGTCGGATAATAATCACGACTAGAATAGATGAGGTGGCATTACTAGCAAACGAGTTTTGTAAGCTCGAAATAAAGGCTTTGGATGAACATGATGCATATGATTTATTTCGTAAGAAAACATTTTGGAAAGACAAAAAACATTTGTGTCCTCCAGAATTGGATAAATGGGCAACCAAATTTGTCAAAAAATGTAAAGGGTTGCCTTTAGCTCTTGTTTCCATTGGGAGTCTTTTATCCCGAAGAGAAAATTCTGAAACAGAGTGGAATAGGGTATATGATCAACTAAATTGGGAATTATATAATAACCCTAATCTAAGTAACGTGAAAAATATTCTATTTTTAAGTTATAATTATCTACCAAGGTACTTAAAAAATTGTTTTTTGTCCTGTTGTATGTTTCCCGAAGATTATATCATGAAAAGATCGAGACTTCTGAGGCTTTGGATTGGAGAAGGGTTTATAGAAGAAAGGGGTTTATGCAATTTAGAAGAAATCGCGGAGGGTTATTTATCAGAGTTAGTACAAAGAAGTTTGTTACAATTGGTGGAGAAAAATAGTTTCGGGAGAGTGAGACTATGCAGAATGCATGATATAGTGAGAGAATTAGCTCTCTCTCTTTCTAAAAAAGAACATTTTCACAATGTTTACGATGAAAATATTGGATTTTCAAGGGGAGAATTTGAATATAATTATACTCGTAGATTGTCGGTTATTAACTCTGTTAATGGGATTCAATCAATGGATAACAATATGCCGCATTTAAGGACCTTCTTAGCATTTAATATTTCTATTCCCTCCCCCTTTGTGTTACATTATTCTTTTTCAAGATCGAGATTTCTGACCGTTATTGATTTACAAGGTTTACCGATAGAAATGATTCCGGAGTCTATTGGCGGTTTGTTTAATCTGAAGTGTTTGCATTTAAGGCATACTAATGTGAAATCATTACCAGGATCGGTCTCAAATTTACGCAATTTACAGTCTTTAGACCTTACCGCTACTAATATTTTGAAGTTACCAAGTGGGATTGAGAAATTATGTAAATTGCGTCATTTATTTGCCTGGAGATGGATAGATCAAACTTGCAGAAGCTTTGGTTTTTGCAAACCGGTAAACGAAATAAAGGGTTTATCAAAGCTAAAAAATTTGCAAACCCTAATTGCAGTCGAAGCAACCAAAAAGTCAATTCCCCAATTGGAGAATTTGAATCAACTAAGGTCCGTTTGCGTTACAAATCTAACGGCTCGAATGTGCGTACAACTTTGTAAATCTATAAAAAAGCTCCAATTTTTGACCAGATTGGAGATTTTCGCAAGTCACGAGAATGAAATTCTCCAATTGGAATATTTGAACCCGTTACCTCCGAATCTAAAAAAAATCCATATTCATGGAAAATTAGCAAAAGGATCTTTAAATCCGCCATCATTTCTCGAGCGAGCTAAGAATCTCAAAGTGATTAATTTTGAATGGAGTCAACTTGAAGAAAATCCATTTTTGCCTCTTTCTAGGCTTTCATGGTTAACCACTCTGCGACTTGTAAGGTTTTACAATGGAACTAGTATATGCTTCCGTGCTGGTTGGTTTCCTAATATGAAAATAATAGTTATGAAAGATCTTTTGAATGTTGAAAATGTGGTGTTTGAGGAAGGATCGTTAATGAATTTGATTTGGTTGAAATTTGAAGGTTTTAATGAGTTAAAGGATTTACCAAATGGGATTGAGTTTCTCACGTCACTTGAAAAATTATATCTTTTAGAGTTACATCCGAAGTTTAGATCAAGATGGAAAAAAATTGATGTCTTAAGAATTCTTGGCCATATCTCAGTATTGCAGATCGAGTAAAGATCGAAAGATTTTTCATTGTTTTTATTTTTTTTGTATATTATATTCTTCTATTAGTTAGGATATTTTTCTTTGTAATATTATTTGCTTAAGAATCAGATTCTTTGGAGTATTTGTTAAAATAAATGGATACTAAGTAATATATTACTTATTTTTCAGATTTAGAGTATTTTAGGTATTATTCATTTCAGATAAAATTAACCCAATTCACAGTTTTCAAACAACTTTTCGCAACACCATAATTTTTGCATGTTGTGAAAATAATTGTTTGGTAGGTATTTTCATGCTGTCTTCGGGACCCATCATATTCAAACAAACTGTGAAATTACTAATTGGAGATTTTTTTCCCCCTTCATCTTATAATCCGATTCTAAAACAAAACAGCCCCTAAAAGTAGTTTGGATGGAATATATCCAAACACCACATGTTCAAATTTTCATAAGATTTGCCTTGACTAATAATACCAGCTTTTATGAACTCAAATATATTATACAATTCTTAAAAAAATCAACTTGCAGCCATAAAACAAGTCCAAAATAGGCCATAAAAAATTCATAACAAAATTCTCTTATGACATCACTATTTTATAACAGGATAAACGCCATGAAAATCTTTAGGCTTAAAATGATCTCCGGGTAACTCATAAGTAACATATGTACCTCTAAAAATAGAATGATAAAATATTGATCATAAAATAAAGTTATACCTGAGATTTTACTTTGAACTGAAATTTCAATAGCGTCGTGCTGATAACGTATTATAAATGGAAAATAAAATAACAGAAAAAATTGTGGAGGGAGAATTTTGTATTATAGATTGAATTGTTTCTATACAATTGACTAATATAAAACATGTTTGTATATAAAATATGACATTTTTTCATTCAATGTGTCTATTTGTATGTCTATACATGTTCATGATTATTCAACATTTCATATTCATACATACTTATACACATAATATATCAAGTTAAAGTTATAACTAACAACAATAAATACATTAATATTCACAACAAACTTGACATTATTAATTTATAAGATCAAAAGCAAAATATTAACCGGCCATTTCAATAATGTACTGCAAAAAAGAGTTTTTCTCTGTTTGTACAGAAAAGAAGAAACAGAAACGGAGTGAGTATCGACTATTCAACAAACATTTGATCCTTCAATGATATCTCAAAAACTTCTCGGCTCAGTTCTGCGGTACTCCTTTTGTGCTTTTACGCGGACCTTCTGCAATTTATTTAGAGTTTACATTAGCAAAATTAGCGAATACGAAAAACAATGTAGACGACATTTCAAAAATACTCGTACAAAAAAAAAAAAATCAGGCATATCCATCCATGTGCTCTTGTTTTTCAAAATATAAATATCAAAATGAAATTTTAACCATTTAGCTGAACAAATAAAACCGACAATATATGACCACAACTGTTTCTTTCGATATTTACAAAAATCAAAAATCAATTTCATCCTGTATCGTATTGTAAAAAAATATACGCGTTTTTGGAGATTTTGAAGGGGTACATGTCAAAATGTGACAAGATGAATGTTTATAAAAATAAAATAAAAATAATGTTTAAACCTACTTGGATATAAAGGCTGATCTTGAGGCCAACAAGGGACGCATAAGAGCACTTTGCAAACAAACAACCAATGCTTCTTTTGGCATTTTTTATAGCATTGTTCGCAAATCGGTACTTCTTTGTAACCCGTCGAACGGGTGATCGCCAAAATTGTCGGCGCCATTGAAGACAAAATGATGGAGAGAAGGAGAATGGTCATGCAGACCTTAGAAAACGCCATTACTGATCTTAATCTTGACCTCTTTAGAGCTTCTTTTATTTTATTTCTTGTGATTGGCTTATTTTCATGACTAATAAGCTTTATATAGATCATGAATAATCACCTTTTCAAGGTCATTTAAACTGCTCACACCAGAAAACTAATGATAACCAATCAATCCGTGATGTTCTGTTTTGTTATCAACAGAAGTTAACCTATTTTAGAGAGTAGTGATGTACACGCTCTAATAATCTCCCTTCACATCCTTGATGACGTAGATATGGTTTAGCACCTTTAAAATTAACACACAAAAACATGATTTAACATTTTAATTTATGATTTAATTATCTCAATTTAAGATTGAACATATAATTAAGATGTTAAATCAGTTAATTTTAAGATGTTAAAATCATATCCACGTCATTAAAGATGTGAAGGGAGAGGTGGAGGCAGGTCCAACATTTTCCTTTTAGATAACTGTTCCAACTTCCAAGTTACTACCGCGTCAAAAAATAGGTATATACAGAACACGATACTCAAGATGAAACATCAATTTCATTTGCTAATATTTCATCTGGTACATCTTTTTCACACGACAAGATATTGAAGATAATTTTATCGATTTATAATATCAAGTACACAATATCAAATGAGGCCATGGACAACAAATGCTCAAGGTCCCCTATCTTACCCACCGGACGCTTCGCACCCCGACTGGACAGGTAACTGTCTGAAATGCAGATCGCTCGACCACGAAACAGAGGCATGTAGGAACCTTCGCGTGTGCTGTTACTGTAGGTATCCTGGCCACCTATACAAGGCTTGTCCGGTCAGATTTAGGGATGTGGCAGAAGGACGATTCTTCGACCCATTCAAGAAGAAGTTCGTTTCCCTCCCGAAGAAACTTGCACCGCCACCAAATTGCTTCATCCGAGCCACTCCAGCACATGCGAGCGAGCTAAGAGACCTGCAAACGGCGATAATTTACGACACAAGACTGAAGCCAGGGCATTCAATTGAAGGTTTAAAAGCTCTAATTCTCGGAACTTACAATTGGACCACTAACTTCGAGCTTGTTTACTGGGGGGAGGATAAGTACCTCCTTCGCCCCCGGGTTGATTTTGACAGAGACGGGTACCTCAAAATGACGAGAACCAAACTCGAACTCGTTGGGGTCGTCGTATACCCATGGACCTTGGCTCTGGGGGCGTGTCTTATCGAGTATAACTACAAATTGGAAGTCGACCTCTTCAACCTACCTCTAACTTCCTACTGCATACGGGAATTAGATAACATATGTGCTACCTTTGGCGAAATCATCAATCACGGGCCATTGAAGAACATTCAAACATTGGAGAAACATCGAGTAATCCTGGTCACCACCGACCTTAATCTCGTTCCACCTTACGTAAACACATACAGCAATCGCGTCCTACGAAGAGTCTACGTCAAAGCCACCAAAGTATTGTTCGAAAACGACAAGTGTTTCAAGCCGGTTGACACCACCCCTCATCCTGACTACTTCGCGAGGATTGACAGGATGCTTCACCCGCCACCGGACGAACCAAACAATGAATTTATCCAATCCTCGTCCGAGCTCCGAGCAATAGAGGATTCCATGATGCAAAATGATAACATGCCGGCATCTCTCATGCGCCTATGGCAGCTAGCACCTCCGTCAAAAGAGAAGGATAACCTAGCTCCATTACTATTCGGAGCATTGGCGAGTCAACCGGGCACCAAACTCAAGAAATCCATCCAGACACCGCCTCACAAGAAACAAACCGGCACTCTGATCCTTACACCGGACGCTGCAATGACCGCTGACCAGATCGGAAAGGCACGGGGGCAGAACAACATACCAATCCAAATGGGTCACATGCGCACGCCGGAAATGAAGATTATACCAAGAGAGGAGGAGCAGACAGAGCAGGAGTTTCTGCCGGGTTTTGCAGGTGCTGAAAACGGAACTCCTACATGCACGAGAAGGTCCATCTCTGGAACGCACAGAATGCTCGAAAAAGGATTGGGCACGCACAGATATACAAATGAAGAAAAAGGCAAGACAGTCCTTGGAACCTCTCGTTTTACGCAAGGTACGTCCCACTCTACTTTTTCTAAAAGTACGCAAAGGAAAAGGGGAAATTTTACTTTTCCCGCACAACTCATCTCTCCCGTTCCCTATTCGTATTTCGAGAAAGATTAGTGGAGGTAATTAGCAATCTAATTAACACAAATTGCTATATTTTAGTGGAAATAGTTGATTGAACTTGATTATACTAGATATATTTGATTACTTTGTTGGCAGATAGCATGATTCCTAGTGGAAATAGTTGATTGAACTTGATTTAGTGGAATTGAATTCATCAATTGCTATATTTTAGTGAAAACATGACTCAAATTCTCTTCTGTTTTTTATAAGATTAATACATTCCTACTTTAAATGTTGTTTGAGTTGATTTATTAGTAATATTTTAGCCAAGTTGTGCATGCACAAAAACGAGTTGAAATTTGAGTCCTGGGAAATGAGTTTCGCATCAATTCAATAAATTGGGGCCTCGAATAAAACAACCCGAATTAATGTAATAAACCTGGACATAATTTAATTTTTTGGATTGAATTTGTTTGTTGAACAGGTTAGCTCGGATTCCCTTTGTTGCTTCTGTATGTCGTGAGGAAAAAAACGTGAAGAAATTGGCGAATATCGGTGAACATGATGAGGACCGATGATTAATATTCTCTTACATATTGTTGTATATTTATTATGAATTATGAATATTCTTGTAAACATCGATATGTTTTATCTTGTCACATTTTGACATGTACCCCTTCAAAATCTCCAAAAACGCGTATATTTTTTTACAATACGATTCAGGATGAAATAGATTTTTGATTTTTGTAAATATCGAAAGAAACAGTTGTGGACATATATTGTCTGTTTTATTTGATCATCTAAATGGTAAAATTTGATTTTGATATTTATATTTTGAAAAACAAGAGCACGTAGATGGATATGCCTGATTTTTTTTTTTTTTTGTACGAGCATTTTTGAAATGTCGTCTACTTTGTTTTTCGTATTCGCTAATTTTGCTAATGTAAACTCTAAATAAATTGTAGAAGGTCCGCGTAAAAGCACAAAAGGAGTACCGCAGAACTGAGCCGAGAAGTTTTTGAGATATCATTAATAGATCAAATGTTTGTTGAACAGTCGATACTCACTCCGTTTCTATTTCTTCTTTTCTGTATAAACAGAGAAAAACTCTTTTTTGCAGTACATTATTGAAATGGCCGGTTAATATTTTGCATTTGACCTTATAAATTAATAATGTCAAGTTTGTTATGAATATGAATATATTTATTGTTGCTAGTTATAACTTGATATATTATGTGTATAATTATGTATGAATATGAAATGTTGAATAATCATGAACATGTATAGACATACAAATATGCACATTGAATAAAAAATGTCATATTTTATATATATATATGTTTTATATTAGTCATTTGTATACAAACAATTCAATCTATAATAAAAAATTCTTGCTCCACATTTTTTCTGTTATTTTATAATACGTTATCAGCACGACGTTATTGAAATTTCAGTTGAAGGTAAAATCTCAGATATAACTTTATTTTATGATCAATATTTTATCATTCAATTTTTTGAGGTACATATGTTACTTATGAGTTATACAGAAATCATTTTAAGCCTAAAGATTTCATGGCGTTTATCCTGTTATAAAATAGTGATGTCATAAGAGAATTTTGAATGGATATCCGAAGAAGAAGATCGGTGGATTGAATGGATGGAGTTCTCTTCTCAAATTGGGCGAGATTGGTGGAGATCTGAAGAAGAAGATTACCGATTGATTAGGGTTAAAATTGAGAATATTGTTAAGCGGTATAAAGGCAGTTCGGTGTCTTTGGTTTCCAGATTATAGGACTATCCAGGATTGCAATTCCAAGTTTTTGGTTCATATATAAGGAAGGACGTGAAATCCTGGAAGTTAAGTCAGGATTAATTAAGGGTTTGATTAGTTTGGATGAGGGATAGATAAGCAAGTTTAATATGAAGGTATTTAGGATTTAGTGTTTTTTTTAGGTAGTGTAGGACAAATACCTTTAAAAACTTGCTTAATTTTGTAAAAAACTTTTAATTTTAATAAAACAATAGAAGTAGGACATAAGAGCCTACTCTATTTCTCTCAAAACAAACAAAAAAATAGAATTTTGTTATGAATTTTGTATGGCCCATTTTTGACTTGTTTTTATGGCTGCAAGTTGATTTTGTATATATATATATATATATATATATATATATATATATATATATATATATATATTTTTTTTTTTTTTTATGGCCTTATTTGAGTTCATAAAGTTGATTTTCTTACGAAAATTTGAACATGTGGCTTTTGGATATATTCCATCCAAGCTACTTTTAGGGGATGTTTGGCACGTGGAATTAGTAGAGTGAAATTGGATTATAAGGTGGGGGAAAAAAAAAATTGGAATTAGTAATTCCACATTTATTTGAATATGATGAGTCACACTATGAAAATAACCTACCAAACAATTATTTTCACAACATGCAAAAATTATGGTGTTGCGAAAAGTTGTTTGAAAACTGTGAATTGGGTTAATTTTATCTGAAATGAATAACACCCAAAATACTCTAAATCTGAAAAATAAGTAATAGATTACTTAGTATCCATTTATTTTAACAAATACTCCAAAGAATCTGATTCTTAATCAAATAATATTACAAAGAAAAGGATCCTAACTAATAGAAGAATATAATATACAAAACAATAAAAACAATGAAAAATCTTTCGATCTTTACTCGATCTGCAATACTGAGATATGGCCAAGAATTCTTAAGACATCAATTTTTTTCCATCTTGATCTAAACTTTGGATGCAACTCTAAAAGATATAATTTTTCAAGTGACTTGAGAAACTCAATCCCATTTGGTAAATCCTTTAACTCTTTAAAACCTTCAAATTTCAACCAAATCAAATTCATTAACGATCCCTCCTCAAACACCACATTTTCAACATTCAAAAGATCTTTCATAACTATTATTTTCATATTAGGAAACCAACCAGCACGGAAGCATATATTAGTTCCATTGTAAACCCTTACAAGTCGCAGAGTGGTTAACCATGAAAGCCTAGAAAGAGGCAAAAATGGATTTTCTTCAAGTTGACTCCATCCAAAATCAATCACTTTGAGATTCTTAGCTCGCTCGAGAAATGATGGTGGATTTAAAGATCCTCTTGCTAATTTTCCATGAATATGGATTTTTTTTAGATTCGGAGGTAACGGGTTCAAGTATTCCAATTGGAGAATTTCTTCCTCGTGACTTGCGAAAATCTCCAATCTGGTCAAAAATTGGAGCTTTTTTATAGATTTACAAAGTTGTACGCACATTCGAGCCGTTAGATTTGTAACGCAAACGGACCTTAGTTGATTCAAATTCTCCAATTGGGGAATTGACTTTTTGGTTGCTTCGACTGCAATTAGAGTTTGCAAATTTTTTAGCTTTGATAAACCCCTTATTTCATTTACCGGTTTGCAAAAACCAAAGCTTCTGCAAGATTGATCTATCCATCTCCAGGCAAATAAATGACGTAATTTACTTAATTTTTCAATCCCACTTGGTAACTTCAAAATATTAGTAGCGGTAAGGTCTAAAGACTGTAAATTGCGTAAATTTGAGACCGATCCCGGTAATGATTTCACATTAGTATGCCTTAAATGCAAACACTTCAGATTAAACAAACCGCCAATAGACTCCGGAATAATTTCTATCGGTAAACCTTGTAAATCAATAACGGCAAGAAATCTCGATCTTGGAAAAGAATAATGTAACAAAAAAGGGGAGGGAATAGAAATATTAAATGCTAAGAAGGTCCTTAAATGCGGCATATTGTTATCCCTTGATTGAATCCCATTAACAGAGTTAATAACCGACAATCTACGAGTATAATTATATTCAAATTCTCCCCTTGAAAATCCAATATTTTCATCGTAAACATTGTGAAAATGTTCTTTTTTAGAAATAGAGAGAGCTAATTCTCTCACTATATCATGCATTCTGCATAGTCTCACTCTCCCGAAACTATTTTTCTCCACCAATTGTAACAAACTTCTTTGTACTAACTCTGATAAATAACCCTCCGCGATTTCTTCTAAATTGCATAAACCCCTTTCTTCTATAAACCCTTCTGCAATCCAAAGCCTCAGAAGTCTCGATCTTTTCATAATAAAATCTTCGGGAAACATACAACAGGACAAAAAACAATTTTTTAAGTACCTTGGTAGATAATTATAACTTAAAAATAGAATATTTTTCACGTTACTTAGATTAGGGTTATTATCTAATTCCCAATTTAGTTGATCATATATCCTATTCCACTCTGTTTCAGATTTTTCTCTTCGGGATAAAAGACTCCCAATGGAAACAAGAGCTAAAGGCAACCCTTTACATTTTTTGACAAATTTGGTTGCCCATTTATCCAATTCTGGAGGACACAAATGTTTTTTATCTTTCCAAAATGTTTTCTTACGAAATAAATCATATGCATCATGTTCATCCAAAGCCTTTATTTCGAGCTTACAAAACTCGTTTGCTAGTAATGCCACCTCATCTATTCTAGTCGTGATTATTATCCGACTTCCTAAACTATTTTCAGGAAACATATCATATAATTTATCATACACATCTGGGGTCCATACATCATCCAAAACGATTAAATACCGTTTCTCTTGTAAAAATATATTTAATGTTTCTTTTAATAATCTATTATCCATAATATGAAAATCGCTAGGAATTCGATATTTGTGTTCCTCGTATAATTGTACGATCAATTTTCTCAAAAGGTCGTTAATTACGTATGATTGAGAGATAGAAAGACATGCATGACAATCAAATGTTTGAATTTCTCTTCTGTAAACGTTATTAACTAAAGTAGTTTTCCCCAATCCACCCATTCCCCAAACTGTAATCACATGCAATGATTTTTCTTTAAGTTGAACTAAATTAATAAGTTTTTCTCTAATTCTTTCAATACCAACAAGGTCTTCTTCTTTCAAAAAAAGATCAAAATATGATTGGTTCGTTCTTTCGTCAGAAATATTTTCTATTGCCATGTTAAACTCATTATTGCCTATATTGACCCATCGATTTTTCACTTCTGAAATTCGAATAAGCTCGAGTTTCAATCTTTTAAGTTTAAAAGCAATACCCCACAACTCGAACAAACTAATTGGTATACCCAGCACCCTTTTCACGAAACTATAAAACCCCTCGACAGGTTGTTCGCGCACTAAATATATATATTCGTCCATGGTATCTTCAATTATGTATGCAAGTTTCCTAACTTGCCCTAGCCAAGCATTAAATGCTTGATCATTGGATTGTCTTAAATCAATTTGGCTTAAGAACCCTTTCATAACCAAAAGTTCGTTTTCTACTCCTTTCATGCAATTGTGGAGCGATGTTAGGGTCAAAATAAAATTGAACAGTGATAATATACCAAAGTTGAGATCTTCACCACCCAAAGCATCCGCGACCTTCCCTAGCGCGAGAAGAATTGCATTTTCGGCCATTTTTGTTGGTTTTAAGCAATATCTGAGAATTATACTATGAATTAGTTAGGGTCCACAGATAATAAAACTTATAAAACAAAAATCAGAGTTTCTTTTTAACTCATTGATCCAATTACTATCGTATCTAACCAGAATCATTTAATTTTGAATATGGTTCTGATTTAATCTTAAAATTAACTCATACAGAGAAAGAGAAGGTGCCTCACCAGATTAAATGTTGCTGAAGATAAATTGAACTGAATTAGAAACTTGGTCTTTCTATTTTTATTGGTTCCACTTCAATTGGTTTTTAAGGAGGTAGAAAAGCGCGTCTTTCTTCTCATATTTGTTTGCTTGTAGAGCAGCCTTCACTTTCAGGGGGGCAAGTGGAAGTAAAATAGTCCTAGATTAAGCTGGGATTGTGAAGGGAGGGGGCCATCGATCCTTCCCCTCTCCACTTTGCTCGGATTCGGAATAAAAGTCCAATGATCCGAGTCGCATTTGGCGGAACTAGTAGTAGATAAGAGAAGATTCTCGAGACATGGGACTAATTTGTAGAACAAGTCTCCGGCTAGTGCTTACTAATGGGAGGTTAACATTCGGACCGCAGAAAAAAAAACAATTGTCTTGTAAATTAGAGCCGAGTAGTATTTACTAATTGAGTGGTAAGAGAAAGTTTCCTAACAATTTCCTTGTTATTTTATTGTAGAGTGATAATAGGCGTTCTCTGACAATGCACCGAGATATTTAGTTCGAGATATTTAATATGTTGACATGTACATTTAACGTGTGTTTAATTTTTTCAGTAACATTATTTAATATCATATATATTTAATTAATTCTAATTTTGTAAATTTGAGAAATGAATCATTTGACGTTCAATTAATTCATTGTGTAACATATGTTAAATGAATGCACATATAATTAAAAAAAATACAATTAATTTGTTTATGGTAAATATTTTTAATATTATAAATTTATCATATGATAAAAACTAATGTATACACGATAATGAATTTAATTTTATTGTTTGTGATGTATTCAATTGGATTTAACGTTCAATTCGGTAAATACCGAAAAGTCAATTTATGATGGAGCACAAGGGAGAGCGAAACGGAGGCGACAAGGACGGAAATGAAAAACTATAAGTCACGAGAAAAAGGAGGTGTGTAGATATGGGAAATGGATGGAAAATGATCCACTCGCCCCCCACCAAGACTATCTCCCATAGACTCGTTACAGGGGATGACAAATCATCATAAACCTTTCTCCAAACCCACAAAAAGAACAAACACTGCGCAAAGAGGAATAATCAACAACAAGCGTAAAATTTGGTCCGGAGGGTGACGGGTACTTAATAATGGCTCTGTGCACCCTTTTTATACAACTTTTGATTTATCTAGATACTTCTATTTTATCTAATAGACACATATATCTCACATTCACACACAAATACATTGAATATCATCATGCCATAATAATACTATTAATTAAAAAAAACATTAATTTTAATATTCCCCCTTAATGTTTTTTTTCGTTATTTTTTTTTTTCTTGATACTCCCCCATGATTTTTTTTTCCGTCACGCTCGTCTATTTTTTTTTTAAACTCGTTTTTTTTTATCGGCTTTTTTTTCGAAAATCGTCCTTTTTTCGGATCATCTTTTTCGAATCGCCTTTTTCCAAATCGTCCTCTTTTCGGATCATCTTCTTCGAATCGTCTCTTTTCTTCGTCATGCACATACCATCGATAATTTTTTCTCCTTCTAATATTTTCCATAGGCCATGCGAGATCAAATAACCCTCGTGATAATTCTCCAAAAAATTAGATTTTTCTCCATCGAAATTGAGTTGCAAAATTTGTGGGAACCCGAACACACCGTCTTGGGATGTCGTGGCCTTCTCCTACTCCAAATTTCTACTAAACTCGATAAATCGATAATGAGTTGTGAAGTTTATGGGAGCCCAAATACGTAACCTCCTTGGTTGTCTTGGTGATCTCCTTCTTTGACTTCTATTAAACTCGATAATTCGAAAATGAGTTGTGAAGTTCGTGTGAGCCCAAGTACGTAACCTCCTTGGTTGTCTTGGTGACTTCTTCTCCGACTTCTACTACTCGATAACCGTCGTTCGATAATCGTCTCTCGATAACCGTCGCTTTCGATAACCGTTGTTCGATAACCGTCGCTCTGATACCAATTTGTTGGAATTTTTGGGGTTTAATTTTATATTGATTTGATTGAAGAAGATTTGAGGGATTTTAGATTGGGGATTGATAGGAAAAAATATTAAAATCAATCACACAAATTATACAGTGGACACAGAGAGAGAGGCAATGGCACTTTTTTTTTCTTTTTTTCTTCATTATTTCTTTCTTTATTTTTCAGAATATTTTTTCTCTATTTTTCTGGAAATTTTCTCTCTCTAAAAACATATGAAATGAGTTGAATTTATAGATCACATGCACCATCTCAATACAACTATTGATTTATCTAGATACTTCTATTCTATCTAATAGACACATATATCTCACATTCACACACAAATACATTGAATATCATCCTGCCCTAATAATACTATTAATTAAAAAAACATTAATTTTAATAGTTCGGCATGTTCCTTCATGAGGGACCCGGGGGAGAGAGTCCTATGGGCAAACACACTATGGACAATCAAAGTCCCGTCCAAGATAAGATTCTTTCTACGGTTAGTTTTTCTATAAAAACTGAACACAAGCGAGAACTTGATCAAAAATTCAATACCGTACGACTCAACATGCAAGTTTTGCAAACAACAAATCAAAAACATAAATCACATGCTGGTGGGATGTGTTTACTCAAAGAAAATCTGGACAACGATTAACTCGAGGCTTCCTAATCAATACGCTCTGCTGGAAAAGGAAACGACGGCGAATACCTGGCAAACTACAAGGAAAATAATCAAACAACAAGATAGGGGCCCGTGGGACACAATCTGGAATGCGGTATGTTGGGAGCTCTGAATGGAGAGGAATTCCCGGATATTCAGGGACACAGAGCTAGATGCGGGAAGGAGAGATACGAGATTCATCGAGCTGCTCACGTCGTGGCAGAAGGGAGCTCGACTAAATGCGCGGAACAACAGTCCGCGAGCAAGCATAGGCTGAAATAACATTTCATAAAGTATCTAACTTAATCTTGCTTTTATTTAAGGAGTGTAAGTAGATGTAATATATATTTTAATGGTTATAGAAATTTGGGCATACCGTTTCGGTGCCCATTCAAAAAAACATTAAATTCCGTTAATTAAATTTATGTCGACACATCAAGTATTGTGATTGTGATGGAATTCAATGGGGCAAATATAATTTTTCTGTATTGTATCGATGAGATGATATATATTAATGTTTAAGTATGTGTTAAATTAATAGGTGATAATGCGACATTGATATTAGAAAAATATTTTCCTACTTTGTATATAATATATATTAATGAATTATAGATACATTGTATATATTTTCCTACATTTTATATATTGTATATAATATGCAAAGAAGAAAAAAACACAAATTGCGAATATTTAACAAAAAAAAAAATAATACATCACTTTACCTAACTTTTAATAATGAGATAAATTAAAATAATTAAAATAATACCTACTTTTAGTTAATTCAGTTATTAAAATATAATGCATTCAAAGTGTTCAAAAGAACAAACACTTGCACCACGACATAGAATACGCTACGATGATGTGTTTGCCTCAGTAAATGATGATTTTTATAAATTCTAAAGCAAGAACCGCTTGAATCGTTCAAGAGCCGGCCTCCTTGTTTAATTTAAACGGTTCGCGGTTAAAATTTGTTTATTTTCTATATATCATTGGAAAATGTGTTCATGTATTCGTATACATCATTGGTAAATGTAAGGGGAGGTAAATTATTACTTGTTAATGATATTATAAAAAGCAAACCGTCTCGGAAGCCGAAACAAGGGATGAGATTATCATGGTCGAATCGAGCTAGGTTTCGACCAATAATGGAAATGGCTTGTTCGTAAGGGTTTGACGTGCCTCCTAATGCATGCAAGCTCCTCCTATTATACAATATTTTCCCTAATCATATCACCAATTAGTAAATAAATAAACAAATTAATTAACTAATAATTTGTTTAATTCCAAATTTATGAAATTTTGTAGGGATTTTACCTGTCCAATCGTTGCTTTTTGTGAAATCGGTTCCTACAATTAAGTTTGAAGATTCAAGACCAGCTTGTGCCAGAGCATCAGTGACCTAATCGATTACAAAAATATTAATTTGAGACTCCGTTTACAAAATTAAGATGCTGATAATAGTTATTAAAAAATATAGTATCAAGTGGGTGTGTGTAGACCGTTGGTTAAAGATATTGTAAGAAAATACTAGATTCAAATTTGAGCCATTGACTAAGAAATACAGATATTTTGCTTTCAAAGATGATAAGGATAAGTTAATTAGTAGAGAGAATTGCAATCGTCTCCAATTTTTTAGTATTTTCTGTTTACCATGTCCTTGGTTCTTGGATGGACATGGTTTGTGGGATAATTAGTGTATCTGTTACTATTCTCAGCACTAGAACAAGAGTGGGACTTCAAACTCCTAGATCTTGAGCTTTTTCCTCCCATTTGTGCTGGAAAAGAAGTATTTTTTCTGGCCACCAACTGAATCCAAAAGCAAATTCACGACATAAGAATGGAAAAATTGCAACCAAATTCGCTATAAAAGAACAAACAAGTATATGAGTTTGTTTTTATGATTTTCAAATAATGCACGTTTTTTAAACCACACATCGCATATACAAAGAATATGTATATGCATTATTTTTCCATTCAGTATACTATTTGTTTTTAGATTAACAATTTATTATTTGTTAACATGCTCAATATGATAAGAACTTCCGTAATTTAGAAAGCAAAAATACACGTTTAAACAAAAACTGTCATATATTTTTAAACAAGACACATAATTTCATCAATATAATCTCTTCTTAGAAGCAGTCGGCCTTTGACAAAAACAACACATCGCATATACAAAAACATGTATATGCATTATTTTACTAATCAACATATTATTTGTTTCTTGATATACAATTTGTTAAAATACTCAATATGATTAAGAACTTCCGTAATTTACAAAACAAAAATACGCATTTAAATAAAAACTGTCATATATTTTTGAACAACACAAATCATTGCATCAATATAATCTCATCTTAGTAGTAGTCGGTCTTTGACAAAAACAACATATGGCATATACAAAAAACATGTATATGCATTATTTTATCATTCAATATACTATTTGTTTTTTGATTAATAATATACTATTTTTTAACATACTCAATATGATAAGAACTTCCGTAATTTACAAAACAAAAATACGCATTTAAAGAAAAATCATCATCATCTATTTTCAAACAACATAAATCATTTCATCAATATAATTTGATCCTAGTAGTAATCGGCCTTTGGCACAGACAACACACCTTCAAATCCTTCCCACATTCCGCGCATGTCTACACACAACACCACCACCAATTAATTTGTATATAACAAAAATATTATTAATATTCATGTTTTTGTAAGTTACCTGATGGCCACATCCAAACGCAAGATTCTTCGGCTCAACCCAACAAATTGGACAAGACTGAAATTTCAGTTTTGTAAAATTAGTGCCGACTTTATTTTGATTTATTTTTTTGTTTTCAATTTTTTCATAATGCAGAATATTTTTTTTCATTTTAGTTTGTTTAGAATGCTGACCTGGCGATCGTCGGAGGCGTCGTGGGAAGAAGAGCTGGATGCAGTTCCGTTCCCAGCGGAGCTCGCTTGGTCAAATCTGGTACTTTGATTTTTTTCTGGCTTCTGATTGGTCGAGGCCACGCCATAATAAGCTTGCTGGTTCTCGCCTCTAATTGGTGGAGGCAAACTACACCTCTCTTGTATTCCTCTTCTCTTCCTGCAATATATATATATAATCAAAAAATATTAAATATTATTGTTAAATATTTAATAATAATATGATGTATTATTTACCCTAAGAGTTGGAGATCTATTGTAGCTTTGTATTGAGAAGGGATCTCCATTAGAGACGAGAGAGCAAATTCAGTCTCCTTTTTACTCGTCGGTGTATTTTTTGTCATTATCTCCGTGAAATTCACAAACTACATATCATATAATATAATATCGTAAGTTAATTATTCGATGGTGCCAAGTTTGGTATTTTGATTACATACTTGAAAATTATCGAAGGCACGAGATGGAATATTATCGTCGAATTGTCTCATTGTGTCCCAAGGCCCATCTCCCACTCCAACTAGGACTATTGATAATGGATATTCGCTATAAAAGAATAAACAAATATATAAAAAAATTTATGATTTTCAAATAATGCACATTTTTTTTTGTAATATAGTTTACCTAGCTTTAACAATGGCATTGATAGTGTCACGTTCTTGAGAACTCAATTGGCCTGGTTCCATATCCACACTACGTGTCACCTAAAGAACCATTTTCATAAAAAAAGATCACACATAATTAATAAACAAATAAATCAATAGGAATAAAGTTAATAAAGATGAGGCTGACACCTGTCCATCGGCGATGATAAGAAGAACATGATATTGACCTCCAGAATTATCCACTATTCCTATCGCGGTCTCTATTATCGGCGCAAATGAAGTTGGCCCTAATTAATTACACAAAAATCATCGTTAACCAGAAATTACTCATATTTAACGTTTTAACTTTTTAAATATTTAAAAATGAATTAATAAAATAACTAAACCTGCGAGGCGAAGATGCGGTACGATTTCTCTGTACCGGTTCAAGGCCTCTTCAAACCCATCACACGGACGATTTTCAGGGTAAAAACTAAACACCTCTTGATCATGTGTCGATGCTAAATTTAAAAGAAAATGAAATCTTATCATTATTTTTTACTACATTAATGTTATTATCACTTGTTAATGATATTATAAAAAAGTGAACCGTCTCCGAAGCCGAAACAAGGGATGAGATTATCATCGTCGAATCGAGCTAGGGTTCGACCAATAATGGAAATGGCTTGTTCGTAAGGGTTTGGCGTGTCACCTAATGCATGCAAGCTCCTCCTATTATACGATATTTTCCCTAATCATATCACCAATTAGTTAATAAAGAAACAAATTTATTAAATAATACTTCGTTCAATTCCAAATTAATGGAATTTTGTAGGGATTTTACCTGTCCATTCGTTGCTCTTTGTGAAATCGATTCCTACAATTAAGTTTGATGATTCAAGGCCAGCTTGTGCTAGAGCATCTGTGACCTAATCGATTACAAAAATACTAATTTGAGACTTCGTTTACAAGATTAAGATGTTGATAATGGTTATTCAAAAATATAGTATCAAGTGGGTATCTCAAGACCGTTGGTTCAAGATATTGTAACAAAATACTTGATTGAAATTTGAGCCATTGACTAAGAAATACAGATATTTTGTTTTGAAAGATAATGAGGAGGAATTACTTGGTCGAGAGAACTGTAATCGTCTCCAATTTTTGAGTATTTTCTGTTTATCAAGTCCTTGGTTTTTGGATGGACATGGTTTGTGGCGTAATTAGCGTATCTATTACTATTCTCTGCATAACTGGAATAAGAGTGGGACTTCGGACTCCTAGATTTTGAGCTTTTTCCTCCCATTTGTGCTCGAAAAGAAGTTTTTTCTCTGGCCACCAACTGAATCCAAAATCAAATTCACAACATAAGAATGGAAAAATTGCAACCAAATAACCCAAATTTGCAAATGAACACATAATCGAGAAGACGAAAATGAATAAAAGTTGAATTTGTTTAAGAGTCACTGAACTCAAATCAAAATTTGCAACATATCGCTCTAATTTACCAAACTATGAAATGAACGGAGTCAAGCTGGAAAAAAGTAGGTAAAGAATTTGCCACCAAACCGAGCGAATTGATAAATCAAAACATAAACACTTCAAAACCACCTACATTGGTCAGATTTAAGCAAAAAATACTTCTTTTAATCTTATATTACCTATAAATAGCAAACCACCGACAAAATGACTCGAATTAACCACAGATAGCAAGAAAAAAGGAAACCAGCAAGAAGAAACAACCAAGGCTTCAATTTATTGCTCGATTAGCAAGACCTTAATCTGGAATTTACCGATTTTTGCACGTTTTTCTGGGCCTGAAGAGAACCACCGCTTCGAAAAAAGTGGAGATTAATGGTTGGATTTATCTTTTTGAGACCCGTGATATCTCCTGCAATTATATATCTCCATGAAATTTGAAAACCTCGTTATCTGACAAATATGAATAAATCTTATAATTAGGAAATAGGCTTGGTCTTCATGGGTTTGTTTGGACCATCATAATTTATCTGATGGCCTAAATCTGTATATTCTATATTGTTAGGGGGTTTGTATGGACCATCTTATAATTATGAAATTAAGATTTTTTCTGAAATTTTCCTATTTTAAATATGAAGATTGATAATGGTTTGCAATGATTTATTGTGCCACACAAGTTCTCAAAAAAGAGACTTTAATATTTAATTCAAAATACAAATTTTCTTCAATTAAATTTAATGGTTAAAGTTTTTTTAAGTATAATACATCAAGTATTCGCTTAAGTATTTTTAACATCACGGTAATTTATGGATATATATAATCTAAATTTCAAGTCAACTTTACAAATTAAAGTCGTTTAATCTTTAATACCTACTAATAAACTTGTATCATTAATATTGAAAGAACTATGTAGTTCATTTCAATGTTGCAAATAACGTTTTAACGGAACGGAACGGTCCGGCGGCACTGTTAAAGTGAATTACCGATTAACGGTGATATAACGGTAATATAACGGTGATATAACGGTAATTCAACGGTCATTCTAATTCGTAATAATATATTATATACCATATTAATATTTTTGAAATTATTATAACTATAATTCAAATTTAAAGATAAAATAAACATAAATATTATAATTAAAAGTACAAACCGTCCATCTAAAACCAAAACAGTACTCGATCAATATGAATATGTGATCTCTCTCTCTCTCTCTCTCTCTCTCTCTCTCTCTCTCTCTCTCTCTCTCTCTCTCTCTCTATATATATATATATATATATATATATATATATATATATATATATATATATGAAAGCCAAATAATTTTTTTATAATTTTGGCCCTAACTTTTTTTTTCAGGCCCACACAAAAAAACATGCAAATAACGGTCCGAATAACACCGTTAAGCATCGTTAAGGGAAAAAAAAAATGATCAAACACGGTCATATACGGTTGATTGTTATTTCGTACTGTTAAGCAAAAAACATAACGTTAATCCATCGTCAACCGTTTTTTGGACAGTTAAATCGTTAAGGACCGTTTTTTGCAACATTAGTTCATTTTGATCCATCATTCTTAAAATATACAAGATTTTTTTTGTATGTTATATTGTTAAAGTTTAAAAATATATATATATCAATGCAGTGTTTTCACTGTTTTGAATTGAAATTATATATATATATATATATATATATATATATATATATATATATATATATATATATGTTAAACTATTTAATTAAGTACCAATATTTTGGTACTTAATGTTTTTTATCATTGAATTTGCATTGAGATTTGTGCATTTAATGATGTGCACAAAGTTTCATGATCATCATGAAAATACACAAATCCCAATGCAAATTCAATGATGAAAAAATATTAAGTACCAAAATGTTGATACGTAATTAAGTAATTAAGTATATATATATATATATATATATATATATATATATATATATATATATATATATATATATATATGCAATAATATGAACATAATCCAACCTATTTTTTAAAATTGATTATTCGAATCAACTCAAACTAAATGTAAGTCTACAAAATCTAAATAATATAAAGTAAACCTATTTTATTTTGATCAAATTTGAGTACAAAATTTTAACAATTAATCTCTTAAAAAGTTCCTATATGTATACTCCATGTTCACAAAGTATAAACTACAAAAATATATAATCCAAGTGTAAAGAAACTATAATTAACTATTTTGTTTGATACGTCCGTTGGGAGCCAAATTGAACCTACACGTGCTCACCCCTAGTTTACAAGATAACCAAGTAGACCTGAGACTTGCTTAAATCGGGTACATATTCTATATTGCACACCATTTCATTCATCATGAGTTTCTAACACATATTTTCTGGTGCATGATTGTGAACCGAGTGTTAACAAAATTTAACACTTAGGAAAGATAAACAATACACGTGTTATCCGAACAGAGTATTTCACGCCGGTTTTACTCACCAACCAGCTATATAACCTATCTACTATGTTGTACGGATACGGATACGGATAGCGTATCCGATACGATACGGATACGGTGATACGGCAATTTTCAAAAAATCACGGGTACGGAGATACGGCAATTTAATATATTTATACTATATATAATAAATAAATAAGTAATTAATTAAATAATTAATTAATTATATTTTTAAATTAAATATCATAGCAATAAATAATATCAAGCAAACAATACAAATATCATAAAACTATCATAAATTTGTTCTAGAAATATTTTAGAGCTAATCTAGAAGTATCCTAAAAGTATCCTATATAATTTATTTAAAAATATTATGGGCCAAAATATATAATGGGCCGAAGTATCCTAAATAGAGTATCCCAGCCGTATCCTGGCCGTATCCCCAGCCGTATCCTGCCGTATCCTGCCGTATCCCCGCCGTATCCGAAAAAAAAAATATTAAAATATTCGGATACGCCACGTGGCGTATCCGATACGTATCCGAGCCGTATCGCACCCGTATCCGTATCGGATACGCGTATCCTCAGGATACTTCTGCGTTTTTGAAGTATCCACGTAACATAGCCTATCAAGTATCAATCAACCCTAATTTTTCTGAATATTCTTAACAAAATCTACTTGTGAATATTAAAAAGAAAAAGAAAATCGTAGGTGACTATTTTACACCGTGTAGTGAAAAAAAAAAACAAAAGCACACATACTTGAAACCATGATATTATGATATATGTTCTCATATTTCATCCACCAAATCGTGATGTTGTCACGATGATTTTGTAATTTTAATTTGATTATTTTAATTGAAAATTAATTCATTGGATCACCGATTAGTTTAATTATAAGTTAATTAATTATATATTTTTAATTGTATTTTATTTATGCGTTAATTGAATGTTTAATTAATTGGATGCAAATTGGGTGGGTGAATGAGTAAGCATGACAAAACGATGTCATGCTTACCCATTACGATTTGGTGGATAAATTTGGAAGGAATAGTATAATTTTCCTTATGATATTGCACATTACACGTGTTTAACCACTAGACTATTTTTCTTTAATAAATGTTATTTGGGTAGTAAATAATTATAATTTTTCGGGTAAATTATTTTTTTCAAGTTCAACATCGTAAAATTAGAGTGAAATAGTGGAAGATAATAAAAAAAATAATCGAACAAGATTGGAAGAAAATGAAATATAGTAATTTGACTATATTCCATGAAGAAAATGAAAGAGGGGAAAAAGATGAAATAAACTGGTTTTTATCTTCCTCTCACTCATCCTTCCCAATAAAAAATATTTTTAATTTTTAGTTTTACATTTTTATTATTTAATCTATCGAACACTCTTATAATAAAATAAAACTAGGTTTCTTTCACTCTTCCGTTATTTCATGTGTTGCCGAACGGGTACCAAGTGACATACGTACATCCATTGACTTTCAATTTCATAGGTAGAAAGATCAGCCGAGCTGTCTTTATTGGTTGGAACGATAATTGCAAGAACTTCTTCGCTAGTGTATTACGTCAAAACAATTTTTTTACATACAATGTTTAAAATTAATGAGTCGGATGTATGAGAGAACCTCCCGGTTAATGTGCTGATTCGGGTATTTTTCTCCTACTTAGTTATCTCAACGTTCGATCTTTTTCGCCAATGTCTTTGATATACCTGTACGAATATGACAATATGTCAATTTTAAAAAATATAAGTATTATGTTTAAATTTTTTTATTATTTTAATAAGATTAGTTATATATTTAAATAAAACTTTTAAAAATTAGAAAAAAGTTAAACCGAGTGTTGTATATATTTGGATATTTAACGATGTAGAAAAGATGTGAATACGAAATTTAAAAGACTGTTGTGTTCAAAGAGCATTTGGGTATTTTTATATTGGATAAAAAATAAGGAAAATGTTAGACATCCTCTAGTATTCTCTCTCACAAAATGATTGAACACATTAACTTTTAAAATATTAATTTATAGTTTGATATCTTAACGAAATGTGAAACTCCAAATTAACATATTCAAATCATAAATTATGATGAAAAATAATAAATTAATATGTAAAATTAAATTTTAAAAATCATGACATATCATCAAAGATTGTGGGGGGAAGTATTAAATGACATACATCACTATTCGAAAACTAAAACCATCATAATTGGTATCAACTTTATAGAATCTTTTTTGTTGATTAAACTTTTATATTTGTTGAGTATAAAAAAATGAAGTTTTTTTTATGCTATAACAGGTAATGAATGTAGGAAGTTCTTCATCTGTTGAGTAAAAAAAATTAAGTTTTTTTTTTAAAAATCGAGTCTAGTGACCCATGTTAACATGTAAACTAATTTATGGAGAAAAGGTCTTGTTGAAGGATAATTTGAATAAACAATTTAAGTTTTTTTCTATTGAGGTATGTAAAAACAAAGTATGTTTTGTTTATGTCTTTAACCAGTGTTCAATAAGAAATTATCCAATTATCCTTAATAATTAACAAATACACAAAACAATTTCAACAAATATTCTCTATTTCTGTATTTGAACTACAATTTAAATATGGATCGACTTCCGAATCATTGAATCAAAAAAATAAAGAATCCTTGGATTAAAAAATAAAGAACTCCATTTTCCAATTATCTCCTTTAAAATTTCGCACTGCGATTCAAACCCAAATTACCCAATGGAGTATAAGCGAAACTCGAAATGCTGGAATAAGGTGAAAAATGCCTTGGGAAATCAAAGTTTTATTCGCCTCCCCTCTCCTAATAAAATCGAACCGATGTTGAATGATTATTTGCAATCTACTCATGAATCAGAGGTACTATTAATGGCAACAAAAAAAAGGGAAATGGATTGCATGACTTTTGAACTAATATTTGATTTTTGTTATCTAGTGTGAGAGGGAATACAATGATGGTATTGAAGACATTCGAACGAGAAATTTCGATCTCGAAAAACAGGTTGATGAACTCGAATTGAGAGTGAACGATATCAGATCTCGAGACATTAAGGTAAGTCCATTATACAAATTGTAATACTTTCAATTTTTCAATTTTTCAATTTTCTTTTACAGTCACTTTTAATACCTTTGAGGGAATATTTTCGATTGGCAGTTTGAGAGAGATCGAGCGAACTGTGAAACTCTTTTTAGGAGAAATTCTGATCTCGAGAAGAAGGTTGATGAACTAACAAGAAAGTTTAATGTCCTCCTATCAAGCCACATTAAGGTAATAATCTCATAATTTTTGCCTTCACTTTTCTTTTTGTCGTAACTATGAAATTATTTATTTTATTTTATTTTTTGAAAAGAACTATGAAATTATTAATAGCATTTATCTTGCAGATGGAACAGGAGAACAAAGATGAAAGAGAAATAATGGAAAAGAAAAATGTTGGTCTTAAAGGCGAAATTGGAAAATTGAAGGACAAAATTGCTGTCTTAGACTACGTAATGGCCGATAAAATGGTGAGCTCTAAATTTGATTAAATTCCTGTTTTGAACTGAGATTTACATTTGAATTGTTGCTCAAATTTACAAATTTCAAATTTAATTTAGCATGCCATTGGTACGAAGGAAGATACACAGAAAGAAATTATTAGCACTGCACCTTCATTTGGGTTTAATGACGTAAGTGAAAATGGTATTCCTTTGATAATATCTTTTCAAAACTTTTCAAAAATTGTGATATTTGTGCAATTTTGTTTTTGCTGCAAACAGATTGAAGAAATGAAGAAATTAATATCGCCCAATGAAATAGCAATTGGAATTGCTATTCTTATATTCCTTGTTGGCTTTCTTATTGGAATGCAAATTCGGTGATTTTCATGGGCCGTCATTGTATCAACTTTTCTTTATTTATTGTTTCCAATATCACTATTATTTTTTTATTTGGTTGAAATATCATCCATTTGTCTTGTAATAAAATATTGTAAATGGTTCCTTGTGTTTGCAAAGATTTGCAAAGAAAATGGAGGAGGCTGTTAATTTGGGCTTAGAATTTATGGGTTGTTTTACAACATTGTGAAAAGGTTAATTTGGATAAGAACAAATTGTCTTCCTAAATTGTCAAAACTGTTATAAATATTGCATATGTGAATGTCTATTATAATATGAATGTATCGTATGAATTAATATATGACACATATATGAATATGTGTATTTTTTGCAGATATTGATTATTCATGTCATGACACATATGTGCATATGTGTATATATGCATGTGGTTACTCACAACACTTGTGTGTACATGTGACATGTGTAGGTGTGTGGATGAATAGTGTATGTTATATAGACTCCCTTATCATGATGTGTAGAAACAAGTTCAAAATAATTAGAATTCAATGAAATTATTATTTACCATGATCTTTCTTCTCTTCTTCTCTTGAGTGTTGGTTCTAATTTTTCTTTCTAGTTGTTATTAATTTTACAACACATTATCAGCACGAAACTCTATCTCCTTTAATCTAAAGATTTTGGTGAAGGTAAAAATATTTATTGTTTTTCCTCTTACCCACAAAGTTTGCATTATGACAAATATGACAAAATTAGAAGAGAAAATTATTTACTACATTTACCTTATATAAAAGGAGAAAGAAGATAGATCTTTACAAGATGTTTTTGGGTTTGATTTTCATTATTTTATAATTATCGAAATCTTTTTTTTTTTTTGTGATTTCATTTTTCCTCTTTTATTATTAAGAACTAGCGTTGGACCCGCGCAAATGCGCGGGCTTGTTTTTTGAGATTCAGCATTTCGTTATATATGATTTTGATTTTTTGAGTTATTGTGAGTTTATAAATGTGTTTTGCGACTTAGTGTGTAAATTGAAAAGCATGAAATATATTTTAAATGTGTTGTTCTTGATACTCAAATGTATTAAGGATGCAATGTTATTTTTGTTTTAGTTTTTGAATCATCTTGGGTCTTTTTTTTCTTTTTTTTTGTCGGTGTTTTGTTTTTTTTCGGTTTGCTTGAAACTGGGTATTTTTGCGTTGTCAGAAATGTTTTGGATATTTTGTGCATTTTTTTAGAGTGTATTTAATACATGAATGTACATATGCAAATATAAAGATATGAATGATTTGGCACGGTAGCAGAGTGCATATTGTATCTTTCAACAGTACTGAAAACATTGTCCATAAAAAAAGTTCAAACAAATTCAGTTGGGTCCTGATACTTTGGGATAGCTTTAACATCCGGTGTTTTATCATTTCCAAAAAAATTGAATTAGTTTGTTTCGAGTTGTGCTAATTTATGTTGAGCTGTCATAGTTCTCTTTTTTTAGCTGATTATGTTCTTCGAGGCTTATCTTTTTGCAGCGGTTCTTCTACGCGTGTGCTAGTTTGGTCCATCTTTTCTTTTGCTCGTGCCGTTGAGTTTTTTCCCGTATCAGATTGTTAAAAAGTATTTGGTTAGTTTTTTTATTTAATTGAAACTTTTTTGTAGCGTACCTCTGAGCGAATCTTTTGGAAGCCATTTGCTTAGCGGGCGTTTTAGGCATAACATATGCTCTTGTAACATATTACTGTTGTGTCTTTGATCTTCGTGTAAATAGTTGCTTCTCCCAAAAAAAAACATTGCATCCCTATACATTTAAAGATAACTAAATCCAATAACAATTATAAATTAATTTTATTAATAAATATGAGTAAATAAGAAATCGAGAGAAAACCTTACAAATAAAAAGTCTAGAAATCGAGAAATCGAGCTTCATCAACCATGCCACATCAACTTTTGTATCACTACCACTGCCTTGAGCCGCTTGTCGAATCGAGCTCCGTACCAGCGCCTCGTAACGGTAACACTGCTGGATCGAGCGAAACACCACATCGTACTCAGAAATAATTTTTTCCTGAAATTGAGACTTTCCGACTCGTCAAAGACTCACTTCCGACCCGTCCCAGGCTCGCTCCAGACCCATCCCAGGCCCGTTGCCGACCCTTCCCGAGCCTGTACCAGCATAATAAGAAAAATACCCCTTGATTTCATAAAATTCCAAAAATACCCCTGAATTTCATATAAGAAAAATTCATTCAGTATCTTCTATTCTTTTTACTATTCTGACAGCTTGGGCCCACTTCCCTCTTTCGAAGCCTTTGGGAATTCATAGGGGGTTTTGCAGTCGTTCTCTTTGCTTCTAGAATCTTCTTTTTGTAGCGAAAGTACCGCCTCCGATAACGCGTCCAAGAAGCTACATCTGTCCTCTTCTCTTGATTTGTCCACTTCATACCTAACTATGAAAGTACCGTCTCCGGGAACTGAGGAAGCGCATGATTCTAATTTATGATAAGCACTGTCATGTGACAGGAAGCCCATCTTGTAAAGCCCACCTTGTCAGAGAGAACCTTATGCATTGTTGAAACCCCTCTCCTTCATTCTTCTTCGCAGCACCATAGGGAAAAAAAGAATAAATAAAGCGTATAAGTGATATTTTCAAATTTTAAATTGTTGATTACCTGGCAAGGGAGAGGGATAAGGCGTGGATAGAATCCCCAAACCCGTAAGACCAGGGGCGTTGACGCAAACTTTGAGCCTCTCGAAGAGTGTGTGGATTTTCAACGCAGAGCCATGTAACACATTATATTCTGCGTAAGCAGAGCCAAAACAAAAAGGGGCATAAATGATATTTCTCGTGTTTGCCAAAAATAAGGGTAAAGAAAGAAGAAAAATGAACACACTAAAATATGAAAATGTCAAAACAACCTCGTAATTACGAAAAAAAACAAACTAATTAAGAAGATGAGAAATGGTTAACTTGTAAAAATACCGTTAAATTGAGCATCTTCCAGCACCCACATAAATGTTTTAAAAATACCCTTGTCGCAATTGGAAATGCAAGCTATGCCCATCAAAAATCTAAAAATCTCAAAAATACCCTTGTAAAATCCAGAATTCGAAATTTAAATCCTAAAATCCGAAAATGACAAAATCCGGTTCTTGCCTAATACTGAACCGAGACTTTGTAGAGTTCATCTAAACCAGACCCGGTAAGCAGTTGAGTTGGACCCGAACAATTAAGGGTTTCGTGATCTTCGCTCTCTCCTGAAGAATTAGGGTTGGAAACATTAGTATTTCTATTAAATTAGCAAAAAAAAGAACGAAATTAGTGTATTAGTAAAAACGAAATAAACAAAATTAGGGTTTCGTACGTACCAACGGTGCCAACTGTATCAATCAATCGAAAGTCGAAAACATATTTTTCAACCACAAATGCTAATTCCGCAGCAGCCAATCCTACATCGTTCCTGCAAAAAAAAAATTAGGCAGGGGCATTTTTGAATTTTTATTTTTTATTTTTTTTTATGAAAATGACCTAATTTATTTTCATAACTTGGCATGAGATTGGCCCTGGGAAAGTCCGCGAGTTACTCTATTCCTTCACATAAGCAAGCGAATAAAAAATATGTTTCAAATTAGATATTATTATTTTGTTCTGAATAAATAGCAAATAAAATATTTAATTACGAAAATTACCAGGAGCAATTGGATCTTCTAATTTCTCGACCTTTTAGCAATTGCGAAGAGTAATGGACATCGCTGCCAGATGACGACCTCACACTATTACCACTGTAATCGCCACTTTAACATACTAAACCCAAAAAAATAATAAACAGTAAATATGTAAAAATGGGAACGAAATGAATATTTCATTTTATCACCTCTTGGCTGTTAGTGCAGTTCTGTAAGAGTATAATTAGGTACCAGCACTGCGACAATTACTTCTATGTCCATGTACTCGACGAAGAAGTCTCGAACACGCAAGTCCCTTCGCCCTCTATCATCATTTATCGATTTAGACAGCTCCTCGTCTTCTGACAACTCGACTCCATCACTTGAGTGCTGAAAATCGACAAAATGTGGGGCTAACAACAGATCTTGGAGGAATGTAAGCCATTCGAAAATTGTAGCGGTTAATCGATATCCACAAAATCCGAAATATCAGATAAAAAATTCATTACGCAATAATTAAATTGTAAATTTGAAACAAATGATTTTCAAAAACAAATTTCATAAAACAAATTGACCCAAAAATCAAAACTAAATCAGCTCAGCCTTTCATCGAACACCTCGCATGCAACAAAGTACCATATCTCATGAGGCTTGGAAGGACCAAAAGAAAATTAGAAAGAAATGAGGAAACTAAAATACACTACTACACACCTGTCCCGAATGATGGCTGCAAGAATTCCAGTTTGACTGCCACGTGGGTCCCGCAAAAACCTAAGGAAAATTAGCACAAAGATTGACAGAAACCTAAGGAAAATTAGCACAAAAAAATCACTAATCCCGTTCGAATAGTCAAAAACGGGAGAAAATGCGAATAGCATGCCTTGTCGTGCTTCAGCGCCATGATTCCTGTGTGTCAACCTCAACCCGTGCTTCGTCGCCACGTCTTTTCCTCTTGTCGCTAGAGCAGTCGTCGCGCAGCTAGGCTTTCGCGAGTTCTTCGTCGCGTCGCTAGGGTTGGCCAATGGCGCCACCACCAGCAGCGTCGTTCTTTCTCTTCACCGCCTTCATCGCCAGCAGCGTCGACCGCTAGGGTTTTCTCAGGCCCTGTTTCGCTTTTTCTTTTTTCTTTTTTTCAGGGTTTTCTGGTTTGGGGCGTGGAAATGAGAAGAAAGAGAGGCCCGTGGGGAATTATTTATTTAGCCACGCAAACAGTAACCCTAGACGTGGCCGAATGAGGTGAAGAGGAATGGTTCAGCATTATATCTATTTAAAGATATGGTGGAAAGCTATTTTCTTTACAACAACATAAATAATAAGATGTATGTCTTATAGATAGTGATATTATACATATCATATTGTAAGCATTATTGGTAGTGATATTATACATACCATATTGCATGCATTATTGATAGTGAGATTACAATACCATATCGAAAGATGTAATTTATATCTCTCATTTGATTATGAATAAGGAAACACCAATCGTGGTGGTTTCGAATTGAATGAAAAACTACCGAAAAGTTTATATATTCCAAAAAAGAGGATCAAATGAGTTATAATAGTGCATTATGTTTCCCCAAGTCTTTGATTGTTTATATAGATATCCGCCGAAATGGATATCATATTGAAACTACGAATAATATGAATATTGAATGTTTATTTGTAGAGGAATCATAAGATCCTAACAAATAATGGATTTGTTTGTAGATGTTATCAAAACAAATTGTTAACTTAGGCCATGAACAACAAAGTTGGAACTAAATCCCGCAATATTTTCCAAAATATATGCATGGGGATATTTGTGGACATGTAGATCCGCAATACGAACAATTTTGATATTAATTGATGATTCATCAAGATGGTCTCGTGTTTGCTTATTATTAAGTCGCAACACGAAATTTTCAAAATTGGTTTCACAAAAAAAAAGGGAAAAATTGTTTATGGAAAAATTTCCACATTATGGAATAAGGGGCATCCATTTTGATACATTACAAAATTTGCATGACAGGTTTTTAATGAGTTGTGTTTTCAATTGGAATAGAAGTTCAGTATCTTGTAGCTCATGTTCATATAAAATGATCCAGAAGAATCAACATATATGAAATCACATATATGTTTATGGACATGTCATTTTTGGTCATGAACCAAATATTTTTCATCTTAAAATTTTTGGTTGTGCGGTTGTGTGCAAATAGTACCATCACAACGTAATAAAATGGATTCACGAAGAAGGATCAACATATATATTGGGTTTTAATTACCCTTAATTATTTGATATCTTGAACTCATGAGATTTATTCACATAATTAATTTCTCGAGTGTCAATTTGATGAGACAAATTTTCCTTTATTATGTACAAAAGAAAAATAAAATTAAGCATGATATTACATAGAAAGATATCATTGTCTCATTTTGGCATAAAACAGACATTATTTGAACTAGAAGTTCAAAAGGATTATTCATCTAGAAAATATTATGAATCAATTGATCGACGCATCTGTTGATTCTATCACATATTCTTGTTGTAAATGTCGCAAATTGAATTGATATCCCAGAAGGACCATTCAATATTATTAGCAAATGTTTCTTAAATCACATTTGTAGTGTTGTATATTATTTGCATCTAAAGATGAAAGTCACAGAAGGAGAATTTTTTTTTATTAAATAACGAATCTATAATGCCAATGTAAGTCTTCAATTTCATCTCAAATTTCAGGTAAACATTGGGAATATTTTTAAAAACATAAGTTGTTTATTTATTTAAATAATTTATTGATGATTTATCTATATGTCATATGTTTTTATTGTTTTGTTTTGTGTATCTTATTCTACTGATATTTTATTAAATTCACTTGAAGTTGTAGTATTATGAGTTAGTAATTGAATCTAACTCCAAAATATTAAAGATTGAATCTCAATGTATTTTGTGGAGAAAAAATATATGAAGATATTCTGTATCGATCATTGTCTATTTGTTATGCTTGTCATTTGCTCCCATAGAAGCAAAGTTAATGTTTGACTTCGTATTATCTTGTCTTCTTCGACAAGTGATTTTAATTGAGATATAAGTTTGATTGATTCTAGTCATTTCTAGAAGTAAATGTTGCCTGAAAGGATCAAATATATAATTGAAATAAAAGTGATTATAATAAGAAAATCACATGGGAAACAAGATCCGGCAAAATGTAACATAAATATATCTCAAAATATGTGCTTTCAAGATCTGTCTCGAAATGGTTGTACCAGTAGTACGACATATGATATTAATTAATTTATCAACCCTTTTTATGAGGAGAATGAAAAACAATTAAGACGATATCTTTGCTGATTGAAGCAATACTATCATTAATACAAAACTTGTTTTGTATTTATTTTGTTTGTTTAATAAACACATAGACATGTATATATTTCAATGGTTGAAATCATGAATTTGATTGATGACTCTGGAAGAGTCGTTGTTTTATTTACTCTAGAAGATTAATTATCTATATGACACTAGATGATTCATTGTTTTGATTACTTAGGAAGAGTAATAATCTATAATACTCTAGAAGAGTAAATATAAACATATTCAAAATAATGAATATGATCGTTGGCTCTCGAAGAGTCATGATTTGATTACTCTAGAAGAGTAATTTGTGGCATGTATAAGTACAATTGAAATTAGAGTTTGTACCAGAAGTTCATTATTGATAAGAATAATGTAATGTTTTTGTGATTAATTATTTAAGCATAAGATATGCATGCCACAATAATAATTAGATTAAAACCAACTATTTATCAGAAGTACTCCCCAAATCCCCATTATAACTTTTGATTGGTCTAGAACCAAAAGTACTCATTAAATTTTAGATGTGTAGTAGATGTGCCAGTAACACTAAATATCATACAAGGATGAGCTAAACAAAATATTGTTCGACATATATAATGGGTTGATTTATTCTCCATGATTTCATAAAGTTCACATTTTGTTTAACTGAGCCAGAAGTTCAAATGATATGCTTAATCCGGAAGCTTAAAATATATATGTAGACAAGAAGTTTACGTTTAAGGAAGTAAATAGTCAAATATGCATGTTGTAAATATAGTATCCCCAAAGGACTATATGTTTTTTTTGTTGTAACAAATAAAATATAAAAACATGCTCGAAGCATGGTAGACATTTAACTATAGATATACAAATTATTGAAGGAGAAATGAAATAATTGACTAAAATGGTCAAACATGAGTAAACATTTCAATATTTAATATATCATGGAAGTCTCTAAGAACTTCACTGGATATTATCAATTACTCATTCTTACATTAGAGGGTGAGAAATAAAACTGAAAAAGTAAAAAATTATATGCATCATCAAATTAGATCCTCGAAAAAATAAATATGAACTAGGAGTTTATGAATTAATTACTTGCAACAATTGCAAATAAATGATTTGATGCAATAATTTTCCAGCTTAAAATGCTCATATTTGTAATATAATATTCTTGGGCAATTTTAAGTTTGATATGCCGAAACGTGGTCGACCAATCGGTTCCACCAAGACAAACCAATGAAATGAGAAAGAGCATGATAAAAGATTGGTATAATAGAAGTTGTTAATACTTCTAACAAAGTACGTCCTTCTGAAAAGGATATTGAAAGATTAATCAGTAGATAAACATAAATGAATGAATTCAGGTACCTGTCAATATTGAATGTGTTGGAAAATAATGAGATCTCAAAATCATGTCTCTACTAGAAAAAGATAGAACCGAAATAAAACTATAGTTATTGAGAAATTTTCATATGCACTTACAATTGATAATCAATGAAAACGAGGATCTAGTATTAAATCAATTGAAAAATATCGACGAAATCAAAGTATTGGCCCATACTAAATTCACATGACGATGTGAAATTTATGGACTTGCAGTCTAGAAAAAATGTACCTTACGATGATAATGAAAAGGTATATTTATTTGAAGGTCCCGAAAGGACTCATAATGTATCATGTATACATTATAATAGATTATTCATATGCTCATTGGATTATTATATTCATGAAAATTCATGAAGGATTTAAAATGCCTGAAACATATTATTTAAACTCTCGAGAGATATGCACGAAGCATATTGTATTAAATAACAATGATCTTTGTATGAATTAAAATAATCCGAGCATATATGATATAATCATTTTTAATATTGATGAAATTCTATATGTCTGTATCAATGATCAAATTCGTAGATAATGTGTATTTAATTTGTGATTATTAAAACTCTTGAAGAGTTCCAAACAGACACATTACTTAATTAACGAATTTGAGAGGAAGGATATTCGATACAAAATATTTTGTTATGTATTGCACTACAACACAGCACTTAATTTGGGTCGGTTTAAACCGTCCCTAAATAATCTCAAAACCGTCACTAATCAATTTGGGGTCGGTTAACCGTCCCCGTAGAACCGTCCTTGAAGCCTCCGACCCTGACAGGGTCGGGCCGTCCCTAACTGTCTTTTGGGTCGGTATATTTTGTGTCAGGCCGTCCCTAAATGAGTTATGGTCAAAGAGTACACTGCCATCTGCAGAATAAAGGACTGTTGAAGGTTTAGTGACGGGCCGTCCCTAAAGATTTTTAGCGACGGTCACTTTAGCGACGGGCCGTCCCTAAATTTCTTTAGCGACGGGCCGTCCCTTAAGCTTTTTAGCGACGGGCTGTCCCTAAACCTTTTTAGGGACGGTAATTTTAGCGACGGCCAGTCGCAGTATATTATATATATTAATTATATGATATTATTAAATTATATTAATATTATATATTAATTAAATTATATATTAATATTAATATTATATATTATTTATTACATATTGTACAAAAATTATATATTATATATTAATTAATTTAATATTATTTTATTTCGAAATGATTTTTTTGCATTTATAATTTTTAAAAACCTAGTAGAAATCCTACAATACAAAATAAGTCTAACAACAATTCAACGATACAAAATAACACACATAATTATCGCGACATAAAAAGAACACACATAATTAAATTTGCACAAAAATAATTATACAAACAAGTAAACAAACACACATCAAAATTATACAAACACACATTTGGACAAACAAGTAAACAGCCATCAAAATTATACAAACAAATAATTATACAAACAAGTAAACAGCCCTCCAATAGCTTCCACTTCCATGGCCCCTCAGTAACTCGACCACCTCATCATCTTGCATTTAACCCATCTAATCCTAAATAAAACACAAACAATTAATAAAGGAGAATTTACAAATTAATAAAACACAAACAATTAATAAAGGAGAATTTACAATTAATAAAAACATAAACAATTAAAACACAAACAATCTAATCCTAAAAAGAAATCAGAAATACATTACAAAAATCTTTAATAAACACAAAATAATCAGAAAATAGTGGAAATTTTTAATAATAACAAAAAACATATAGCTTGCAAATTGATAATAATTATAGTATAATATTAAAGCAAATTCATTAGAAAAACCACATAATATTTAAAAACATTAACAAAAAACAAAAAAATGAATACAAATTTTTCTGAAAAGAATGGTCAAAAACAATTCTTCTAAAAAGAATGGTCAAAACCACATAATACAATTTTTTCTGAAAAACAGTAACAATTGAGTAAAAAAATGGCTAACAGAAATTAGAAAAAACAATTTAAAAAAAATGTTTTTGAAAAGAAAAATTAGTTGAAACAAAAACAGTAAAAAAATAAGACCAACATGCAGTAAAAATAAGTTAGTAAAAATACAACAATAAATAACAGGGATTAAAAAATAGATAAAATTAACAGGGATTAAAAATAACAGGCACTAAACTGTCAAAAATCGTCTAAAAAACAGTCAAAAACAAGATCTAAATAACAAACAGAAAAATGGAATCAATTCATAAAACAAGTTCAACAAATTTACCTTTGAAAGACAACTTGAGAGGGGAGAAAACAGGAGAGGGTAGGGATCTTCTTCACGAGTTGCTTCTTCAGGGGTTTACTTCACGAAATTTTAAACACAAAAAAGTTAAAACAAGATCTAAAATCGTCAAATAATTATGAAAAAAGAAAATCCAACCTTCTGACAAATTCAACCTTCTGCGGTAGACAAATTTAACCTCCTGCTTCTTCTTCTGCGGTAGCAAATAATAGAGAGAAAGAAGAGAGAGCGAGAGAGAGAGAGAGGGAAAGAAGAGAGAGCGAGAGAGAGAGAGGAAAGGGGGCACGGGTGTGTGGAAAGAAGAGAGAGGGGACGTGTGGCAGGGGGTTATGGCAGAGAATTAGCGACGGCCCGTCCCAAACGTTGAATAGCGACGGTAAAGATGACAGCGACGGGCCGACGCTAACTATTTGCGACGGTGGATAGGACATGGACGGGCCACGCGTGTGTGGAAAGAAGAGAAAGAGGGGACGTGTGGCAGGGGGTGGGGCAGAGAATTAGCTACGGCCCGTCGCAAACATTGAATAGGGACGGTAGATTGGTCAGCGACGGGCCGACGGTAACTGTTTGCGACGGGGATTCTTTCAGCGACGGGCCGACGCAATCTTTTTGGGACGGTAAAGAGGACAGCGACGGCCTGACGCTAAATGTTTGGGACGGTAAAAAGAGCAGGGACAGGCCGATGCTAATTGTTTGGGACGGTTTATGCTTATTGGGTCGGGCAGACCCAAACAATAGGGTCGGGCAGACCCAAACTAACCGTCCCTAACTGTTTGGGTCGGTTTTTTAGGGACGGCCGGTCCCATTAGGCCTGATATGTTGTAGTGTTGCAACTACATTAAATAATTCCCTGGAGAAATTATGTATAACTAGCAATAATGTTTTGAACAGCTAGTGCAAAAAGATTGAACTTTATATTCTTTGAAATATTTGTATCCATGAGGGGGAGAAACAATACGCAATGTCTTTTTTTTGTCCTTGATCATGATTTTGTCACATTGGGTTTTCCTGACAAATTTTTTAATGAGGCAGCTTATGATGCGTATAAAACATAATAATATTGTACTTTTTTTCCTTCACTAGAACTTTTGTCCCATTGAATTTTATCTAGTAAGGTTTTAACTAGGCATATTTTTACATAGGGATGAAAGAGAAATTTCGTAGCATCAGTTCTACAATCACAAATGCTTTGTATTTCTCCCTGACTTCAATTCACTGGATATTGGTTCTTCACTTCTTTTGGGAGGTCTATAAGAAGACCGCTTCTTCGTGCATACCGAATAAAGACATTCAAGAGGGAGTGTTATAAATATTGCATATGTGAATGTCTATTATAATATGAATGTATTGTATGAATTAATACATGACATATATATATATATATATATATATATATATATATATATATATATATATATATATATATATAGTGTGTGTGTGTGTGTGTGTGTGTGTGTGTGTGTGTGTGTGTGTGTGTGTGTGTGTGTTGATTATTCATGTCATGACACATATGTGTATATGTGTCTATATGCATGTAGTTAGTCATGACACTTGTGTGTACATGTGACATGTGTAGGTGTGTGGATGAATGGCGTATGTATATAAACCCCCTTATCATGATGTGTAGAAACAAGTTCAAAAGAATAAGAATTCAATGAAATTATTATTTACCATGATCTTTCTTCTCTTGTTCTCTTGAGTGCTGGTTCTAATTTTTCTTTGTAGTTGTTATTAATTTTATAACAAAAACATTGCAATCTTATTTATTTGAATCATCACGTCTTTTCTTTTTTATATTAGTCGATGACATTTGTCATAAATTATATTCATATTTATCATCTCATAAATAAAATAATTATATTCAGATTTATCAATTCATAAATAAAATAATTTATACATCACGTCATCAAATATTCATGATAAAATGTTATGTCAATATTTAACCGTGCCATTATCAGTTAATGAATGAAAAAATTCAATATAATAAAATTAACAATGTAAAGAACTTGATCGAAAAATTGAAACATTTGAGATTTAATTAAACTCTGTATAATATGTAAGAAATCCAAAATAATATTGGATCGAAATCTTGTCCCGAGCTCATCGAACAAAATCGCGTCCATAGACCTTCGCGATCGTTAGATCTCATGTGAATGTATGTTTGCGGGATCAAAATTTACTTCTTTCACTTGTCGGTAATAAGTTATGGTTTTATAACAAACATGCTAGTATACATTACGACTCGTTACACGATTGGCAGTCAACGTGATAAAAGAAAAAAAATCAAAATATTGGACACGTGTCAAGCACATGTTGTTGGGAATTCACCCATCCCCGGGCCCGCGCAGCGGATATGAAGGCCCGGTCTAGGGATGTCAATGGGCCGGGTAGAAACCCGAACCCGCGGATACCCGACCCGAACGGGGCGGGTAATACCCGAAAAAAATACCCGCGGGTCGGGTAATACCCGAAAACAAAATACCCGGTTCGGGTTCGGGTCGGGTTCGGGCGGAGTACTACCCGCCCCGCGGGTAACCCGAACCCGTACCCGAAAATTACCCTAACATACCCGAAAGCTTCAACCCACCTCCTCTCTCTCTCTCTCTCTCTCTCTCTCTCTCTCTCTCTCTCTCTCGTGTTCAGCCCCTCTCTCTCTCTCTCTCTCTCTCTCTCTCTCTCTCTCTCTCTCTCTCTCTCTCTCTCTCTCTCTCTCTCTCTCTCGTGCTCAGCCCCTTTCACCTCCTCTCTCTCTCTCTCGTGTTCAGCGGCCGATGCTCCTGGCGAGTGGCGACTGGCGACTGGCTGCCGGCGACTGGCTCCTGACAATGCTCCTGGCGAGCCGGTGACGAGTCGACCTGTTTAAACTATGCTCATCTCTGCCTTTCCTTTGCTCATCTCTGCCAAAAACCCTAACCCTAACGCCGAAACCATGCCGGTCGACCTGTTTAAACTATGCTCCAACGGCGGAGCCGGTGACGAGTCGAGCTCCGAATCCGAACCTTGTAAAATCGAGATCAACAAAGACTATGCTCGCCGACTCGAGCACAACAAGAAGCGCGAGGACCTGCAGCGCTATGAGGAGCTCAAGAAGAAAGGGGCAATGTCGGATTCAGATTCTGATTCTGAGTCCGATTCAGAATCATCTGAGAAATGCTTGAAAGAATATTTGGAAAATCAACTCTGGAAGGATAAAGAAAAGGTGAAGCTTGATTCAAGTACTAATCTTCTAGAAATCAGTGATGAAGAAGAGATAGAGAGACAAGAAAAATACGAAGCAGAGTACAATTTCAGACACGAAGAAGATTTTTATGTATATTTGTGGTTTAGTTTTCGGGTAACGGGCATACCCGCGGGTATACCCGTTACCCGCGGGTTCGGGTTCGGGTATTATTTTATACCCGCGGGTATTTTGGGTTCGGGTTCGGGTAATACCCGAAAATTCGGGTTCGGGTATGGGGGAGGCATACCCGAACCCGACCCGCCCCGTTGACATCCCTAGCCCGGTCCGGTTCCCTAAATCCAAGATCACGCCATGACTTCGAGGATACGATGCAAAGTAGGATAGACGATTACCAGCGTGAAATTGATCACGCACGACGGGTTGATCGCTCGCATCCTTCTTTTCCTTCGGTGTCACGTTGGTGACTAGCCCGTACGTCCCATACCGCACGTCTCCCACCATCTTTTACACGCCTCGGGTTGTCTTCGTGCGTTCCATGCCCGCATGCTTCCACAGCCCGTTACTCGATTCGCTCGTTTCCGTCTACGGCAGATTTCGTTCCTCCGAATCGATCACAACCGAAAGAGCCCCAGATGTTGCTCCTCTACTTGTATCCACCTTGACTCGTAAGACGTCGGTCGCGGATGCAACTGCCTAGACGATGCACCGGCGAACTTGCTCGATTGATTGATTCTCTATACCGGAAAACACCTTTTCACGGTTTCTCTCTCTTTACACCCTTTCTCTCTCTAGAAAGTTGTCTCGCAATTCTCTGGAATATTCTGAATTAATTAACTGAATGAACCACTCCAGATGAGAGAGAAAAATCCTATTTATATCATATAGGATTAGGATTGGCCAAAAGACATGTATATCCAATATACACTCTTTCACACAGAAAGTTGCATGTATCTGTCCAGTATTCCGTCCATACGAAATTGGTAAATTCCTCTGACAGAACATCACCCAACACGAAAGTTGTAGATAATCTTATTATCTACTCGACCCAATTTGGCCTGGCCCAATTGGAGTTCGTATGCAAAAGTTATGACTGTTTTACTAACTGTATGTCATACTGTAGCACCCTTTCGGTATTTCATAGAAACGACACTGATACTTCATTCATATGAAATATATTTCTATATGAAGGTTGTAGATAATCTTATTATCTATCTAACCCAATTTGAACTATTCAAATTGGATTTTCCTACTGAAAGATATGACCACGAATGTACGCTTACATTCGTTTATCCTTGTGTACACTTTTACGGTTGATCCTGAAACTGTATTTCCTTCAGTCTCCCACTCAATTTCAGATTTACCTAAAAGGTACTCATGCATATCCAATATGCACGATTTTAGAGAATATAGCTCACGTATCAAATACCAAGCTACGCACATCTTATGTGCCAATTTTATAATCAAGCCCGACTTAGTACGACTCGTTGTGTGACCAGGTAGGTTCGGTTAACGATGGCAGTAGACTGTTTCCATAGCACTACAAGCCCATGAGCGGGATCTAGTCACTCCATCATGGCTACCCATGTTAACACGAAGAATGATTGTGATCATTGTGCCTATCTCGAATAGCGGTTATTAGTTCTCTTGTTAGCGATATCCGTTAATCAAAAGGCATGGTTATAGTCATCCTTATATTTTGATTAACTATACTTATTCCTCGAGTCCGAATTGAGTTAACAAATTTCAATCGATATTAACCGTTAATATCATTGACTGTGGCCACAGTTTTCGTTAATCAATTCATCGAGTGGCCAAAGAGATATCTCTTCCTTTCGGAATAAACAATTCCTATCTTGGAGACTCACATTGAATTCCGTGTTTCGGACAATACCCAATGATGACCGTTTTAACTCCCTGTTACGGTGAGCGTAAGATCATATCAAAGCATTGTGTTACGCACGTAACGCAATCAATGGTCCCCTCAAGTATGAAGAACCTAATACCCTACTCGTCGCGAGTCCATCTATAATGACTAAACCATGTCATGATCTCGCGGCTTCGGTCATATCCAATATATGTCACCTAGCATATATCTACGTTCCCGATTCGACAAACACCTTTGTCCTATGATTAGCAAAACATAATCATCTCCTCGGCTAACGTACTAGTGTACGCGTTCAGTCTATTCCCTTGTAATAGAAATGCTTCTCTCTTAAGCAAACTGACCCGCGACTAGGGATGTTTAGAAATGAAACTTTAAGTGTGACGGTTTCGCTGCACATGGTCCTCAACCATGTCGACGTCCACACAAGTTCAAATCAAGGTTCATGCAATCACATTACACAACCCCGCACACAGTTTTCATATAAGGTGAATGCATGAAAATTTAAGTAAACAAAAATTTTAAAAGGGATGCATTCATACGGATTAAGTATTTGGGTGATGCAACATTTACCTATGGGTATCTCCATGCCCACAACCTGCGAGGACTATCGTATTAGATAACTACACTCTACTCTCTTCTTCCTCCTCTAGGTATCTCCATACCCATAGTCATCGCATGACAGTCACGCGCGACTAGAGAGAGCGGTTTTGTAAACGGGTCCGCACGTTGCCGTTAGTGTTAATCAACATCAGGTTTGGAACATTTCCAATACCTACGATCACATCATTTCATAAAATTTCATGGATCAATGAAATTTTCTGAGTATTGGCTAGAAGTGGTTGTGACCTCGGCATTTTTGGCTTGTACTATTGCGTGTCATGCAATATACAACCATAAATCCGATAACTCGTGACTACTCGAGTTTGGTCATGTATCCTTGATCCATACCGCTTCCTTTTGTGATTCATAACCACAATATACTCGCCCTCGTAAATAGAATCATTATTGGTCATGTGGAACCTTTCCACATAACCATGTTTTCGTTTAAGCAAATCATGTGCACACTTTGTGATCGAAAGTCGTGCTACATATTTGGACGTGCTAAATCTTTGGAAACTGTCGTTGTTATAACTCTTTATAACCAACACGTCGTCCATACCATTATAGATAAAATAAAATCCTGAATTCTTTTGTAAAGTATTCAAGGATAACATTCACCGCTATCAATACAAATCCCGATGAATTTAAATATACATAACCATTAAGTATATATATATATGTATAACAATTATACATTCACAATAGTTAGTCTCATGTAATCGCATTACATTCAAACTCGTTTGATTCCTTGGATTTTATTGACGGTGAATTAGACGCTTCATCTATACGACATATAGTCACATACATATCATGACAGATATAATAGATCTTCACATCGAATGTAAAGCATCATATTTTTTTTTTTTCGCCCTGCTTGATGTCTCACATCGAGCAGTAGAAAATTTCTGCCATTCGACATCTCTATTTAACTCCGCCAAGGAGTTATATGTTGAAAACCTTTTTCAACAATATGTCGATATACGTGCTATAATATAAAACGAGGAACTTCTTAGATCTATCCTATAGATCTTCACGCTTAATTCATAAGCGGTCTCGCCTAAATTTTGTGTCGTTACAAGAAATATAACGCGGCTCCCACTAACCTTCATGTGTACACAAAGTTTTCATTCGTTCCGACAATGTTATAGCAGTTTATAACTTCATCAAAACGAATATTCCAATTCCGAGAAGCTTTCTCTAATCCATCATATGGATCGTTAAAGCGTGCATATCTTATCCCCGATTCTTATGAATCGACAAAACCGTAAGGTTGTGTCAAGTACACATCCTTTCATAAAATTTCTGTTAAGAAATTCGGTTTTGACATCCATTTTGCCACATCTCATAGTCATAATACACGACCATGTTAAGCAGAATTTCGAGAATGTGAAAGCATGGCAACATGCGAAAACGTTTCTTCATAGTCCGACTATCAAATTCTTGAAACTCTTCGCTACGAGCCTCGCTTTGCATATATGCGTATTCCTATCCGTGTCGGTTCTCATCTTGAAAACCCATTGTCTTTTCGTGGGTCTAACCCGGAAAGTAATGAAATCAAGTTCTAAACTTGATAATTTTACACGGATCGAATCTCAGAATTCATGACATCATGTCATGTGGAATCAACCTTTCATAGCATCCCTGTAGGATATCGAATCATCATATGATTGCGATCTATCATCATTAGCCACGGTAAATCCGTATTTACCAGCTTATGATATAGCCTACTTGATCTACAAATAATTCCTTTGTGTGTTCGACTCGTATTCATCAACTCTTGATGAAGTCGTGTCAACATTCATCGGTACAATGTTCATTTTCAGATCTCGAACTCTTTCGAGATTTATTCTACTCCCACTAGCCCGCATAGAGATTAGCAACATTAAGTTTCAAACTTGTGCGCATCGAGTCCTCCTCCAAGAAGGCATCTCTTCGAGCCACGAAAATCTTATTTTCGTCGGGACGTTAGAACTAATACCCTTTAGTTTCCTTAAGGATATATGTCATAAACGAACAATTTTCAGATTTGGGATTGAGTTTAACCGAAACAAATTTCGAAATATACTCACATCCACAAATCTGTACAAATGACAACTTCGGAACCATTCCGATCCATATCTAATATGGCGTCTTTTATACCGATTAGAAGGTTTATGGTCCATATCTTATATGCAACCATTCATTAGTGCCGTTGTCTCAAGGGCGTACCCCCAAAATATTTTTGGGAGATCCTATTGACTTATCATTTATCGAACCATGTTTAACATGCATTTATTTCCTCTTTTCGAATACATCTTTAATGTTCCGAATAAAGGTAATCGTGAAACGATTCCACAATCATAAATGATCATCAATACTCATAACTCAAATATCGCCTCTTCGATCCTATCGAAGTGCGTAGCTCAAATACTTGCCTCCTCGATCCTATCAAAGGGCTTTGATTTTCTTGCTAAGTCGATATTGTATTTTGTTTTTGAAACTCTTTGAACCTTTCAAAAGTCTCCATTTCGGCACGCATTAAACAGATATTACCGTATCTACTTTAACCATCCGTAAACGTAACAAAATACCGATAGCCTCCTCTTGCCTTGGAACTTATCGGAACATTACATCTAAATGTAATTTCCAATAATTCGTTGGATCTTTCTCCAACCTTTGGAGAATGATGTCCTTTGTCGTTTTGCCTAATAAATAAGTATCGCATTAATCAATCGGATCTAATTCGAATGATTCTAGCAATCCATCATATGGAATCTAGATACGTGTATCTCATTCATATGGCCAAGACGGCAATGCCAAAGGAAGCAATCAACTTCTAGGTTTAATCCTCCTCGGATTTCACCGTTCTTTGAGTCATTAGTTTGGACAACTCCTTGTCCGAACTTTCTGTTTGGAAAACAATTTTCCAGAATACCCTTAGACATTTATTTCTTTCGATCCCATCCTTGAATTACAAGGACATCCACGCAACACTATGCTTTGGATTTCCCGGACACTCTAAGCATCTCCTATTCAAATTTACATCGCATCACATGCAATTTCGGGATCGACTTATCTATCGAATGCATATGATATTCGGTCACGAAGATCAAATCTCGTACCATCAACACACGAGTGTTAATCAAAGACCCATAAGGCGTCTCAAAATTAACCTACTCTTTGAGCCGCATTGAACTATTCAACGCGTTCTAGCTCTTGAAACTATTTCATGAGCGTTGTGTTTTATTTTCATATACACCCGAATTCTCAAAACAATTTTGAGAAATTTGCGTCTACACATGCCACCACAAGGCATGTAATATAGTTCGATTCCTTCTTAAAGTGTATCGAACCCGGCTTTCTCTAAAGCCAAAGCCTCGAGCCCCGAATCTACCGTTTCCGTGTCCAACACGTTCCTTTAAGTCTAAGAACTATTCTTTGACTATCAAGGTTAATTACGGTAATTCCGACCCAAAAGCCATCTATCATATCGATCTCATCGATATATATTTGGTGTTTGCTTGAAAACATAATTCTAAACGGATGATGAAGATTAAGCTCCTAACCGTGCGTACTTAATCTATATGCTTATATGATGAATATATGAATAGTGTTATTTTATCGAATCGATAACCCTCATACCAATACGGGACTCCAAGTCCATAACACTCGAGATCCATATTTCGCAATCCTCCCACAAGTGACGAAGGCCTATCGAGTGGGATCTCGCTTATTTAGGTAGGATATAATCCAATCGCATCATATGCAACTCTCGAACCTTTTAGAATTTCGGTGATGGATCGTATCACATACAATCCCAGTTCCGTGTGTGCATTCTAACTATGCCCCGAACTCCAATCGGATTGGCTTGGACGGTTAAGTCATAACCATATCAAACGTATCGTTCAAATGAACTACTCACGTGCATGACGAAGGCCTAGAAACACGTAAGTCCCCATTTAACGCTTGCCACCCATTAGTACCATCAACATGTGTGCATGACGAAGGCCTAGAAACACACATATTGTGATACCAATTTCGATGGTTGATGATATGGAAGGCATTTCCATGACTTAAATATTATGAGGGATCATGACATTCATGTTTCTAAATTCGTGACATAATCATATTATATAACTATCACAAGATTTCTAAATGCATATGATTTAGTTAGGGAGATTAATTATTCTAAATAATTAATTATCTAATATGCTAGTATGATTGAATTAATTGATTAGAGATAAAGATAAGCCTAAAGGTATGTATATCTCATATACACCTTTTCAAACAGAAAACTGCATACACCCTTTCAGTAATCTGTTAGAGCGAAAATTGTAAATTCCTCTGAAAGAAAAATCAACTAACACGAAAGTTGTAGATAATCTTATTATCTTTCCAACCCAATTTGGCCCAGCCCAATTAGAGTTCGGACCCGAAAGTTACGGTCGTTTTACTGACTATATGTCAAACTGTCGCACTCTTTCGGTATTTCATTATAACGACACTGATACTTCGCTCAAATGAAATATATTACAACATGAAAGTTCTAGATAATCTCATTATCTAACTAAACCAATTTGAACCATTCAAATCGGAATTTCCTACTGAAAGTTATACCTGTTTTAGTAAAATACGGACAAACGAAAATGTAAGTATATCCAATAGACACCTTTTCAACCAGAAAACTACAGACACCTTTTCAGTATTCTGTTGAAACGAAAATATTAAATTATTCCAACCAACTTTGAACGTGAACGAAAGTTCTAGATAATCTTATTATCTAACTAACCCAATTGGATTGGACTCAATTGGAGTTCTGATACGACATATACGGACGTTTTAGTCTCTGTATGTCAAACAGTCGCACCCTTTCGTTATTCCATAAAAACGACACTGATAATTCGTCCAAATGAAAAAACTTTCTGTATCAAAGTCATAGATAATCTCATTATCTAACTACGCCAATTTGATCCAATCAATTTGGAGTTTCGCACTGAAAATTATCTTAGTTTTACTCACTGTTTCGTATTCTAATTTTCTGCAGATTTTGCCGTTTCTTCCGTTTTCGCTCGTTTCTGAAACGATAAATCATGAAACCTTTTCACGATAATTCCTAGATACTCTCAATCAACTTTTGATTGATCTCTAGTGAATTCTACTTGTGATTTTTAACGAAATTGGAATCTCTATATCTATCATCATGCAAACGGGTACGAACTTTGATAACCCGTGCGTATATCGAATATACGACTATGATTCGACCCTCGAATCGATGACGATCGCTCTGATACCACTGTTGGGAATTCACCCATCCCCGGGCCCGCGCAGCGGATATGAAGGCCCGGTCCGGTTCCCTAAATCCAAGATCACGCCATGACTTCGAGGGTACGATGCAAAGTAGGATAGACGATTACCAGCGTGAAATTGATCACGCACGACGGGTTGATCGCTCGCATCCTTCTTTTCCTTCGGTGTCACGTTGGTGACTAGCCCGTACGTCCCATACCGCACGTCTCCCACCATCTTTTACACGCCTCGGGTTGTCTTCGTGCGTTCCATGCCCGCATGCTTCCACAGCCCGTTACTCGATTCGCTCGTTTCCGTCTCCGGCAGATTTCGTTCCTCCGAATCGATCACAACCGAAAGAGCCCCAGATGTTGCTCCTCTACTTGTATCCACCTTGACTCGTAAGACGTCGGTCGCGGATGCAACTGCCTAGACGATGCACCGGCGAACTTGCTCGATTGATTGATTCTCTATACCGGAAAACACCTTTTCACGGTTTCTCTCTCTTTACACCCTTTCTCTCTCTAGAAAGTTGTCTCGCAATTCTCTGGAATATTCTGAATTAATTAACTGAATGAACCACTCCAGATGAGAGAGAAAAATCCTATTTATATCATATAGGATTAGGATTGGCCAAAAGACATGTATATCCAATATACACTCTTTCACACAGAAAGTTGCATGTATCTGTCCAGTATTCCGTCCATACGAAATTGGTAAATTCCTCTGACAGAACATCACCCAACACGAAAGTTGTAGATAATCTTATTATCTACTCGACCCAATTTGGCCTGGCCCAATTGGAGTTCGTATGCAAAAGTTATGACTGTTTTACTAACTGTATGTCATACTGTTGCACCCTTTCGGTATTTCATAGAAACGACACTGATACTTCATTCATATGAAATATATTTCTATATGAAGGTTGTAGATAATCTTATTATCTATCTAACCCAATTTGAACCATTCAAATTGGATTTTCCTACTGAAAGATATGACCACGAATGTACGCTTACATTCGTTTATCCTTGTGTACACTTTTACGGTTGATCCTGAAACTGTATTTCCTTCACATGTTAACTGATTGGAACTCATTATACGTTGGCTAGACAAGTGATGAAACAGAAATTCAAAAAAATTGACAATGAACGCACGCGGAAAATTCGTGTGTACTTGCCGATGTATATTAGTATCCAATGAACGATAATCTGTGTTACGCGGATACTTCAAAAATGCAGAAGTATCCTGAGGATACGCGTATCCGATACGGATACGGGTGCGATACGGCTCGGATACGTATCGGATACGCCACGTATATTTATTTTTTTCGGATACGGCGGGGATACGGTAGGATACGGCTGGGGATACGTCCAGGATACGGCTGGGATACTCCATTTAGGATACTTCGGCCCATTATATATGTTGGCCCATAATGTTATTAAATAAATTATATAGGATACTTCTAGGATACTTCTAAATTAGTTCTAAAATATTTTTAGAACAAGTTTATGATAGTTTTATGATACTTGTATTGTTTGGTTGATATTATTTATTGTCATGATATTTAATTAAAAAAATATTATTAATTTATTATTTAATTTATTAATTATATATAATATAAAAATATTAAACTAATAATTATATAACCGTATCCGTATCCGTGATTTTTTGAAAATTGCCGTATCGCCGTATCCGTATCGTATCGGATATGCTACCCGTATCCGTATCCGTGCAACATAGACGATAATCGTTAATTATGTGTGCAATGAATTGAACATAAATATCCCTTTCAATTCGTACCCACCGCTTCACTTTCTTCAAGTCGTCAAACCCTAACCTCGATAGGCAAAACAAATGAGAGCGACTCTAACTTTAGTGACGTTGATTTAACGGCACGACAGAAGGCACAACGACGCGAGACCGAGACCACATATTCAAGAGTGACAACGCGGAGTGAGACAAGAGAGGTAAATTCGACCGAAAATAGAGACATGTCTCGGCGAAAGAGAGATGGGTTGTTATTGCTCTCCCAGCAATACAACAATGCCTTAATTTTTTTTAAAGGTTTCGATGTTATTATTACTCTCCCAGCAAGGCCGGTCCAAACATTTTAAGATGCCGAAACCAATTTTTAAAAAAGACCATTTAAATTAATTATTAAGAGAGGATAACATGACACGTGTGATAGTGTGATTTATTAGTTAATGTTCTTGTTGTTTTATATAGATCTTAGTTTCAAATATCGTTAGACCAATTTTTTTCCCATATTTTCATTGTATTTCAGAAAAAAAAAAAATTATAGTTTGTATGGATTCGAACTCATAACCTATCACTAAATAGATAATTCTTCTACCAATAAATCACAAGACTTTATGATTTGTAGTAATTTTATTTTAATTATACTTATTTTTAATTGGATATATTATTTTTTTCAAAAAATTTGGACTCCTTAAAATTTGGACTTCTACCAATAGATCCCTAAGCTTTGTGCTGAAATTGAGTACAATTTTGGAAACCAATTAAAAAACTATTCATTCAATCATTACATCTCGCGCGGGTTAATGCTAGAATGAATATAATTGATGACGTACGCCATCGACTAAGATAAAAAATAAAAGACATGATTATTCAAATAAATAAGATTACAATGTTTTGGCAATTTTAGGAAGACAATTTGTTCAAATCCAGAATAGCCTCTTCACAATTTTGTAGAACACCCCATAAATTCTAAGCCCGAATTAATAGCCTCTCTCATTTTCTTTGCAAATCTTTGCAAACACAAGGAACCATTTACAATCTTTTATTACAAGACAAATGGATGATATTTCATAAAAAGAAAAAGAAAAAGAAAAAAGATAGTGAAATTGGAAACAATAAAGAAAGAATATTGATACAATGACGGCCCATGAAAATCACCGAATTTGCATTCCAATAAGAAAGCCAACAAGGAATATAAGAACAGCAATTCCTATTGCTATTTCATTGGGCGGTATTAATTTCTTAATTTCTTCAATCTGTTCGCAGCAAAAACAAAATTGCACAAAAATCACAATCTTTGCAAAGTTTTAAAAATATATTATCAAAGTAATAACATTTTCACTTACGTCATTAAACCCAAATGAAGGTGCAGTGCTGATTTCTTTCTGTGTATCTTCCTTGGTACCAATAGCATGCTAAATTTAAATTTCAAATTTGTAAATTTGAGCAACAATTCAAATGTAAATCTCAGTTCAAAATAGGAATTTAATCAATTTTTATCTAAATTCAAAAGAGCTCACCATTTTATCGGCCATTACGTAATCTAAGGCAGCAATTTTGTCCTTTAATTTTCCAATTTCGCCTTTAAGAACGGAATTTTTCTTTTCGATTATTTCTCTTTCATCTTTGTTCTCCTTATCTTTCTGCTAATTAAATTTTATTAATAATTTCATAGTTATGACAAAAACCAAAGTGAAGGCAAAAATTATGAGATTATATATTACCTTAATGTGGCTTGATAGGAGGTCATTAAACTTTCTTGTTAGTTCGTCAACCTTCCTCTCAAGATCAGAATTTCTCTTAAAAAGAGTTTCGCAGTTCGCTCGATCTCTCTCGAACTGCCAATCGAAAAAATTCCCTCAAAGGTATTAAAAATGACTGAAGAAAATTGAAAAAGTGAAAATATTATGATTTGTATATCGAATTTACCTTAATGTCTCGGGATCTGATATCGTTCACTCTCAATGCGAGTTCATCAATCTTTTTTTCGAGATCAAAATTTTTCGTTCGAATGTCTTCAATACCGCCATTGTATTCTCTCTCATACTAGATAACAAAAATCAAATTATTAAATATTAGTTCAAAAGTCATGCAATCCATTTTCCTTTCTTTTTGCCATTAATAGTACCTCTGATTCATGAGTAGATTGCAAATAATCATTCAACAACGGTTCGATTTGTGTAGAAGAGGGGAGGCGAATAAAACTTCGACTTCCCAAGGCATTCTTCACCTTATTCCAGCATTTCGAGTTCGAGTTCCGCTTATACTCCATTGCGTAATTTTGGGTTTGAATCGCAGTGCGAAATTTAAAAGGAGATTATTTGAAAATGGAGTTCTTTATTTTTTGATTCACGGATTGAGAAGTCAATCCGTATTTAAATTGAAGTTCAAATACAAAAAATAGAGAATATTTGTTGAATTGTTTTGTGTATTGGTTAATTATAAAGGATAATCGGATAATTGCTTATTGAACAATGGTTAATGACATAACTAAAACTTATTTTGTTTTCAAACTCCAATAGAAAAACTTAAATTGTTTTATTCAAATTATTTTTCAACAAGACCTTTTCTACACAAATTAGTTTACATGTTAACATGGGAATAAATGGTCCTCCACTTCTTTGATCTGAACAAAAAATTAAGTCTTCGCTCATTATCTTTGTTTTTTATTTCATTTCATTTCAACATAAATAGTTAATTAATTAAAAAACAACAATATAAATTAGTTAATTATTTTTTTTTAAAAAACATAAAATAGTCAAGGATGAGATTATTATTGGGTTACATTAGCAAGGGTTGGCCCAAACATAAAATATATATTTAGGCCAGCCCAAATTATCCTGGAAATTTTGCTTATTTCCTTAGAAATTTTACCTTGCAAAAATTAAAATTATTTCATGCACCATTCATGGGGTCCTTTCTCCTTCGTCAAAATTTAATCATGCAATAATTAATGATTCAATCAATTTTGAAGTGCAAAAGAAGAAGAGTATGAAGCAAACAATGGCATGAAGAAAATGACAAGAGAGATAGTATGACCCGTATCTACACAACATGAACCCTAAGGACTTCCTAAATTTTCTCACATAATTTATGCTTACTCAATCATTTTGTAAGTTCCTTAATATCACAAACTACCAAGATATTTTCTCAACTAACTAGATCTTTTCCAAAATTCTCCTTTCTATTTGAGAAAAGACCTGCACACAAAAAAATTTATGTTGTGAAGAATTGTGAGTTCGAGTCTCGTTGATATTAAATGATGGAGGACAATCGAGACTTCTTCATTTACTTACTGAGATCATGGCACAGTGACTGAGTATAAGACACACAAATTATATGTTGTGAGAAATTGTTAATTTAAATCTCATTTGGCATCAACGAATTAAGGACCATCGAACCTCCTCCATTTACTTTTTTTTTTTTTTTTTTTTAGTTGAGAAAAGAGAAAATTAAATCATTGTTTCAAAGACACTGGATGCATCCTGCAATTACAAATCTAAGAATGCTCAAAGAGAGATTCATGGAATGATGATGGAATCATAGATACTTTTCTTGTCCACTTGGTATCTTCACGGAATCATAACTCCCAATCAAAATCTCCATGCCAACATCATGAAATAGTAATTTATGTATCTGGTTACATTCGTGCCAGTATAACTCGTTCACTACAAAAAGTACACACATAAAACTATCATAGAGAAGATTTGGTGACAGTGCTGGCTCAACCTCTCCAATTTGTAACAAGAAACAAAAATGAAGATTAGAAGGTCTTGTACGGCATTACTTAGCCGTCGTTGATTTGTTAATGGGACTCGTATTTTCTACGGTCTTGATCATTTTCAGGCCCATGATTGAATTTTTGACTCTGTATATTGTGTTACTATATCTCATTGAAGAGCATGTCAATGTCTTCTTCTTCTTCATGAGTCATTGGCAAAGTTTCCGTAAGCCTAACACTTGTAAATGTTGAGTGATTGTTGGTAAATGGTAGGTAGATTAACACACCAACCAGTTGTCCCCACACCATGAAGTATCAAATATCTATTTTTTCTAGAGAAATGATTTTGCAGTGCACATTTAATGCACTCTCGCAGGCCAGATTCAACGCGGGGGGGGGGGGGGACGACGCTACGTGTCTCGCTTAGAAGCTGTCCCGAAAATTACACTCTAAATGCACTCCGAAATTGTCTTTTCGCCTCACGCTAGGCATACTCTCTTTTTTAATTTTTATATTATTTTATACATTTCTTATATCGTTTTTATTATTATTCATACATTTATCTATTTATTTTATTTTATTTTCTATACTATGGATAAAACCAATGGGCATATAACCCAATTGGTTGAGTGTAACAAAAAACATATGTTGTGAAATGTTGTGGGTTCAATCCTAATTGAAATCAATGAATGGAGGACATAAGAGTTTTCTCCATTTATTATCAAAAAAAAAATACTATGTATAAAAAAGTTGTTATTTATACATTTTTACTGTACTTTTTTACTATTATTTATATTTTTTTACTACGATTTATACATTTTTCTATACTTGAAATTAAAAATTTATCGTTATTTATACCTTTTTATATATATTATGGATTAAAGATTTGTTGTTTATTTATATTTTTGTATTATTATTTATACCATTTTCTGTACTTGGATTAAAGATTTTTTGTTATTTGTACATTTTTACTATACCATGGATTAAAGATAGGTTATGTATATTTTTTACTATTTTATGTACCTTTTTTATATTACGAAAAAGATAAAATAAGAAGTGAAATGTATGAAAAGAAATATATTTTTTACAATTATTTGTATACTTTTCTACACTATGAAAAAATTTGGTGTTATTTAAACATTTTTTATTATAAAAATATATAAATATGAATGTGAAATGTATAAAAAGAAATATCTAAATATTTAGACATTTTCATATACTATATATAAAATTATGTTGTTATTTATATTTTTTTATTGTAAAAAGGTATAGATATGAAGTGAAAAGTATAAATGTGAAGTTTAAAAGTATAAATCAATTATTTAAATCTGAAGGTGGAAGGTAGATTGGACGCTGCCCGGAAAAAACGGCTGCTCGTGCAATTTTTTGCCCGTGCTTTTTTTAAGTCAATGTTTTTTTCATGTGGCGACTCCTGATTGCATGAGATGTTTTGGAATATGTTAAGCCGGCGTGTTATAGTAAAATCCCTTTTTAATCTCAATTTCTTTGGTGTAAATCAAGGTGTGAGTTATGAAGAGCAACAAAAAAATACAAAGCCACCTCTTTATTCTACCAAAGGTCATATGGCATTATTTAAACAGAATTGAAAGGACCCCTTAGGAATATTTTATTTATATATTAAACACCAAATCTAATGAATGATGATTATTTTTTTTTGAATTAGCATATCTAATAAATGATATATATTTGCCAAGATATTGGATTCCTTTCCTTTTTTCCTTCGTGGCCTTTGAACAAAAGGGCAAGTGATATAGAACTTAACTATAGTTTAAGAATAAAGGGGTGTGTGTGTGTGAAGTGGAGTATCAGCCAATCAAAGAACCTTCCCTCCTTTTCACTAGTACAAATCAATCAAGAGGCCATTTACTGTGTCCCCCAAATTTCCCCCACTATTCACGATATTGGGGGTTAGTTGAAATCTCTCAAAATTATACCCGGTGAATTGTATTAATCGTTAATTGAAATTATTAATTATGTTGATGACTAATACAATTATATTACGTGTTAATTATATTTAAATTAACCGTTAATTCAAAACACAATTAATCGTCAATTGAAATGGAAAGTACGAATTGAAAATGAATATTAATATCATACCTCACTATTCATCATCATATCGTGAATAGTGGGGGAATTTCGGGGGCATATAGTATAATTTCCCATCAATTTACACTTGGTGCACAAATTTTCTTCACTCCAATTTATTATCATTGCTCGTAGTCTCGTACTGTCATACAGTTTATACAGTTATACTCCATATGCATCTTGTCTCTCAAAAACAAAAACAATAGTAATAAACTTGGAAAAACAACATCATATTCTCCATGGCGTAAAAGCAAGGAATTCTCTTCCATCACGCCCTTTGCGTGTTAAATCTCCTCCCTTTCTCGCCAATCAACAAATCCCTCTCCATTTATCATCCCAATAAATTATCTTCCACTTCCATTTGACCCCAAAACAAACAAAAACAAACAAACAGAGAGTATCTATGTTTCGTCATATATGTACATGAGAAAAACGAAATCAAGTTCTGAGTTCAAAGCTGGGAAAGGCAGGAGAGTTCTTGGGCTTACTGGATTGCATAAATGACGTCACTGCTGCCATTGCAGCCGTTGCTTCGAGTTCTTCTCTGACGGGGATGACTGGAGAGTCTGCTTACCGGGTTGATACCACGACCCGTTTGGCTCAATGGAGGATCGACACCCCTTCGTCCTTCGCTTATCGCAAATCCGACCCGTTTAAGATTGGCCTCTGGAACTGGTTTGAAAATAAAAATTTCTCGCTTTTTTTTCCAATTTGATTTTGATTTTGATTTTGTTTTGGTGAAGGCATCTAATTGTGGAGAGAAATAAACAATTATGTGTGAAGCTATATCCAGAGATTTCAAGCTTGACAAGAGACCAACCACCAATTGCATCCTTCGTCATCAAATTAATTTCATCTTCTCGCAATTCTTCTTCTGATCGCAAAATCATAGTTCATCAAGGTTTCGCTTTCTTTCGCATAAAAGCTTATCCAGTTTTTAAAATAAATTGAGTTGGAATTACTTCAAAATTCATTTTTGCAGGGATATGTGACAAGCAGTTAAAGAACAACGACGATTTTGTATGGGCAATCGATACTGTTCTTACCGGCAAGTTCATAATTGACGTCGAATTTCAAGATTTGAAAATCCCCCAATCCCCCGTAAGCAATTCTCAATTTCATTTGGCAAAAAATAGGAGAAATTCATCCACTAATTTTGAATTTGATTTGTTCGCAGGGCGGAGAACCGGTCTCGATTTGGACCGGACACCAAATGCAAAACAGATCGAATTGCACGGCATTAATCGCTCTCTCGAGAATGCTAACAGAAAGTATCCACACCGACATCACCATAACCTTGTCAGAAGGAAGCATCGCAGCACACCGCGCGGTTCTCGCCACGCGGTCTCCGGTCTTCCACAGTATGTTTTCGCACAATCTGCAAGAGAAGGAGCGCTCCATTATAAACATCTCGGACATGTCCATTGAATCTTTCCAAGCTTTTTTGAACTATATTTATGGGAATTTCCAAGTCGATGAGTTCATGATTCATCGCTTGGATTTGCTTTGTGCCGCCGATAAGTACGACGTGGAGGATTTGAAGGAGGCGTGCCATGAGAGCCTCGTGGAAGATATCGACGGGAAAAATGTACTCGAGAGGTTACACGCAGCGCATTTGTATAGGTTAGTGAAGTTGAAGACGAGTTGTATGACATACTTGGTTAAATTCGAGAAGATTTGTGAGATTCGAGATGAGTTTGATTTGTTCGTGCAAAACACGGATCGAGAGCTCGTTGTGGAGATATTTCAGGAAATTCTTACTGCTTGGAAAGGGCTATGAAAATGGTATGTGTTGATTAGAGTGTTATATTATTTGATGGTATTTTGATGAATTAGTTTGAATTTGTTGATGTAAATAGATTGGGTTGGTTGATGAAGGTTTTGTACAGAACATTTTAATTGCAATGATTTGTTTTAAATTTGTAACAATTTATAAAGAAATAACTGTATTTGTAATTCTTTGTGGTTATCTTTTTATATTTTTTATTTTTGTGGGAAGAAACTATAATATTGAAAAGGTTAACTGGGCCAACATATTCTTGCTTTTTGAAAAAAGGCCCATGAAAAATAATATGCAAAGACAAAGTTGTATATACAGTCAATGTATGTACGTACGTACGTATGTATGATTTACAGAGAGCATATATGGTGCGTGATCTCGACCAAAAGTCCTCGTACTCGAACTCGGCTCGAATCGCCACGCGAGTTTACCAATAAACCATATTTGCATATTAGTTCAATTCTTACAAGTTATTTATAAAACTACCAAAGACATGTCAGTTGTAAAATAATTTCCTGGCTTTAAAGAAGTAATCCGCGAGTTTTATAAATTTGGATTCTCTCACGTTTTCGATTCCGAATCCATCAGTGATTTGGATGAAAATTGATGTGTGGACATGATAGGCGCGACAATACCAATTATAACGTAGTACTTGACACATTTGTTCTTGATGTTAAGGGGAGCGGGTTTGGTCCGATGGTCATGGGACCAAATCTCATCCATGCAATTTGTGAACCGTCCGATCTCATCATCAAAATAAGATCATGATAAAATCATTTACTCTTGTCTAATCTTTCTCATTCCGTTAGTCACTGAATACGTTAGTCATTAGTCAAAAATAGAAGAAAAATCTCTCTTTTCTCTCTCTCTGAAACAATGGAAGCAGAATCTCCTCTCTCTATCTCGGGAAACAATGGAAGCAAAATCTCCCCTTCACTCTCTCTCTCTCTCTCTCGCTCTCGCTCTCGATCTCGATGGGGGCACTAGAAGCGAACCAATTGCAATCGCCGATCTCGCCTAGGACGGTGCCAGCGGCGACGACGCTGTTGGCGATCGTCTGATGCGTGAAAAGTCTTTGAATGCACTTTTGCGGGGGAATCATACGAAGCCTCTTCGTCTGATGCGTGAAGCCCTGACGAAGCATAATGATTCGGTTCTGCTACATAGGGAATCATACGAAGTCTCTAACTGTTGAGAATTTGGTCTTAATTTTATTTGTTAACCACTCCTGAGTCCCGAGACTCGGATTTAATAAGGTGAGTTTGAATTTTGGGTTAGCTTTTTGCAATTCTGGTGAAATTTGAATTTAGTCCAAATTTCTTGTACTTCAATTTGGTCTGATTTATTCAAATTCGGTTGTTTTGAGAGTAAAATTAAACAAATAAAATTATAGATCCTCTTATATCCATCATAAATATTTTTATTCTATTATATAGGTAAAATCTAAACTTAGCAACCTAGACCAGAAAATACAACATAGCCTCCATTTAGACCTGGATGAAAATCCTAGGCGGCAAGGACAATAGATATCGCCTAATTCCAGTCCGCGAATTCAACAATCCAATGGAGCTCCGCTTAATATCGGGTCCCACTCCACCTCCACCTCCACCTCGCAGAAATAACGAAATAAAAAAGCCTGATCGAAAACCCCTGGAAAAGGAGAAAAGAGATAGAGGTACGCGTAGCTGCCGCAAGACTTCTCCAATTAGTTAGTGATTTTTTTTTGGATAATTAGTTTGTGTACCGGTTCTATTGCAGGAAATTGATGCAAATCCGTATTCTCGGGTCGGTTTTACTTATTTTTTCTTCTTTCTAAAGTTAAAATCAAACTTTATTTGTTGAATTTTATTTAATGTTTTGTTTTTCTAAAACAGCGGTCAATTTTATACTGGAAATGTCCAGCTCCGACGCTCATGGAGCTCTCCGATATTGAATGTGCAATTATGGTTGAATGAATTTGTTTGTAGTACAGTGTGTATTATATAAGTGTGTATTATATGTAGGTACAAATGGATTTGTTTGTTCAAATTATGATTGTGATTTTGTTTGTAATTGGTGTAAACTCTTTTATTTTGTATATGATATATGGTTGCAATTGTCATCCAAAATTGGATGATACGATCTTGTAATTTATAATCATTTAAAAAGTGTATGATGCGATTTTGTAATTTACAAACATCGACTTGTTATCTCTCATCATAGCGGGCTCTTATAATCCAGTGTTCTGGAAATCGGCCTTGGCGGCCGATTAATCACCGATTAATCGGTAGTCGAGGGTCCGCCGTCGAGATAAACCCTTGGCGTTTTGTGCTTGGCGGATTTCCGCCAAGCGGCCGCCAAGGGTCCGCCAAGACCGCCAAGCCACCGCCGAGCCGATTTTTAGATGTGTACAGTTTTTTTTTTTTTTTAATTTTTTTTTTTGAATTGCCAACGGGTCCATAGTTTAGTTGGTTGAATGTGAAGCACAAAAAATCATATATTATAAGAGGTTGTGGGATACTATTCAAAATAATAATCGTTTTTGTTATGAATTGTCAATGAATTTTCATTGACATCAAAAAAATTAGACATCAATAATGAAAACGATCGTTTGTCGGATACTATTCAAAAATATATATTTGGACTAAATTTTTTCATATTTTTAATATTATATATATATATATATATATATATATATATATATATATATATATATATATATATATATATATATATATATATATATATATATATATATATATATATATATATATATATTATTATTATTATTATTATTATTATTTGAGTTTATGTTAGTTTAGTGACGTAGTGTATTTTGTTACTTAAATTATTTAAAACTTATTAAAAAAACTGTGATTTGTAATTTTGTTTAATTAATTTAAATATTAAGTATAAAAAAATAAAAATCCGCCGAGGTCCGCCGAGATTCCCGATTAATCCCGATTAATCATCCTTGGCGCTTGATGGTCGTCTGCCGACCAGCGAGCGCCGAGCGATTTCTGGAACATTGTTATAATCTTAATACAAACATGTTATATATGTGATTTATTATGAGTTGAGATAAGTACCTCCTCATAAAAAGATACAATCATGCCAACAAATTCAGCACAATGTATATAAGAAACTACACCATACGAACAATGAAATATATCATTGCGGATACAAACAAAAACTAAATCATACTAGTTGACACATAACAAATATGAAATCATAAATAAAAGCTAAATCACCCAAGAATCAACACAACTCCATTAACAAAATTGTAAGTAAGCTAAAAAAATTTAAAGAAGAATAAAACTTTGTAACATTTAAAAATTTCTTAATTATGATCAAACTATCCTAATGAAGATTGAGCATGTATAGCATTGAGAAGCTCGGTTGCCGATCTTAGGTTCTTTCGGGTGCATTTTTTGGATTCGTCACATTAATTTCGCATTTTTCTGTACATGAAAGAAAAATAAAATTAATATAACTCATGCTATTAAAAATGATACTAGGTACCAAACTTTGCAATGCATTTTTTTAGGTTCATATAGTAGATACCAGATGAAGTTTAAATATTCAAATTTTGACTTGTGAATATATTCTGACCCAATTAATTTAATCAAACGATACAAGTTTATTCAAGAAATTAAATTTAATTTGATGAATTCTTAGTTTTAGATTGTTCACAATTCTTCAAAATGCATTAGATTATTTAGAAAACAAACTTAATCTGGTATATGCACATAAAAAATAATACCAGGAATCTTAGGTTTGATGATTATATCTGACCCAAAGTTTGTACATCAATCTAATTCAAAAAAATTATGTGTATATATGTAGGTAACAAAGTTTGTTCACAATTAATTAAATCAACGACAACGATACAAGTTTGTTCAAGAAAACACTTATATAAAAGTCAGAATTTTGTAAAGGCATTTACATACCGAAGCCATGAAGATCATTGGAAGAGGAGGAAAGGGAGACAAATTCATCATTTATGAAAATCGGATTGGACGATAAAGCCGAGGAAGAAGAATCCATGACAGTGCCATTTCTCAACATCGTCACCTGTGAGAAGAATTAGCAGGGCTGAGAAAATTGAGGAAAAAAGAAAGGTAAAGTAAGAGCCGTCGAAACAACCAATATCAGAGAAGAAGGTGGAGCGAGAGAGACCAGGAGGAACAACAGAACAAGGCAACATCTCCATTTCTCATCTTGCAATACTTGCCGTATCTAAATCTGGTATTGATAGAAACATAAGTTTCTTTCTGTTTCCATTGTTTCACGAGAAAGGAGGAGACTATTTTCCTTCTATTTTTTACTAACGGAGACTAGACAAACAGAAGTTAAATGACATCTCATCAACATCTATCCTGATGAGATCGGACGGCTACGAATGTGCATGGTCATGATCTGGACCAATGCCCATCGGACCAGCTCCCCTCCCGATGTTAAGAGGGAGTTCAAAGTAATATTTCCGATACGAATCATTACAACTTTGAAGTCGCTCCGTAATTTTAAAATTATATATTTGATTTTCTCATATATCTTGTTCTTAATAAACCAGCCAATGGGCTTGTGGATTAGTGGTTGGGTGTGAAGCACAAAAAATCATATATTGTGAGAGATTGTGGATTCGAGTCTCATTGGCACCAATGGATGGAGGACCATCAAGCCTTCTCCATTTATTCGTTTTTTATTCTTAATAAACCATATATTTTATACTAGTATAGAATCATATAAATACTAGCATTCTCCCCGCGCAATTGCGCGGAGGTCTTCAGTCTAGCATGATTTTATTTTTCTCAATACGTAATTAGATTCTACATTTTTTTTATCTGATTGTATACACATAAAAAAAATCTATCTTTTTGTAAATTTCAAAAAAACTGATCATCTACCAAACTTTTATTTCCTAATACTGTTATGAATGATCTTAAAAACAAACGGACAAAAATACCCTTCTATTTTCAAATTTAATAATTAAAAATATATTTTTATTATTTTTTATTAATTTTATTACTTTTAAGAAAATTCATAAACATTTTTAACATGCAGTGATTACAAAAAAAATATAATAATTACAAATTGAGTTTATATAATTTTAATATTTCATTTATTATGTTTGAAAAAATAACATCGGGTAATAATAAAATAAACAATAATAAATAAACATCTTGAAAATATATTGATAGAAAAATATCGGTTTAAACATCTGGTTTTTTATTTTCATTCTCTTTTTATTTATTTCTTTAATAGTTTCATGATATTTTATTTTTCAAATATTTGGAATGTGTTTTTGTAATATTGTTGTTCGTTTTATTATTATTTTATGTTAGTTTTGCAAAGAAAAAATGCAAAGGTCAAAATGTTAAAATTATGTAAATAAAATATATAATAACTTTTTTAAAATTATTATATGGTACCAAAATTTAGGACTTTATTAACATTATTAAAAAAATAACATGTACATATGTAAATTATTAAAATTTGATGACATAGAGCAACCAAATGAGAGAAATTTTCTTAACTTTATAGTTTATACATATACAAAATGTAAATTAAAACAAAAAAGGACCAACATATAAATAAAAAGGACCGAAATATAAATTAAAATATAAAAAAAGACTGAAATGTAATAAAAAAAGGACCAAAATATTAATAAAAAGGGCCAAAATATAAACTTAAATTAAAAAGGACCAAAATATAAATAAAAAGGACCAAAATGTAAATTCAAAAATGTAAAAAGTACATAAATGTAAATAAAAGAGGATCAAAATATAAAAAAAAGACCAAAATGTAAATTTTTAAAGTAAAAAGGACCAGAATGTAAATAACAAGGACCAAAATGTAAATTTAAAAAATATTTTTTTTACAAAAAAACCCCTGATGACGTGGCCTCATGTATGAGCTACATTTCTTCCAACTTTATACATAAGTATAATATGACTTTTTATTTCTTGTAAAACTAAATATGATAAAGAGTTATTTATATACTCCTTCCTCATATTAATTGCATGCATTACAGTCTATGTTACGCGGATACTTCAAAAACGCAGAAGTATCCTTAGGATATGGGTATCCGATACGGATACGGAGACGGGTACGATACGGCTCGGATACGTATCGGATACGCCATGTGGCGTATCCGATTATTTTAATATTTATTTTTTTCGGATACGGCGGGGATACGGCAGGATACGGCTGGGATACGTTCAGGATACGGCTGAGATACTTCATTTAGGATACTTCGGCCCATTATATATTTTGGCCCATAATATTTTTAAATAAATGATATAGGATACATGTAGGATACTTCTAGAATAAATTTAAAATATTTTTATTATACTTGTATTGTTATGTTGATTTTATTTATTGTCATGACATTTGAATTCAAAATATTATTTAATTTATTATTTATTTATTTATTATATACAATATAAATATATTAAAATAATAATTATATAGCCGTATCCGTATCGTGATTTTTTGAAAATTGCCGTATCGCTGTATCTGTATCGTATCGGATACGATACCCGTATCCGTATCCGTGCAACATAGATTACAGTTCATGCTCATGTTGAATGTATGAATCACCACAAAACTCTATTTTTACAAGGAAACATATTTTAATACTTTAATATATTTTTTTGTTTTAATAGGTAGTAGTAATTTTTTATTACGTATTATGTTAATCGTGTCATAATTTGAGTTCACAAAATTTATGCAAGATCAAATATGTAAAGAATGAATCATATAACATATGTACTCGCTGCAAACCATTAATTATATAGTTCTAATAATTTTTATATTGATTAAAAACAATTGAAATTTAATTAAGAAATAAAATAATTAAGAATTATTTAACATCGTGTATATTTTTTTTACAACTTAAAAATAACATTAGTATTCAATATATGTTAATAAATTAAATAACGAGCACATAAATATCAACAAATAAATTATAGATATAAAAAGCAACCATTAATCAATACTTCATTTTTTCCCCATTAATATAACTGCTCAAATAATTACGATGATTTAAACAAAAAGATTATACAAAGTTTGATGAAAATAAAAAAAAAGATGATTAAACCATAGAAAATAGTAGATATGTTTCTTAGAAGTTACTCAATTATCAATGACAAAAAGTATACCGACAAAATCAGAAATTAAATTATTGGTGCGATTAGGGGTGTGAACGGTTCGGATAGTGGTCATACCAGATCCGGATCCGTATTTTTTTCGGATACGGATACGGATACGGATATTCCCGGATCCGGATACGGTTCGGATATTAAACGGATACGGATTCGGTTCGGATATCTCGGATACGGATACGAATCTGGATATTATTCGGATAATTCAGACGGATATTTGTATGTAACATAACTATCTATTATACCAATGAATCTCAAACAATATCAAAATAATACTTAAATAATACATAAAAGGACATTATAATTTTAGGAAACAAAATCAAGTATTTGTCAAATATTTTGGGATTTGGAAAAACATACATGAAAGATTCATTTTCTTTTAGAATGGACTTGATTTATCAATTATAAGTCATGCAAACATAAACTTATATTGGGTCTATAAGACCATAGTTATTTAAAAACATAATAAATTTTCAAAAACGGATATCCGTTTTTATACTGTTATTCAGATCCGGATAATATCCGGATTCGGATCCGGATCCGATCCCTATTATCAAAACCGGATCCGGATCCGTATCCGAAAAAACGGATCCGGGTCGCCAGATATTTAGGCGGATTCGGTTCGGGTCGGTTCGGATAATATCCGAACCGTTTACATCCCTAGGTGCGATGCCGATATAAATACCTAGATGCTACCTCAGTGAGAGTTAGCATCTAGTTATTTAAAAGATAAACTAGCAGACCATAAGAGTAGTTCCGATTATTGCAATTGCAATCATATTTAAAAGATAAACTAGGAGATTAGCCGCGCCGTGTTTCACGGCAAATTTGTTTCATTTGTTTTATCATACACATACTATTTCATTGTAATATTTTGGGAACAAACATAACACTTTATGAAAATAAAATTATATTGATTAAAAAAATTCGACGGTGGCAAAATTATTACACTATTTTTAAATCTTAAACAATGCGGAACATTTAATTAGTTCTCTAATACGAATACGAAAAATATGTAGTACAAGATAATAAAATAACATGCGTCAATACAAATAAAAAACAAAATCATAGGATATTTTTAAATTTACATATCTAAAAATAAGAATAATAATATTTACAAGTTCGAGAAATTATGTGTGTCAGGTAAATTTGTATCTTTAATGATTATTATTGAAAAAATATGTTATATAAGTTGAAGAAATTATTTGTGTTTGATAAATTAATGTCTTTCATTTTATTAATTTTATAAAAGATTAACACCAAAGTTTTTTTTAATAAAAATACAAATATAACATACTTAGTAGTAATTAGTATGCACAATTTTTTTATTATAGTTTTGGAAGTACTAATAATTAGACTTACAAATCGGTAATGTAATTTTACTTACTTTTGTATTGTATTTTTTACATAATTGTTTTCATAACTTTAAACTAGCGAAAATATATTGGATATATGATAATATGAAATTGAAAATAAATATAAATTTCATAATTTTTAAAAATTATATTTTAAAAGACACTAATATTATTTGATGTATGTTTTATGATATTATATATTAATTAATTATTGTTAGATATTAAAAAAATTATGTTCTATTTGATCATGTAACATAATATGAAAATATTTAAAATTAAATACAACCGGTCTAACATTAAACTAATGAACAATACTTTGACATATCATTAATGTAAGATGATGTGATATTTTAAAATTGATCAAAATTTGTATAAAATAATGAACAAATAAATGTTTATAAATAAAACATAATCATAAAAAATCAATGGTTAATTCATGATTTATATTTTTTTTACATATCATAAGCAAATTATTTTAATGATTGTAACGATATGATATTGAAAGATTGCATAAAAATAAATCTAAAATAAAGAGATCGGTACATAATAAGGACAATAAATTGACGAGAGAAAAAAAAACTGTGAAATAAAAATGCAAGAATTGTCGCTCCAGCCCAGCAACAAATGAAGCGGAGATGATTACAAATCAATCTGAAGTACAAGTTAGTTTAATTGGTATTCATAGTGGGCATGTTTGATTTGAGAGATTAGATGAGATAGTATTTCAATATCCGGGATAAGCCTAAAATTTCTTGTTTGATTTGAGAGATTAGATGAGATAAATTTTTTTGTCCATGTATTTTGTACTCCCACTAAAAAAATGGTATTTCAAATACATGGATATAGCTATCCATGTATTTGATTATAATATTATTTCTTCAAATTATATTCATGAATAACAATTATATTATATTTATATTATATTATATTAAACAACAATAATAATATATTATGTACTATTCTATAATGTAATATAATAAAATTTAAAACAATATATAATATAATATAAAATAATATAATATAATATAAAACAATATAATATAATATAATATAATATAATATAATATAATATAATATAATATAATATAAGACATTATAATATAATATAATGTAATGTAATGTAATATAAACCAATATAATATAAAATAATATAAAACAATATAATATAATATAATATAGTATAATATAGTATAATATAATATAATATAACATCAGATAACATCATAAAATATATATAATATAAATAAATTAAAGTAATATAATATTACATTATATTATATTATACAATAAGAATTAAATGACATACATATAATATTATATTAAATTATATAATGTTATTTTATAATATAATATTATAATATCGTATTATATTATATTATATTATATTATATAATAAGAATTGAAGTAATATAATATAATATAATATTATAATATAATACAATATTATATTATACAATAAAATAATATAAATATAATATAATATAATATTCAAATATTCAAATCATGGATTTTGTACCAAAGAATCAAACAAAGGATTTGATATACATGATTTCAAAATACTACAAATCAAACAATTCACATTGATTATCAAATACATGGATAGTGATATACATGTATTTCCATATCTATGTATATCAATATCCCCCAAATCAAACATGCCCAGTAATTATCAGTGATACTGATTGCATGTAAGACCGATTGCAAGTTAATATTTTCATTTCTACTTATGGACAACATTACAAATTTGTAATATTTTTTATTTTCTCATATATCTCAATATTATATATTTGTATACAATCATATATAGGATTTTCTATTTCTTTTAAAACTCCAGATGATAAAAGAGTTATATACTACTTCCTCACATCAATTGCGTGCATTGTAGTATGTTCTCACGTCGAATGCATGAATCATAAAAGTTTCTTTTTTGACATGGGAAAAATATAATATTATAACACTCTGCACGAGTTTAGTGTATATAAACAATGAATCAGAAATGTATCACAAATAATTAAGTTTATAATGTTAATTATGCATATATTGATCATAAATCAAATTCAAATTTAGACATTTGTGTTATATTTGTGATCGGTATTTGATATTTGTGACCCTATCATTACTTGTATTCAATGCAAATCTTTAATTATACAATGCTAATTATTTTTTATTGATTCAAAAAATGAAAATTATATTAAATATCATATTTAGTAGTGAAAATAATTAAAAAGTAAAATACCAAATTTAATTAAGTAATACAATTAAAAAATATTTAACATCATATAATTTTTTTAATTTTACGACTTTAAAATTAACATTAGTATTCAATACATATTTATAAGTTTAATAATTTAATTATGTTTAGGTATGTAAAACTATTATTTTTCATTTCGATTGAATTTTGAAAATTTAATATTAAAGTTATTTGAAAAAATACAAAATATAACTTATTTAGTACTATACGTGATTCTTACAATTTCATATTTTAGAAAATTACCAAATATATTATTCACATTTGATCATTAACAAAATAAAAATTAATAAACAGTTGACTATAATCGGTCTAATGTAAACTTGATAATTGATAGTAATTCATGTCATTGTTGTAAAATGATACGGTACTTTAAAAATATTTAAATTTTACTGTAAATAATAAACACATAAATGTCTACAAATAAATTATACATAAAAAAATCAACCATTAATCAATATCCAAATTTTATCAGTAATATAATGGTTCAAATGATTAAGATAATGTAAAACAAGAAAAATCGTACCGAGTTCGATGAAAATCGTAGATAATTCGACTTTCAATCAGAATACATCGGTCCAAATCGGTTTTCACTCGCATGGTCGATTTTTCTAACCGATTTGAGATAAACCGGTGATCGATAATTAGCAATTAGCAATATGAAATCCATATCAGTAATTTGAACCGATACTTAAAAATATAAATTTATGAATTTGTTTATTCAGATAATATTTCTTCGGCTGATTCAAATATGATTCGGTGGGATGTTCGGCCATTAGACACCCCTAAATTCATGCTAGATTCCAGAGGTATAACATTTGAGGGGCCTAATGGGGAGCCAGGATGGGTCATTAAACCATCCACATTCCTTAAATTCTGTGCAAAATTATAATGTCAACTCTAGATTTTAACACTTCTGTGTTGACGCCGTAGTTTGAATTTGAACTTTGGTTGAGTTGACTCCACTTCTTTGCTCTCATTCAACACCATTTTAATTTTAATTAATAGGAAAACCTAATTAATTAAAGGGAGAATTTCTTTTATATCCATCTTAAAACTCAAAATATCAAATTTGTCCTTCTAAATCTGCAAATAACAAATTTATCCTTTCAAATCTTAAAAACTATCAAATATATCCCTCTAAACATAAAACAATATCAAATCTGACCAAAACGTTAATTCATCATCCAATTCTCACGGTTAAAAAACCACGACCCAAATTAAAATTAACATATTTAAAATTATATGACCATAATGCCCTTTGCCAAAAATCATTCCCCAAAAATTCATCAGCAAAAAGAGAAGAAAACAAAGGAAGAAAGAGCGAGAAGGAAGCTCACTGTATCCACGAACTCAAAACCCTCCGCCAATTTACCACGACGAAACTTGGCACCTCTTTCTCCACTGACAAAAACCCTAAAGTGACAGCCCCAACAGTGATGTTGTACCGTCCACGCATCTTTCCTCAACAGACCTTGACGAGGTCAGTGGCAATATATCTTAATAATTAGGTATATTATATTGTATAATTTCCTTTTATTGATATCTTTTTTAAAAAAAGTTCTAGTCTGGTTTAATGGATAATGGGACCAAATTGAGTCTTTTAGGAGTATGGACGGTATTGTTCACAATATTTGTTTCTAGAAAATTCCGACAAGCTATTTTAAAGTACAAAGTTATGTAATTTTGCATTCAAAATGCTCAATTGTATCATAATATTAGCAATTATTATGATTAAAGAGAACTTTATTTTTTAATTTTAAGGATGATATCAGGGATAAATCAGTGCTTATGTTTGACGCGCTACCAGAAGAGGAGAAGAAGGCCGCGCTTCAGAAACTCAACATGAAAATTGAATAGAGAAAAATGAGAGACAATATCCTTCGACCACTATCTCTTGTTGAATGGTATCATCATACCATTAGTTGACTGGTACCAACATATCAATATGAGTGATTGTTACGGGTCATATTGGTACTAGCAATACATTGATACGCGACCGATTTAAAATCGATAATGGATCGGAATATAAGCACAATACCAGCCATGATCAATATTGGTGCCAATAGCGGTTGCCTTACAAACACCTTAACTTGCTGCATGCATCTCTTTAAATGGTCGTGCGGATACTTTTTGAAGATACACCCATGTATACTTTCTAATTTGCAATTACATATGTGTTGATTATTTATTTTTATTTTTTCAGGGAATGTGGTTTGACTCGTTTGAGAGATATTCGACACTCTGGATGTTACCTTGTATGAATAATAATATTCTTAATCAGTTAAATGGAGCTAGAATTATATAATGCTGATAATTATTTCCAACAAACCAAAAATTGAGATAGTTTAGGGTTAGAAATGTTTGTGTGATTAGTGTAAAACTGAAGTCAGGAATGTGTTGGTACAAATTCTTGTGTGGGTGTGCAAGGTAAAGTAAGGATGTGTCGGTACAAGTTCTTGTGTGGATATATATATGCATGGTGCGTTGTAAAAGTATTTTGGACGTAAATTCGATTTGAGTATATATCATATAAAAGTTTGTATATTATTAGGGAAAAATTAGATAAAATAACCACATGATTTCAAAAAGGCTAAAAATATTAGAATATAACAATAATACATCGCCTACGGGCGTTCTTGTTGGAAAAAAAAAGAAAAACTTCGAATTCGACCAATTCACAACTCATGAATAATTCAAAATCAATCAAAACAAAAATTTCATCACCAAGATCTAATCAAACGGTCATTTGTAAAAGAAACCATTACATCATAATCATAACGTCCACTAAATAATCATGCTAATCGTAACATAACCATTACATTACTAAACAAATACACCATTAAACCATAAGATTGTTCCAAAATAACCATGATCATTACATTCAAATAAACCAAGTTATAATCAAAAGTTCAAAATGATTAAAATAACACCATATCTAGTATCCAATGTTTGCTTGACGATTTATTTTGCTTCAGTGCATTCCTTGGACACATAAGTTGCGTCTTCGGCACCAATTTGAAAAAACCCTAATTAGGAAATATGATGCAATTTTTTGGGCTTTTCAGTAAAGTTGCCCCTGCAAATAAATCAAATGATGAAAACAAAATTACTTATTTTCATGGCAGGTATTGACCGTTACGTAGCAATGCCTCACCCTTACCCCCAATTCAAGCATTCAACTACAAAACAAGAAGAAATATGAGTTAAAGGAAAAATTTAGGGTTCTCATATTGCTTCTGATTTTTTTAATTTTGGAGTCAAGAGTACAAATGGAGCGACAATATATAGCTACAAAATCTGAAAGTCATACTTTCTAATAGAAGTAAGTAGATGCAAAGATTAGGACTGCAATTGGTTGGACTATAGTCTCAAGCATGTTTAGATAAACAATCACACATTGCTTCTTTTCTAAAACCCTTCATATATTAATTAGCTCTAATTAATCCTGATTATAATTGAAAATTCATCTGATTGAACAAAATATAGTCTAATCCAACCTTAACCAAGCCTATTGCAGACTAATAAAATTTTAACTAGGCTTATTCCAGTCTAATTGAAATAAATTCAGTTGAATATATGGAAGGCATATCAAGGGAGGTAGAGAACTAATCACGAAAGAACAAATAATTTCCTTCAAACAAGAATTGAAATGAATTCGACGGAGAATACATGCTGTAGTCGCATTGGAAAGCTTCCGGTGGAGACTGGTTCGATTTGTCCACGCCTCATGGTCTCCGTGAGCTTTTTAGTGGATGAGTTAAGCTTTGCCAAGTGTTGTTCGCCACGAATTTTTTCGTGCTTCAGAACTCTTCACCATAAACTCTTCACCATATTTAGTGGATGCGTTTTTTCATGGAGCTCGCAAGAAGAGCAGCCATGGTCTAGATAGAAAATGAGGCAAAGTGCTCGCTAGAAGATGAGGGGGGCAAGGCAGTGCCGCAGTGCTGATACGTAGCTTATCAATTTAGGGGTAAATTAGTCATTTTATTATTTTTCTGTTAAGTTTAACAGATTTGTTAGATTAGGATAAATTTGATATATATAGAGTTTTACAGGGATAATTTTGATATTAACAATTTTGCAGGGACATATATGATATTTGCAGTTTTTGTAAGGATATACAAGAAATTCCCCCTTTATTAAAAACAGTCTTCTCTTTCATCGAGTTATTCAAATATTAATGAGCTAAAACTAGGTATAATAAACTACTAAAGATATACCAATGTGATTCAAGCGGCAGATCTTGACAAAAAAAGTTTGGAAGCCAAAATAAAAAATTAATTTTGAAATTACACTCTTCGATTTTTTTTTGGAGGCGAACAGTAAAATTTACGCTGTTATACAGATAAAATACACTGAATCATTAGATATATACATCGATCGGCAAAAATTTGGAGAGGACGGGGGAGGGGGGGCGACCGTCCCCCTGGCCCCTACTAAAATTCGCTACTGAATGGGAAAGCTTTGATTGGAATACGTATACGAATAAAAGAACAGCTTTTATGGTTTTTTTTTTTTTTTTTTTGATAATAAATGAAGAAAATTCATATGTCCTCCATTCATTAGTGTCAATGAAAATCGAGCCCACAACCTCTCACAACACATGATTTTTTGTGCCTTGCACTCAACCAACTAAACTATGATTTTATGGATTTCTTTTTTTTTTTAGTTTTTCTATTTAGCAAATATAAAAACAATAGCTTATAAAAATTTCCACAAAACATGATAGTGAAAATAATCTATCCTCCTCGTCACTCCTCAGTTAGTTAACCTTGTTCTCATTTCCCATTGGATGCATGAACAAAAATTATTAATTTATTGGCACAAAATCCAAAGGGGTCCTTCAGTTAATGCCAATTTATTCACTCATGCAAAATTATGGGGTTTTATATTCAGACCCCAAACTCAAAATAGGAGCCTTGATGAGATGTCAAAAGTGGATGAAATGGATCGATTAGTATTATTAATTGATTCGATTAGCGGTTTAATTGATTTTTTAATTGAATTGACATGTCAATTAATATGTATTAATATTAATATATTATAAATTATTTACGTATCAATTAATATTTAATTGAGTCAATTAGAAAGGTTAATCAATCCATTTAATCTATTTTTTGCCAAGACTATTTTTTTTGAGTTCGGGGAGCCAACTATATTTTCCCCAAAATTATCCCATTCAGAAATTATTTCTGACTACTATTTTGTTTTCTTAAAAAAAATATAAATAAAAGCTTCTTTACTTTTTCTTACTGAAACAGAAAGTTGTCATTACTTTCTGTTACACCTTAACCTCACCCAAACCAATCAATGCCTCACATTGTAAATTTCTCACGAACCCGGTTCATCGTAGACCGAACCATTGACAAAGTGCCACGTCATTAGTTGGTTTACGTGGTGGATTTTCGTTGGATGGGTTTATAGTAGACCGAGTATGTTTTGTAGTTTTCTGGCTATTCATATCTCCTAGTCCGCCTTATAAAACCAACGCAAATTTCAACTTTCAGAAGTACACAAAAAGTCTTTCAAAATTGAATTTTTTTAGAGATTCAAAAATGGGTAGTTCGAGAAAGTGCTCGTTAACACTTCCTCTTCTCTTCTTCTCGTTCGTCTTCTCTTTTCTGTTTCGTAATGCCGCTCTTGCTGAGAGAATGGTTTGTAGAATTTTAGTAGATTAATAATTTGATTTTATAATTTTGCTTATTTGGTTTTGGAATTTCGGTGCAGTCTTATGTGGTGTATTTCGGTGGCCATTCTCATGGATCAGAAGGAATTTCTCTTCAATCAGAACAGAGGACTCAGGATTCACATTATGAATTTCTAGGTTCGGTCTTAGGAAGGTATGATAAAATTTCAAATTACCAAATTATATATTCTTTGCTTGAAATTTTTATAAGTTTTGAATTTGGATTCCTGCAGTGAAGAGAAAGCTCGAGATGCAATATTCTACTCATACACAAAGTACATCAATGGCTTTGCGGCCACTCTGGAAGAAGAAGAGGCACTGGAGATATCCAGTATGAAATTCCTTCATTCTCTGTTTTCCATATACGACTATTCTATTACTTCCGATAATTTGAATATATTTGTAATTTTGATCGATTTCTTTTGCAGATCATCCAAATGTCATATCGGTCTTTCCGAACAGAGGTCATAAATTACACACAACAAGATCGTGGAACTTCCTCGGATTGGAGAGAGACAACGGAAGAGTTTCCCCAAAATCAATTTGGGCGAAATCAAATTTTGGTGAAGGTGTAATCATTGGAAATCTCGACACAGGTACATAAATGATAAATTCTCACCTAATTCCATCTCTCTTTAAAATTTTCGTAACCGTACTTACCGTTTTCCTCCACATTATTGATTATACTTTCACCCTTTTGACCAGGAAAATATTCCTTGATTCTTATCATTCAATTTTCCTTTTTGGCACTGAAATAGTAACGGATCCTAATTTTAAACGTTTGCCATTGAATTTGTCCAAAATCCAAATGTAGGGGTATGGCCAGAAGCAGAGAGCTTCAGAGACGAAGGAATGGGACCGGTACCAACTCAATGGAAAGGAATCTGTCAGAACCAGTTTGATAGTGGCATTCGCTGCAATAGGTACAGAACATTGGTACCGCAATATTTTTTTATTTTATTATTCTCAAGGGTTTTTGTGTTAAAAAACACTTAAAATATAAAGAGGGCCTACCAAATCTTCATGCAGTTGATAGGGTCACAGTGTTCACATGCACATTATTATTGATTATTGATTTATGAATACAAACATTTCATTATGTGGACCGACCGTTACTACCATTATTTTCAAAAATCATATCATATCATATAAACTTTTAATTTTCAAAAATATCCCTTTATTTTGATAGGAAGCTCATAGGAGTGAGGTACTTCAACAAAGGATACGTCTCGTCTATAACTGAATCCAAAACGAACACCAACACGTCGGCAAATATCGACTCGCCACGTGACTTGGACGGTCACGGGACCCACACGCTCTCGACCGCTGCGGGCCGATTCGTTCCGTCTGCGAATTTATTCGGGTACGGAAATGGGACCGCAAAAGGTGGGGCCCCAAATGCTAGAACGGCCGCGTACAAAGTTTGTTGGCCGCCCGTAAATGGAAGCGAATGTTTCGACGCAGATATACTCGCTGCGTTCGACGCGGCCATTCACGATGGGGTATTAATCAATTTTTTTATGTGTTATTAGTCTTGGATATCTTTATAATATATTTTTTTTATGATAGGTGCATGTTTTGTCTGTTTCATTGGGAAGTGGGCCCGCGGATTATTTCAAGGACGGAGTAGCGATAGGTTCGTTTCATGCGGTTAAGAACGGAATAACGGTGGTTTGTTCGGCAGGTAATTCGGGTCCAGATTCGGGTTCGGTTTCTAACGTGGCTCCTTGGATCATAACCGTCGGAGCCAGCACTATCGATAGGGAGTTCCCTGCTTTTCTTTCCGTCGATAAAAATAAAATGCATATCAAGGTTAATTAATTTGCTTGTATATATAATAATGATATAATTTAACATTGATCAAACTAAATGAGGTTATTATTTAGGGGCAAAGTCTTTCTCCAATGGGGCTTCCTGATAACAAGGATTATCCGTTGATAAGCTCCGTAGATGCAAAGGCGTCCTACGCGTCACGAGAAGACTCGTGAGTTTCATAATACCATTTCTTTTCAGATTTTCGAAAATACGATAATTTTCCGAATTTCTAATTTTATTTTTCATTTGAAAATGGGCAGTAAATTGTGCATTGGAGGAACGCTCGATCCGGCGAAAACAAAAGGAAAGGTAGTTGTGTGTATACGGGGGAGAAATGGGCGAGTCGAAAAAGGAGAGGCGGTGCATCGGGCTGGCGGATTCGGCATGGTTTTGGCCAACGACGAAGCGACAGGAAATGAACTGATTGCTGATGCTCATGTTCTTCCTGCTACTCACATCTCTTACTCTGATGGCCTCTCTCTTCTCTCTTACCTCAGCTCCACAAGGTAAATGTGTGAAATATTATTTTTAAGGCTCTTAACCAACGAGGCCCATTAGCTCAGTTGGTTAGAGCGTCGTGCTAATAACGCGAAGGTCGCAGGTTCGAAACCTGCATGGGCCAATAATGTTTTAAGATCGCGTTATTAATTTTTTGTTAACTGCTCGTCTAAGATCATTAATGATCGGGGTCTCCAACAATTCCATCTCCACAGTCATCACACAGCCCATGGACGCGTAATTTGGCCCAATATAACTGGAACAATTTTTTTTTGGGAAATTTTCAAAAAAACCCCTATGTTTTTGTAAACTCCAAAAAACCCCTTTACCAAACTTTTATTTTCGTATAACCCCCCCAAAACTAATCATGGATGGTGTTAAAAAAAAATTATGACCAAAATACCCTTTTTTACATATGTAGTAATTACAAGAATATTTTTGTTATTAATAATTATCATATGTTATATTTATATAATTTTAATATTTCCTACATTATATATATTTAACTTTTATATTTTTTTTCCTAAAAAACTAACATAAAATAATAATATGAACCAAAATATTAAAAGAACATCTTGCAAATATTTAAAATTTAAAATATCATGAAACTTTCAAAAAATACATAAAAGAAGAACGAAAAAAAAACTAGATGTTTAAAAAAATATATTTATATCAATATATTTTCAAGGTGTTTATTTTATTATTATCTGATATATTTACAAGAACATGTTTTTGCAGGTCGGCATTGGGTTATATTACTCTTCCAGAAACAAGACTCGGCACAAAACCGTCACCTTTTATGGCAGCGTTTTCTTCGCAAGGGCCAAATACCGTTAACCCCGAAATTTTGAAGGTTTTGGTTGTTTCTCATCTAAAATATTTTAAAAATTAAAATAACAATTTTACTAATATAATATTTTATTATATATTTTTTCTCCCAGCCTGATATCACTGCACCTGGCGTAAGCATCCTAGCTGCATACTCCGGTGCAACAGGACCCAGCGGACTTTCATTTGACGATAGACGCGTTCTTTTCAATTCCGAATCCGGCACTTCGATGTCGTGCCCACACGTGGCAGGTATCGCCGGACTTCTCAAATCTTTACATCATGATTGGAGCCCTTCGGCCATTCGGTCTGCCATCATGACAACGGGTCAGTAGTCAAATTATTTTTCTAATAACATGTTTTGATTTACGATAAATAATTTAGTAATTTTAATTCATTTTTTTCAGCTAGAGTTAAGGATAACATGCATCATGCAATAACCAATTCTTCTTTCTTGAAAGCAACTCCGTTTAGTTACGGGTCCGGTCATATCAATCCGAATCGTGCCATGGATCCGGGCCTGGTCTACGATCTCGATCCAACTGATTATCTAAATTTCTTATGTCGATTAGGTTATAATTCGACTCAAATGGCAACCTTCAGCATTGATCCGTATGATCCGTATAAATGTCCGAAAATCTCTTCGAGTATTGAAAATTTGAATTATCCGTCTATAACTATCCCGAATCTCAGAAATAAGGCGGAGATCGTTAGAAGGGTGAAGAATGTGGGGGTCCCTAGCAATTACACAGTGAAAATAAATCAGCCAAAAGGTGTTAGTGTTAGTGTGGAGCCTCAAACACTTGAGTTTAGCAAAATGGGGGAAGAGAGAGAATTTAAGGTTGTTTTAAAGGTTAAAAATGGTAATTTGGGGGGAGATTATGCATTTGGTAGGTTGACTTGGTCTGATGGAAAGCATTATGTGAGGAGTCCTATTGTGGTGAAAACAATTGGTCACAAACCTTGACATGTAGTTTTGTTTTGATTTTGGATTAGCAAGAAATTAAGCAAAGCTAGCTAGATTTGATAGAAGTAATATATTGTTCCATTTAATCAAAGCAATAACAAAAATATATATATGAAAAATTTCTAGCTACTTTTCCAATCTTTGTTTGCTTACATTATTTATTACTCATATATATATATGGTTCGGAAGCACTGAAATTACATTAAATAGTGGAAGAATATAGATTATTCAACCGAAAGAGATGATAACATAGGATTAAATAGTTGAGAGAACATAGCTGATTTATATATTGTTTGGAGGAATTTCAAATGATGTTAAGTTGGGATGGCCAAATTCGGATATCTTGTGTTAATTTGGGCAAAATACATTTTGTTAAAACTCAAAATGTCATTTGCACTTTCAAAATTGATGTATCATATTTGATATTTAGAGTCATTAATACGATGTTATTAATTTTTGAAGGGAAATCTGATATTAAGGGTAAATATGAAATTCCTCTTTACATCAAAAGAATGGGGGTTTAGGGATCCTTATCATCAAAAATCAAAACGACGCTTTGGCCATCCGGTGTTACACAAGCTTGATTTTGAAAAGAAACGAATGCCGATGATCAATCACATTGCGGACACTCTTCAATATTGAGAGTGTCGAAGACTTGACAAATATAGCGTCCAACATAATCTCTTACTTTGTACGAGACTTACAACGACTTATTCCTCTTTACAACTCCCTATTGGGCGGGGTTCCGTGAAGAAGTCACACCTCACGGCCACGGGTGAACCGCCAATTTTTTCCTCAGCAGAGGCTTGTGCTAAATTTCGCACCCCGGAGTCGAGTGCCGATGGACTTCAATCCTATTCAAAATTAAGGCGCCTTTGAAGACGAAGATTTTTGGATGGCTTGCGTTGAACAATCGCATCCTAACCTCAGGACAACTTGATGAAAAGGAACTGGCCCCATGAGCCGATTTGCATCCTATGTTCCCAATCCCAGAAACGATTTTCCATCTCCTATTTGAATACCCCTTTACTTATAATCTTTGGCGCATGGTGAACCAAAACACGCATCTAGCGGCCTCGTCTCTTGAAGATGCGTGGCTACTAACAAGAGGTCGTATGAGTACACTGATCGATGCAAGGATGTGGATATGAAATGGCTCGCGATGATATGGAGGACCATATGGAAAGAGCGTAATCAGCGAATTTTCAAACGTAAGGCAAGAATGCATTTGATCCTATCCACTGTGATATTAGATTTAGCAAATAAACGGGGATGTTTCGTTAGTCAGTCTCTCTTTACTATTTTATTATTTATTGTTATGATCTAGGTTAGGCTAAACTTGACGATTTTGAGGAGACAAGCTCCTTCGCTTTAGTTTGTAAATTACTCTTATTTTTTCAATTTATATAAAAATAAATGGATCGATCGTGTATCGCGTTTGCTAATCCTTCAAAAAAAAATATGAAATATCTCTTATTTTATCATATAATATCACGCGATCTTGATTTCTTTTTAATATATAACCTTTATAAAATTTAATTCGTATGTCTTCCGAGATATTTTTTTCTTATAATTGTAAGTTCAGTTTTATTGTTGTTACATAAAATTCGTACATGCCAACATATGTTTTTTTATAAATTATAAAAGGAATAAAAGGACTGAAAATAAGAACAATTGATAAAGTAAAAAATCATTCCAAAATCCAAACCTTAAAATCACATTACCAAACAATTAATAGCGAAACAATTTTTCTTTTTTTCTTCTTCGCATTTTCCATTATAAAGGTTTCAAAATGAAACGAAGTCATGCTAGATGAGTGAAATTGGAGGTCTCCATTACCCATTATTTCGTGAAATGGAGACGATTGGTTAAAGAATTAGGGTCATATCTGTTCATATGTATGTATTGCAGTATTTGTAAATCATTAATCACGCAATCTAATGAAACCGTTCTAATAATTATAATTATCTCTATCAATCCTATGAAATCATTTTACTAATTATCTTTATCAAATCGTCTCTCTTAATTTAAGTAATTAAGTCCTTATAAGTTGAATAAAATCGAGAAATGGAAATAGAGATATATTTCATATTCATTTCAAAAATCTATGTTACGAGCATCATTGATTTTCTACTCTTTCTTGTAAGAATCAGAACAAAACTTATGCTTCCACACATTAATTGCATCCATCTACAATCCCACGCATGAGCAATCTTTTTCTCACCGATCCAAAGATTAATACAATAAATTATTTTAACATATTCTATTCAATATCCTTCCAATATCTTATATAATTCATTTATTCAAGAATAACTTAAGTTTTTCTATCATAGGAACCCATCAATGTAAAATCATACAACAAAAAATAGGTTTCATTCAACCTTTGTATAAGAATAATCAGATGTATTTAAAGTTTTCATGATCACAATTTTTTTGCATGATAATTTTTAAGATCACGCTATTTGTATGAAAACACCTCATAACAATCCGGACACGTGTCAACATTTAGTGAGCTTCATTCAATTTTACAGAAAAAAAATAATTGTACTATATATTAATATAACATATCTTATTGTTACTTTGGTGATAATAATATCACTATACGTTAATATTAATCACATTTTTTATATTAAGTAATTATAATATATTTTTAACATAAATTTATTATGTAATTTGAAATCTTCACATTAGTTCATACATTTTTAAATAATGTTATATGATGTTTGAATGATATTATACAAATATAATTATAAGGCTAGGTTCAATGTTATATGATGTTATATGATGTTGGCCACACAAGAATGTTGGCCATTGAATCCAGTCCATATATATATTATCACAAAAAGTGAATTATTTAATGATTTTATTGATTTGTCGAATAAATATTATGTGTTTTTCCTTTTTTTATATTAGGTAATTATAATATATATTATTAACATAAGTTTATTATATTATTTGAAATTTTCACATTAGTTCATACATTTTTAAATAATGTTATATGATGTTTGAATGATATTGTACAAATATAATTACATATATTATCACAAAAAGGTTAATTATTTAATGATTTTATTTATTTGTAGAATAAATATGATGTGTTTTCCCTTTATTTTTTTAATATAGATAAAAGAAAAAAAAAAGTCGTGCGAACTTAGATTATCTAATTTAGAAGCCCACGGCACACCAATTGAACTAAGTAAGTTCGAATTTTATTTTTCTTTTACGTGTATATACAAACATAAAAAAATATGAAAATGTGTTGCCTCATGATGAAAAAGTCATATTTTTAATGTACTACAAGACGCGCGGAGATTCCGCGCGTCATTGTTTGGAAAAAAAATTCATATATGCATGCGCGAGATGTTTTGAAATTTGTAGATAAAATGATCAAACACCTATCAAAATATATATTGAAAAAAGATCATTCAATAATCTTATTGGTAAAAGGTCTCGAGGAGCAAGTTACATTAAGTCAAGCAATTTGAGTAAACAAAATCTAATTTTTAATAATTTGCTCCAAATAGAAAGCGTGAATTGAAAAAAAAAACACTTAATTTAATTCGAAATATATTAATATTTGCATGTTGGTCGACACCGGACGATACTGTAATTATCGCTAAAAAATATGTTTATTGATCATAAAAAAATAAGAAATTTAATTGACCAAATCAAAATATTACGAATTTCAAAAAAAAAAAAAAAAAAAAAATCTTATTTCATTAGCACCATGGGCCTTTATTTAAATTTCTAAAACAAAAAAAATATAAATATATGGGCTTTGTGCCAATAAGAAATGAGATCGCAAAACAAAAGCGAAGTTACGGAGCGAGATGAAATTGTGATCAGAAATCCAGAACTGCGTGTTTAACATAACTTAACGAAAGGGGTTTTCTTTTCCGTTTTCCTTGCTCGGTCGGCATGCTCAATTTGACAGCTATCTAAGCTCTCTCTCTCTCCTCTCTCTCTCTCTCTCTCTCAATTTCCCAATCTCTCTCTCTCTTTTATCTCTCTCTCAGAGCAAAGCAAATCTCTCCTTGTCGAGTTCTAGTGCAATTGGAGTAGATTGAGATGTCGTATGCTTATCTTTTCAAGTACATCATTATCGGCGATACAGGTTAGTTTTTCCACTAGTTACGTTGCTTCTACTCTATCTATGGAGTTACTGTAGAGATCTAGTTCTTTCCGAGTCTACTTACAATCTCAGTAATTTCTTTGATTCGACTGTTATTTTGAATTGCAGGAGTGGGGAAATCATGTCTGTTATTGCAATTCACAGACAAGAGATTCCAACCAGTTCACGACTTGACAATCGGCGTCGAATTCGGTGCTAGAATGATTACAATCGACAACAAACCGATCAAACTCCAGATCTGGGACACAGTTACTCCTTTTCCGACTTAAATTCTTCAAATTAACTACTTAAATCGAGTTATTCACTACTTAATTTACTCATTTTTGTGCTTACTCAGGCTGGACAAGAATCATTCAGATCCATTACAAGATCGTACTACAGAGGCGCTGCTGGTGCTCTTCTCGTATACGACATCACCAGGTAAAATAGTAAAAATATCAAAATATCGCATATACGTCCCTGATTTTTTCGAATATTCAGGAGAGAGACGTTTAACCATTTAGCGAGTTGGTTAGAGGATGCGAGACAACACGCGAACGCAAACATGACAATAATGTTAATTGGGAATAAGTCTGATTTGGCGCACAGAAGAGCCGTCAGTACCGAAGAGGGGGAGCAATTCGCAAAAGAACACGGTCTCATTTTCATGGAAGCCTCCGCCAAAACCGCCCAAAACGTCGAAGAGGTAAAATTAATTCAAAACATAATAATTTATCTTTTGCAAATAAACCCCTGATTTTTTGATATTTTTTGGTGTTGTTAGGCATTCATTAAAACTGCGGGGACTATATACAAGAAAATTCAAGACGGTGTCTTTGATGTATCCAATGAGGTTAGTTCATAAAAAATATTAATGTATATATTTAATTAAATATTTTAATTTATTTTTTTGTTTTTTTAGTCGTATGGGATAAAAGTAGGATATGGAGGGATTCCAGGTGGACAGGCAGGAGGGAGTAGTTCGTCAGCTCAAGCAAGTGGTTGTTGCGGTTAATATTCTATTTTTAATCTGAATAATATAAATTATGGTGGAATTATTTACTTTTATTTGCTCTTTTAAATGTGTTATGTATATCGTTGAAGAATTGTGGTTGTTTTATTTCGTGAGAATGATGATTCCTTGTTTGGTTGAATAAGTTTGTAAATTTCATAATTTATTTATTTATTTGTCAAGTTTTTTGCAAATTCTCAGAATATAATGACAAATTACAGAAACATAACAACCAATAATATCCATTTTGAAAGATTTCTGTATATTTTCTTGATCAATTTATTTTGTTTTTTTATACATGTATTAAATGAGAAATTGGGTATAGCAATATTTTTTCAAAAATAATATGCATCTCAACGATAAATTATGAATTTTGTTCTTTACAAACTCGTCCATCTCAACCAATAATAATCTTTCACCTCATCATGCTTGATTTTGTGTGTGATATTTACGCGGCGGTGTGTATCACGGTTTTATCAAATCTCCAAACAAACACTCAAAACTTAATTTGTAACGATGCGCAAAACTTTCAAATTAAGATATGCAGGGTAGCTTGGAGTTTTAGTGGGGATGCGTATAATTATTAACTAGGCAAATACTTCAAAAATGCAGAAATATATCCTAGAATACGGCTATTCGGTAAGGATACGAGTGTGAAACGACTCAAATATGCCACGTGAAATATTCAATTATTTTAATATTTATTTTTTTCGAATACTTTGAAATACGTTACGATACAGATGAGACACTAAATTTAGAATATTTCGACCCATTATGTTCCGGACCATAATATTTTTATATGAATGTATTTTAGAAACTTCTAAATTAATTCATGATACTATAATATATTTATGACGCTTTATGCTATTTGTATTGTTTGATTGATTCTATTTGTTGTCATGATATTTAATTTAAAAATATTATTAATTTATTATTTAATTATTTTTATCTATTATTTTTATATAATATAAATATACTAAAATAATAACTATATAACCGCATTTGTATCCTAATTTTTTTGAAAATCGATGTATCGCCGTATTGGTATCTATCGTATACGATACTCGTATCCGTATCGATGCAACATGAATTATAAGTGTTCTAATCATTTGTGATATATGTAGGGGTATTTGTGGTATTTCTCAAATATTGTAGGGGTATTCAAGATATTTCATATTTCAAGGGTTACAGTCTTACAGATATTTTGAAGTTTCAAAGCTTTACAAGCAAGGCTACGAGTTAACTCTAACACCTCTATGGATATTTGGAAATAAAAATTTGCTTTGAGAGATTTTTTTTGGAGTATCTCGAAAGAAATAGGATTTTTTACAATATTGAAAAAAGTTATGAATTTTATATACATGTATTAAATGAGAAAATGGGTATGGCAATACTTTTTCAAAAATAGTACCCATCTCAAGGATAAATTATGAATTTTGTTTGCAAACTCGTCCATCTCAACGGATAATAATCTTTCACCTCGTCATGCTCGATTTTGTATGCGATATTTACGCGGTGGTGTGTATCACGGTTTTATCAAATCTCCAAACAAACCCTCAAATACTAATTTGGGACGATGCGCAAAACTTTCAAATTAAGATATACATGATAGCTTGGAGCTTTGTAAAATTAAAAGTTTTGTTATGCGGATACTTCAAAAATGTAAAAATATCTTTGGATACGGATGTGAAACGACTCAGATACATATCAGATATGTCATGTGAAATATTCAATTATTTTAATATTTATTTGTTGCCATGGAAAAGGGAGAAGGAAGTCACTCTCAATCCATTCCTGGCCATGCTATATACTTTAAAATACGGCAAGATACTAAATTTAGGATATTTTGGCACAATATATATTCCGGACCATAATATTTTTATATAAATATATTTTAGATACTTCTAAATTAATTCATGATATTAGAATATATTTATGACACTTTTATCATATTTTCATGATAATTTTATTGCTTGGTTGATTATATTTGTTGTCATGATATTTAATTTAAAAATATTATTAATTTTTTTTTAATGACACCCAACAAACGGTTGCTTGTAGGTGTTGGTACCTATATTTTTTGTATGATGCATATAAGACTCGAACACAACAAGCGGTCGGTTGTAACTACTGGCACCTATATTTCTTTTATATGATATCTGTGAGACTCGAACTCATAACCTCTACAACATATTGTTTTTATATTATTAATTTATTATTTAATTATTTTTGTTAATTATTTTTATATAATATAAATATACTAAAATAATAACTATATATCCGTATTTGTATCCTAGATTTTTTGAAAATTGATGTATCTCCGTATCCGTATACATGCAACATTAATTATAAGTGTTCTAATCATATGTCGTATTTGTAGGGGTATTTGTGGTATTTCTCAAATTTTGTAGGGGTATTCAAGATATTTCATATTTTCAAGGGTTACAGATATTTTGAAGTTTCAAAGCTTTACAAGCAAGGCTACGAATTAACTCCAACACCTCTGCGGGTATTTGGAAATAAAAATTTGCTTCGAGGGATTTTTGTCGGAGTATGTCGAAAGAGATGGGAATTTTTACAATATTGAAAAAAAGTTTGGAGTCTTTTTAAAAATTTCCCAAAAAAAGATTGTATTGGTTTGTACGTTATAAGATTGTTCCTGCAAAGGCAAGGAAAAAAGTAATGGACAAGAATGAATGATGAGTATCTTCAAATAGAAAAAGTTATTCCATTTTGAATCTTTCATTATCCAAACTTTAAAATTGGGTCAAATTCCACCTTGAATTGAAAAACTCACTTTAATTCGCAATCAGCTTTTTATTGACTGATTAAGATATTAAATACCATTAAATCACAATTATCAACATTACTCCCAACGGTCACAATTTGGAGGAATTGAATTTGGTCAGGATTCAACCTATCAAACTTCAATTTGGTACAACCAAATTCGGTAACGGCTAGCTAATTTTAGGCAATAGCCCAGTGTAGATTTTACATTCAAGACCTCGTATTTTTTAGTAATTTCACAACAAATATATCAAAGTGATTTTGATAATCATAAGAATCACAAAGGGCGGAATTGAAATATAAATTACTAGTAATAATTTATTCAAAATCTAATAATTGGGGAATCCAATTCGAATTCACTGAATAAGCATCAAGAAAACAAACAAAATTTAATACAAGGTTAATTAAATTTAAGAATAGAAAAGGTAAAAGTAAAGAAAAATCAATCCAATGCGACTATTGCTTAGAAAATACTTTATACAATAACGAACTCAAATTACCAGATCAGAAATCTCTCTTTTTTTCTTTTCAAATCTATGCTCAAACTTCTCATAATTTCTTCACACGATAGCAATTGGAACCGAACTCAATAGGGGTAATACGAGACATGGAGCAATTTTCTCCCACCAGACACGGAATGTTGATCTTCATGAAGCGTATCCTTAAGCTTGTGAAATCCATGGGTGAAAACACCGAATCCGAAGACGATTCCAATTGCAATAACGACAAGAATCAAAAGAGTGCACAAACAACAAACCTTGCTAGGACAACACATCTTGATCCTTCGATTCACACAAATCTCCACGCAAACAGGGCAACAATGGCGATAGAAATCTCGAGAGGGAGAGAAAGAATAGAGTTTTTTGTGTTAGGTAATCTTTTCTCTCTATTAGTATCGGGCTAGTTATAAAAGGGGGTTACTTATAAATTTCTTATGCGGGTAGTTGTATAGTATTATCTATGCGTGTTTACGGATTAGATTGAAATTTGATGTAAAATAAACCGTGGATAAGGTGATCGCATAGAAACTATTATGCGGTTATACGTACAGGTTTTTATTGGGTGATTAGGCTTGACTTGATTTATTTTTAATTGCGATTACGTCAAAGTCTGATTTGGTAAACAAAGGGGTAATCATTTAGTGAGAATGGTCTATCATAGACCGAGCCAATGGAAAAAAGCCACGTCATGATATTATTGTTACTGGGCGTGGCACGTCATGGTTCTGATGGGATTGATAATTTTGAAATTTGAGTTTCATGGTTCGGAATTGGATATGAGTATTTATTTACTTAATGATGAAATTATGATTGGATTGAGTGAATTTTTCTGTTGATTTGAGTATTTATTTATTGCAGTGTATATTTTTTTGAGATAAATTTAATTTAATGCTATGTTTAATTTAATAACAAACACATGCAGCTCTGATTTTTTGAAAATAGGAATTACTGACTAGAGAGGAGCATAGGTGCATAGGTCCGTTGTACTTCACTAGTTTATTGCAAGTTGGAGGAAGAAAACAAGCCCACTATAGATATCAGTGCAAAATTTAGATTTATATCTTAATTTTAAGCCAGGTTAGGCCCAATATTCGAATTTGGATTTGAAATCCAATTTGGCGTGCTTTGTTGTGTTCTGAAGACGCGAAAAATGAATCTTTCAATTTTTCGTCAAGTATGTTCTGATGAATAATTACGAAATAATAATACCGCCTTCTAAAATTGAATGTTTGGATGTGTTTTAAGTTTTAAGTTTTATGATTTGATGGTTGATTTTTTAGTTTTTACAGTAAATTTCGAATAAAATTTAGCTTTTTGATGATTTTTTTTAAGAATGTTTTTAAAAAATTATTATAAAAATACTAAAGCATTATCATTACTAATAATTGTCATAAATAAAATATCATAAATAAAAAATAATTATTTAAAATAAATGATTAGAGTATTTATGAAAATATAATATAATGTTATGTTATATTATATTATATTATATCTGACCTGATTTATGGACAAAAAATTAGACAAAAAATCGAACACAAAATCTTATCAATGGTTAGAAATTTTTGGATGGACAAGTAGTGGGAGGTTATGTTAATCATGATCGTTTATTATGATTTGATCAATGATTGAAAATATTCTTTCATTTTTTTGTCCAATAATTTGTTTATCAATCCATTCCCATATTATATTATAATACTAATTAAGTACATATTATATTATCTTATATTATATTATGTTACTAATTAAGTATTATGACTTTATTTTTAAACTATTACATTTGTTTCGAGATTTGTGTTTTTTTCAAAATAATCATTAAAGTTTGTGTATATGATCAAATCATACGATATTTAGTTGAGTATATTAGCCATCTTTATTATATTATACTATATTTTTATATTTTGTGACATGTTTGATGTATTATGAAACAAGTCATATTTATTAACATATTTGGATTTTTTATAATGTTGTCGTGTACTTATATTTATTATAAAAAATAATAATTCGATCAACGAATATTAAATAATTTTCTCTGTGCTCTTCTAGAAATCTTAAACCATGAAATTGGTACTTCCTAGAATTGCACATTAAGTTTTCTTGGGAAACTTTTTGGTTGAAGAATTCGTAGGAATATTTCATGCATTTTCCATGAACAGATTCGTACGAGAATATTTTTTGAGAAAAATATAATTTTTTAAATTTAAGATTTTGTTTCGTCTCAAATGCATGCATGCATAAAATGCAAATGATCCTTGTCAATCAAATTTGCATGATTTTTTTTTGTAACGATTATAAAATTCATTTCAAGAGAAATTTTCTTTAAAGTAAAAAGAATGACAAGAAATTGAAATAACGAAACAAAGCAGAAAATAAAAATCAATTGATTAGATTATATATAATGTATCGTAATAAAATATTGGAAGGAACCATAAAATACCAGCCATGTATTGCTACCATTTTCAATCGGCGAGTGGAACTCAACTCACCGCATCATAAAATATATCATGCTACCATTTTCGACAAAAGCTCGTTCGAAAATTGACTCGAACGAACTCAAACCGAGCCAAGCCAGTTCGAGCCCCAAGTCGAGTCGATCTCGTTAGCATATTAAGTATTTTTTTAATGATATTTACAAATTAATAAAGATAAATAAATAAAAAATAATCTATTCAACGCATGGTTGCAAATAGCTCGGTGTAGCCGCTATAGCGCGGTATAACGTTGTTTGGAAGATAAACGTTGCAGGCTACAATTTTGTTGTGATCTTTAAACTCTCGATGGATTTTTTGAAGGACATAAAAAATATCTAATTAAATTAAAATATAAATTCAACAATAATTTAAAAATAATACCTCTTTGAATATTCACGAACGAGATATTTCATTTTACTATTTTATAATATACATCATGAAGCTTAATGCAAACTATTTATTAGTTATGTACGCTGAAAAATATTACACTGTTATAACGTAGTTATTACACGCAAGTCGTAGTAAGAAAAATCCTAAACGCTACATAATATTAAACGTTATTGGTTACTACATGGATTCAACTTATATAAGATTATTGTCAGTTTGGACTCAGATAATGCCCAAATTTAAATTTTCATCCGAAACCCAATTTACCATGGTTATTTTTGTTTGTTTACCAAGATGTGTTAAGAAAATCTTTCTATTTTTCATTAAGAAATCAAATATGTGTTTCTCTTCAATAAATCAAATCGTGCTTTTCATGTCACGTTGTTGACGCTTGAAGTTTTATCAGCAATTTTTAGAACAAAAGCAATGAGGATTTGAATATTTGTTTATCCAAATGTTTGAATTTGTATCAAATTAACATTTTAAAATTCAGCATTGAAGTGAAATATTTGTCAGCTAATATATAGTTAGAATTTCAATATTTCTTTTCTAGGTTAACAGAAAAAGGAAATTAAAAATTACAGAAGAATTATGCTGAAAATCATGATATTCTATTTTTTAAGATTTTGCTTCATCTCAAATGCACGTAGCAATCACGCAAAAGTGTCATGAATGTATATGCAAATCTTGTTATTAAGATATTTCCCATGCACTTCGAAATTGTTGTTCAAACATATTATAGCGTTTTATAAATGCATTATTTTAGCATTGGCGACACTAATGAAAATGTTCTTGATATTTCATTATAGGCGCAATTTCAAGTGTATCATTGGAAAACATCAAAATTTTCACATAAACCCCTCAATAATCTTAAATTTCACGAAAACCCCTGCAAACGTCTCAAAATATCGTGAATACCCCTTCAAAATCCTTCAAATATCATTATTACCCCTATAAAATTCTTAAAATATTACATATATCCCTATTATATTATTTAAAAATCATTAACGTATTTCTCGTTAGTAATATGTCAATTACCTAATTTTTAAAATTATTTTTATATGATAATAAATAATTTTTTCTCTAAAATAATAATTAAAACCATAAAAAATCAAATATTGTCAATTCTATCTCATAATTTATTTCCAAAAATCATTGTAGAAATCAATACTATTCTCAAAATTTTAAGTAATTATTATTTTTTATATAAAGGTAAAACGGAAAAATAATTTGAACTAAAAATTAACAAATTACTAAATAAAAGTTTAATTTATGAGTATCCATGATATTTGAACTGTTTTTTAGAGATATTTATGAAATTTCACGGTTTCGAGGAGTATACATGAAATGATCATGTTTTGCAGGGGTACGCATGAAATTCTGCCTTCATTATAATTATAATTGACGACCCCAATATCAACATTGTTATCCGTTCATCTCCTCGATATTTTATCGTTGTCAAAATTGGAATTACAGAGGAAACTTGGTCTGTTGTAATTTTACTAGTTTATGCACACAAAAAAAAAAAAAATTTACTAGTTTATTGCAAGTTGGAGGACGAAAAATATCCCACAATAAATATATATCAGTGTAAAATTTGGATTTTTATCTTAATTTTTATCCAGATTAGGCCCATATTCGAATTTGGATTTGAAATCCAATTTGGCATGCTTGTGTTCTGAAGACGTGAAAAATGAATATTTCAATTTTTCGTCAAGTAAGTTCTAATAAATTATAGTTCAGGGAACAATATTTTGACTTTTAAAATTGAATGTTTGGATGTGTTTAAGAATTTGATGGTTGAATTTCTAATTAAAAAAGAGGGGAATTTTCCGTATATCCCTACAAAAACACGAAATATCCCTCTAAAAAGATAAATAACAAAAATGTCCTTTCAAAGCCGTTACCTATCAAATTTGTCCATAGTTATTTTCTTTTGTCAAAGTTAACGAGGAATTAAATTACTTTTTATCCTTCACTTTTACTGTGTCTTTTGCACTTCTTTCTGTAGCCTCATCTTCCAATTCGGCAATGAGGCCTTCTACTCTTCCCCCATATTTCAACAAAAATTTGTTGATGCAAGTCCCAATGCAAGTGGGATAAAATGGAGCTCCAATTTACATTCCAACTCTTTTCCAATTAAAATTTTCTTTAATTAATTCATAATTAATTATGTTCTAATTAAACTAATGAATGGTGCCATCAATTAAAATTATCATAAATTTGGATTAAAAATTAATTGGAACTCGATTGGAGTGCAAATTGGGAACATGAAGGAGTAAACACCACTTTCATGATGTCATGCTTATTCCATCATGAGAGTGCTGTTGAATTTGGGGGGAGGAGTATAGTTTTCCTTTGGCAATTCCCATCTCATCATAAACGAGAAGTATCGAGTAATTTTAAATTTTGAGATGCTAATTTCAATATTTTACATTTCTCCAAATCAGTACCACTTGGTGTAGGGAATTATCCATGTCACATGTCTCTTATAAATTTTATGTTTATCAGACTTAGTTTGAGGAAATAACTAATGGAGAATTCGGCAGTTATATTTTGGAGGAAAGTAATTTTTTCTTTTTTTAATATATGACACATTTGAAAAATATATATAAAAAATTTATTCTACTCCAAAATGTACCCATCGAATTCTCCATTATATAGTTATTACGTTTAATTATATTGATAATTAAGATATATAATTAAATATTTATTAAAATTTATTCCAATTTATGAATTCGAATAAATATTAATTATGTATTAAATTAACAGCTAACATGTACTGGTTATCATTTTAATTAAAAATACGAACTGAAATTATCCAAATTTTACCATAACATCTCTATGTTCTAATTAGTATATTTAATTAAAATGATAACCAGTCCATTTTAATTAGTATATCTAATTAGTATGTCGAAAATCAATGTTCACGGCGGTCGGAATCACTATTCACCGTCGAAAACATTGTTCCGTCGAAATCAGAGGGGAGGAAAACAACAGCGATTCAGTCGGTGTCGAACTGATGGCCTGAGTACTCCGGCGAGCGCGGAGGAACGCCGATTCAAGCGGTCGGGATGGTTTGCAGTCTAGGAGTGCAAAGGAAGGGGTGCGAGTAGTTTTCTCTTCGAAGAGGAATTACAGTAGAGAAAAATTATGGTACAAGTACAATCTGTGTTTTAGGATTTGATGGTTGATTTTCTAGTTAAAGTATTTATAGTAAATTCAAATAAAATTTAGTTTTTTATGACTTTTTTAAAGGATGTTTTTAAGAAATTATTATAAAAATACTACAACATTATCATTACTAATAATTGTCATAAATAAAATATCATAAAAAAATAATTATTAAACGATTAGAGTATTTTCTGAAAATATAATATAATGTTATAATATATTACAATATATTATATTATACTATACTAGATTATATTATATTATATTATATTTTGTTATATTATATTATATTATATCATTAATTAAGTATATTAAATTAGATTAGATTAAATTAGACTAGATTATATCATATAATATTATGTTATATTAATTATATTATATTATTACGAATTAAGTATTATGAGTTTATTTAAATTATTAGATTTGTTTTGAGATTTATGTTTATTGTAAAATAATTATTAAAATTTGTGCTCATAATTAAATGTACATATCACAATGATAAAAAATTCCTAAGTATCAAATCACATGATATTTAATTGGATATATTTGTCATCTTTATTATATTATATTATATTTTTTATGACATGTTTGATGTATTATGAAACAAGTCATATTTATTAGCATAATTTGATTTGTTATAATGTTGTTGTGTACTCCATTAACACGTTTGATGTATTATGAAATCCTAAAACATGAATTTGGTACTTTCTAGAATTGCACATTAGGTTTTTCTGGGAATTTTTTTGGTTACGAAGTTCGTAGAAATATTTCATGCATTTTCCATGCACAGATTTGTACGAGAATATTTTTTGAGAAAAAAACATAATAGTTTGTTTCATCTGAAATGCATGTATGCATAAACGCAAATGATACTTGTCAATCACATTTGAGAAAAAAACATAATAATTTGAAGGGATGCACTGCACTCTAGAACGCTGCATTGATTCAGCACGCGTCACAAGCGCATCGTCATTAAAAAAAAAGATACGATAAAAAAGATACGATAAAATAATAGACGATCGACCGTTTTTATGACATAGCTCAATACTCGTCCAACGTTCTGTATATTTTTTATCTTCATATTTTATATGATTGATTTTATATCGCTTTTATATTTATACGTTATTACAAATAAAAAATTATAAATAACAACAAATTGATTATCCATAATATGGAATAAAATATAAATAACAAATATTTACATATTTTTTATCATATTATAAAAAATACAAATAATAACAAAAAAATATTAAATTCTAAATAAAATGATTCAGATCCGGACAATCGAATTATCATGCTCGGACAAAATTTAAATACATTGAATCGGGACCCGTACAATTTTTAAATTAAAGATATTTTTTCTAACCCAGGCCCAATAGCGTAGCTTTATACATTATAAATCCTACCAAATATCCACACACCCCTTAACTTACATACTTTTTACGCATGCTCTGTAGCACGCAAAGTTAACGTAGAATCCCTGAGTATAAAAACAGTAGGAATTCATCAGGTGTATTTAAGATTTCTACAATTCCCAAAATTCGGTTGCAGAGAAGTGCAGTCAGTCACGGAGTTCATTTTGCGTGGCTCATTGTCAGCCACTTATTTAGTGAACCTCACATAAAGATTAAAACCTAACGGAGTATTGACTGTATAAGATTTATGAAAGTTGTTTTTATTTATAACCTTGTATATTTTATTATTTCTTATACATTGTGAAATTGATATGAATTTTTTTTAATTTATAACATATAAAAATAATCTATATGTCGTTATGATTGATTTCAAAAAATATTTAAAAGTAATAATATATAATATTTTGTAATGAAATATATAAAAATAGATAACATTTATTAGAAAAAAATATACTAATGGGTATATAGACGCTAAATCAATATAATGTATTTGATTTGATTTAATATACTGTAATATAACATAACATATATTGATTGAACATATGTTAAATATTATATAGACGCCAAATTGTTAAATATTATATATACGCTAAATCAATAAAAGATAATATATTAAAAAAATATCTTATCAATCATGTTATATTATATTATATTAAATCAAATACATTATATTAATTCAATATCTATATAATTTTTTTATATTTATTTTCAAATATATATTTTAATAGACCCTCTATTTTTATTTATATTGTAACAAAATATTATATATTACTATGTTTAATTTTTTTTTGAAATCAATGATAGTAGCAAATAGATTACTTTTGTATATGTTATAAATTGAAAAAAAATCATACAATTTTCACAATGTTGATATATAATAAAATTTACAAGATTCTACATGGAAAATAGCCAACTATTATTCATGTATCTTATACAGTTATATTCCGTTTAGGCATCCCGTTTTGTATTTTTTACCTTTATGTGGGCTCCACTAAATAATTGGTCACGAATGAGCCACGTTTGAGGCTGTCCATTAGGTTTCATATTGAAAAGCCACAGACAAAACGAACTCAGTCACGAGGCGACCATCTTCTTTACCAACGACCCCCTATGATTTTATTAATTTATACTTGTCCTCATGTACTTGCATAAGAAATTAAGAATAATATTTATATGTCATATTTATTTAATTAGTAATAATATGCGGGCCTGAGCGCAATTGGTTCTTGTGATCACATTCACGGCGCACTATAAAATGGACGGTTGAGAGACTGAGAGTGCATTAGCAATCCCCTTTATTTAATTAGTAATAATATGCGGGCCTGAGTGCAAATGGTTCTTGTGATCACGGTGCACTATAGTCTATAAATACAAAGAACTGTAGTGGATCTAGTTCCTCACTCTTTCACTCCATTGACACAGTCCATCCATTGCAACAATTGCAATTTGAGATTTGAGGAAGAATGACGATCGGAGCAGGGATAACTGTGCAGAATGGCGATTTGGTGGTTTTAGGGACGAACATATTGACCGGCGTGCACGATAACATTGTTCTGACTCCGGCGGGTGGAACTGGGATGATGAACGGGGCGTTTATTGGGGTGAAATCTAAGAGTGCCGGATCTCACAATGTGTTCCCTATTGGAAAACTTCAGTGAGTTCTTTATTTTCTTTTGAGAAATTTCAAGTTCCTCTGTTTTTGTTAATTAGAAAGTTCTGAATCGTAGATGCATTTCATCAAACATTTGGAAGGTTTGTGTGAGAACGAATGATTTGAGGATATAATACCGTTCGTTTTCTCAATTGTTTAATTTATACATTCATTTTGTGATCAAATTGGAGTAATCAACTAATCCTTGATCAAAATTTGCAGGGATTTGAGGTTCATGTGCACATTCAGATTCAAATTATGGTGGATGACCCAAAGGATGGGATCACATGGTCGTGATATACCATTCGAGACCCAATTCCTATTAGTAGAAGGTAGAGACGGTTCTCATTCCTCTGAAAATGGATCAAGCGGGTCAGATGGATCATCTCTCTACACCGTCTTTCTACCGATTTTAGAGGGTGCCTTTAGAGCTGTTCTTCAAGGAAATTCGAATGATGAACTTGAAATTTGCTTAGAAAGCGGTAATTCTACTTCTCGTATAATAATAATAGTTAATTTTATAAATTCTCTTTATTTTTATTGATTTTTTTTTCAGGGGATACCGCAGTGGATTCTTTTCAGGGGACTCATCTCGTTTTCGTCGGGGCAGGCCCAGATCCATTTGAAGTCATTACTAAGGCTGTAAAGTAAGTATTTTGGTAACATTAATTATGCAATTTTTTTTGGAATCTTATGATAATCAAAATATTGATCATTAATCAATTATTTTGATAAACAGAACTGTTGAGAAGCACATGGGGACATTCTCTCACCGAGAAAAGAAAAATGTATAATATGATTCCTCAATTATATCTAATTTATTATTAATAATCATAATACTGATATTAATATACATTATTAAACTATTTGTTTAATATAGATGCCTGATATGCTGAACTGGTTTGGGTGGTGCACATGGGATGCATTCTACACAGATGTTACTTCCGAAGGTGTTAAACAAGGCTTAGAAAGGTGTTAATTCATTTGCCTTTGTGCCCCTCTTTTCTGTTTTACTCATTATCGAAATTTCGCATTATTTAAATATAATCTAATAATTTTTTCAGCTTCGAGAAAGGGGGAATAGCACCAAAGTTTGTAATAATAGATGATGGATGGCAATCTGTCGAAATGGATTCAACTGGAATTTCATGCGAATCCGATACTGCTGCCAAGTAATTATCTCGAAATAATTTCCCTTCATTTGATTTACATTTTTAATATTTTTTCATTTCTTGACATTCTTGTTTGTTTTTTATTTCAGTTTTGCAAACAGGTTAACTCATATAAAAGAGAACCACAAATTTCAAAAAGACGGGCAAAAAGGATTCCGCGTCGACGATCCAGCTCACGGCCTCGCTCATATGGTCGACGAAATAAAAAATAAACACAACACTAAGTAAATTCAACATTTAATTTTACACGAATAAACTAATTAAATTAAACTGAATATTTTCTTTTTTGTTTTGGAGGTACGTTTACGTGTGGCATGCAATAACAGGATACTGGGGAGGAGTGAGACCAAGCATAACGGGCATGGATCACTACGAATCCAACATCCAATACCCAATAACCAACCAACCAAACGAGCAATGCGAAGCCCTCGACAGCATTACCTCAAACGGACTCGGTCTAGTGAACCCAGACAAAGTCTTAACCTTCTATGACGAACTACACTCCTACTTGGCCTCCGCGGGGATCGACGGAGTCAAAGTGGACGTGCAGAACATTCTAGAAACTCTGGGTGCTGGCTACGGAGGCAGAGTACAGCTGGCGAGGAAATATCATCAAGCACTGGAGGCCTCCATTGCGAGAAACTTCAAGGATAATGGAATCATTTCATGCATGAGTCACAACACCGATAATTTATACAGTTCGAAGAGGAGTGCGGTTATCAGAGCTTCTGACGATTTTTGGCCGAGGAATTCGGCCTCGCATACTATACATGTTGCTTCCGTGGCGTATAATACGGTATTTCTCGGGGAATTCATGCAGCCTGATTGGGATATGTTTCATGTAAGTAATTTCATTTTGATACTATATGATTTTTTTTCTTTATATTTTTTTGTTTGTTTTATCAGAGTGTGCATTCTATGGCTGAATACCATGCGGCCGCTCGTGCAGTGGGTGGATGCGCGATTTATGTTAGGTATGTATTAATTATTAATTATTAATTATTAATTATATAACGACAATAATTAATTTTGTTTTATTTTTGTCGTGGAAGTGATAAACCTGGAAATCATGATTTCAAGTTATTGAGAAAGCTGGTGCTACCAGACGGATCGACCTTGCGTGCCAAGTTACCGGGTCGACCCACTAAAGACTGTTTATTTACCGATCCAACAAGGGACGGAAAAAGGTAAAAAATTAAAAAATAATTTCCATTTATTTTAATTATAATTATAATATATGATTATTTTTTATGAATAGCGTGTTGAAGATTTGGAATTTGAACGAATGTAACGGAGTGATCGGCGCATTTAATTGCCAAGGAGCGGGTTGGTGTAGAGTCGGGAAGAAGAATTTGATTCACGATGAAAAACCTGGTAGCGTTACCGGCACGATCAAGGCTAGTGACATGGATTATATTTCTAGGGTTTCGGATCATGACTGGGACGGTGATGTCATCTTGTTTTCTCACTCACAAGGAGAGGTAACATATTTACCGAAGAACGTATCCATGCCAATAACTTTACAATCGCGAGAATTCGAGGTGTTCACCGTAGTTCCGGTGAAGAAACTTTCAAATGGAGTCTCCATTGCTCCGATTGGACTGGTGAGCATGTTTAATTCTGGCGGGGCTGTTAAGGAAGTGAGGTACGAGGCGGATGGGATATGTACCGTTGGATTGAAATTGAGAGGGGCCGGTACGGTTGGGGTTTATTCGTCTGTCAAGCCTAAGAGAGTTTTGGTCGGTACGGAAGAGATTGGGTTTGTGTACGATGAGCGTACCGGTTTGGTTAGGTTTGAACTTGAGGTGCCGGTGGAGGAGTTGTACTTGTGGGATGTGTTAGTGGAGGTCTAGATTAGTTATTGAAGAATTTAGATTAAATTATTATATTTTTTAGTCTTGTTGAATAATTACAAGACATGGAGATTGGAGGATGTAATGGAATGATTTATCATTGCACTTGCTTGTTTAATTTTTCATTCAAATTGATGAGCAAATAATGATGATGAGTAGTAGTTAGTTAATGATATTGGTATAGAAAATGAAAATACCATGTTTTTATCTTTATTAATTGTAAAAAATAAAAAATGAGTAGACCAAATTGGTAGTGAATGGCACGAGAATAAAAAATGTAAAATCATTAATTTTAATATTTGATTAAAAAAACATACTTTTCGTTTTTATATTAGACCGAATACCAAATTGGTATTCTTTTAAAAAAAATAAAAAATTTGATTAAAAACAAATTTTCGTTATAAGAAATAAGAGATTTCATATAACAAAGACGCAATCAGAAAATGAGTAGTGAATTTAGTCCGCGGAAATTCTCTAATATCCAAAATTGGTTTGTTTAATCGTTTTAATGATAGGACATCTGATATTGTATTATTGAGTTTTAGTTGACTATAGCTAACTCCGAGCAAGCACTTAGATAGTTCATGTTTCTCAATGCAAAATGATTAATATTTTCTTGATTTCATCCAATACTTTAATTTCATATCCTCTGAGATCAGATTTCATTTTAGTCTTAAAAGTGATAGAAAAGACACGAGAAATTCAATAGTTCTCAATTTTCATGCATGTTAGAGTTCGTATGCACGGGTTTTGTAAGTAGGGGGCTTCTATCATACATCCATTTCCTTATCATACATCCATTTTCAAGGGTATTTGGATTAATTATCTATTTATGAATATTTAAGGAATATATTTATCAATTAATGTTGAACTAAATAGGAATTTTTTGTTGTTCATTTAAACAAAAATTTCCATGAAAGATAAATTTTATGATACACCATTTTACAAATATAATTAATTGCTAAAATATCCAAAATACTCTTGTAAAATAGTATATGATAGAACTCCCCTTGTAAGTATATCTCAAAAGGTCACACACACTAATTTTGTGAACAATGAATTAATGCATGAAGGAAAATGAAAAGTACGTGCAACTCGAAACCAACGGTATGAGAAAAAATCTTTTTAATTTATTTATTCTGAAGTATTAATATCCATTGTATTTTAGTCATTTTAATTAGTTTTAGATAGATAAAGTGTTAAACTAAAGAATTAAGTCGTTTTTATTATCAAAATGTTGAGTTCTGGTTACATATACAGTTTCATACTTAGTCTCTGACACATAATTAAACACACACACTCATAAAATATCATGTGCTCTACCCAACCCCACTAGTAACTGTTAACTCTACTCTTTACACATGCCACACATTGTTGTCGTTACAGAAGATCGTGTAGCGTCCATCCGTCTCGGAGCTAACAAACTCCTGTATCGTTAGTTCGTTTAGTTTGTTGAGTCTTCTTCGTCGAAACCCTAAATTCCTTTAAAGATATTTTATTGGTAATATTACATTAGCAAACCCCAAATAAGCACTTTTATATTTTATGCTCTCAATGCAAAATGATCATCATTATTTTTGATTTCATCCAATACTTTAATTTCATATCCTCTGTGACCAGATTTCATTTGAGTCTTAAACGTGATAGAAAAGACACGAGAAATTCAATAGTTCTCAATTTTCATGCATGTTAGAGTTCGTATGCGCGGGTTTTATAAGTATCTCAAAAGGTCACTCACACTAATTTTGTGAACACAATGAATTAATGCATGAAGGAAAATGAAAAGTACGTGCAACTCGAAACCGATGATATAAAAAAATTATTTTTAATTTATTTATTCTGAAGTAATAATATCAATCTATCATTGTATTTTAGTCAGTTCAATTAGTTTTAGATAGGTAAAGTGTTAAACTAAACAATTAAGCTGTTTTATTATCAAAAGGTTGAGTTCTAATTACATCTCTAATAGTCTATTTATAGCACTAATCACAACGGCTATTTTTTGACTCATTACATATACAGTTTCATACTTAGTCTCTTACACATAATTAAACACACAAGACTCATAAATTATCATGTGCTCTACCGAACTCTACTAGTAACTGTTAACTCTACTCTTTACACAGGCCACACATTGTTGTCGTTACAGAAGATCATGTAGGGTCCACCAGTCAGTTAGCTAACAAACTCATGTATCGTTAGTTTGTTTAGATCAGAGTCTTCTTTGTTGAAACCCTAAACTCTTTTAAAGATATTTTCTTGTTGAGTTTTAGCGATAATTTTACATTAGCAAATCCCAAGCAAGCACTTGTATAGTTCATGTTTCTCAATGCAAAATGAGCAACATTTTCTTGATTTCATCCAATACTTTAATTTCATATCCTCACCAGATTTCATTTTAGTCTTAAAAGTGATATAAAAGACACGGGAAATTCAAAAGTTCTCAATTTTCATGCATTTTAGAGTTTGTTTGCGGTTTTTGTAAGTATATCAAAAGGTAACTCACGCTAATTTTGCGAACACGATGAATTAATGCATGAAAGGAAAATGAAAAGTACCTGCAACTCGAAACCAATGGTACTCGAATCCAATGTTGTAAAAATTACAAATTCCGAAACATCATATTTTTTCTAAAACTAAAATATTTATATAAAATTATTATTATAAGAATTACTTGGAATAAATGAATAATTCATAAAAATAAATTATTCAAATTGTTGAATATGAAATGTACAATTTCAGTAATTCTCATAAAATTGTAACTTGCAATCTTTTATTAAAAAGATTCAAGCTAAAAAAAATCTCATGAAATGTTCTATTGGGAAAAAAAATCAAGCATGGAAAATAAAATCCCTAATAATAAAATATAAAATCATTTTTATTGGAAACAGTTCATGTATCAAATAAATGGAACTAACGAAAATTCCAAGCAAGCACTCATATATTTCATGTTTCTCAATGCAAAATGATAAATATTTTCTTCATTTCATCCAATACTTTAATTTCATATCCTCTGTGAGCGGATTTCATTTTAGTCTTAAAAGTGATAAAAAGACACGAGAAATTCAATAATTCTCAATTTTCATGCATGTTAGAGTTCGTATGCGGTTTTTGTATGTATTTCAAAAGGCAAATCACACTAATTTCGTGAACACGATGAATTAATGCACGATAAAAAGACACGAGAAATTCAATAAATGGGGCACGGTGTGGTTGGCGACAATGTGGAATCTTTGGAAGGAAAGAAATAGAAGAATTTTCTCCTTCAAAGCCGTCTCGACTCCCCTTCTAGTAACGATGATTTCTGACGATGCGATCAAATGGGGTGATAATTGTTGATTTCTAACCAAGTTTTAATGCATCATGTCATTAGGATAACACATACGTGTATCAATATGATAGCATGAGAATGTAGGATGTGGGGCAAATTTATTTTGCTCTTTTCTTTTTTCTGTTTTTCTTTTTGAAAATTTTGGTTGTAATGTTTTCGAACTGCTTTATTTAATGCAAAATTCAAGCGAGGCAATCGCCTCCTCCGTCAAAAAAAAAAAGAAAGGAAAATGAAAAGTACGTGCAACTCGAATCCAATGGTCTAAAATTTAGAAATTCCACAACATCAAATTTTTCTAAAACTAAAATATTTATATCAAATTATTATTGTATCAATAAACAATTACTTTGAATAAAATGAATAATTCACAAAAACAAATTATTCTAATTCTTGTAAATTGTACAATTGCAATAATTCTCATAAGATTGTAACTTGCGATCTTCTATTAAAGAAAGATTCAAGCTAAAAAAAATATCATGAAATCTTATATTTGAAAAAAAATCAAGCAATGAAAACAAAATCCAAAATAAATAAATTTAAAATCATCTATATATAAAATAGGCCTTGTATCAAAAAAATGGAACTCACGAAAACAAAAAAAGGGAAGAAAAGAAAAATATATTTGTTGAGTTATTGGCAAGAGCTTTTGAAAATAATTGTATTTTTCTTTCTTTCAAAAGTATGTTGACGAATGAAAAAGGGCTGGTCTTTTGTTAATAGATGTGTACTTTGTCTGAACTCTGAGGAAAATGTGAAACATTTAACTTGTCAGTGCACATTTACAATAAATTTTTTTGAAAAACTACATGGAGTACTTGGAATTAAAATAAATAATCAAATTAATCCATTGAAATTATTACTTGATAAAACAAAAACAAAAAATTATAAAATACTTATCTCAATCTTTTTATATCATACCTGGTTAGAGAGATGCAAAAGAACTTTCACTAACTCCAAATCTTCTGACTGGCAAATAATTGACCTGAAAATTTATGAATATAAATTAAATTTATTAGTACTAAATTCAGGAAATTATACATATTTATATAATGAAATAGAAAACTACTCTAACAAAGGAGAAAGACCAAATTTCAATTTCAATTCTTTATCATCAATTAATAATAATAATTATGAATTTAATCAAACATAGTCAAATTCAAATAGCTCTAATTGTTCATCAAATGAAATTTCATACTACACTAACCAATTTTATGATACAGGGAATACATCTAATGAAGAACAACATGAGATGCAACAACAGGAGATTGATGATCAACAATTCATACAAGGGCGAATGCGACAAGAAAACCACAATGAACAAATTTGGTGGTTTAATGCTGATTTGAATGTATCAGAAAGAAGAAATATTGAAGGCAGTCAAGCAAATCGACAAAATCAAGAGTTTTCAAACTTACAAATGGTGGTTGCGAGCTTAGAAGACCTCATATGTCCCGATCTTGATGATTCATCTACAAATCTCAGTCAATCAGTAAATCCTGATACCAATTTGGTAGAAACTTCAAATCAAGGTGAAATTGGTATACAGCGAAGCTTTTCAATGGAAGAACTCGGCTTTATCTTAAAGCCAGATTGAAACGATTTCAGGAAGTTGGGAGGGAAATGAAGATCGGTGAAGGAATAAAATGAGCACATCGAGAAGAAGGTTACAGCTTGACCAAAGTGTAACTCACCGAAAGAATAGAAATCCCGGTTTCTTGTGACGTAAATAATGGAAACAAATTCCTGGATTTTGTCTGAACCGGGAACAGGAGTATACGATTGTATTTAATGGATTTTCTTATATCTGTTAATTAAGTCTAGTATAAATGTTATTAGTGATTATGGTTATAGGAGATAAAAGCAAGTTTTAGTATGAAGGTATTTAGGAATTAGTGATTTTTAGCTAGTGTAGGACAAATACCTTCAAAAAACTTGCTTAATTATTGTAAAAATATCTTGAAATTAATAAAACAATAGAAGTAGGACTTATGAGCCTACTCTATTTTTATCAAAAAAAAAAAGTATGTTGACGAAGGTAATGATGAACAATTCGTTGTTTATAAAAGAGTTCCAACTATTATTTTTTATTCTCATCCGCAGAATAGAAATTCAATAATTTTTGTGGTAATTATATTTTTCATCAATTATATTTTTGGAAATTTTATATTACCTTAATCTATTATCAATTTACGAACCAAACAAGATAGTGAAATTATAATAGATATACTGCTATCCCCTCCGCCTGGTGCTGACACGTTGAGGGGGTAGTTTTTGTTTTCACCCAATTTTATTTCTTTTTACATTTTGATCCTTTTTTCGATTTTTTGATTTTTTTTTTTGATTTTGCTCATTACGCCTTCCACTTGGTACTGACACGTGGAGGGGTAGTTTTTGTTTTCACCTTTCTACATTTTGATCCTTTTTTCGGTTTTTCATTTTTTTTTTAATTTGCTCATTGCGCATGGGTATGTATGAAATTTTGTAAGTTTAAATTTATGCAAGGTTTCATTGAAATTTGTCACGTGACCATTATATCCACCTGACACGTTACGAATATCTCATGATCCCTTATTAATGCAAATATGTCATGATTATATTAATTGAGTTTAAAACACCCGCACAAATATTATTTAAACAAATTGTATCATAAAATAATATCCGCAAGAGACTAATTTCATGAACCCTATGCATTTTTATTAATTGAGTTTAAAATCTCCCGCACAAATGATATTCAAACAAATTATATCATAACATAATATGCGAGAGAGACTAATTTCATGAACCCTATGCATCTATCGACATCATTATATTTGCAAATATGTCATGATTATATTAATTTAATTCAAACGCACGCGCGCCAATTCGCATGCGGGCCAATTCGCATGCGCGCTAATTCTATTCAAATAAATTATATAAAAACATGCAAAAAAGAGGTATGATGTCCCGCGCAATTGTGCGGGGATAAAACTAGTTAATTAGAAAATATGCCAAGATATAGTAATTTTAAAACTCCAACCAACAAAACTTAAAATCAGTTCCTTATTAAAAGTACATTTTAAAACTTTTCGACCACATAAAATGGATGAGCATTACTTAGTTAACAGTATTTATATACAATGTAAAAATAATAATGATCTTTTTAAGTATTATCAAATGTCACACAAAACTAAAAATTATTACGTTGAATTCATTATTCACTGATTACATTAGGTTTTCATATATTAAAAGAAAACAAATGAATGAAGAACATTTGTCCTCCGTTTTATTCCGTTTTATTGATGTAAAATTAGTATTGACCTTAATTCCATATTAAATTTTTAGTAGCCATATATTAATTGTTAATGCACTTTGTTAATTATGAAATTAATTAGTGTGGAAGAATTGTGGGAAAAAATGAGAGGGAAAAGTATAATTGTCCTTAGTTAAATCACTCACTAATCCTACAACAAACTATGTGCATATTTTTTTTGCGATGATCAATATATTAAAATACTTGCATCTTTTTTCAAAAAAAAAATTCATAAATACAATTTCACTATATATATTCAAATTTATGGCAGGAAAATTATCAAATAAAACGAACAAAAAAAAAAAAAAAACAGAAATGATTGAGCCCTTCATTTTCGTTTTCACATGCTTACAATGCTTACAAAGCTTCCAACAACTGCACAATAGTTATACAGATTAATAGTTCAATACTATTATCTTAGATATACTTATATGTAGAAATTTAACAATTTGTTTCTCTTAGATGCCATGTCGAAAAAGCACTCATCACCCGTCCCTTCCATCCGAGAAGCAGACATTCGTTATCATTCTCGACAAAAAAATCCTTATTGTAAACTTCTCTCATATTATTCTTGATTTTTTTGAATATTGCTCAATCCAGACGAAACTGCTCAAATCCTGCTCTCGAGTTCCTGCAATGCCATTGCTTATACATTTCTGGCTTTACAGACCTTTCCGAACCCTCACATGCTATCACATTAATCGCCATAGGGCCCCATACATTATTTTCTATGAAACATCTGTGCTTATTGTCTTGCGGTATGGTAGCCTCATAACTATCAAATACTGCAGACATAAAAAGTAGCATTTGCTTAAAACGATCGGCAAAAAACAAACCATTAAATGACGCATTGATAATTGTTTGAATGAAAACATGTGGGTTCATCTGCCTTATAATATCAAGAACTCGATTTTTAGGATTGTACGTTAAATCTGTTTCGTCCCCAATATTTTCGAAACCATGCTGACAGTTCACAATAAGCACCTCGTCTTTCTCAATGTTGAGATTTTCGACATGAATTTCATCCCATTTTGTACATATCCCTCTATACTCAAGAGGCACACCAAAGGTTCTTGAGAAACCCGCAAACTTCCGCTCTGTCACTTCAAATCGTTGTGCAGGTGAGTAACTTGAATCGAATGCTTCGATATTTGTTATTCGAAGTTTTGGAGGCCCCCCTTCCCTTTTAGAGAGTGCATGAATTAGACATGGCCAAATAAAGCCAAGATCAGGGCCAAGATTTATGATATGTAATTTTGATGTCTTTCTGGTTGCGTTAAGAATTGTATCGTTGGTGAAGTATTGGATAGCCATAAAAATCGGAGATGATAATAAAAAGATGCGTACAGCATCTATGTATTCTGTTGTAGTAACTTGTGGAGCCACACGTGGTTTGAAGAGGTCATTACTAGTTCCATTTAAACGAGCTTCGAGTCCTTTGACCAAAATGTGGGCCATTCTCTGCACTCCGTCGCCGTCAGGAGAAGTGTGCTTCCTTATCTGCTTTATTAATTGATTAGCCTGCTGATTATCGTTAATAGATATTGCTTGTGAACAATGGTTTAGAAGAGTTCTGAGATCAACTAAACTCTCACGGGTTTCTATCTTACTTCGTGAATTCTTTCGACTCTGCATGATTTCACGAAGACGAAGGGCTTCTTTTGCAAAATGTTCTTCATACAAAAATAATACCTTATCAATCACCACTTCTTGGTTGTTAAAATAAAGCACAGAAATTTTGCACTTTCGTCCTTCCACGAGGGACAAGTCCCCACAATTTGTGTGTTTTTTACCCTTCAACCTCACGAGATCCTTATCTTTTACCTCACATTCGTTTAACTTCCTTCCAATTGAATTACCATTCTTTTTAGCATGTAAATCAATGACCAATTTGTTATCATTAATACTAGGGACAAACTTCATTCCTTCTTCGAACCCTTTATCAAATTCTAAAGCGGGTAAGCCAATCTGATGGGAACCAAAGAAGCTACCCATTGAACTTGAAAACCCATGATGCCAGTTTGGATGTGGTAGGTTACTCGGAAAAGATGGATAATTTGGGCCAAGCATATCACAAAACGATTTCTCGATGGCTTGAAGAGCCGCCTCCTTATGTACACCATTATTTTCGTCGTTGTTATCTTCGAAAAGTACCGTGCTTATGTTTTGCAATGCTTCGTCATTGGTAATCTTGCAAATGCCGTGGTTTGAAGGAAATCTTTCCATATCTTCAAACAAAAAAGAAAAAAACAGATTGACCTAAAATTCAGAGTTATCATTAAAAGGTGTTGATTACAATTGAACTTCCCCACACATATTGTTTCTAGTACAGTCAGATATATAATTGCAATGGTATCTTTTTTTTCTGTTTACTATTTTGGAACCTGGTTTTACTGGTTTTTAGGTTTACCGGTGTCGATACAATTATTTTGTTCACTTTTAGATAAATAACTTTGGTTGTCAGAAAAATCATTGTCAAGGATTTTGGCAAGCTGAGTAAAAGAAGAGCTAATATCAGAAGAAGAAAAAATCGAAGAATAAATGTACCTTGAAGGAACTCTTAATGGTTAATTATGGAAATCGCTGTAATGATATTTGATGTAAATTGTGCAGACTGTAGAGAAATGCAGAGTCACAATAGAGAGCTTCAATTTACATAAAAGAAAAAAAAATGAATGGTCCTCAAAGAAGATTGAAAATTAAACTAAGTTTCACTTTCGTTCTTGACTTGGATTATTCATAAGTCTTTCTTGGACAGCTAGATCAATCATTCAATTAGTCTTATCTTTAGGCTCAAAAACATGGTGTGGGAATCCATGTTTTGCAGATTTTTTTGTGGGTAAATATATTGAAAATTAATGTTTTTAAGTTATGTTATTTACATACTTATTTAATAAATAAATTAGTGTGAAAGGTAGTGCGAATGAATAAATATTAGGTTATGATGTAGGGTCGTATTATCCAAACAAATAATTGTATTAGAGTAAGTAGTGTAGAAAACAATTTTATCATTATCTTAAATATTGTATCAAAAATTCGTGTGTGCATATTTTGATGTTTGTATCTATTTATCTATTATTAATGTGCATCCTTTGAGTGTGTATCAATTATTTATCTCCCTTTAAATTTGCAATCCATTGAAGCAATTTAAAGATGCCACGTCTCTTTTTCTAACAATTTTCAACTTTATTGACTTTTGTTTAATTTGAGCTATATCCTATGTCATTCACCACTACACATCCATATATGTTTTATTTACTTTATTTACTTTTGTATTTATTTTTCTAACAATCATATCAAAATTAGAGTTCATTATTTTGTCATTTCATCCCTACAACATTCATATAAGTTTTTTTAACTTTTATTTTTCATTTCAACTATAGTATATATATTTATTTCATGCAACATTCATATAAATATTTGACATAAATATGTGACATTTCACCTTTACATTTTAATTAATTCTACTTAGCCCTCACATTATATGAATGATAATTTAGTTGTGACTCCTACATCAATACAAAAATAGTTTTATGTTACAACATCCTTATAAATTAAAGCTCATTACTTCAATTTTATTGACTTTTGTTTTCACTAGGACTATATTTTATATCATTTCACCACTACAACATCCATACAATTTTTATCGACTTTATTTTTTATTTTAATTATATTGTATGTATTTATTTTTCTAACAACTTATATAAAACTCATTACTTTACTTACAACTTATAAGTCGATAAAAAACATATGAAAGTTTTATAAAACTTATATGAAAAACTTTCTTTTAAAACTCATTACTTATATGAAAGTTTTATGTCATTTCACTACTACAATCTTTCTTTTAAAACTCATTACTTTACCTACAACTTATCTGAAAATTTTATATATTTCACCACTACAACGTATAAGTCGATAAAACTTAATCATTTCACCCTGATTAATTTTTAATTTTCGATATAAGTTTCATATAAGTTTTATCGACTTATGAAAGTCCATATATTTTTCTAATAAAAAAAATACTTGTTAGTTACTTATTAATAGTGTTGAATTCAATATAATTCAAGCTCATTACTTTATCATATGAAAATCGAGGATTTTGTTGAATTACTTTATCATTTTACCTATCATTTCAATTATATTATATGTATTTCTATTTCTAATAAACCTATCAAAATTTGAGTCACTACTAAACAAGCATATCAAAATTAAAACTCATTACTTTATCATTGCACCACTACAACATTCATATAAGTTGACATTTGTTTTCCATTTCAATTAGATTATATTATATGTATTTATATTTCGTGTCAAAATTAGAGCTCAATACTTTATTCTTCATGCAATAATTTGTCACCTTTCACCATTACATGCTAATTATAAATGTGTGACATAATTAATTAATTTTACTTTGTCCTCACATTTGTTTTTTGAAGGAGCCGGCGATATGCCAGTCTAAATTTTGCATTAAAATAAAAGTAGCATTACATCGATGATACACCCCTTACATAGGACTAGGAACATACAGATAAAAATGGACTAAGGATTGAATTCTGACCCTCGATCGAGACACAGTGAATACAGAAAAGAGAAAAGAACAGAATAGCCAGGATAGTCGCCAAGAGAAACTCCTATGGAAATTGTGTTGATCCAAATATCCTATGGTTTGATTATATCAAAACACTGTCAATACTAACGGTTTCAGTTAAGACCAACTTGTAGGAGAAGTAGGTACAACGGACCAAGAATGATCAAGACGAAGATCATCCGTGAAAGGAAAGGCGTCAAGACATTGAAGAACTCAAGACGTTGAAGCCTTCCGTGAGTTGGGATCATCAAAATAAACCCTAGGTATTCCAAAGAACATCTCATACTTATCAAGATCAAAAGATAAATTCGAAACACGATGATCAACAAGGAAAATCACCATACCAATTTATGGTTCGTTCGAACTAACCAATAGTGCGTTCGAACGAACCAAGACCTGGTATGGTGAGAAAACTCACAAAACTAGAGCAAATAAATATTCGTTCGAACGAACATATATGTTCGTTCGAACGAACACTTTTGGTTCGTTCAACTCAAGGACGAACCATGAACCACTCTAAGTTCGTTCAGTTTGGTTCGTTCAACTTAAGGACGAACCATGAACCATTCTATGTTCGTTCGAACGTAACTAATAATTCGTTCGAACGAACTGAAACCTGGTGTTGTGAGAAAAACAAACAAATCTAGACACAATAAATGTTCGTTGGAACGAACCACTACGTGCGTTCGAACGAACCTCCATGGTTCGTTCTTGATCAAAAGAACGAACCAAGAACAAATCCATGTTCGTTCGAACGAACATAATTATTCGTTCGAACAAACTCATCGTGTTTATGAAAATTCCTTTGAAACGGCTAGTTCAAATTCAAGTTCGTTCGAACGAACAAAACAGTACGTTCGAACGAACTATGTAATTTCTGCACAGGTTGAGTGGTTTCTATGGATGATATAAATAGAACCACTCATACCTTCTCTCTCCTATCTTTTTTTTTGCAAAATTTATTCCCCATCCAAAAAGAGAGAAACAACTAGCTTTGATCTTCTTCCATATCTCTTGATAAGTGTGAGACAAACCTCTAGATCATAGATCTAATTCTCGACATCCCTCTTCTATACGATTCCCAACTCACGTGACCGATCACGTTGTAGTGCGTATTAGAAACGTGTAATAGGCTAATTCTTGAATTGTAAAGCCAGCTATAGATCGATAGAAAACGTGTAAATCGATCTAGGCAAAACCTTGTACGAGTGAGTTGGAATTCAATCGAACGCCGAAACGGCACAAGGCCTTCCCGGAGACGTAGGTACTTGCCAATAATCGAATCGGTCGATTAAGCAAGTAAAGGGTGAGTTAAAGCTACAAAGCAACCACCTACCGAACTCCGTAATAAATATCGTGTGTTCATCTCTTTCGGTATTTGCATTCTTTCATTTAAATCATTTTAAGCTTCCGCATAATTTAGAATCGGTATACCTTAGTCGAAAATTGTACGTAAGGATTACCTATTCACCCCCCTCTAGGTTAGAATTAACCAACAATTGGTATCAGAGCAAAATACTAACAGTCTCTTTGTGTAATTGACAACTTGTATACGATCATGGCCAACTCTACCATTCCAAAGATGCATATTACCTATCCAGACAAATTAGATGGTAAGAATTGGAACATTTGGAAAAGGTGCATGCTTAATGTATTCACAATCCAAGGGTTAAGGTCGGTCGTTGAAGAGGGTTTCACAATCGTATCAACTACCGATATTAACGGCAAGGTCGTATTAACATCCGAGTCTTCCTTAAACGAAACCTCGGATATTTACGCCCAAAATCTAATTCTTACCAACATGGTAGGATCTCTCTCCGTCCTAGTAGACGGATGTGATACGTCATGCAAAATGTGGCGTGCTCTCCTAAATCGATTTGAAGGAAACGATCAAATGAAGAGAACCAATCTAATGGGACTCGAACAACAATTTGATAGTTTCCGGATGATCGAGGGTGAATCCGTAGATGATATGTACACTCGTATGAATCATATCAAAAACGGATTCACCGCACTTGGAGAGCCCCTAACAACTTCTCGAGTTGTAGGTAAATTGATTAGAGCTATGCCTACGAGTTGGGAAACCCTAAGAGTGGCATTGGAAACGATGATGGCCACACAAGACATGTCGCCCGAAGAATTGGTAAGTTACTTCCGAAACTTCGAAGCACGACTCAAGCAACTCAATCAAGAGAGTGCCTCGACATCTCACCCCAAAACCATCGCTCTACCCGCCGTAAATGTTAGCGACGATGAGAGTGAAATAGCTCTCTTGGTAAGAAAGTTTCGTGAGTTTAGGTCACATGAACGACGATTCAACAACAACCGCAAGCAACAAAACCTGAAGCCGTATTGTTTCGAGTGCAACAAGAAAGGTCACACGATCGAGACATGTTGGACACTTCATCCCGAACATGCTCCGTGGAACAAAAAGGATGACGAGCGAAAAGATTGGGAACGGCGCGAACCACGACACGAACGAAGAAGCGATGACAAAAGTCGAGAAGAACGACACAAGGACAAAGGTAAAGATTTCAAAAAGAAAAAGGCTTACAAAGCTCATGTAGGAAGATGGGGAGAGACCGATGCCTCAAGTACCTCATCCGATTCGGAGTGCAACTCGGATCGAGAAACCGCAAACTTGGCATTAATGGCGGAGATCAATCCTTCGGTGGACGATGTGGTGGAAAAGGCAATTCAAGCCATGCTCCTCCAACGAGCTTCAATAACGGAACCTCTCGAGCCTAAGACCACAAGTGTCACCTCTCTCGCCTCTACGTCTAACGCAACACATGACCCGGATCATGAGGTATATCTCAATCCCTTTATTAACTTTGTTAAGCCTACCTCACTTGCATGCTCCTTATTCGAAATCAACACAAACTTAGAAATTGAATCGTTCGACGCACTCTTAAGAGACGTTGACTTTCCTCGTCAAAATGAGGGTAAGGTCGAGAGCACGATAGCGGCTCTCGAGGCTAAGGTAGTATCTTTAGAATTGTCGATAACCTCTTATATAAAACAATTAAATGAAGTTAAACGTTTTTCTAAATGTGAATGTCAAACCCTAAAAGGTGAGAATTCACATCTAAAAGTCGAAGTTCAAAATTTAAAAGTTGAAAATATATCCTTGAAGAAATCTTGCGCAATAAATGCATCAAGCGTTCCTTCATTGGATGATGTTTTAAAGGGGTCATTAAATGGACAAAAACCAAATGACAAGTCGGGTCTAGGGTTCAAGAAAGACATCGGTTACAAATCCGGTCTTTCCAAATCCAAAGATCAAACATCAACATGGGAGAACAATCGAAACAATAGTCACGGAAATGCTTTTATGTATCGTGACTATAACCAAGGTAAAAATGTTAAAATGGAACAACCTAAAAATGTTAGGTTTAATAATAAGAATAATCATTTCACACAAACTACATCTCATAGACGCACCGATTTGGGACGAACCGATTGTTTGTTCAAACGGGGACCAAATGGATATTTCTATGAGGTGAAGCACAACACCGACGCATCGTATCAAACAAGGGCTCCCAAACATTTCACTAACACACCAAAACATTTTCAATCGAAAAATTATCATGCAAATCCAAACAAACCGGAATATCAAAAGAAAAACTACCCTAACCAACTCTTTAGTCATTTCGTAAAGAGTTCCGAGACCTTAAATAAGCCTACCATTGCATTTTGTAATTATTGTTGTAAACTAGGTCACATCTCTACTAGTTGCAATCTTCGCAATCCTAAAAATAACTCTCATGTTATGTGGATGCGTAAAGATAGACATACCATGGGACCCTCCACCTCAAAGGGTGTTGGACCAACAAGGAAGTAAGTCATGTGTGACAACATACTCCCTCGACCCACTACCATAAGCCAAATATTGAGGGGGAGTATGAGTATACGGATTCATATTAGATCAATAATCTTGATGAATTTTTTTACTAATATGAATTTATTATAGATGTGCCTAAACACCTCAAATAAGTCATCGAAATGGTGTCTAGACAGTGGTTGCTCTAGACACATGACTTGGAACCGAGAAATGTTCAAATCCCTAAAACCTTTCAAAGGAGGAGACGTTACTTTTGGAGGAAACCAAAAAGGTAAAATTGTCGGTATCGGATCTATAGGAACCACAAATTGGACCCTAGAGAATGTTTACCTTGTTTTAGGACTAAAACATAACTTAATTAGCATAAGCCAATTGTGTGATGCCGGATATTGTGTGAGGTTCGATCAATCCTCATGTATAATTGATCGATCGTTAGACAATATTGCGGTGTGCAAAGGAACTCGACACGAAAATTTGTATTACTTCGATTTTAAATCGTTCGTGCCGGGAATCCATTGTCTCACCGTATCGGAATCGACTTCACGTCTATGGCATAGGAGACTAGGCCATATATGCATGGAGACGATCCACCGGTTGTCAAGAAAAGAACTAGTTAGAGGATTACCCTCGCATAAACTAAAATTGGAAGGATTATGCGACGCATGTGAAAAAGGTAAGCACGCAAAATCGTCGAATTTCAAGTCAAAGGACATCGTTACGACAAAACGACCTCTTCAACTCATCCACCTCGATCTTTGCGGACCAATGAGTGTCTCAAGTTTAGGTAATAAAAGGTATATGTTTGTTATTGTCGATGATTATTCCCGCTTCACTTGGGTATATTATTTAATCCATAAAAGTGAAACGTGTGACATATTCATCAAATTTTGCAAAGTTGTTGAAAACGAAACAAACACTTCCATTGTCAAAATTCGAAGTGACAACGGAGGTGAATTCAAAAATGCAAAGTTTGATGAATATTGCCATAATAAGGGATATATACGTGAATTTTTGGCTCCTCGTACACCTCAACAAAATGGTGTAGTTGAGCGCAAAAATCGCACGTTAATTGAACTCGCTCGTACCATGTTAAATGAGCATCCCTCTCCAAAATATCTTTGGGCGGAAGCGGTTAACACCGCATGTCATGTCGTTAATCGACTAAGCCTAAGACCATTTTTGAAGAAAACGCCCTATGAGCTATGGTACGGGCGAAATCCGAATATCTCGTACATGAGAGTATTCGGATGCAAAAGTTTCATTTTAGATGAATCAAATCATATAGACAAGCTTGACCCAAAATCAATCGAAGGAATTTTTGTGGGATACTCAAGCACAAGTAAAGCGTATAGGGTTTACATAAAATCCTCACGGATAGTATGTGAGTCTGTTCATGTACATTTTGATGAAACTAACAAAGAAGCCGAGAAAGGTATTCACAATGTAGGTACACAAGAAGAAGAAGTTGTGGAAGCACCACAAAGATCCACATCACTCGAGCATAGGCTCCTTGATCTCACTCTAGATGAAGGTGAAAACCAAGCAAATGATCATGATGTTCAAGAAGAAGAAGCCATCGAAACTCAATACCAAATTCCCGAAGTTCTCCGGGAAGTATCGGCTCATCCTCTCTCTAATGTAGTAGGAGATCCAAGAGATGGTGTTCAAACTCGATCGCGTGTCCAAAATTATGTAGCTCACTGCGCCTACCTCTCCCACATAGAACCAAAATCCTTCAAAGAAGCCAACAATGATGAGGATTGGATTTTGGCCATGCAAGAGGAATTAGAGCAATTCGAACGAAACAAGGTATGGACGTTAGTACCAAGGCCAACCACTAGATCCATCATTGGCACCCGATGGATCTATCGTAACAAACTCGACGAACACGGAAATGTGGTACGAAACAAAGCAAGACTCGTAGCTCAAGGTTTCAAACAACAAGAAGGCATTGATTTTGAAGAAACCTTTGCCCCGGTAGCTCGTTTGGAATCTATACGACTTCTCTTGGCCTACGCCGCCATCAAAGGTTTCACGCTCTACCAAATGGACGTCAAGAGTGCGTTTCTAAACGGAGAAATCGAAGAAGAAGTGTACGTTGAACAACCTCCGGGTTTCAAAGATCCGAAAAACCCCAATCACGTGTGCAAGCTTTCGAAAGCATTATATGGGTTGAAGCAAGCTCCTCGAGCATGGTACGGACGTCTATCGACCTTCCTTCTCTCAAATGGTTTCAACCGGGGTAAAATCGACACCACTCTCTTCACACGTAAAAAGGGAGAATCTATTTTACTTATTCAAATTTATGTCGACGATATTATTTTTGGATCTAGTGACCCGGCACTTGCCGAAGATTTCTCGATTCTTATGCACAGTGAATTTGCCATGAGTATGATGGGTGAACTCACATTCTTTCTTGGACTTCAAGTCAAACAATCATCCGAGGGCATTTTCGTAAATCAATCCAAATACACTCGCGAACTTCTCAAGCGGTTCGAGCTAGATCAAACGAAGACGAGCGATACGCCCATGGCCAAGGAATCCAAATTGGATGCGGATGAGGATGGCGAAGCTTTTGACATAACGGAATATCGAGGAATGATCGGAAGCTTGTTGTATCTCACGGCAAGTCGACCCGACATTATGTTCGCCGTATGTCTATGCGCCCGTTTCCAAGCAAATCCCAAGGTATCACACTATACCGCCGTAAAACGAATTTTCAGGTACCTCAAGGGAACAATCGACTTAGGGATTTGGTATGGTCATAGTGGAAATCTCGCCTTGATCGGGTATACGGATGCGGATTTTGCTGGATCTCGGGTTGACCGCAAAAGCACGAGTGGAACTTGCCAATTCATAGGTGGGTCACTCGTCTCGTGGTCAAGCCGAAAGCAACATTCCATTGCCCTATCAACGGCCGAGGCCGAATATGTAGCGGCGGGAAGTTGTTGTGCCCAACTACTATGGCTAAACCAAACTCTAGGTGATTACGGGCTTAATTTTCGAAAAATTCCAATCTTGTGCGACAACACTAGCGCAATATGCATCTCGAAAAATCCCGTCCACCATTCGAGAACAAAACATATAGACATCCGTCATCACTTCATTCGAGACCACGTGGAAAAAGAAGACGTAAAACTCGAAAAGGTGGATACACTAGATCAAATCGCCGACATATTCACAAAACCCCTACCTTTCGCTCAATTCTCCATCTTAAGGTTGAAACTAGGTATGCTCTATCTCAAAAGTTAAAATATGTCATTTACTATCATTGGAGCATCGATTGTCGAAAAATTTTAGCAAGTCTTAACATATCCAAAATTATTTTGTCGTTGGTCCTAAACCTACGTTTTGGTGCATTGGTACATGTACATTTATATGCATGTCCTAAAAACTCATTTTTGTATTTTATATTTTCGAAAATAAGCAAAATCACCAGAATTGTGTGCGTTCGAACGCACTTAATGTTCGTTCGAACGAACTAAAATATAAGCCAAACCTTCGAAATCATATCTCAGTTTGGCCGAACGCTCCACATTAGTTCGAACGAACTGTCAACATTCGTTCGAACGAACTACATGTGTAAAGAATAACCCATTCGTTCGAACCCATCACCCACCTTGGTTCGAACGAACTATACTGAAAACTGAACTTTCGCCCATTCGTTCGAACGAACCATGCATGTGCGTTCGAACGAACCTCTCGGGAAAACCAATATAATCTTGAAACCGTCACCTCCACTTCCACCTCTTCCACTTCTCACTCCTCAAAACCGACCTTATCTCTTCCACTACTCCATTAGAACACTTTCAGTTCACACCCTCTCTATTTAAACCCTCCAAAATCAACAAACTCACTCATCTTGCTCAAAATTTCTCTTTCCATCCGAAAATCCGAAAATCTCACTCGAATAGCTCTATTTTCGCTCAAATGACAAGCCGCAAGGGAAAGAAGGTTGCTTCCAAGCCTGCAAGAGGACCATTTCCTCGTTTTGACTTCAACGACACCGGCAACACCTACCTGTTCAGAGATGCCGCTGCCGGAGTTACTTATCGCGAAAAATATTCGAAGAAATCGGTCAGCATCGGGTATTACTATCAACTTCCTTCCAACATTCCCATTCTATCCAACATTGTTGATTCCATCGAAGATCGGTGGCAAATTGCTGGGTTGTGCTCCCTCAATCGCACTTCGTATGAGGTAGTTACGAAATTGTTCTATGCGAATGCCGTTTTCAACTACGACGACAACGAAATCAAGAGTTACCTTTTTGGACAATCTATCACTATCAATGTGGAGTCGCTATGTCAATGGCTTGGGCTAGTGAACGACGGGGAACACACCTATATTAGTCGTGCCGACCAAGTTCACGACACCACCTACAATCAAATTGAGAAGGTGGTTACCAACGACAATCTCGTCTCTTCGGCCACGCAACTCTCGGCACCTCTTCGTTTCGTGTGGCAAATTGGTAATAATATTCTCACTCCCGTCTCTAAACTCAAAGCGAATTTCGACAAACGAAACGTTACCCTTCTCTACCGATTATGGTACGCGAGTGAAGATCGCATCAACATTCCGATTCTCATCCTCAAACACATGGAATCGATCATGCGTCTCAAGGTTTCCTCTCTCCCATATGGAAGCATCATCGCCTTAGCATGCGACCGATTGGACATCGATATTCCAACCGACCAATGGGACCTCGGACGTTCCGAGCCCACAAACCTGGGATCTCCCGAACACCTATCTCGAATTGGATACTCAGACAAGAAAATCGGTCAATTGGATTACTCTCAAACACAAGGTGGAAGAAACCCTACCCTCATCGAAAATTGGGTTTTGGACGAACCCTCGGATCGCCACAAACTTCCTGATAATCCTACCGAGTGGACCCAACCTCCCGATGATGCACCGGTTCCCCCGCGTAAACGAAAAACAAGAGCCACACCAAGTGCGGGCCCGTCTAATCCGACCACCGCCGACTCACATGCACCGGGTTTCAATATGGAGGAGATCCGTGGCATGATGGAAGCCATGCAAACTCGAGCTCACGAGGAAAGTATGTGGGTTCGTGATCAAGTCTACGAGGATAATGCACGGACTAGAGCACACAACACCAAACTCTTCGAAAATCTCTACGCTCACCTTGACTCTCGCTTCGGACCATGGAATCCTCCTACGGACGCACCGCCATCATTTAATCCGGATCAACCTTGGAATCTCGGCACCGATGACCCTTCCGAGTATAATCCGGGCGGCCCAACTCTTTAGAACCTATCCCTCCGGCTTTACCTATTTTCCGAGCTTATTAAATCATATTTTCTAAATTTAAACTTTGTTTTAGCATGTAGTACCATGTATGGGTGTGTTTGCATGATATGTGGTTGTAGTAGTATTATTAATCTATGTTATGTTCTAGTTCATGTCATGAGTTAATTAGTTGAAACCCAAATGATGTATTTCTATTTTGATGATTATGAGTAATGTCGTTTTTTAAATTTATGTGTTCAAAACTATTCTTTTCATCATAATTGTTAAAATCATAACTCCAACCACAAATCACAACTTGCTAAAATTCTTATTATCTACGAGCCTACGACTGAAAAATTCATATTCTTAGGGGGAGCTCGTATTTAGGGGGAGCTTTCCGGTTCGGTTCTATTAGCTCCCTTTTGATCATTTCAAAAAGGGGGAGAAAAGAGATCGTACGGAAAGTTTTTCGATAACCGACAAAACTCTCCAATCGACAGTGTTTTGAAATTAATCAAAAGGGGGAGTTTGTTGATCCAAATATCCTATGGTTTGATTATATCAAAACACTGTCAATACTAACGGTTTCAGTTAAGACCAACTTGTAGGAGAAGTAGGTACAACGGACCAAGAATGATCAAGACGAAGATCATCCGTGAAAGGAAAGGCGTCAAGACATTGAAGAACTCAAGACGTTGAAGCCTTCCGTGAGTTGGGATCATCAAAATAAACCCTAGGTATTCCAAAGAACATCTCATACTTATCAAGATCAAAAGATAAATTCGAAACACGATGATCAACAAGGAAAATCACCATACCAATTTATGGTTCGTTCGAACTAACCAATAGTGCGTTCGAACGAACCAAGACCTGGTATGGTGAGAAAACTCACAAAACTAGAGCAAATAAATATTCGTTCGAACGAACATATATGTTCGTTCGAACGAACATTTTTGGTTCGTTCAACTCAAGGACGAACCATGAACCACTCTAAGTTCGTTCAGTTTGGTTCGTTCAACTTAAGGACGAACCATGAACCATTCTATGTTCGTTCGAACGTAACTAATAATTCGTTCGAACGAACTGAAACCTGGTGTTGTGAGAAAAACAAACAAATCTAGACACAATAAATGTTCGTTGGAACGAACCACTACGTGCGTTCGAACGAACCTCCATGGTTCGTTCTTGATCAAAAGAACGAACCAAGAACAAATCCATGTTCGTTCGAACGAACATAATTATTCGTTCGAACAAACTCATCGTGTTTATGAAAATTCCTTTGAAACGGCTAGTTCAAATTCAAGTTCGTTCGAACGAACAAAACAGTACGTTCGAACGAACTATGTAATTTCTGCACAGGTTGAGTGGTTTCTATGGATGATATAAATAGAACCACTCATACCTTCTCTCTCCTATCTTTTTTTTTGCAAAATTTATTCCCCATCCAAAAAGAGAGAAACAACTAGCTTTGATCTTCTTCCATATCTCTTGATAAGTGTGAGACAAACCTCTAGATCATAGATCTAATTCTCGACATCCCTCTTCTATACGATTCCCAACTCACGTGACCGATCACGTTGTAGTGCGTATTAGAAACGTGTAATAGGCTAATTCTTGAATTGTAAAGCCAGCTATAGATCGATAGAAAACGTGTAAATCGATCTAGGCAAAACCTTGTACGAGTGAGTTGGAATTCAATCGAACGCCGAAACGGCACAAGGCCTTCCCGGAGACGTAGGTACTTGCCAATAATCGAATCGGTCGATTAAGCAAGTAAAGGGTGAGTTAAAGCTACAAAGCAACCACCTACCGAACTCCGTAATAAATATCGTGTGTTCATCTCTTTCGGTATTTGCATTCTTTCATTTAAATCATTTTAAGCTTCCGCATAATTTAGAATCGGTATACCTTAGTCGAAAATTGTACGTAAGGATTACCTATTCACCCCCCTCTAGGTTAGAATTAACCAACAAATTGCACCTCTTACCGGGGAGAGACTCGTCACTTCTCCTAGCAATTTACAAGCCATTTGTTTACATCCTCCGATATTAGCGTTACTAATAGATCCGTGGAGACTGTCTTGAACGCGAAGATCCTCCTATTTCTTTCTTTCCATAAATGCCATCCCGTTGCAAGCCAAATCGTATCCCATTTTTTTATTGTGAAACTTGTCTCCCCCTATCCTATTCGCTGTCCAAAATCGTAGAAGTTGTCCTCACATTATATGGATGATAAGTTCATATGAACAAATAATTAATTGATTCTACTTTTCCTTCACACCATATGGATGATAATTTCATATAAATTAGTTGTTAACTACTACATCATGATAATGTGAGGACAAAGAATAATATCTTTGATCAACCCCAAAATCCAAATATTTTCCAAATATTTTCCAATCAAGAAATAATCCAAATCAACCCCAAAATCCCAACAAAATATAATATGCCCCCATGAACAAATAATAATATCTTTGATGCGTCAACCGAGGAGGGGTTAATTGGATGGGTAAATATATTAGGGAAATTCTACCTTGCCAGCAGATTTCAACACAACATCCTCGATTCCCTAATTAACCCACTTAATTAAGATCCCAATTAACAAGAAAAATTGAATTAATAATTTTTAAATATTGATTACCATTTGTTAATCCAGAGAGATGTTAATTATCACGTTAATCAATTCACATGTGTTTATTCATAAGTTAATTAAGTGGGTTAATTAGGGAATTGAGGATGTTGTGTTGAAATCTAGTGGCACAGTATATGCCCTCAATTGAATGGTTCAAATTTGGTTAGATAGATAATAAGATTATTTATAACCTTCATGTAGAAATATATTTCATATGAACGAAGTATCAGTGTCGTTTCAATGAAATACCGAAAGAATGCAACAGTATGACATACAGTTAGTAAAACTGTTATAACTTTTAACTTTTGCATACAAACTCCAATTGGGTCAGGCCAAATTGGGTTGGGTAGATAATAAGATTATCTACAACTTTCGTGCAGGTTGATTTTCTGTCAGAAGAATTTACCAATTTCGTATGGACAGAATACTGAACATGTTCAAGCAGTTTTCTGTGTGAAAGGGTGTATATTGGATATACATAACTTTTGGCCCATCCTTATCCTATGTGATATAAATAGGATGTTTTTTTCTCTCTCTCTCTCTCTCTCTCTCTCTCTCTCTCTCTCTCTCCAGTTAATTTGATTCAGTCCAACCTGTTGAATTAATAAGATTAATTCAGAATATTGAGAGTCTTCTTTCTAAGAGCGAAAGAGTGCAAAGAGAGAAAATCGAGAAAAATAGTTTTTCTCGGTGTAGAGAATCGATCTAATCAAGCAAGTTCGCCGGTGCTTCGTCTAGGCAGTTGCACCCGCGACCAACGTCTTCCGACTCAAGGTGGATACATGTAGAGGAGCGACACTTGTGGCTCTTCGATTGTGATCAAACCAAAGGAGCAAAATTGTCGGCTGTGGAAGAGTGTGGACATGGGACGCACGAAAGACAACCGGAGGCGTGTCAAGACGGTGGGAGACGTGTGGTATGGGACGCACGGGCTAGTCATCAACGTGACACCGGAGAAGGAAATGATGCGAGCGATCAACCCGTCGTGCGTGATCAATTTTACGATGGTAATCGTCTATCCTTCTATTGCATCGTACCTTCAAAGTCATGGCGTGATCTTGGATTTTGGGAACCGGACCGGACCTTCATAACCGCTGCGCTGGCTCGGGGTCGGGTGAATTCCCAACAGTGGTATCAGAGCGATCGCCATCGATTCGAGGGTCGAATCATAGTCATATATTCGATATACGCACGGGTTATCAAAGTTCGTACCCGTTTGCATGATGTTACATATAAAGAATCAAATTTCGTTAAAATCACAAGTGCAATTCACTAGAGATCAATCAAAAGTTGATTGAGAGTATCTAGGAATGATCGTGAAAAAGTTTCATGATTTATCGTTTTAGAAACGAGCGAAAACGGAAGAAACGGCGAAATCTGCAGAAAAACAGTTTTTCTGCCGCCCCGGGGGCAATTTGTGGCGCCCCGGACGCGTCCCGGGCATGGTTTTCTCGCGCCCCATGGCCCCTGCATTACAACGGATGGGGCAGTCCGTTACAACGGACCCCCTTCGGGATGCTGATTTTGTTTTCGCGATAACTTTGGCTACGAAGCTCGGAATTTTGACTTCTTTATATCGATACGATCGGAATCAATCATACTATCATATAAACAAGTAATTATTTATTTAGAATAATTAATCTCCCTAATTAGTGCATATGCATTTATGAAAATCTTGTGATAGTGATATAATATGATTATGTCACGAATTAATGAAACATGAAAGCCATGATCCCTCATAATATTTAAGTCGTGGAAATGCCTTCCATTTCAACAATCATCGAAATTGGTATCACAATGTGTGTGTTGTTAGGCCTTCGTCATGCACACACGTTGTTGGTATTAATGGGTGGCAAACGTTAAATGGGGACTCACGTGTTGTTAGGCCTTCGTCATGCACGTGAGTGGTCCACTTGAACGATACGTTTGATATGGTTATGACTTAACCGTCCATGCCAATCCGATTGGAGTTCGGGGCATAGTTAGAATGCACACACGGAAATGAGATTGCATATGATACGAACCATCACCGAAATTCTATAAAAGTTGAGAGTCGCATATGATGCGATTGGATTATATCCTACCTAAATAAGCCAGATCCCACTCGACAGGCCTTCGTCACTTGTGGGAGGATTGCGAAATATGGATCTCGAGTGTTATGGACTTGGAGTCCCGTATCGGTATGAGGGTTATCGATTCGATAAAATAACACTGTCATATAATCATCATGTAAGCATATAGATTAAGTACGCACGGTTAGGAGCTTAATTTTCATCATCCGTTTAGAATTATGTTTTCTAGCAACACCAAATATATCGATGAGATCGATATGATAGTCAAATAATAGTTCTTAGACTTAAAGGAACGTGTTGGACACGGAAAATGGTAAATTCGGGGTTCAAGGCTTTGGCTTTAGAGAAAGCCAGGTTCGATAAGCATTAAGAAGGAATCGAACAATATTACGTGCCTTGCGGTGGCATGTAGAGACGCAAATTTCTCAAAATTGTTTTGAGAATTCGAGTGCATATGAAAGTAATACACAACGCTCATGAAATAGTTTCAAGAGCTAGAGCGCGTTGAATGGTTCGATGCGGCTCAAAGAGTAGGTTAATTTTGAGACGCCTTATGGGTCTTTGATTAACACTCGTGTGTTGATGGTACGAGATTTGATCTTCGTGACCGGAATATCATATGCATTCGATAGATAAGTCGATCCCGGAATTGCATGAGATGCGATGTAAATTTGAATAGGAGATGCTTGTAGTGTCCAAGGAATCCAAAGCATAGAGATGCGTGGATGTCCTTGTAATTCAAAGGCGGGATCGAAAGAAATAAATATCTAAGGGTATTTTGGGAAAATGTTTTCCAAACAGAAAGTTCGGACAAGGATTTGTCCAAACTAATGACTCAAAGAACGGTGAAATTCGAGGAGGATTAAACCTAGAAGTTGATTGTTTCTTTTGGCATTGCCGTCTTGGCCATATAAATGAGATACGTGTATCTAGATTCCATATTATGGATTGCTAGAATCAATCGAATTACATTCAATTGGTTAAACGCGATACTTATTTATTAGGCAAGACGACAAAGTGCATCATTCTCCAAACGTTGGAGAAAGATCCAACGAATTATTGGAACTTACATATACATGTAGATGATCTGATAAGTTCCGAGGCAAGAGGAGGCTATCTGTATTTTGTTACGTTTACGGGCGGTTAAAGTAGATAAGGTAATATCTATTTAATCTGTGTCGAAGCGGAGATTTTTGAAAGGTTCAAAGAGTTTCAAAAACAAAATACAAAATTGACTAAGCAAGAAAATCAAAGCCCTTTGATAGGATCGAGGAGGCGAATATTTGAGCTACGCATTTCGATAGGATCGAGAAGGCGAATATTTGAGTTATGAGTATTGATGATCATTTATCATTGTGGAATCGTTTCACGATTACCTTTATTCGGAACATTGAGATGTGTCCGAAAAGAGGAAATGAACGCATGCTGGACATGGTTCGATAAATGATAAATCAAACGGATCTCCCAAAAATATTTTGGGGATACGCCCTTGAGACAGCGGCACTAATGAATGGTTGCATATAAGATATGGACCATAAACCTTCTAATCGGTACAAAAGACGCTATATGAGATATGGATCGGAATGGTTCCGAAGTTGTCATTTGTACAGATTTAGGATGTGAGTAAATTTCGAAATTTGTTTCGGTTAAACTCAATCCCAAATCTGAAAATTGTGCGTTTATGATATATCCTTAAGGAAACTAAAGGGTATTAGTTCTAACGTCCCGACAAAAATGAGATTTTCGTGGCTCGAAGAGATGCCTTTTTGGAGGAGGACATAATGCGCACAAGTTTAGAACTTGATGCCATTTATCTCTACGCGGGCTAGTGGGAGTAGAATAAATCTCGAAAGAGTTCGAGATCTGAAAATGAACATTGTGCCGATGAAAGCTGACACGACTTCATCAAGAGTTGATGAATACGAGTCGAACACACAAAGGAATGTTTCGTAGATCGAGTAGGCTATATCATAAACTGATAAATACGGATTTATCATTGCTAATGATGATAGATCGAAATCATATGATGATTCGATATCCTACAAAGATACTATGAAAAATAACGGTTCCACATGGCAAGGTGCCATGAAATCTGAGATTCGATCTGTGTAAATTATCAAGTTTAGAACTTGATTTCATTACTTTCAGGGTTAGACCGTGAAATGTGAATGGGTTTTCAAGATGAGAACCGACACGGATAGGAATACGAATATAACAAAGCGAGGCTAGTAGCGAAAAGTTTCAAATATTTCATAGTCGGACTGTGAAGAAACGTTTTCACATGTTGCCATGCCTTTACATTCTCAAAATTCTGCTTGTCATGGTCGCATATTAAGACTATGTGATGTGGCAAAATGGATGTCAAAACCGAATTTCTTGACAGAAATTTTATGAAAGGATGTGTACTTGACACAACCTTACGGTTTTGTCGATTCATAAGAATCAGGGATAGGATATGCATGCTTTAACGATCCATATGATGGATTAGAGAAAGAATCTCGGAATTGGAATATTCGTTTGGACGAAGTTATAAACTATTATAACATTGTCGGAATGAATGGAAACTTTGTGTACCCGTGAAGGTTAGTAAGAGCCGCGTTATATTTCTTGTAACGACAAAGGATTTAGGCGAGAACCGCTTATGAATTAAGCGTGATGATCTATAGGATAAATCTAAAAAGTTCCTCGTTCTATATTATAGCACGTATATCGACATGTTGTTGAAAATGGTTTTCAACATATAACTCCTTGGCGGAGTTAAATCGAAATGTCGAATGACTGAAATTTTCTACGGCTCAATGTGAAACATCAAGTAGGGCAGAAAATAATAATATGATGCTTTACATTTGATGTGAGGATCTATTATATCTATCATGATATGTATGTGGCTATACGTCGTACACATAGAGTGTCTAGTTTACCGTCAATAAAATCCAAGGGAATCACACGTGTTTGAATGTAATGCGATTACATGAGACTAACTCGTGTGAATGTATAATGGTTATACATATATATACATAATGATTATGTATATTTAAACCCATCATGATTTGTATTGATAGCGGTGAAGTTTATCCTTGAATACTTTACGAAAGAATTCAGGATTTTATTTTATCTATAATGGTACGGAGGACGTGTTGGTTATAAAGAGTTATAACAACGACATTTTCCAAATATTTAGCACGTACAAATATGTAGCACGACTTTCGATCACAAAGTGTGTACATGATTTGCTTAAACGAAAACATGGTTATGTGGAAAGGTTCCACATGACCAATAATTTATGATTCTTTTTACGGAGGCAAGTATATTGCGATTATTAATCGTAAAAGGAAGCGGTGTGGATCAAGAATACATGACCAAACTCGAGTAGTCACGAGTTATCGGATTTATGGTTGTGTATTGCGTGATACGCAATAGTACAAGCCAAAAATGCCGAGGTCAAAACCACTTCTAGCCAATACTCAGAAAATTTCATTTGATCCATGAAATTTTGTGAAAAGATGTGATCGTAGGTATTGGAAATGTTCCAAACCTGATGAAGATTAACACTAGCAGCAACGTGCGGACCCGTTTACAAAACCGCTCTCTCTAGTCGCGCATGATTGTCATGCGATGACTATGGGTATGAGATACCTAGAGGAGGAAGAATAGAGTAGAGTGTAGTTATCTAATACGATAGTCCTCGCAGGTTGTGGGTATGGAGATACCCATAGGTAAACGTTGTATCACCCAAATACTTAATCCATATGAATGCATCATTTTAAAAAATTTGTTTACTTGAATTAATATGCATTCACCTTATATGAAAACTGTATGCGGGTTGTGTAATTTGATTACATGAACCCTGATTTGAACTTGTGTGGACGTCGACATAATACGTGATTATGTGCAGCGAAACCGTCACACCTAAAGTTTCATTTCTAAACAACCCTAGTCATGATTCAGTTTGCTTAAGAGAGAAGCACATCTATTATCAGATAATAGACTGAACGTGTACACTAGTACGTTAGCCGAGGAGATGATTATGTTTTGCTAATCATAGGACAGAGGTGTTTGTCGAATCGGGAACTTAGATATATGCTAGGTGACATATATTGTATATGACCGAAGCCGCGAGACCATGACATGGTTTAGTCATTATGGATGGACTTGCGACGAGTAGGGTATTAGGTTCTTCATACTTGAGGAGACCATTGATTGCGTTACGTGCGTAACACAATGCTTTGATATGACCTTACGCTCACCGTAACAGGGAGTCAAAACGGTCATCATTGGGTATTGTCCGAAACACGGAATTCAATGTGAGTCTCCAATATAGGAATTGTTTATTCCGAAAGGAAGAGATATCTCTTTGGCCACTCGATGAATTGATTAACGAAAACTACGGCCGTAGTCAATGATATTAACGGTTAATATCGATTGAAATTGTTAAATCAGTTCGGAATTGAGGAATAAGTATAGTTAATCAAAATATAAGGATGACTACCACCATGCCTTTTGATTAACGGATATCGCTAATAAGAGAACTAATAACCGCTATTCGAGATATGCACAATGATCACAATCATTTTTCGTTTTAACATGGGTAGCAATGATGGAGTGACTAGATCCCGCTCATGGGCTTGTAGGCTTTGGAAACAGCCTACTGCCATCGTTAAACGAACCTACATGGTCACACAACGAATCGTACTAAGTCGGGCATGATTATAAAATTGGCACATGAGATGTGCATAGCTTGGTATTTTGATACGCAAGCTATATTCTCTAAAATCATGCATATTGGATATGCATGAGTACCTTCTATGTAGATCTGAAATTGAGTGGGAGACTGAAGGAAATACAGTTTCGGATCAACCGTAAAAGTGTACACAAGGATGAACGAATGTAAGCGTACATTTGTGGTCATAACTTTCAGTAGGAAAATTCAATTTGAATGGTTCGAATTGGGTTAGATAGATAATAAGATTATCTATAACCTTCATGTAGAAATATATTTCGTATGAACGAAGTATCATTGTCGTTTCAATGAAATACCGAAAGGGTGCAACCGTATGACATACAGTTCGTAAAACTGTCATAACCTTTTCATACGAACTCCAATTGGGTCAGGACAAATTGGGTTGGGTAGATAATAAGATTATATACAACTTTCGTGTAGGTTGATTTTCTGTCATGATCTTGAATTTTGGGAACCGGACCGGGCCTTCAAAACCGCTGCGCGGGCTCGGGGTCGGGTGAATTACCAACACTATTAACATTTTTGTAATGATTCAAATTACAATGAAAATAATAGATAATATCAAAGTTAATAGCGAAAATAATTTAATAAATAATATCAAAATTTAATTTAATTTAACATAAACATAAACATAAATTATTTAATATCATGTGATATTTTTAAAATTTACATTAAAAAAATAACCATTCTATTTGATAGGTGTTTGTAAGTTAAAGAAGTTATTTAGATGTATAAACTATTTTTTTTAGTTCATATTAGTTATTTTAAATTTTAATATTAAAGTTTCTTGAACATACACAAGTATACTCTACTTAGTATTATATTAGATTTTTATAATCATAATATTTTCAAAAATATATAATCATACTTAAAATTCTATTATGCAAATGTGCATTTTTGCATTGTATTTTCTGAGCTAATATCTTTTCAAATTCAAATTATAAAAAAAGTATGTACGAACTATATTAATATGAATGTCAAACAAAAGAGCAAATTGAAACAAATATATTTGATGAATTTTTAAAATTGAAGTTCTAAAAATAATATTAATATATGTTGCATGTTTTATATAGTATTACATCTATATAATTTTTTATCTCCCATTACATTCATGTTTGATAATGTAATTTTGTGTGAAATGATAAATAATTGAATATAATTAGTGTAACGTGAATCTAGATAATAATAATTGTCCACGTCATTAATATATGATGATATGACTTTTTAAAAATATTTAAAATATGCTATAAAATAAACGACACATAAATAATTGCAAAGAAAATATGGTTATAAAAATCATTGATTAATTGATGATTTAAATTTTATCACATATCATAATCTAATAATTGAAATGAATGTAATGATATTATACTAGAAAATTATATATAGTTAGATCCAAAATAAAGACGTGGATATATTGAAACCAAGAAAAACTTCCTCGTCATGCACAAATTTCAATTTTAATAATTTTTGTTATGAAGGTAGAGCATTATATATGTCCTCTCGTTTCTAATTGTATTTCTTGAGATTGTGCCGTGACGATCTACAAGTTTCTCGCCTCAATTGCTGCATCGACTGGTCTCGTTTGGCTTGCTCGTTGCGCTGTGCTGCCTCCGATGCTGCTTCGACTGGTCTCGTTTGGAAGAAGAGAGGAGAAAATATCTGGTAATGTTGAAAGCAAAATACGGGCGATATAAATCCGAGAATTATAATTACAAACCATTGCGAGACGCGATGTAATAATTGTAATGTAATGCATAATTTGCGGGTATTTATCCGAGAATTATAATTACAAAATACGGGCGATTATAAAACATGCATAATTATGCATGTTTTATATAGTATTACATCTATATAATTTTTATCTCCCATTACATTCATGTTTGATAATGTAATTTTGTGTGAAATGATAAATAATTGAATAGAATTAGTGTAACGTGAATCTAGATAATAATAATTGTCCACGTCATTAATATATGATGATATGACTTTTTAAAAATATTTAAAATATGCTATAAAATAAACGACACATAAATAATTGCAAAGAAAATATGGTTATAAAAATCATTGATTAATTGATGATTTAAATTTTATCACATATCATAATCTAATAATTGAAATGAATGTAATGATATTATACTAGAAAATTATATATAGTTAGATCCAAAATAAAGACGTGGATATATTGAAACCAAGAAAAACTTTCTCGTCATGCACAAATTTCAATTTTAATAATTTTTGTTATGAAGGTAGAGCATTATATATGTCCTCTCGTTTCTAATTGTATTTCTTGAGATTGTGCCGTGACGATCTACAAGTTTCTCGCCTCAATTGCTGCATCGACTGGTCTCGTTTGGCTTGCTCGTTGCGCTGTGCTGCCTCCGATGCTGCTTCGACTGGTCTCGTTTGGAAGAAGAGAGGAGAAAATATCTGGTAATGTTGAAAGCAAAATACGGGCGATATAAATCCGAGAATTATAATTACAAACCATTGCGAGACGCGATGTAATAATTGTAATGTAATGCATAATTTGCGGGTATTTATCTATGAGATAAACATACATGAGATATGATGTTTTAAAATTTAAACCAAATATTGTTCCGATATAGTAAACTTAAATAATCTGAAGCAATGCCTCAATATAATTTATCTTAATATTGTGAATGATTGTACATAATTGTCAGCAAATAATTTGCTTTCTCTCTTCTCACCAATTCATAAAGATAAAAAAAATAGCGTACTTCAATTCAGCTTCAAAATCCAGCAAAAAAACTAAAAACATCATCAATCAAGAACAAACCAAAATTTCCTCAACATATCAAAACCTTTAAAAAGCACTTCAAAAACACTCAATTTTCCTCAAGGCCTTTGCTTTCGCGATGAAAGCCTTGATTTCTTCATCGGAAGGAGGCGAAGCCATCCATTCTTCACAAACAAGGAAATACATTTCTCCACGGCGCAATTGTTGCTTCGGTGGAATCGATCGAGTCATAATCACCTTCGGACGAACATGACCGGTCCTCAACAAGAGACAATCTGGACAGTCGATCAATATATTACCAGCGTAGATCGGCCATTGAGTTCGCCTTTGCACGTTGCCTCCTCTGTCGATAACGTATATCGCCTTGTCGAATAAGCAAGAGATCGAGCCCCCCATTTTCTCTTTCGATTCTTCGAAATGAATGTTTTTTCGTTATTTTCATCTGTTTCTATTTCTTGTGTAGGTATATATAGAGATAAAACGTGGTGATTGTGAAGCTAGTCTCAGTTTTATTTTTAGCAAAAAGCTAATTTTGGTATTCACTATTCATGGCTTAAATAGTTTTATTAGTTTTTATAGGCCATTTTGATTTTCAAACTTTTCGTAATAAGGCCCATTTTAATTTTCATATTTTTGAGGGTATATATGAAGAAAAACAAAACCCACAGCAAAAGGATCATCGTGGTTTCTTCTTCTTCGCTTGTTCACTGTGTACGATTACTTACTACCGCCAGATATGAGTAGATTTGCGTCGCTTCTTTGCCGGAGGAAAACTCTTACCTTGATCTCTGAGATCAAGGGTTTTTCTAGGATACCCAATGAATCTTCTTCTCTTCTTTCCAGTTCGAGATTCTCTGTTTCCGAGAACTGCGAAAGATGCTTCTTTTCGCGATTCAGCTCGTTTCAAGCATTCAAATCGATACCCAAGGTTGTTGGAACTTTTGAATCTTCAATTGTTGAATTTTACCTCAAATTGTTATAATTTGGCCATTAATTCCTCATTTTGCAGAATTTCTTCACCCAACCAACACGCAATGCATCAACAGCCGCAATACTAAACACCAGTGCATCAACATCAACAAATACAGGGGTCAAATTACTAGTAACGAAAGGACCCAAAGCGCAAAAATCAGTAGCGACCTGGCTATTCACTTGCTCCGCTTGGGTTTTCACTCTGGTCGTCCTTGGCGGGATCACTCGTCTGACAAGATCCGGCCTTTCAATGACCGATTGGAAATTCACCGGCGCCCTCCCTCCTCTCTCCCACTCCGAATGGCAAAACGAATTTCAAAAATACCAACAATCCCCTGAATACCAAAGGTAAATTCACTCATTCCACTTCTCCCAAATCACAAACCTACCCATCAATTCTTCTACATTTGATTTCGCAGAGTAAATAGAGGGATGAATATCGACGAATTCAAATTCATATACTGGATGGAATACGCGCATAGAATGTGGGGACGAGGATTAGGGTTAGCATTTGCATTTCCTTTCGCTTATTTCCTTTCAAAAGGGTATATTACTCGCCAACTCGGAATTAGACTCTCCGCTCTTTTCTCCCTCGGCGCTTGCCAAGGCCTCATTGGCTGGTGGATGGTCAAAAGCGGCCTCGAGGTAGTCCATTTTGCACTATAACACCCCCCAAAAAAAAGCAAAATTTACAATTACGTCCTTTTTAAAATAGGAGCCGAAATCAGAGTGGGTGCAGCCGAGAGTGAGTCCGTACAGACTCGCGACGCATCTGACATCAGCATTTGTGATTTATTGCGGAATATTCTGGACGGCTCTTTCTGTGATCATGCCTGGTCCGCCAGCTGGATCCATGGACCATGTCCACGGCGCAACCAGAATAAGACGACTCGCCCTGCCTCTCAGTCTCCTCGTCGGCCTCACTGCCGCCTCCGGCGCCTTCGTCGCTGGCAACGACGCTGTACTTTTATTTACTTTTTTGTCTTTTTCCTCAATTATATTATTTATTAATTATTTTATTTATTTTAGGGGCATGCATTTAATACGTTTCCTAAGATGGGAGATAGATGGATACCGGAGGATATATTTGTCATGGAGCCTATAATAAAGAACTTCTTCGAGAACACGTCACTCGTACAGGTATAATAAAATAGAATATTGGGACGTTAAATAGAATATTGAGTAGAGAATTTTTTATTTTTTTGTAGTTGAATCATAGAATTCTCGCGACGAGTACGCTTGTGTCGATATGTGGGTTGTGGTTGGTTGCGAGGAGATTCAACGTTCATCCAGCTGTGAAGTCGTTAATTGGGAGTACTTTAGGAATGGCTTTGCTTCAGGTAATTTGATTTTATTTTGAGAAATTGAGGGGTGGTTTTGTAAAAATAATTGATTTTATTTTATTGCGTAGGTAACGTTGGGATTATCGACGTTGTTGATGTACGTGCCGACTTCGCTCGCATCGGCTCATCAAGCGGGTGCGTTGTCTTTGTTGAGTTTTGTCATTTTACTCGGTCATACTGTTAGGAAGCCTTCGCCAGGTGTCATCAAGTCATTGGCCGCAGTTTCGAAATCGAAGTGCTAGAAAAAAAATGTTTTAGTTTACGATATTTGCAGAAGATAGAACATTTTTGGTTAATTATTTTTTTGGAGCGCTCATAAGATTGTAAACTCGGAATGGAGTATTCTGGGAAATGAATTCAGTTCAAGGAGATTTTTGTAATTTTTTTATTTTGATATACCACTGAAATTTAGAGTTCTTATGTTCGCCAAATTTTCGGCACAAAATTTATAAATATCATGATATTTCCTAGAGGCATTTTTTGTTCATATAAATTAGATACATGCAATTTTACAATGATTTTAATATATTAGGTTAAGGTTTAGAAAATAGTAATAAACAGTAAAAAATTCAGAGTTACAAATATTCCTACAGCAAATCGTGTTCAAAATGCAAAGCATAACCTACAAAAAGATTTCACCTGCAAATAAAACCTCATAATTTCAAAAAAGTAAAACCCTAATACAACATAAAAGTGCTTATTTACGAGCACCGCCACCCCCACGACCCCTACCACGTCCACGGCCCCTTCCTCTTCCCAGCGGCTTCCCTGCATTTCAATCAAAACAAATATACATCAATACCCCTGTAAAACATCAAAATATCATGTATACCCTTACGAATATAAACAAAATAAGTTTAAATTGTGGACCTGTAGAGGGTTTCTTGGACTTGACACGAGGAGTTTCCTCGACGAGTAAAGTCTCGAGATTTAAACTGTCTGGAAGAATGTAGTAACGAATGTTATTGCCTCTCACGCTTAAATGGTCGAGGGTTACGGGATTTTTCCCTTTTAGGGTTAGCTTCACTGTTTTCAGATGCGTATTCATGCTCACGTCCACACCTAAATGCATCGTTACGCACAAAAATTAGTTTAATTTGGTTAAATTGTTCACATAGAGACATAAATTTGTTCAATTTATGCAATTGGTTTGATCGAGAGAAATAATAAGCCTAAACCTAAGAAACAAAAATTGTGGAGGAAGAAATACAAACCTATGATGGTGCCATGGACGACGGTACCGTTCTTCAGCTCGATTGTGACCGTCTCGTTGTTCAGCTTCATCAAAAACCTAGAATTTCATCGCACAATTCAAACATCAAAACCAAAGCAACCATTGAAAGAAAGAAAAAACAAGAGAGAGAAAGAGAAGCTACCTTACGAGCTTCATTTTGGAGAGGAGAGAAGCTAGAACTGGAAGCAAGCAAAGCTTTCACAGTCGAAGCGGGCCGCGCAAAACCCTTCGAAAGAAAGGAACCAGAAGAAGAAGATGAAAAACACGGACCGGATTTTGAGGTTCTGCTGACAAGCCGAGAGGAGATTTTACTAATCCGGGAATTCAAATCCTGGATTTACGGATAATTGGGCTAAAGCTTATTGGGCTCATTATTTTTGCCTTCCCTACTTTTTTTGTACTATAGTTTAATCAATGTGGTAAAACAGGTTAAGCGGAATGAGTTTTGAAGAAAGTAATTGATGTTTAATCTATTTTTTGAAAATAATTGTTGTTTAATCTATCCATTAACAACAAGACCGATTAATCTCAATCAAATTCATGATTAATCGACTTTTTTTATTGTTTTAATATTAAATATGTATTGCACTAAAATAATAATTTACACTACTTGTTAAGTTCAAGTCGGAACTAACAGAATCTAAATTGATTATTGATCAACAAAGACGGATCTTAATAGCAACCAAGAGACACAATATCTATTCAATGACAAAGAGCGAATGTTGTGTCCAAAAATATTTTGCCTTATTAAAGCGGTCACAATACAAAAAAAAAACAATATAACATGAAATATATTAAATGTCCTATAATAAGTTCTTTCAACTTTACATGATTTATTATTTAAAAAATTAAGTAAAGACATCTATATAAACATTATATTCATAACGAATTTCATATTTTAATTATAGACTATGGATCATTATCCATCCCAGCAAGCAATTCCTTCGATAAATGCGCAGTCATGTAGTTATTGATAATCAATGAATGGAAGTGATTAATATATGATAAGAGATAATATATAGGTGCATACCACAATTTTATAAAAGATATAAAACCATACGGAACGGTCAATTACTGTTTTAGTGTTTAAGCGAAAACCGGTGGTGAAATGGTTAAAAAAAATAAAAAAATGGTTGCTAAAAACAATAATAATTTACAATAATTTAATTAAAATTAGGAGATAAAACAAAAAAAGAAATTTCTTTCATATCTCTATTAAAAGAATAATAATTTGAACTCCCAAAATGTTTTTTCGTTGCATGCAATCTCAAATAGTCTAAAACTCTTTGTTAATTGAATGAAATTGATAGTAGAATTAAAAGATACGAGCTTCTCTCTCGCAGGTCGCCTCCATTAGCTCATCGAATTTGGTTACAAAACCAATTATCGAGACTTTACAGGTACGGAAGTGGTACCTGTAAAGCCTGTTAATACTATCTGTTCTTCTCTCGATCGCCAGCTCAGCGAAAAAGGAGCCGGTCAGATAAGCCGGGACCCATTTGTTGCGTATCTCATTCAAAAACCCTAACCACTCATTTTCTCTCAAATCAAATTTTTCGATAATAGATCTCCAATAAATTTCAAACACGTCCACATTGTCAGCCCCATTAACAAATCGTTTAATCTCTTCATGTAGAGAAGGAAATTTGGAATAAATATCTAAAAGTTTTTTCTTGCATTTTGAAAAGTTTCTCCATCTACAGTATCTATGGAAAGTTTGGGGAAAAACCCTAGAAACCGCAATTGAAAGAAACTTGCCCCAATCAGTGGTAAGAGATAATGGGCATCTTTTATTCATACCCGTTAACCAAGTTTCGAAGATCCAAACCAAACCCGATATGCTTTTATCTATAACCAACGCGTAACCGAAAATAACCAACTCATTGTGGTGGTTTCGACCGGCAAAAACTGCAATAGGAGGCATGGTTTTGTTTTGCATATAAGTAGTATCGAATGTGACCGCATCACCAAAATAATTGTACCAAACCCTAGATTTCGCATCAATCCATACTGCATTTGTCACGCGATTGGTACCGTCCACTCGTACCGAATAGAAAAATCCATTATTTGTCAACTGCATTTTTTTGAAACAGTCCAAAAGGATTTGGGAATTACCTCCTCCAAAAATCTTTCTTCTCGTTTCATCTAAATGTTTCTCCTTTTCGATGTACTTGTTGGAGAGCTAGTTTTGATGATGGATCTGGTACGGGCTCGAAACAGCATGAGTGTGATCCAATATTAATTTGCTGATAGCCCATTTGTCTGGTCCACGGAGGATCACTTCCAGCAAGGCGGGACACCCGTCCCGAATTGAAAGGCGTTTTCTCCTCTTTTTATTCGTCACTTCATTTGGAGCGTTTTTCTTTTTATGGTGGCCTTCTTTTAAGCAAACAAATCGTTTCATAACCAGGATTTCTACGCCCTTTCTTTTCTCGGTGCGGGATCGTGCAACCCGGATTCCAAATACTAATCTTGAGGCATAGGAATTGTAGAAGGCTCGTGCAGATGAGTCCGAATCAAATTCCATGCCCAAATAAGGTTCTTCATATGCTGTTTTGGTGTCTGGTATGACATTTTGAATGGAGGAGGCGGAGGAAGATTGAAGACTAGTCTTCGCTTGAGGAGTAATCCATTTAGCTGAAAGATTGTGACGTGAAATTGATGGAGCTTATGAAAAAACGAAGGAGTATATGAATATTTATAAGCTACACAATTCAATTGATTGAAGCAATAACAATCAAATTATTCAAAAAGGTTCTATTCAGCCTGAATTAACCAAATTTTGTCTCTACAACCCTCTAATTTGCTCAAGTAACCTCAAATATTAACGTTTACCTCACCTATCCAAAATTTCTTATGATAGCTAGACGATATGACCCTGGTCCCACACCGCTTGGTCTTGAATATCGGAAAGTCTTCTTCTTCTGAAGTTCGAGGAATTTTTCTTTGCAATCCTCTGCTACTCCATGCCAGACGAGGCATTGTGACTGGATTATACAAAGAAAATGATACATTGATGTGTATTATGTCAAATTTGTATAATATTTTGAAAAAAAAACCGATACGACAACTTTATTTAGTTTTATTAAACCTAACAGAGATTCAAATATATTTGAAATTTTGAACTAAAATCCTAGAAATAAACAATTTTATACAATACGAATTTCAAAATGAGGAGTGAAGTGTAGAAACGCATGATTTTAAATATTAAAGTGAATAAAAATATAATCAACCGTAAAGACTGAAGTATTTCAGAATTTTTAACTTTGTCACCAATACACACCAATACAGACCTCAATTAAAATATTTTGAAGGATTGAAGATACGTACCGGTCACAATTGAAGTCCCGGCTGGAAAAAATCGTCGCTAACTCAGTACAATGGCGAGCTGTGAAGCCTCTGTGAGTTCACGAAGCTATAAGTTGGGCGCCGATTTGGAGGGCGGCGGGACACGACGAAGGCAAGCACAAGGAAGGAGGAGATTGAGTCGTGGAGAGAGGTGGGGAGGTGAAATCTTGAGGAGTTGTGAAGAAGGGAGGACATGGAGCGTGAGATCTGTGGAGGAGATGAAGTCCAAAATGAATTTTATACATAGATTTTTGCATAGACTCGGAACTAATGAGTGTAATTATATCGACCCAATCTCCGCCTAAGCTTTCGATAACAATTCGGTAAACAATTTCCTGTTACGTAGACTTGTTGAATCAAAATTGTTACCGGCTGATTGAAGTTAACCGGTTTCCTTATTTAATCTCAACCGTTAGTTTAAGGAAATGAAATGTTCAACTTGTTTTGGTGTATCGAAGAAAAGCTCGATTTGTTAACCTACCGATTGGCAATTTTAACAGGCTGATTTTTGCCAACCGATTAATGAATTGAGAAAATTACAATTATGTCCTTTCTACAAAATTTCTGAACCTACGGATTGGCAATTTTAACAAGCTGATTCTTGCCAACCGGTTAATTAATTGAACGTGAGCCGTTGGATTCAACTAAACTAGCTTTATCCCTGCACAATTGCGCGGGACGACATATCTATTTTTCTACATGTTTTTTATATAATTTATTTAAATAGAATTATCACTCATGTGAATTAACGCGCGTGCATTTCAACTAAATTAATCTAATCATGACATATTTGCATATATCATGATGTCAATAGATACATAAGATTCATGAAATTAGTCTATCACGCATATTATTGTCTGATATAATTTGTTTAAATAGCTTTTGTGCGGGTGCTTTAAACCAGATAAATATAATCATGACATATTCACAAATATATTTGATGTCAATAATTGTATTAATAAGGATTCATTAAAGAATCGTAACATACTTTGTTTAAATAGCATTTGTACGGATGTTTTAAACCCGATTAATATAATCATGACATATTCGCAAATATATTTAATGTCAATAAATATATTAATAATGATTCATTAAAGAATCGTAACGTGTCAGATAAATTAGTATTAAATGTGTCAAGTTAATTATGGTTAATTTGGCATATTTTAATAAAATTATTTTGATGAGATAAATACTAATTTAAAAATATTTATGTGTAAATATAAGAATAAAAATGATATGCTATTTTTTTAATATAAGAATAAGAAAATGAGTAATGATATGCTATTTTTTGAAAAGGAATGTTTTGACTCGTTAGCACATTTTTTGTGAAAAAATCTTGAAATTATATATCTTGACAAAATATTTAAATTTCTTGAATGATAACACATTCTATCTTATGTATAAAGTTACAAGAATTCTTGCATTTCTAGAGCTCCACGTCACCAGGGACCTTTGTGTAAAAAAAATATTTTTTAATTTATATTTTGGTCCTTTTTAGTTTAAAAAATTATATTTTGGTGATTTTTATTTATATTTTGGTGATTTTTTATTTACTTTTTGGTCCTTTTTTACATTTTTGAATTTATATTTTGGTCCTTTTTATTTTTAATTTGCATTTCGGTCCTTTTTATTAACATTTTGGTCCTTTTTTATTTACTTTTTGGTCCTTTTTTACATTTCAATTTACATTTTGGTTCTTTTATTTACATTTTGGTCCTTTTTAGTTTTAATTTATATTTTGATCCTTTTTATTTACATTTTGGTCCTTTTTATTTACTTTTCGATCTTTTTTTACATTTTGATCATTTTTTCTTATTTCACATTTTGGTCATTTTTTACATTTGGTCTTTGTTTCCTATTTTACATACATATTAAAATTTGCGAATATGTCATGATTATATTAATCAATTTTAGAAGCACATGAACAAATGATATTTATACAAATTATATTAGAAAATAATATCCGTGATAGACTAATTTTATGAACCTTATGCATCTATTGACATCATGATATTTGCAAATATGTCATGATTAGATTAATTTAGTTCAAACGCATGCGCTTTGATTCTATTTAAATAATTATATAAAAAACATCCCGCGCAATTGCGCGGGGATAAAGCTAGTTATACATATTACGGTACAAAGGCTAATATTGCTCCCAATATTTCGGCCTTCTTGTATTGTAACGGGAATTAATTGCGGAGGATTTAGATTTTGTTCAACGTTGAAAAATATTGGAACTTTTCTCCATATAATCTTATTTAGAATCAAAATTTAAAAAATAATTTCTTTTTTAAAAATATTTCAAAAAAAATCCCTTTTTTTATAATATTTCAAAAATAACCCAAACCGAGTTTTTAAATTCCGCCGGTAAAATTATAATTTCTTAAAAAAATTTAAATATGGCATATTTCCCCAAATTTTATCATAACATCTTTTATGAACTAATTAATACACTTAATTAAAATAATAACTATTACATGTTGGTTGTTAACTTAATACATAATTAATATTTATTCGAATTCATAAATTTGAATAAATTTTAATGAATATTTAATTATATCTTTTAATTAGCACGTTAATTAAATGTAATTGTTCTATAATGGAGAATTCAGCGGGTATATTTTGGGGAGTGATTTAAAAAAAAAAAAGTTACGGACAAGTTTGAAAAAAAATATTAACATTGATTGCACTCCAAAATGTACCCGCCGAATTCTCCACTATTGAACAATTACATTTAATTAACGTGATAATTAAAACATATAATTAAATATTCATTAAAATTTATTTAAAATTATGAATTCGAATAAATATTAATTACGTATTAAGTTAACAGTTAACATGTACTAGTTATCATTTTAATTAAATATACAAACTAGAACATAGATGATGATATGGTAAAATTTGGATATTTCGGTTAGTATATTTAATTAAAATGATAATTAGTGCAATAATAATAATAATAATAATAATAATAATAATAAAAAAAAGGAAACCTTATGCAGGCGACTTAAATAATTAATTGCATTTACTTAAATAATTAGTATCGGATTCACTTTGTAATTTCATATATTGAAATATTAATCGAATAGCATATGGGTTATTGTTGATAATAGAGTATTTCAAATATTAATCGATTTGTATTTTTATTGTTCAGTTATCTCCTCACATCTGTGGGCACAGTATTGGAGAATTAAAACATAAACAACAAATCCGTTGTAGTCTAGTTGGTTAGGATACTCGGCTCTCACCCGAGAGACCCGGGTTCAAGTCCCGGCAACGGAAATTTGGTTCACTCAAGTTTTTTTTTTTCATGAGAATTCTGTGAATTAACTTTTAATCATAAAATATTCTTATGATATCATTTCTTTGATATGATTAATCATCTATAAAATTTAGTTTGTTAATATATAACTGATGGGGAAAACCTCATTAATATTAGTAATATTTCTAATATATGCTAGAAGTATCTCAAAGATCAGATATCAGAGAAAATCAATAATAATTATTATTTACTAATGGATGCGAGTAAAATCTTACTAATATCTTAGTAATAACTAATAAGTGATAATTTATTGATTTTTTTTTTGTTCAATCTGGCAAGGTTTACAAGATCACCAGAAGGGGTAAAGAATCAAAAAGTTGGTTGTGACGATACTTAATTTGAATTATCGTATATTAAAATAATTTTTGTACATTCAGATGCTAATTTTACCTTATAATTTCGATTGAGATGTTCTATATATCATTGGAAAGATAATGGGATTATCTAAAACTTTGTTTTTCAACCCATCACGTTTAAACGCATTTGGCATGTGTTTAACGCAAAACAACATGATAGTTTTATGAATAGATATTTTTCACTTGATTTTATTTATATATTTATATATGTCCCAATTCGGTTTTCGTTCTTTAAAAAATCAATTTAAACAAACTGTTATTTATAAACAAACTGTTTTTTTTTTGCACAAAAAATACATGTTATTTGTTAAAAAATCAATTCGGTTTTCGTTCTTTAAAAAATCAATTCGGTTATTTGTTAATGTTGATGTTGACTCTAAAAAATATAAACAAACTGTTTTTTTTTTGTATACAATACATATTTTTTTTTTATAAAACTCTCAATAAGCAATCGATTGTTGTTACACTATTAACCAAACTGTTATTAGTTAATTGTTATACTCAAAATAATATTTTACTCGTTTTTTTATACTCAAAATAATATACTGTTAATTATTACATTAAATTTAACTACCAATTTTTAATATGAAAACAAAATTGTCAATAAAATAACATTAAAATATGCAGACCTTAGTTATATGAGCGTTGTTTTTTTTCTTGAAATTCAAGAGTTTGCTTTTTTTAATACCGAATAATTATTCATTGTTTTTTGTAGAAAACACGCAACAAATTGCTACTTCATATAAAAAAATTCGTATACCAAAAAAATATACACACATTATGTAAAATTATTACTCCTTAAAAAAAATGTGGTGCGTATTTAGTACATTGAGGTTTGATGTTATGATGTATATTTTTGGGTTACTTATGTTTATGTGTATGTTTTTTCTTTTTTCTTTTTGAAAAAATGAGTGATTGTATTTTTCTTTCTTCCATATTGCATATTTTGTTGTAATGACTAATAAGTATTAACTTTAATTTGGTGTATGAATTGTTGTATGAATGGTTTTGACGTAAATTAAATTGCAACTATTTTGTACAAAAAATAACTTTATTTTGTTGTAATGACTAATATTGCATATTTTGTAAAACAAAAAACATTTCATAAAAATTGAATTGCAACGAAACAAAAATGTCATGTTTATCTTTTCTGGACTCGGGCCAATACTTTTCTCCACCAAAATGCAGCCCACGAAATAACAAATTTATAAAACTTTTTACAAAGCACTAATTTCAAGAACTTGCTGCGCACGTGTTAATCTTTATTCATTTCACATTAATTTTTATTTTTATTACTTTTATGTTATTGATTTTATATTTCATTTAAAAATAACATTATTTGTTGTTATGGCCAAAAAAGTATTTTCATTTTTTGTCAAATGAATGGTGTGTAAGATATAAGTATTCGAAATACATGTAGTGTCCACGTCTGTATATATATATATATATATATATATATATATATATATATATATATATAATTTTATAATGTGTGTGTGTTTTTTTTTTCTTTTTCAAAGAATGAGTGATTGTATTTTTTTTTCTTCCATATTGCAAATTTGGTTTTTTTATTTTTAATATCCCAATCCACTCTTTGCTTTATTTATCCAAGATGCATCCACGAAACATAAGAACTCCTTAACCTGATCCACAAGCACTTTTTTTGGGATGGGCTTTGAGATTGGTGATGGTTTAAAGGACTGATCCACAAGTATAGAGTATTTTCCATAAAATTGTAGAAACTATCCTAAACACCCCTTATTTCATACTCATAAAAACTATACTACATCAACATAATAATTCCAATTCCCTTGATTTTGAAATCCAGGAAAAAAGAATTCAATGTTATGAACAATAAAAGTCTGTTAGCATAATTACCTGTATACCACTAATATAGTAATATCTAATAAATTACTAATTCTATTAAGAGGGTTGTTATGCACTGCCATTTTATTTGCCATTTTGCTTAAATTATCATGATAGAAAATTAAAAAGGTTTTCATGATTTCAACGATAATTTGTATCAATTTAAAAATAATGTATATGAATCAATATTATTTTTATATTTTGTTTAATCATTGTAAGCATTTCTCATTTTGAAGGACATGGATGATATATCAATATTATGTAAGGACTAACTTGTATATATCGATATTATGGAAATATCCCGCACAAGTCCGGCAGTCTCCATAGCCCGCCATCTTTCGCAAAAGAGAACCTTATATATCAATACTAGTAGCCACACTATGCCGTGAATTTTTATGTATGGATAATGTTAGTTCAAGCTGTTGGTTCAAATTTCCTAGGGTTTGATTATCTCAAAATAATGTCGATATCACTAATCTATATGTGGGAGTGACATTTATAGAAATAGAATACGTAACCCACAAAAGGATCAAAAGAAGAATCAAGACGTCGGAAGTCAAGACGGTGAAGAAACGATGGCACGAAAACGCATGATCAAGTGAAGACATCAAGACATCGAAGATTCCGCAAGTTGGGGTATCACATAAATCACCAAAACAACTTATAGGTATCCCTAAACTTGTTTATGTATTATTAAGCTCAAGATTAGTCAAAGAAATATATTCGAAATCCATTAAAATGATGAAATAACAAAACAGATTTTCAGAAACATGTCGGTTATAACGGACCTCAGGTCAGTTATAACGGACATACATAAATACTGTTAAAAATAGCATGTCCGTTATAACGGACTACATGTCCGTTGTAACGGACATCCTGTCAGTTATAACGGAACTCAGGTCAGTTATAACGGACTTACAGTAACCGTGTTAATAAGAGCATGTTCGTTATAACGGACCTCATGTCAGTTATAACGGAGTATGTCAGTTATAACGGACCTACACTCGGTTATAACGGACTTGTGAACTCACTTCAGAATAACCAATCATCCGTTGTAACGGAATCACCAATCCGTTGTAACGGACATATACTAACCGTTATAACGGAAGAGTCTCAGTTATAACGGAACCATAGAATAAATCTGAAGTGAAGTCACAGTCAGATGTCGGTTATAACGGACCTAAACTCAGTTGTAACGGAGTAGGTCGGTTATAACGGACCTAAACTCAGTTATAACGGACTATAGAATAAATCTGATCACAGTACGATGTCGGTTATAACGGACTTAAACTCCGTTGTAACGGAGTAGGTCGGTTATAACGGACCTAAACTCAGTTATAACGGACTATGGAATTTTCGAATATATTGCCTGTAACGGCTAGTTTGACTTTGAGTCCGTTGTAACGGACCTCAGGTCAGTTATAACGGACTATGCAGAAAAAGCATGTTAAGGGAAGGGTCTATGTGTTCTATAAATAGAACTCTTCCCTCATTCTCTCTCATCATCTCAACCACTATATTTTCCCAATCAAAAGAGAGAAATCCTAGCTTTAAATCTTGAGCTTAATCTTCTAAACATTCTTAGAGATTATTAGATCCCCTTTCATTCCATAAAATACGATTCCCCACTTGCGTGACCGATCACGTGTAGTTCGTATTAGACAATTGTAATAGGCTAGTGCAAAGATTGTAAAGCCCCGCCATAGATCGATAGAAGCGTGTAAATCGATCAATGCAAAACTTGTAATTGCTTGATTTGGGTATTCAATCGAAAGCCGAAAAGGCGCAAGGCAACCCCGGAGACGTAGGTACTTGCAATCAATCGAGTCGGTCGATTGAGCGAGTAGACGGTGAGTTAAAGCTACAAAGCAACCACCTACCGAACTCCGTAAACAAATATCTTGTGTTATTTGTTTTGGTATTGTATTTTTCCTCTAATTTATTTACGCTTCCGCACCAAATTGTAATTGTATTCCATTACCGCGAAAATTGGACCTTAGGACTTCCTATTCACCCCCCTCTAGGTCTAAATTAAACAACAATTGGTATCAGAGCAAAATACAAACCGTCTCTTTGAGTAAGTGACAAACTTGTATACGACCATGGCCTCAATCGGTAATAGGTATCAAATTACATACCCCGATAAATTAGATGGAAATAATTGGAATCTTTGGAAGCGATGCATGTTAAATGTTTTCACTTTCCAAAAATTGAGATCGGTGGTAGAAAAGGGTTTTGAGGTTTATACGGTAAGCACCTCCAAAACCGATCCCACAAGAAAATTATGCCACGGCACCGATCTCGATGTGACCGCCGACACATATGCTCAAAATCTTATTCTCACAAATATTGTCGGGTCACTTTCCATAATTGTGGATGGATGTAACACATCTCATTCTATGTGGCGAGCGCTCCTAGACCGATTTGAAGGAAATGATATAATGAAGAGAACCAAATTAATGGGACTCGAACAATCATTTGATCATTTCCGAATGATCGAGAATGAATCCGTAGATGATATGTACTCACGAATGACGCACATCAAAAACGGATTCATCGCTCTAGGAGAAACACTAACAAATTCTCGAGTTGTAGGTAAGCTTATTCGAGCGATGCCGTCAAGTTGGGAAACTCTCCTCGTCACCTTGGAAACCATGATGGCTACCCAACACATCACTCCGGAAATTCTCGTAAGTTATCTACGGAATTTTGAGGCACGCATGAACCAACGAAGCAACAATATAGCAAGCACCTCATATTCCGAACATCAAGCCAAATTCGTTATCGACACGAACGAATACGAAAATGAAATGTCTTCGTTGACAAGGAGACACGAGAATTTAAAGGACCGGAAGCACAAATTCAACGACGATCGAAAGCGCCAACACTTGAAACCGATGTGTTTTGAGTGCAAGAAAATGGGACACACAACCGACACGTGTTGGACCATATATCCCGAACACGCACCTTGGAACAAACGCGAAAACAATCCAAAAGGAAAAAGGGAGGTGAAAGATGTAAGCAAAACAAAGGCTTTATTTGTCGATTCGGATCCATGGGGAGAATCGGAGTGCTCAAGCACATTCTCCGACTCGGAGTGCAATCTCGAGCACAAAATCGCCAATGTGACATTAATGGCGGAAATCGACTCTCCAAATGACGATGTGGTTGAACGGGCCATTCAAGCCTTGATCCTTCAACGAGCTTCACAAGAGGAACCGCAAGAAATCGAAATTCCGAGTGTCGCACCTCCTCAAGACATTCCACATATCTCCGACATTGATGCTTCGCATGATTCCGATCATGAGGTACAACTAAACTCTAAATTTAAATCAATTTCAATAAAGGAAGATTCTAGCTCATCCGATGAATCGGAAATTGAGTTAGAAGTTGACTCCTACACGAGTCTAATGCGAGAAGTCAATCGACTTCGACAAAGTGAGATTGAAAAAGATAACACAATTCAAAATCTCACGGCTAAGGTATCGTCTCTTGAGTTGTCGGTAAAGTCGCACAAAGCACAATTAACCGAATTTAACGGATTTTCAAAATGCGAATGTCAAGCCTTAAAAAGCGAGACTTCCTCTCTTAAAGTCGAAATTCAAAATTTGAAATTTGTGAATGAGTCCTTGAAGAGTACGTGTGTGTCTCTTGCATCATGCACTCCTTCATTGGACAAAGTCTTGGAGGGACAAAATCCTAATGATAAGACGGGTCTAGGATTTAAGAAGACTAACGGTCATAAACCCGTGTCTTCAAAATCTCAAGGTCAAAAAGGTAAACGGGAGTACAATGCTAATACGAATCGCGGAAATGCTTTCATGTACCGCGATTCAAATAAGGGTAAAAGTGCTAAAATTAACCAACCTAAAAATGTTAGAAACTATAATATGGTTAATCATTATGCACCTCACTTGTCTTATAGAGATAACCATACGGGACGAACCGAATGGTTATACAAACGGGGATCAAATGGATACTTCTATAAGGTGAGTTCACCACATGCCGCTAATAACCAACAGCGTACTCCCAAACATTTCACAAGCACACAACGATTTTCTAAATCAACTAATAATTGTGATAAGTCGACAAAGACGATAACCCAACCGAAAGATTACTCAAACCACTTCAAATCTCACTTTGTCAAGAGTTCGAAAAACACAAATAAACCGACTCGCGCATTTTGCAACTATTGTTGCAATATGGGACATATTTCCACGGGTTGTCCCCTTCGAAAACCGCAACCAAATTCCAATTGGTTGTGGCTTCGAAAAGATCGAAACATGGCTAGCACCTCCACCTCAAATGGGGTGTGTATGAAAGCGACTTAAGTCATGGACAATGCACTCCCTCATCCACGTGTAAACTTAGCCATAGTTTGAGGGGGAGTGCTAATACAAGAATTCGCATCACTAAACTCGGGTTTAGTTGATTCGAATATCTTGACCATTTTCTTTCTTGATAATTCAATCATCTCTACACTTACAAAAAGACGAGAAATGTATTTTGACTAGTATGTAGGTATGCTAAATGGAAAACGAATCGGAAAGACGCAATAACATTAAATAAATATGCGTACCAAACTCAACATCATCACCTTGTACCATCAAGGGAGCTAATGTCTCGACGTAAATGGATGTTGAAAAGTGTCACTCGAGGAGTCGTGCGTTTTAGATCAAGACTCGAGTCCATGGCTCGAGCTAGGTATGCATACCTCTTGAAAATTACATTTGAGTTTCAAAATCTATTAAGTTCTCGGTTATTTTTTGAATACATCGCTAATGTTGAGAATCTTTGTTAAAACCTATTTTACACTAAAAAAAAAAAAAATCTTTTCATACATCTTTACAAAATGAAAAACTCAACATCAATTTGCGAAATTCATCTATATACAAGCCTAAAATTGCAAAAAGCAACGATTTAGGGGGAGCTTGTATGTAGGGGGAGCTTCTCGTATGATTACGCTCTATTCCCTTTTGATCCTTTTCAAAAAGGGGGAGAAGAGAAAATCATATGGAAAGTTACTCGGTAATCGATTCAACTCTCCAAATCGACATTATTTTGAAATGAATCAAAAGGGGGAGTTTGTTGGTTCAAATTTCCTAGGGTTTGATTATCTCAAAATAATGTCGATATCACTAATCTATATGTGGGAGTGACATTTATAGAAATAGAATACGTAACCCACAAAAGGATCAAAAGAAGAATCAAGACGTCGGAAGTCAAGACGGTGAAGAAACGATGGCACGAAAACGCATGATCAAGTGAAGACATCAAGACATCGAAGATTCCGCAAGTTGGGGTATCACATAAATCACCAAAACAACTTATAGGTATCCCTAAACTTGTTTATGTATTATTAAGCTCAAGATTAGTTAAAGAAATATATTCGAAATCCATTAAAATGATGAAATAACAAAACAGATTTTCAGAAACATGTCGGTTATAACGGACCTCAGGTCAGTTATAACGGACATACATAAATACTGTTAAAAAGAACATGTCCGTTATAACGGACTACATGTCCGTTGTAACGGACATCCTGTCAGTTATAACGGAACTCAGGTCAGTTATAACAGACTTACAGTAACCGTGTTAATAAGAGCATGTCCGTTATAACGGAGTATGTCAGTTATAACGGACCTACACTCGGTTATAACGGACTTGTGAACTCACTTCAGAATAACCAATCATCCGTTGTAACGGAATCACCAATCCGTTGTAACGGACATATACTAACCGTTATAACGGAAGAGTCTCAGTTATAACGGAACCATAGAATAAATCTGAAGTGAAGTCACAGTCAGATGTCGGTTATAACGGACCTAAACTCAGTTGTAACGGAGTAGGTCGGTTATAACGGACCTAAACTCAGTTATAACGGACTATAGAATAAATCTGATCACAGTACGATGTCGGTTATAACGGAGTATGTCAGTTATAACGGAGTAGGTCGGTTATAGGACTTCCTATTCACCCCCCTCTAGGTCTAAATTAAACAACACAAGCCTTATAACATTAATGAATCACTTGTTTAATTATTAATGAGTGGTGAGGCATGTTCCTCTTAAAATCTCTTACATCAATTGATATGTTGGCGTCTTCATTAATAATGATGGTAAACCATAAATATTTAATTTTTTCAATCATATAGGAAAAGAAGGTAAAAAATATTCACCGTTTCACATTTCCTTAATTTATTTAATATTTTAAACAAGTTTGTTTACCACCAATTATAATATTAATTAATCAAATTTAAATCTATAAATTTGGAAAAGAAATTATTTGACCGAATTAATACACCGTTTAACATGTGTTAAACGGATACACATGAATAAAAATATCATAATAAATAAACAAAAATTAAAAATTAAAAATAAAAATAGTAAGTTCGCAGAAGTTAGCAAAATAAAAATGAAAATAGTTTCTTTTTTAAAAAATTGAAAATAAAATAATAAAATTTATTTAAATAAATATGATTTGTCATGTGTAAAATCAAACATAATAAATAATTAAATAAACCAAATATGTTTAAATAATTTGGTTTATCACATAATAAATGTCGATTACCATCTAATTAATACGATTTTGCCGCTAATTAATACCATGTAGTAATTTGAATAATTTTATTATTTATCATGTATTAATTTGAATTTAGCATTAAATTGAGTCAATTTAATATTTGCCAACACATCAAATATTGTGAGTGGACGTAGATGAGACAAATATAATTTTTCATTATGAATTAACTCTTAAAGCATAACTCTTCAACATTTCAAATACAAATCTCCTACCGTTTAAATCAAATCCATTGCACGAATCTTAAAGCATAACTCTTCAACATTTAGTTTGCTTTTCCTCAACAGAAGAACTGGAGGGGAAAATGTGTGATGATATTTTTCTGCTCAAGTCTCTAAACTGTGATTAGTCACAACTTTCATTTTATATCTCAGATTTTAAAAGTTCTATTTGCCAATTTAATTGAAGCGTATATCTTTTTTAAAAAAAGAATTAACTTTATAAACTAAAACATTAATGGAATCATCAAAATACCCCTAAATAGGTTTCTATAAGATATCAGATTTTGACGATTTTAGTAGTTTAAATTATATATAAATAAATATTTTATTGGACTATTTGTTCATGAATATTATTATAATAAACTCTGATGAATATTCTTTTTAATATCATGTATATAATATATTGTGTGTGTTTTATTGTGAAAATGGAAAGGACACGGAAAATTTCATCAAAAATACCTCGAAATTTGCTACAAATAATTGTTTCAAATTAATGTTTTGAATTAACATGGGCCTACTAGGCTTTCTGGGCAAATTTAATTTAATATTATAATAATGCCAATTCACATTTTGACTCATTCAAAATTTAATTTCTCAGATAATATATTATTAATTGTTAATTGTTACATAACACATAAAATTTATTTAATTTAATATTATAATTATGAAACTCTATCGTTTGTTGTTACACTATTAAACAAACTGTTATTTGTTAATTGTTAAACTCAAATAATATATTATTAATTATTATATTAAATTTTATTACCATTTTTAATATGAAAAAAGAAAATGTGTCTGTAAAAAAACGTTAAAATATTCAGATCTTAGTTACGAGCATTTTTTTTTTCTGGAAAAGATAGTCAATTAAAAATATTTAATTTGTAGGAAATAAATATTTTTTATAAAAGGATATGGGCTCATACAGATAGTTTACGAAAGAATAGTATTGTATTATAATTTATAGGGACAATGTATGTCATAACAATTGAGAAAAAAAAATGTAATGTTCCAAGAGTCGAAATGTAGTCAATGGGCACATAACTCATTTGGTCGAATTGAAAGCAATGATTTCATCACAAATGGTGCAAGAGTTTATATTTAATGTTGGAAAGTTATTCATTGTTTTTTTGTAGCATAACAAATAAAATTGCTACTTCATTTACAATACTGAAACTTTAGTATAAAAATGTATGCATGTAATTTATCAAAACAACAATACATACACCCATTAAGTAAAGAAACCAGTACCTATTTTGTCCTTGTGAAAAAATGGTATTATATGTACCTATTAATTTTCAAAAAGTCTAGGGATTGAAATAGAAAGAGATGATTTGTATTAAGAGAAAGAAAGGAAATTGAGAACACAATGGTTAGTTTTCTTTTTCATTTTAACTCACTAATAAGCCAGATTAATTGGAACCTTGTTAGAAGGAAACTTCACAGAGAAGAAAGAATAATAAGACCAAATGAAATATCTTTTCATTGATACCTTTTTGCAATACACTGTGTGAATTTAAATACATCAATTGAGGTAGTGAAAATACTATTTTACCCCTTAACTAATTTCTATGACTCACACATAACAACAGAAAAATATCCCTAACAAATTATCTCCATTTCCTTTGCAAGCTCTCCATTTAGCGAGTATACATCACCTCCATTGCATTTCTCCTAATACCCCCCGTCAAGCCGAGCGTAGTGCTGGAACTACGGCGAGCTTGGACTTTAAATCATTGTATCGAGATGACGGGAGACCCTTGGTAAAGATGTCCGCGACTTGAGAGGCCGAACAAAGAAACCTGACACGAAGAAGTTGGAGTGCCACCCGTTCACGTACGAAGTGGTAATCAAGTTCAATGTGTTTCGTACGTGCATGAAAAACGGGATTGGCCGATAGAAAAGTCGTACCCAAATTGTCACACCATAATGTCGGGGGAGCACCGGCTTCAATGGAGAGCTCTTTGAGAAGAGATTGAAGCCACACAACCTCAACCGTTGCCAACGCCATGGCGCGATATTCCGCCTCGGTGCTAGAGCGAGCTACGGTGGGTTGTTTCTTGGAATTCCACGAGACCAAATTCGACCCAAGATAGGCACAAAAACCGGTGGTTGAGAGACCAAATTTATTAGTTGAAATTTAAAAATATTTTTCTTCCTAAATTATATTTTATATTCATATCCATATCCGCCGGACAACACCGATTTCATTAATGATCTGCAAAATTAATAGAGAAATCACATAATGAAAACATTCTCAGATTATACATGTGCACACGCAAATAGAAAGTTTTAAATCAGAAATACGAACATTTTCAAAAGGCTTGTAGAGAGCACTAGTATAATTAGAAGAGTAGCGATGTACATCCCCCTCTCCTGTCCCCCAGGAGTCTTGATGTGTCATCGTTTTGGTGTGTTAATCCATAGCACCGTTTTTCCGGATAGTGTTAATCCATAGCACCATTTTTTCTAGATCCGACCCATATATATAAATTTACAAACCCTATTTTTCTCTCTCTCCTCTCATTCCACAGCCCACATCTCTCTCTCTCTCTCTCTCTCTCTCTCTCTCTCTCTCTCTCTCCACAGCCGCCGGCAACCCTAAACCCTAATCTTCTTAGATTCTTTTTTGCAAGATTTTCGAAGAAGATAGGTTACGAAATTCGTTTTTTGTTCGTTTTCTTGTTTAGATCCGGTTTTTTTTGTTGATTTCTTGCTAAGATTCGAATTTTTTTAGTATTTTGTTGCTTAGATTCGAGTTTGTTGTTATTTCCTTGCTTATATTCGATTTTTTTTGTTAATTTCTTGCTTAGATCCGGTTTTTTTTGTTGATTTCTTGCTAAGATTCGAGTTTTTTTAGTATTTTCTTGCTTAGATTCGAGTTTGTTGTTATTTTCTTGCTTAGATTCGAGTTTTTTTGTTAATTTCTTGCTTAGATTCGACTTTTTTGTTACTTTTTTGCTTAAATTCGAGTTCTTGCTCTTAATTTCTTCATTTTTGGTAAATCCCTGATAATTTCTGGTAATTCCAGTAAATTCCTGGGTAATTCCAGTTAATTTCTGTTAATTCCTGTTAATTCTTGGCAATTACTGGTAATTCCTGCTATTTCTTGCTAATTCCTGTTAACTGCTGTTAATTTCTGTTTTCAGGGACTTTTCTGTAATTTTTCAGGGGCTTTTCAGTGATTTTCAGGGACTTTTTTGTAATTTTCAGGGGCTTTTTTGTAATTTTCGGGTGTTTTTCAGGGCTGTTAATTGGTAGATGTAATTTTGGAATGTAATTTATTTGAGTTTTTTGTTGTTAATTTGTAGATGTTAATTGAAATGTAATTTGTGTATTAAGTGTTAATTGGAATCTGTTAATTGGATTGTAATTCAAGTTATATACACTGTTAATTGAAGTGTGATTGGTATCTCTTAAGTGTTAATTCAAGTGTGATTTTTTAAGTGATATTGTGTTAATTGATATATGCTAATTGGATGGTTAATAAAAAAATGTTTGAGTGATATTGTTGTTAATTACTATTATATATACATTAACATTCGATTAATTACTGTCGATTTACACTTAATACATGTTAATTACGAATTAATAGTTGAGTGATATTTACAAACGTTGTTTACACATGTTAATTGGAAAAATTTTGAGTGATATTTACACATAGTTGAGTGATATTTACACATTTTATCACCCATAACATCTACCAAAATTCCTTAATGAAAATTGTATAACTGTTAATTCAAGAATTAACACGTGTTAACCCATAAGTATGAAATTTTTATCAAATCCGCTAAAACAGTTTTACGGCTTAACACAGTTCTACGGCTTAACATTGCCAACACATAAATAGGGTTAACACAGTTTTACGGCTTAACACTGTTTTACGGTTTAACACTGCCAGCACATGAATAGGCTTAACGCAGCGTTACGGCTTAACACTGCCAGCACATCAAGAGTGCTAGGGGAAAAGTGGGGGAAGTTGAACATTTTCCTAATTTAATTAGAATACTTTTCTCATATTGTTGATAAATGACCACGAAATTTTATTTTGTTGACAAATGAATTATATTAAGTTTGACCCATGAAGAATAAAGCCCCTGCAAATTTCGGATTAGGATTTATAATATATATATATATTCCCGTAACTTGTGTTCTTAGAGATGTATATTATCTATAATTAATATATTTATGGGCCCGACCCCCGGCCAGGCCCGAGTTAAAAAGAAACTAAATACCATAGAAAATCGAATTGAAAATCAAATCTAGCGATTTGCTGTCTTGATTTGGGGGTAATCGAAAAATCATTCATTCCTGTAAAATACAAACAAATGGAGAAGAAACACTTACGTTTTCGTGTCTGTCCAGTAATGAATCCCACAAATTAAATATTTGTTTTTCAATTCGATTACCCCCAAATCCAAAGAAAATCGAATTGAAAAACAAATCGAATTGAAAAACAAATATTTAATTTGTGGGATTCGTTACTGAACAGACACGAAAACGTAAGTGCTTCTTCTCCATTTGTTTGTATTTTACAGGAATTAATGATTTTTCGATTACCCCCAAATCAGACAGCAAATGGCTGGATTTGTTTTTCAATTCGATTTTCTTTGGTATTTAGTTACTTTTTAACTCGTTCTTGATCATAATTATTGATTATGTTTTGATTGATTGTAGTTTACTAAATTCTTATGAGTGAGAGTTGCACATGAATTCAATTACCCTAGTACAAGCATTTCTTCTCTTCTATCCCTCTTCGAATTGGATGAGAACGAGACGAAGAAGCAGAGAAGGATTTGCCTACTGTACAATGTTATTTTCAATTTTATCTCTTTCTAAATTAATCCAATCTATTTTGGTAATTATTAGATCTAATTTATTTTCACAATTCGTGCAGAGATTTGGTAAGTTCCTTCGAGAACAGCCTCGAAGAGGTCATTTCAGGCCAAAAGATTTCATCGACATGCAGCAGAGCTTTAGAGCGTCACAAAATGCTTCCTCAGGACAATCCCGTGCAAACGATCAGTATTCTTAGTCGTATGCTGGTACCGATGAATACTGGTACCAATCATGCCAATATTTTGTTTTCCAATATTTAATTTAATCAATTTATTTCGTTTCATCGAAATCATCTAACTTATTTGTGGTACTCTTTGAATTAATTAATTCATTTTTTGTTTCGGCAGAAGGAGGCTCAAGTGGAGTTGCGAGCGAATGAAGATGGACGAAATGGAGAGAAGGCAGGAAATGGAGAGAAGACACGAAAGCATACCCCCTCTCAAGAAAAGCAGAGAAAATCTTATTCTGTGGAAGGCGTCGCCACATCCAAGACATGATAAAAGTATAACAAGGGTATTTTTGTAATTATGAGATTTATGAAGGGCTTTTATTATTATTATTATTAAAAGTATAACAAGGGTATTTTTGTAATTATGAGATTTATGAAGGGCTTTTATTATTATTATTATTATTATTATTATTATTATTATTAGGGTTTAAGTCGATATCTTATGTTCCACTTCTATACAAAATCCTCTCCATTTATTAAATCTACTGGAGATCTCCAATACACCAAACTTTTATTGTACATTTGTTTCAATTTTTAAAGGCATCCATGATATATCTTATTATGCAGGGTATACATGATATTAAGAGTTTCTGTAGGGTTATAACTCGTACATTATATACTAAGTATATATTTTTTTCTATTTTGTGAAACTGTATTGGTATTTTTTTTTTATTTCCATCTATTTTTAATTTTGAAAAGAAGATTAATTCTTTCATTAACTTTTTGAGGTACTCTTTTTTAATATGTTATTGTGATATTGATTATTGATTCATAATAAAAAAAACAAAAACAACAAAAGGTTTAAATTGTTCTTTGTTTATTTATTAAGGATGCTAAGACAAATGACATAGAAGATATATTTGTGGCAATGAATAATACATTTATTGATTGTAATAATCTCATTTGCAATTTACGCAATTTATAGTAATCTCATTTGCAATTTATTGACTATACTAAACTCATTTGAAATTAATGCAATTTATACTAATCTCATTTGCAATTTATTGACTAAACTAATCTCATTTGCAATTTATACAATTTATACATATCTCATTTGCAATTTATTGACTATACTAATCTCATTTGTCGAATAAAGATATATTTTTTTGCAATACTTCTATGTCATTTGAATAAGAGATAAAACGTATTGTAGACAATTCAATAATTGATCCAACATGTTGTTTTTATCAAAATTATATGAGAGTAATTCATTAAATATTTTAGGGGTACACAAAAACTATGTATCAAAATAACACTCTTTCCATTTCCAAAAAAAGTAATTTTGTGACATTCTTCCACATGACTTATTTCTTTCTTGTTATTTCTCACTTTGTGAGGTACATGAAATACGATGGGATTTTTTCAAGATCCCACAAAAATATGTACTATCTTTACATGTAATATAGAGTTTTATTTGTAAATATTATTTTTTTTGTGAAAATTTGAAGAGGACTCTAGTCTCTAAGTCCCAAACAGTTATTTGTAAATATTAATACTAAAAAAATATTATTTACAATGTTGGCTTCCTAAAAAAACTGTGTATATGGCTCTATTGAAAATGTAATACATTTTTACAAAGTTATTTGACATTAAATATTAGCATCAAAACTCAAATATAAACAATATAAAATTAAACCGTACATTTTGACCTGTTTTATTTTATAATTTGTAATATTATAATTATAATGCAATACAAAATCCTACATGTCAAAGTCTTGATATTTGAATTCCGAATCAGAGCAAATTAAACCTAATGAAATATGCATGGAAACGAAAAATATCATTGATCAATTATACTTATGCATATAATAATTAATGTTTTTAGACATTTTCATTTTTTTTTAGGATTGTATATATCTGAACAAATTTATTCTATTTTTATCATATTATTAGAAAAATAAAACGGTCATAAAATTTTCAAATATTGAATTATCTAGAATAATCTCACTTCCAACGGTCATACTTTTTTAAAATATCTTAATCCCCAACGTTAATATTTCAATGTTATACAAAATGAACTCGGTGCATAGTTTAATGATAGAACCTTAGTATGGCAAAAAGAGTTGGTGTATAATTTAAATTGTAAACCGAGTTTAGGGAATAAGTTACCTTGCAATAAGAAGTGTTGTATATATCTATTAATACTCCGCCGCCTATCTTGTTCTCTCTCAACAGATCCATTCCTCATCTACAAGAAATCGTCGTTCTTCTCTCATCTCTCCCTTTTTCTCTATTATCTCCCACTACGAAAACCTTCATCCATATACTCGAGAACCAACACACTACTTCTATTCCGTACTCAGATTGTTAGATTGGGAGACGAGATGTGAAATCGGCACACGATAAGAGCTCTAACTCGCGGACTGAGATCTAATCAATGGACAATTTCTATGGTTGACGTGGGATTCATTACTGGACAGACACGAAAACGTAAGTGTTTCTTCTCCATTTGTTTGTATTTTACAGGAATTAATGATTTTTCGATTACCCCCAAATCAAGACAGCAAATCGCTAGATTTGATTTTCAATTCGATTTTCTATGGTATTTAGTTTCTTTTTAACTCGTTCTTGATCATAATTATTGATTATGTTTGTGATTGATTGTAGTTTACAAGATTACTATGAGTGAGAGTTGCACATGAATTCGATTACCCTAGTACAAGAATTTCTTCTCTTTTATCCCTCTTCGAATTGGATGAGAACGAGACGAAGAAGCAGAGAAGGGTTTTCCTACTGTACAAGGTTATTTTCAATTGTCTCTCTTTCTAAATTAATCCAATCTATTTTGGTAATTATTCGATCTAATTTATTTTCACAATTCGTGCAGAGATTTGGTGAGTTCCTTCGAGAACAGCCTCGAAGAGGTCATTTCAGGCCAAAAGATTTCATCGACATGCAGCAGAGCTTTAGAGCGTCACAAAATTCAACTCCGTGCACTTCTTGGCAATAGGTTATTTTTTTAATCTTCTCTTTTTAATCTTCTTGGCAATAGGTTATTTCATCTACATGATTTTTTGTTACTCAATTAGAGCGAATTTCTGTACATGTACATTATTGATTTCATTATGTGTTTTCAGGGTTATAATCAATGGTGGCCAATTCTCTTAAACCAGTTCGAATCGAAACATTCGATTAAGCTCTCGAAGAATGTTACTCAAAAATCGGAAGACAACAATCAGATTTTAAAGGAGGAATAGTAATGCAGAAACTAAACAAAATCAAACTTGACCAGGTTCAAAACCAAACCAATTAATAATTTATTTATTTTCTTCAAAATATTAACTAATTGTCTTCATATTGGTGCAGCACAGTTAATCAATTTCAAACCCCTGTACAAGAGGTAAATTTCAATCTTATTCCTTGCTAAATAATCCAATACATTTTTTTATTATTCAATATAATTTATTTTCTCTCAATGTGCAGCGATGAAAAAAAAATGGATGATCGAATCGTTTTACATAAAACCGGGGCATCTCAATACAAGAAATTTCAGAGAGTGTCGAAAAAGCTTCATGTGCAAAATGGATGAGGAGAGATGTGTGTTTTTGTGTTGTGTATAATATGTGCATGTGTGTATTTGCTTGTTTTGTGCTTGTGTGTCTTGGTGTATGTCTATGTAAGAGTGTATATGTATGTGTGTGTCTGACCAAAGTGGGGCCAGGCAAGTCAGGTCCGGTCCAAGTGGCGCCGGGCCCGCATGGAGGGCGTGGGTTCGGTCCGAGTGGGGCCGGGCCCACGGTGGGATGGCTCTGGTCCGAGTTGGGCCGGGCCAACGGGGTGTGTCGGGCCTGCGTGGTGTCCGGCAGGGGGGGTCGGGCCCACGCGGGCCTGGCCGGATGGGGGGGGCCAGGCCCACGCGGGCCAGGTCGGGCCCGGGGGGGGGTCGGGCCCACGCGGGCCTGGCCTGGGGGGGGTCGGGCCCAAGCCGGCCGGACCTGGGGGGGGGGGTCGGGCCCACGCGGGCCTGGCCCGGGGGGGGTCGGGCCCACGCGGGCCTGGCCCTGGGGGGGGTGGGGTCGGGCCCACGCGGGCCTGGCTCTGGGGGGGTCGGGCCCGCGGGCCTGGCCCGGGGTGGTCGGGCCCACGCGGGCCTGGCTCTGGGGGGTCGGGCCCGCGGGCCTGGCCCGGGGTGGTCGGGCCCACGCGGGCCTGGTCCGGGGGGGTCGGGCCCACGCGGGCCTGGCCTGGGGGGGTGGTCGGGCCCACGCGGGCCTGGCCCGGGGGTCGGGCCCACGCGGGCCTGGCCGGGGGGGGGGGGGGGGGGGGGGGGGGGTCGGGCCCATGCAGGCCTGGCGGGTGGGATTTTTTAGATAAATATCAGAGGAAATTAATTTTGTGCTTAAAAATCAAATTTAAAATATATGTTCATTTTATATATTAATTATATAGATAATATACATCTCTAAGAACACAAGTTACGGGAATATATATATATTATAAATCCTAATCCGAAATTTGCAATGAGGGGATTTATTCTTCATGGGTCAAACTTAATATAATTCATTTGTCAACAAAATAAAATTTCGTGGTCATTATCAACAATTTGAGAAAAGTATTCTAATTATACTAGTGCTCTCTGCAAGCCTTTTGAAAATGTTCGTATTTCTGATTTAAAACTTTCTATTTGCGTGTGCACATGTATAATCTGAGAATGTTTTCATTATGTGATTTCTCTATTAATTTTGCAGATCATTAATGAAATTGGTGTTGTCCGGCGGATATGGATATGAATATAAAATATAATTTAGGAAGAAAAATATTTTTAAATTTCAACTAATAAATTTCATGATTTAATAACATAAATATGTGCATGAGAAAATATATGATGTAAATTTATGTGTACATGATTATAATTATATCTCCAATTTGTATGGCTATTTTCATTAAATTTTATTTGTGTCAGTGATAATTTAATAATATTATTTTTACATCATATTTTTACGGTATGGCGATACGATATTTTTACGTATAATTTATGATACAATTCGAATACGACGGTACGGATAAATTCATTCTTTTAAAGTATCCGTCGCAACTTATATATAAATACAAATTGCTTGAATAATGCAATTGTTATTACGTGTTCTTATTTTTTAACTTTCAATTATTTCACTTCTGTTAAATCAATGAAATAAAAGTAAAAATAACCACATAACATGGTGGCTTGGCTTTGAGTTGGCTCGTTGATTTTTTTCCATCAAGGATTAATAAATCAATTAATGAACCCGATTGTACATAAACAACTTAAATTTATTGGACTCATAATATGCCAAAAGACCTATCAAGTTCATAGGAAAAATTTAATAATATAAACACATATCTCAAATAATAATAAAGAAAAGGGATAATTTCTCCTATATGCCTCCAAGAAGATAAAATATCAAAGTCATCCTTACAAATTGGGTAATATCAAATATATCCTTCTTAATTTCAATTTCAATCACATTTATGATTTAACCATGAATGACTATTTTGTTGTTTCTAAGGAAAAGTTGTGGTATTGACTATTATACCCTTCCATTTCATTTGTCTATTTCCATGTCCTCGTGTCTTTCTTCTTCGATATTTTATGGATAGTGATATTGACAGGAAAAATAAATACTAGATACAACAAATTTCATTTAAATTTGACATAAATTAAAAATAAAATTACCATTTCAAGTTTAAATTTTCTGTTTCTAGTAATATTATTTCCTGTCAATATCATTACCCATACTTTATTTACACGCCTCGTTGTAGTCCGTCGATCCGTTAGCTTCTAGAGTATGAAACCTTAAGCAAGCTTTAGAGAATAAAAAACCCATAGGAAGACAGACATTGGTCCACTCAATTCATATCAACATATTGCCTTTCCAGGAAAAGATCAACGGAGACAAAAAAAAAAACTGGTACAAGTTGTACCAGTTAGGTTTGGTGCAGACCCAATGAACACAACAATGGATTTGGAATTATTTGATCTGTAGTTATGAGTTACTAAGGTGTATTAATGTGTAATAAAGTATAATTTTTTGGTTATTTGGTTGTCAAATAATGTAATTTTGGATAATGCAGTAATATTTAATAATAGTGAATTATTTGTTTGTAAAATTGGTATTTTTTTGTGATTGAGTGAGCTGTAATGCTGAATTGTGATAATTATATTATTTGGATGGGTAAGTTTGTAATTTGACTTGTTATTTGTTTATGATAAAAACTCAATTTCTCGTGGTTTATTATCAAAGGCCTAATCGTTTCCATATATCTTAAATTCTTACGGCGATTTAATTTTTTGAGAAACTTCAGTTGACAATTTAACGAGACGGAGTGAAAACAAATTAAATCTTGATTTGATCTTTATAAAACCAAATCGGATGTTGGTTTCTTCTATGCGAAGAGAAAGAATTCCAGCAAGAATTAATGGGGAGTGAAAGAAAGAAACAGAGAGGGATGCTACCAGAAATGAAAGAGACAAGAATGCTACAAGGGGTATTTTAGTCTTTTAGTTTTATATTTATATTCATTCATTTAAGTTCTTTTTTGAGTTTATCATGATTTAGTTCTTTTTTGCTATGTGTAAATTTTCTGAATCATGCATTGATGTTCTTATCTATAAGCATTAAGCCAAAAATTCAAAAACAATACTCACATAATGTGCAAAACGTCAATGAACGCAAAAGAAGTCAATATTTTACACATAGTACATATTGATCTTTATCGATTACATCAGCAATAGGATTACCTATTCAATAATCATAAGTAACTAAATTTTTATCTAGATTTGCACCTAAAAATACACGTGCCAATCAAATTTAGAATTTCTAAAATTTTATTTCCATTTAAAAGTGAGATGTGGTTGCACTGTGATTTGTCACGTATGCTTCTAGATGAAATCTAGGTGCGAAATCTAGGTGCATATAATTATTGATTACCTATTTATCATTCTATCTCGATTAATTTATGGTCCTCACCTTTTTAACATTCGCAGGAGCAGAAAATAAGATTAAACACTCGCAAATTAATTGAGTAAACAACAAATATCATTATGGATTATTAACTTTGTTCCCTTTTGTTAAACTGGCACTCAATTTGCTTTCTTTGTAAATGAAGCTCTAATAAAAAAAATTCATCTACAGAGCTCTCACAATTTTAAATATGATTTCGAAGTCACAAAATATTTAGTAACTAAGAAAATAAACCCCAGTTGCTTTAACTCCAGTACAAAAACCAAATGAATAGACTTGATGATTATTGAAGACAATCTTCAGTTGCTACAACTGAAGCAAAACAATGCAAATATTTTAGGAATACTCATCATTGGTAAAGAGAAGCAACACTATGCGCTTCGAATAACCGACACCCCAATGAAAAAGACAGAAACACGGAACTAATGACGAAGGCGATAAGAGAGAGTAAATGGTACATCATAGACCAAGAAGAGGAGAAAGAGTTCCAAGAGACAGAGATAGCAAATTGAACGACCCAGATAAAGCTAATTCGAGATCAGACGACCCAGATAACACTAAAAAATATCAAAAAGTCCGTAACCAATCAATCAGAGAAAGCAAATTGAACGGTCAACATGAAACCATTCAAAATCAAAGAATAGACAGCGCATATCCGATCGCAAATCAGACATCCAAAATTCCCCTGGTAACAGGTAAGCATGTCAAAAGACCAACACAACAAATGGCATGAATTGTCCAGGTCTCACGTACGGTGTAGTGAAATAAGAACAAGCTAATCAAAGTGAGACATCACGCCTCAGAGTTTTAAACCCTCAAGCATTTGGTATGCCAGGAGCACTCCTCAGACTATCTCGAGCAAACACCCAGTTACTACAACTCTAGCATAAAACTAAAGGAGCAGTCTCGATGGTTATTCAAGACAATCCTCAGTTGCTACAACTGAAGCAAAACAACGCTCGTCATCGGCTGAAACCCGTTAATAAACACATGCCGCTACATATACAAATAATATCATCTTGCCACAAAATATCTTAAAAAGGAACGAACTCAATGCCCATTGAAGACAGTCCTCAATTACCACAACAGAAGCAAAACAACACATATATTTGAGCAATACTCGTTGCCCAAATTCGTTCTTATATATCTTAGAATGACCACCAATCAAGGAAAATACCAACACAAACCATCCAATCGCATCAACTCTCAGCAACACAACCCGTGTTCACAATCACACGAAAAATCTTTCAGAAAACATAAATACACATCAAAGCCTAAACAAACAGCTTAGCACTTAATCGAGATACTGCAAATGTCTACCGCAATAACAATGAGGCCAGAGAAAACAAAAACAAAACAATAAGAAAATCAGAAAGCAAAATCCCCACAAACCAAGTTGAATCAAGATCTATTCCTCAACCTCCAAAAAATTTCGGACCAATCATGTCTGGGATGTGAAAGAGAAGGAGAAAAAAGAAAACAAAAAAGAAGGAAGAAAACAAAAAAATCATAGCAAATAAAAGTCAAAAACAACAAAACACAAATCGAACAGACTTAAAAGGAAGACAATCAACCCAACCATCCGTATGAGTACACCGGGCATATAAAAAACAACAGCCCATTATCGGACAAATAACCTCAATGATGTGCACACGTGAAAGAGTAAAAACAGCAAAGGCAAAACAAACACTAACTGGCATATTCAGAGCAAAAATTATTTCTAAAATCAACCAACAGAGAAAGAAATATCAGCACAGTAAAAACAGCAGAAGCAACCACAAGTCTTCCAAGAAGACAACAAAGAGGGTCCACAAAATCAGATCGAACAATAGTGAAGAGAAGCAACGAAGAGAAGCAAGAAAATATGCTCTGAATAGCCGGCGCCCACAATGAAAAAGACGAAAAGGCGGAAGAAACGAGGAAGGGGATAAGAGAGAGAAGATGATACATCATAGATCAAGAAGAGGAAAAAAAAAGTCCAAGAAACAGATCAGGTGCGCCAAGAGCTCACAAAATAAAGAAACCCACCGATCAAGTTGAGTGGAGATCAGATAAAGCAAATCAAACGACCAACATGAAATCAATCAAGATGAAAGAATAAAAAGCACAGATGCAATCACAAATCAGACGGTCAGAATCTCTCTGATGACGTGGAGGCATGGATTTGAATCAAATCTCTTAGTTTTATACCTAAGTTTATAATTTGAAGCAAATATCTTAGTTTTATACATAAGTTTATAATTCAGCCATGAATTATAAACTTTTTGTATGAATCTTTTTGTATGAATTTTCTGAGTTTATAATTCAGCCATGAATCTTTTTGTATGAATTTTCTGAGTGCAAATTTGAAAATTCCAATTGGAAGTTTACTTAAAAAAATGGAAAATTTGAACTTTAGGGATGTAAATTTAAATTAAATTCTCTTGATCACATTACAGAAATTTCCAGTAGTTTGATTTTTTTGGTTGAAATTATATATATTAATTACTTGATTAATAGAACTTGGGACATGCACGGCAGTGATAATTTTCATGATTAATTTGTGAAGTTAATTAACTTATTATTATATCCAGAAAATCATTTCACTACATATACTTATCTTTAATAATTGGTAAGTTGTATATATAGTATATTTCCCATTAATTTTTTATTCGATAATATTTTTCAAAAAATTATCGGTCAAACTCGATTATATGCAACAAAAAAAAATGTATTTCACCATTATTTACCAATTCATCGACAATTTCATCTATAATTAGGGAACATATTAAGGTGCTTTCTACAAATTTAAATATTGTTTGTTTCTAAAAATATTCACTATATATATCCGGAGGCGGATCCAAGAGGTGGCGAGGGGGAGGCCCGGCCTCGAAACCGAAATGGAAAAAATATCCATTGAAGAAGATGATTTTATTTTTTCGAAAAATAATAATTATAATAAATGTTCTTATATTTCATAAATAATTAAGTAGTATAATGGTAAAACACATGCTTTGGAGTTGAAATGTCTCAAGTTTGAACCGCTAATACAACAATATATATTTTTTAAATTCGGCCCCCCTATTAGGTACGCCCTCCTTATAAAATCATCCTGGCTCTGTCCCTGCATATATTCTGATTCCGCCCCTGTATATATATTATATAGTGAACTCAATCAGTTAATCTATTACACAAATAATGGATTTTTTTTTCTCTATCATGTTTGTTGAGCAAAATTCTTCACTTTAATTTTAGGGATAGACTAAATCTCTCCAAGAGTAAGCATGCCTCGAGTTGCTCAATTAAACATGGAAACAACACGTGACGGTTTGATTTTTTTCAATTTTCACCGTATTTGTGAACTTCAAACTCCGCCGCAGAGAATTTATAATTTTTTGAGGAATTTACATATTTATCCTTTTTAAAACTTAAAATTACATATTTACCATTCTAAAAATTAAAATACTATATTTATCGTCTCATAATTCTAAAATATTATATTTGCCCAAAGATTAAAACCATTCAATTTGTCTATTTAGAATTAAGGGTCAATATTTAAACTTATTATTTTATCTTTACATATTTATTCTTTTAAAATCCGTCATATCATATTTATCATTCTAATACGCATCTTTTCGAAAAAAAATATCATATTCACCCTCCAATTTAAAACACACTTCAAAGATCCACAAATAAAATTTATTGAAGTAAACTAAATAACATTCAAAATAATCCACAAACAAAAATTAATTGAATAAATTTATCATGTCATATTTCATGGACCGAATTGAAAATAATTATTGTATTAACTTGTCGAATCACACAAAATATAACAATGAAATCTCATAGATAACAATAAAATGCAAAAATACAGCAATACAATTTTAAAAAATAATAATTCTACCAATCTCAAATGACAAAACGAAAATGAAAGAAAGTATATCTTCATAGCAAAAACATACCAACCAAAATTATAAACATTATTAAATTGTAGGACGTGATTTCTTGATTATAGATTTATTTGTGCCATTTCTTCTATCCCTAAATTTGTACAGTAATGTTTCAGCATTAGAAAGTAATTGAAAATTAAATATTAAAAATCAAATCTAATTTGTATGTTCTCTCAATTACAGATTTTTTTAAAAACATATATGCCAAGAAAACAAAATATCAACTTCAAATTGAAAAATTATACTTGTCCCTTTAATACCCCTCAACTTATTGATATGTTGACAATATATAATAAATACATTAAATGTTAATTTATTTTAAATAATAAATCATAATAGGTGGTAGACCATATTAATTAGTTGATAAATCACATTAATTAAGCAGTAAACCATATTGATTAGACAGTAAACATAATTATTAAAAATAATTTGGTTTATTTAATTTTTTTATTGAATTTTATTTTCACATGATAAGTCATATTTATTTGAATAAATTTTATTATTTTATCTTCAATCTTTTTTGAAAGCAAAATATTTTCATTTGTATTTTTTCTGATTTTTGCGAAATTATTATTTTTACTTTCGTTTATTTTTGTAAGATAGTTTTATTCAGAGAAAAATCTGTTTTTGGTCCCTAACAAATACCGAAATGTTCAATTTGCCTCCCGACTTTTTTTTTTCGGTCATTTTGCCCCCCAAACGTTCAATTTTGGTCAATGTGCCCCCCAAACTTTTTAATTTTGTTTAATGTGCCCCCTCCGTCCGATAACTCAGTTAAATAGGTATTAAGTGATGATATTTTATTCATATATTTTAAACCCGACCCACTAATTGTAACCCGACCCACAAATCTTAATCCGATCCACTAAAGAAAAAAAAAATGCCAATCCTTCTCTGGCAGGGGCATTCTCTTCCTTATCTCGCCCAAAGAAAACTCTCTCTCTCGCCGGAAAAGCTTCTGTCGCCACTCTCTCTTGCCGGAAAAGAAGAAGCTCCTCTCGCCACTCTCTCTCTCTCTCTCTCTCTCTCTCTCTCTCTCTCTCTCTCTCTCTCTCTCTCTCTCTCTCTCTCTCTCCATACTCGTAAACTCAAAAGCTACGATGATAAGGCTCACCGGAAAGCGATTTTTTACCCTCATCCAAACCGCGGCTCACTCGGCGACCTATAAGTTTGACAGGTTGTGTAATTAAACTCCAATTAGTGTCTTTGAGAATATGAGAATGTTCAGGGCAATATGTGCGAATTTGTAAATATGGAGAAGACCAGGGTTATGTAGGTAATTTTGGAAGTAGTAGATAGTTAGCAGAGATTTGTGGTGGTGAGAAAGTGATAGTTCGTAGTTGAAAAACTAAGAGAAAAACAATTCCTAGATTTTCAGGGTTATATGTGAAAAAGAGTGATCTAAACGGGTTATCGGATCTACCAGAATTTGAGAGATTTAGAAATAGATGATATAGAAGAATATGTAGAGGAGAGTGAATGGAGCAGTGTCATTTGATTTTGGGGATAGCTTGTATGAGAAAGATTAGATCTCGGGTACTGGTTTTGGTACTCTTTGCTGGGGAAGAAGGCTTGGTACCAGAATGAAGAGAAGCAATGCTGGTACCATACAGGTACTAGATTAAGAAGAGAAGGCTCGAAGCGCTTGATATCATGTTAGCAAGACATTGATATTACTAGAAAAAGTTATTTCCTTAATCGATTCTTAGGACTTGCAATTCATCTCTTATTTAGTACTGACATTGTATTTAGTTTAAATCAAATAATGTAATTTCAATAAGAACTGTAGTTACATTGAAACCAAAATATACATGAAATTAAAATATTCAATACAACATTTGTATTAAATAGCAAGTATGATACACAAAAAATGAAAGATCAAGTAATCCATTATATACCAAAATATACATTTTATATAACTATTTGACCACTTCGGATATAAAACAATCTTCAAACTGACAACAGAGTTCCAATCTTCATAATAACTCTGTTCTGCAAAAAATAAAAAACAAACAAATAAATACTTTACATAATGGAGAGTAAAGAAAAAAACATTAATTAGCTAATTTATTCACACTGTTTTTGTTCCCAATAATAATTCAATTATATTATTTGCTTGTTTCTCGACTTCATCAGCTAGTTTTAATAGCAATACTCTAAAATCATAAGGAAAATATGAGTGAGAGGAGAGCAATTTCTTGAGGTAGTTTAGTCAAGGATTTCTGTCTACGGGAGATTTACAAAAATGTCGTGTATGCTTGAATTATCTATATGAGGGATTATGCTTTGAATTTCTTGAGGTATTTAGTTTCTTAGGGAAATATTATGCGCATGAGCTTTTAATTTGCAACTTTGAAAGGGTAAATATGATATTTTAATTTTAAGAAAGGAAAATATGTAATTTTAAGTTTGAAAAGGGTAAATATGTAAAACCCCCTTACCTTTTTTTGTTTTTAATGATTTTAGTGAAAAAAATGAAAATTGCAAACCCTCGCATCAGTTAATCCTAATTCGACATAATGAACCATATTTGACCCCAATTATGTCATAATTAACCCTATTTCACCTTAATTTCTCCTCAATTAACCAAATTTAATCCAATACACTGTAATAAAAAGCCTAAATTAACACTAATTCAGCGCAATGGAACCAAAAATTTGACTTTAATTCATTCCCATTTAACCACAAAATTGATCAAAATTTAGAAATATAATAAATACCTTCGACTTTTTCATTCAACAGGAAAGGTCAAACGAGGATTCAATTTCGGAGCTTGCATGTTCGCCGTAATGAAACTTTCTAGTTGACCAGACGATTCCCAGTTCACCAGAACGTAGTTCGCGAGTTCGCCAAAATTAAGTGTGAGTTCACACACAGAGTTCTTGAGATTAACTTGGTGTTCACCGAGAAAAAAATGAGGGGCAAATAAGTCTTTTGACCTAGTGGCCGAGAGAGAGATCGTCGAGAGAGAGAGAGATCGCCGAGAGAGAGCTTTTTATTTTTTATTTTTTTTTATTTACGACCTGGAGAGAGAGATCGGAGAGAGAGAGGGGTTTTAAATGTGGGTCGGGTTTGAATAAGCGGGTCGGGTTAGAATTAGCGGGTCGGGTTTGAAAATGTGAATAAAATAACATCACTTGACATCCATTTAACTGTAATATTGGACGGAAGGGGCACATTGAACCAAATTAAAAAGGTTGGGGGACACAATGAACAAAATTGTAAGATTGGGGGGCAAAATGACCAAAAAAAAAAAAAGACAGGGGGAATTTGAACATTTTGGTATTTTTCAAGGACCAAAAACAGACTTTTCTCTTTTATTCATTTGTATCCGTTTAATACATGTAAAACGGTGCATTGATTCAGCCCAATAATTTATTTTCCAAATTTATAAATTTAAATTTGATTAATTATGGACGGTAGTAAACACATTTCTTAGAAATATTAAACACATTACTTATGTGTGAGACAATGAATTTCTTTCTTATTCTATATAAGATAGTAAAAATTAATTTACCAATAAAATTTAATGCGAATGCTAACATATCAAGTGAAATATAAAAAAAGATAAATATGATGACTTTTTCAAATTTTGGTTATAGATTATGGAGCATCATCGGTCCAGCAACTCCTTTAATAAATGCGCTGCTAGAAATTATTGATATGCTAAGCAATGAATGGAAGTAATTAATACATGATATGATAATTGATAAGAGATACATTGCCTCTTCAAATTGGCGCCCTCCTTTAATTATCCCGCCTTTGATTTTGTTTATATTGTGCCGGCGGACCAATACAGCTATGTGCTTTTGTATATATAGCATATAAATTCTTTCATATTAAATAGGGATTAATTGATGTATTGATAATTAGTAGTAAACCAAACAAATAAGATAAACAGGTGTGTAAAATTAAAATATTTTAATTCGGGATCAGTTATTCATTTAACACTTGTCTATGTGTTAAATTGAGTGAATTTACTCATTTATTATCTACTAATTTAACATTATATTTAGCACTAAATTACAAAATTCCATCTCATTAATACAATGAGAGGATTGTAAAGAGACTTCATATCATCATATCATCGCTCTAAATTATTTTAGTTATAGCTTGTATATATGTACCAATAAAAATTTTATATGTTAATTATTTCATTTTCTTATGTATATTATAATTTCTTTTTAATATTTTTGATGTTTACTTTACATATATTAATTAAAATATATAATTATATGTACATTATATATTTTGTAATGTGTGTTATAATTTTTTGTATGTTCATTACATTTTTTTTTTGTAAATAGGTTGTTTTGACTACAATTAAGATTGGCGGCGAATATAGTCCTCATATTTGAGAATATTCTATATATAAGAATTACATTTTTTGCAGCAAATAAATAAATAATTAGCTGTCATTTTGATTTCGGAATAAATAGTTATGTTATTTTGTGAGGAAATTGGTTATGCAAATTTTTGTTTTTGACTTTTTATGAAATTGGAGATAAATCTAAAATACAATAAATATTGTTTTTTCTTTTTAATTTATGGATATAAATGGGTGAGTTAAAGAACTTTTTTTTTTAGATTTGCTGCATGTGCGAAAAAGAACTTCCACGACTTTAAAAAAATAATTTTTGTATGTCTTATTGCGTTACAATTTGATTTTAAAATTCAAGATTATTATTTATCACCGACCTTAATTGCAACCAGCACATATAACATACATAAAACAATACAACACACATATAAAAATATTATGAACAAATAGTAATATATATTTAATATATATAATGTACGTATGATAATATATATATATATATGAACATATAGAGGTATAAGAGATATATAAATATATTTGGGGGGGGGGGGGGGGGGGGGGAGATTTGGACTGTAATTTGTAGTTATTTCTTCTCCGAAACGCAATGACGGACTGTGAAAAAAACAAGTGTTATAAATTGAACATCTAATTAAAACCGAAAAGTTAGAAACGGTAGCGGACTTAATCGTCTCGGCTCATTGCAAATTCGTGGAAACGTAAGTTACTATTTTGAAATACTAAATTTATTTTTTATTCTTCATGCTACAAAAGAAATATGAAATATCATTGATAAATTGTACAAAATTCGTGAAAATATAAAAAAATATAAATTTTTTATATTTATTTATAGACACATAATTCTTACTTTGGAATTAATAAATAAATTAGTAGGTAGAATTACATTTTTAAAACAGTGAAATCAATTTGCCACAAACAAAATATACCAATTCTATGTATAGATATTTTGCATTCAGATATAATATGTTATGTAAATAAAAATAGAATTTACATTTGACCATTATTACCATATACTTATATACTATCACTTACAAATAAAAAACTAATTTTATATTTAAGTATAAAATATTGAAAACCAATTGTTGAATATATTATCATTGTTTCATTAAATTTAAATACATTCATATCCAAAACAATATTTAACTAAATATAATAAATGGTTCTAAATTTAATTGTTAGCCTATATAAAAAAGTACCCAACAACAAAATTTAATATATATTATTGTTTCATTAAAATTCAAAACATACATATCTAAAACAATATTTAATCACATGATAATTTAACAACTTCCTATTCTAAGTATTCTGTACCGGCGAGACACCACAACCAAAATTCAAAAAATATCAATCGGTTGTTTACCCAGACCAGATCACGCATTAGGAAAGGGCAGCCAGTCCAACCTGTAAAATACCCATTTTACCCTACATTCTCACTAACGGTTTCTTTTCTAACCTTTAAAATATCTCCCCTCATACCAAAAATACCCTTCATTTTTAAAAAATAATAAAACATTAATAAAAAAACAAAATCAACACGAGAATTACCCGAGTTACCTGTAGAATTTTTTCCATTCTTTCTTCCTAAGTCCTAACCATTATCCTTATTATTCCCCTATTCTCTCCAATTTCTTCAAAACGGACACATCCAGTGAATGCTTGATCTTATAATTAAGGAAATTCAACGATGAGAATATTAAATGGAGAGTTCTGGTTATAGGAAAAGTAGAGGACATGTATAATCCTGCCCTATAAATAAGTATGCAAAACCGGCTTCATCTCTTGTGAAAGGGAAATTTAGACAGCACGAATTTCGCACATTGGAGGTAAGAAAATTTCAAATTTATTCAAATTTTAATCTGTGCGTAATTCGATCTCTATTCATTGATTTGAGAAGAGTTTTTAATTCTAAGCTATTTGAATTTTGCATTCTGCAGATGGATCATGTTGTTTATGCCAGCGAGATAGTTTCAATCGGAGGTAAAGTTTCCTTGAATTCTGCAGATAGATCAAATGCAAGACCGCCATTAGCACTTCAGGCGAGGAAGTGCAGCGCAGTTCCATCTCCATCCTCTGTTTTCTCCCCTCCTGTCACGGAAATTGTTCAAATCGGAGAGGATGTAGCAACAACGAGTACAGAGAAGAAGCTGCCGGCGCCACGTGGCAAGTTCGAGTTCACCGGACCAAAGCCTTTGATTGAATTGGACGGCTGTGGATTCTTTGATGTATTTTTCAAATCGCATATTGATAATCCGAGGAATTCAATTTCAAGGCCGTTTGTGCTGGAAGAATACATACCGTCGGATGAGATCGTAGATGATGACGTGGAGAGAATATGGGGCCCTATCTTGCGTCAACCTCTGATCCCATTGTTTTCAAGAACAAATAAGCGGCCCAGAATGGAGATTTGATCAGGAAAGTATGTATTTTAGTATTTTACTGTTTTTTTTAGCTTTTTTTTCTTCCTCTTTTCAAAAATGATGGGAAGGCTTCAAAGTATTTGAGCTCCCAAAAGGTCTTTACTTGCATGCAATATCAAACAGTCTAAAATCCTCTGTTCATAGAAAGAAATTGATAGTAGAATTGTAAGGTACTCAGCCGGCTTGAATCTTTTTATATGAATTTTCTGAGTTTCAAATTTGAAAATTTGAATTGTAAGTTTAGTTCAAAAAATGGAAAATTTGAACTGTAAGGATTTAAATTTAAATTGTCTTGATCTCATTACAGAAATTTTAGAGTAATTTGGCATTTTGGTCGAAATTATATATATATTAAGGCGGACATGATAATTATATTTTTTATTTTGTTATGAATGATAATTTTTATGATAATAATGTCAATATTACACTAAAATAAACTTATTTCATGTTATACTAAGATCATCATATTATATAACTAATTTGAATATAATCAAGAATATAGTTACGATTATTATGTTCGAATAGAAAATAACACATTTTTTTTTATCAAACTTGAATACATATATTTAAACAAACAATAATATTTGAAGCATAACATAATTTTATAGAAAAATGTAACCACAAAAATGATATTATTGTGGCTACAATAGTTCATAAAATATAAGTATATAAAATATTGAACCTTGCAACCAATATACTCAAGACATAAAACATAAAACTAATTATATGATACTGATAATTTTTAAACAATAAAATTACAAACAATATTACACACAAGTACACAACATTACACACAATATCAAAATGAGAATTACACACAATATTACGTTAAACAATAAAATTAATATCAAAATTCAATTTAACAAAAATATAATTAAAATTATTTGACATACCGTATTCAGAATATGTTTCTAAGTTTAAAAAGTTATTTATATTTTAATTTTAATAGGTACAATATTTAGTTTCATTTATATTTAATTTTGCAAATTTCACTATTGAAATTGTGAAAAACAAAAAAAACAAAGATAACATATTTAGTAATATACGTAATTTTATAAAAATAATAATTATTTAAATATTTATATGCATTATTTTGCATTATATTTTCTTACATAATATCTTCATAAATTCAAATAAAAAAGCTAGGTATAAACTATATTAATATAGAAGTGAAAATAGAGAGAAATTATAGTTGACACATTTTTTAAATTAAAGTGCAAAAATACTATTAAATTAACATATACCAAAAATATTAGGTGAGGGAGAAATAAATCATATGTAAATATGATTTATTAAATAACAAAAATATATAACGTGTGTGTCAAAACAAAATTTAATAGGATTTTTCATATCTTTTGTCATGTGAACATAACATTTATTATCAATTGTCTTAATGTAATCGTCCGATTTGGATTTAAAATATTAAAAATGACATGAATTAAGCAAAATACTTCAAAATTATTGTAAAATAATGACACGCAAAAATGAATACATAGAATATGATTTTCAATAAATCAAGCAAAAATGAATTAACGAGATCAAACCAAATCATTATATCCAATGATTCAAATTAACATTTAAAAATGGCCACATATAAAATTAATGTGCGAAAAGAAACCACGTTTACTGATTAATAATCATGATGACGTGGTCTCATGAAAAAAGTTAAATATATGTGCAAAATAAGAAATAGATAAATTCCTTTGATTATTAGAACTTGGGACATACATGTACAATGATAATTTTCATAATTAATTTGTGAACGTAAATAACTTATTATATCGAGAAAATTATTTCACTACATATATTCATTTTTAGGACCGAAACCAGAACAAAATGTTAGTTAAGATCGGAACCAACTAATTCAATACAAATTTATCTATATATTATATAAAATATACACGTAGTAGGATCCATTCGTTTCATTCCGTCCTTGCTTATCCTTAATAATCGGTAAAACTATTATTGCATATATACTATATATCCCAGTAATATTTTTATTGGATATTGTATCTTCCAAAATTTTGCATGATAAACTCGTTTGTATGAATTTTTTTTTGTATTTCATCTTTATTTACCAATTGGTCAACATCAATTTCATCTATAATCAGGGAGCATATTAGGGTGCTTTCTACAATTTCATCTATAATCCGAACGCGGGTTGCGGATTTATCATTGCAAATAAGGGAACGAGTATTTACCGTGAAGGAAAACCGACTCGAGCTCAATCATTGGCTTGCCTTTTCGCCCTACAAAAGCTTGCTTCTCTCGGCATAACTTCTTGCGCCATTTTCTCGGATAGCAAAACAATTGTGAATGCCATCACGAATACTTCACTTGATGTCGATTGACGCGTATATTGCGAGTTTGAAGATTGTCGTGCACTAGCGAAGTTGTACTCGAGTTGGCGTTTCTATCTCATATCGAGGTGTTTAAACACGGAGGCGGACTCTTTCACAAGAAATGCCCGGTTAGTGGAGTGTTCCTTTTATTATTTTGTCACTATTTAATCTTATGTTAATTATATGTAATGTTGACACTTTGTATATATATTGGCTACGGATCTTTAATGAATATATATATATATATATATAGAGAGAGAGAGAGAGAGAGAGAAGAGCTAACCTACTTAATTAAGTATCAGCCTTTTTATACTTAACACTTTTCTACCGTCTGATCACTTTAAGATCTGTGATGATGATTTAATGGGATGGTGAGTTAACTGACGGTGAAGTCCAATAAAATTCATACCATCCACCTTTCTTTATTCTCTAGCTGGAACTGAAGCGACGCACAAAATAAGAAAAAAACAAAAACGAAGAAAAGAAGAAGTAACCCATGGACAATCCATGAGCTGCAGAAAAGAGGGAGCGGATGGAATTGTTTTTTTTAGCGATTACGAAAAGGAGCAATAAGAGAGCAATCAGATCACGTTTCTTTTCTTAGCAACAGAAAAAGACAAACAAAACAGAGGTAAAGAGAGGTTATTCATTCAATTTTGATTCACAGAGAAGCGAGAGCATGAATGCTGCAATGAAATTATGGCTGGATTCGCACACGTATATTTGCAATTTTGTGATCCAATTCGAGAAAATTACGACAAGTATTTTTGCTAATGAGAGCGAAGAGGACATGAGAACCATAAACAATGTCCATACTTTATGGTCAGATGATGAAATAGAAGAAAAAGCACGGGAAGTATACACTAGAAATGTGTTCTATGTGTTCAGGGAAATCTTAAAGGAGGCTAGCGGTTTTATTATTGAGGTCTTGGATAGTGATAAGTTGTACATGCTAAAATCTCAGAAATTGCGGGCCTCTTATAAAGTTCAGGTTGATAGACCGAATTATCGCATTTCATGTGAGTGTAAAGGTTTTGAATTTGACGGTCTTCTTTGTGCGCATGTCATAAAAGTTATGCAAAGTATCGGGATGAATTATTTACCATCTCATTACATCCTAAAGAGGTGGACCAAAGATGCTAACAAGGAAACAAAGAAACCCGTTTGTGGTGCGAATATGGAGATTGGAGGACCTGAGTTGGAAAGAAAGAGGTTGGCGATATTAAATGAAAAGTGTAATAAAATATGTAATAAGGCCGTAAAAAACAGTGACGCATTCGCGACTGTTTGTGCAAAATTGGATAAACTTCATCATGAGATCAATTATGTCCAGGAAGAAGTTTTACCGGTTAATCCAATCACCGATGTTCCAAATAATCAGTCTTGGGGTGATCCACCGGTTTCTCAATGTAAAGGAAAAAGGAAACCGCAACGAATGAAGCCTCTCATGGAGACCAACGCTAAGAAAAGACGAACTTGTAGCATCTGCAAGAAGAAAGATGGGCATAATGCTAAAACATGTCCGAAGGTTAGTAATCTGAATTGTATTTTTTATTTTTTTTTATTTTATAAATTCAATATTTTTAATGTTATTTGTAGAAAGGCAAGTTGGATACAAAAGATAAAAATCATACTCATGGTATTGAGAACATTGGAGATGATGATTATGGAAGCGGTGATGACAATGGAAGCGATGATTAGGGTTTATTTGCAGATTTAGAGTATTCTGATATTTTAGGGTTTATTTTCCAAATTTAGGGTTTATTTAACAGATTATATGGACCGAAATGAAAATTTAGTTTACTTGCTGATTTTGTTGGGCTGAAATGCAAATTTAGTTTTTGTTGGGCATAATTGCAAATTCAGGGTTTATTTGCATATTTACTGTATTGTGATATTTTTAGGGTTTATTTGCATATTTAAAGTTAGATTATGAAAATTGAGTTTTATTTGGGTTTAATTGCAAATTTGAGTTAGATGCATATAATTGATAAAAAAATGGTCTGAATTTTAAATTGTTCAAAAAAAGCATATAATTCATAATTAATAACACATTATCAATAGTTGGTATCGAAAAGTGATGGTATCGAAAACATTATATTTCAATTTTTGAATTTCAATTCTATGCATACATAATTTCAATTACATGACGAACTACCCTAATATACATACATACTAAACACATACATAATTTCAGTTACATGACAACTACCCTGATATACATACAAACACATACATACTAAACACATACATACTAAACGAGTCCATCTCTTGCAACCAAAATTTCATCCCACTAAACGCACACACACTCGACTTCGCCACTCGCAAGAATGCCATCCCATTCCTAAAAACGAGTCCATCTCTTGCAACCAGAATTTCCTAAAAACGGGTCGAAGTGGCGGCGAAGTCGTCCATTGCTCAATTTAGGGCCTGACATTAATATAAAATTAAAACATGGGTCAAAATGCAAAATAATGCAATATGAGATTTGAAAAGGATACCCGGCAACGAAGTCCATCCATTGCTCAATTATGGCCTGACCGTAATATAAAATTAAAACATGGGTTAAAATGCAAAATAATACAATATGGGATTTGAAAAGGATCCCGCACGTGTTTTGATCAATTTCGGTGGCGGTGAAGTCCATCCATTGCTCAATTATGGCCTGAAATTAAACGATTCTAGTATTATATATACGAATTTTAGAAAAGGATTGATGAAATCACTTGTTTTTTTTAGAATCAAAACAATCAGATTCAAAAATACACAATCACAAAGAGGGTTTTTTTTTTATGAAATCACAAAGAGGGTTATCAAAGGAATTTATTGATTTTAGAAAAGGACTAATGAAAAGGATTGACGAACTACCCTTTGTGTCGTGGGAAGAACGAAGAAGCCAGAAAGAAGTCGCCAAGCCGTAAGAAGTCACCAAGCCGCCAGAACGAAGAAATCGCCAAGCCGCCATAACGAGAAGTCGCCATGCCCTAATCGTCGTCGCCAAGCCACTAGCCCTAGGAGCTTCCTCGTTGTCGTAGCCCTAGAAGGTTCCTCGTCGCAAACCGTAACCCTAGGAGTTCCTCGTCGGTTTTCTCATCGTCGTCCCATTAAACCCTAGGAGTTTCCACTTCACTTTCTTTTGCTCGTCTTAGACGTTGGTTCATGGTAGAGAAGCTGGTTCATGGTAGAAGTTTGAAGTATCGTTGAGAATGAAGAATAAAGGTGGGATGAGAATAATGGATCAGGATGAAGGAAAGAATGATGTAACTCACCGTCAGTTAACTCACCATCCCATTAAATCATCATCACAGATCTTAAAGTGATCAGACGGTAGAAAAGTGTTAAGTATAAAAAGGCTGATACTTAATTAAGTAGGTTAGCTCTTCTCATATATATATATATATATATATATATATATATATATATATATATATATATATATAGATAGAGAGAGAGAGAGAGAGAGAGAGAGAGAGAGAGAGATGGGCTATGGTATTTTTAAGAGGACCAAGAGGGTTGATGCTCACACATTTTTAGTCGTTTGATCTTTGTTAAGATCTGTGCGTGATGGATTAAATGTACAATCTAACTTTCCCGTTTGCATTCAAGCTTTTCCGTTTACTTCTTCTGTCTCTCATTAATAATCCCCCTCCCTCTCATTAATCATCCCTGCACCTACCTCTCTCTCATTAATAGTATCCCTTCCTCTCCGTTTCCTATTTTTCATTCAGCCTTATTTGGACTTCTATAGATTGAAACAATGATTACCTGATAAACAAATATGAAATTATTTCATATGGACAAGGATTTGCAAAATTATTTCATTCAAGCATTCTGAAGAGCTCTCATCCAGTGCCAAACTCAAACTATTTGTATCGCTCAAAATATCTTGCACCTTTTTTCTTAATCATCTTCTTTCTACTGTTCTTTTATAGAAGTGCGACAAAGATTATTAATACCTATATTCGTAGTTTGTTGCAGGCACTTCGTCTCAATATTGGTCTTGTAATTTTTGAATTGGATTATTGAAGTCATTCTCTGAAAAGAAAGCTAAATGCAACGTAGGCATCTAAACTGCAGCATTTGATGCATTTCTAAATATTTGATATTTTGAGTTGATGGATTATATTGTGTTGTGAAACCTTTATTTTGTGTTAAAAATTATATTTGGCTTTTAATTGTATGATGGATTTACAATTGGTGTTTTGTGTTATGAACTTTTATGAGTATATTTATTATTTTATTTGATGTTCGGCTGTGTTAAGAATGACGGCTGTGTTATGAATTATAATGTCATTTGGTAGGTCTTATGCAATTTCACAAGTTTTTCTCCATGTATCATTGTCTCAACCAACATAATAAAAAATAAGAAAGATAGTTATGATATTCGTTTTAGTTTATTTCTATAATCAGGATGAATTAGTCAAATTAGTGGTACCATTTTGTTGGGAAAAAAAAAATTTAATTTTGGTCCTGGACAAGATTACTCCATCACACCTTCAAAGAGAGTCCATTGCATACTGAAGAGTGAATCGCCCAGAAAAGGGAAGAAAAAAATGCACAAGAAAGAAAAAGGAGAATCTCAGCAACATTAATAACAATCGTAATTACACTAATTAGTAATTACCAATTATCAATTACTGAAATCGCCCATAGTGTAATTACTAATTAGGCTGAATTAGTTGAATTGTGGTCCCTTTGTTGTTTGAGAAAATCAATTCAGGACAAGATTGCTCCATCCCACAAGGAAAGAATGTGGATTGAGGAGTGAGAGAGAAAGATCAACAAATTGTAGTAGCCAGATTGCTCCAGCGCACCTTAAAACACTTTCAAAGAGAGTTCATTGCACTGAGAGATAGTGAATCGTCCTAAAACGGGAAGAAGAAAAAAATCACACAAGAAAGAAAAGGGAAATCTCAGCAACACTACTACGAGACAATAATTTCTTGACAAGAGAGGACATCTTGCTAGAGAGAGTCTGAACACCGAAGATTTCGTCGCCATGAGAAGCAGATTTGAGGGAGATACAAAAGAAAACCAAGTTTTGTTGTGCAGGGATCATTAATGAAATGGAGAGATATTATCAATGAGAGAGAAGAAGAAAGGAAACGGAGAAGCTGAATACAAACGGGAACACTAAGAGTCCACGTTTGATCCATCACGCACAGATCTTAAATAAGATCAAACGACTAAAAATGTGTGAGCACCAACCCTTTTGGTGCTCATAAAAGCATCATAGCCCACCTCTATCTATCTATCTATCTATATATATATATATATATATATATATATACATACAGGGCTGCTAAGGAGAATCCACAATTCGAATCCGAAAAACGAATCCACCAGACGGAGGGGTATTTTTGTAATTTTGCCAAAACATTACTTCGACGATGAAGAGCCAGGGCTCTATCTCTCCGCTCCCTCCCCTTTCTTGCGACGATGAAGAGCACGGCAGGATCCCCTTTCTTGCGACGATGAAATCCACTAAAAAATCCCCTTTTTTGCCAAAATAATATCCCACTTTGCTCTGCTTACTCTCACGATCCAGAAAAGAAAAGAAAAAAAAACATCCCAAAACCCTACCTGTGGGCTAAACCCTAGCCGAATGAGCGAGGAAACGGAATCAGCGACAAGGATGCCTGTTTCTATGGCAGCACGACCGACATGGACGATGTCTACTTCCATGGCGGTACGGATGACGAGGAGATCTGGAGAAACCCAAGGCGATTCTATGAGGAAACAAGAGAAATCGGCGCTGTGCTTGGGGGTTGTGGACGAAACAATGTTCGAAGCTCGCTGGGTCTGATGGAAAGCCACCGGAAAGCAGTTCCATCGAGCAAACCCTAGAAAAGACATTTCAGTTGTTCTTCTCTGATTTTTTTCCACTTTTGCTCTATCTTTTCGTGATATTTTGCTGTATAGTGTATATGTGGTTGTTGTCGAGTTAATTTGAGATGATTTCAGCAGCGTATGATTCGATTTACAGTTCTTAGTTCAATCCGTGCTTCATTTTTTTCGTCGTTTATTTTCTGTTGCTATTCAATTAGGATTTGTGATATGTACTTTCAGGATGGCTGCGAGTCAAGGATGCTTTGAAATCAGATCCTAAATGATCGGTTGCGCCTGTTTACAAGCTGGAGGAGATCTGTGAACTTTTGCGGGTTTCCGATTCTAGCATCGTCAAGGAGATTGCAAAGTTCGCGCTCAAGCCTCTGGATCACAAAAGTCCTATTGGCAAGCAAAAGGTAGAATTCCCTATATCAAACATTCGAACAATTTGAGATTCAATAATTTTCGTATTTGTTTAATTGTTTCGTATTTCTCGGACTATATGTTGATTCTTAAGCAAAATAATTGCCAGATTATATGGTCCTTTTGATTGAATTGTATAACTGGACAATTAAATTCCTTTAACTAGGCATTATACTCCATTGCAAAAAGCGAAAACGAATTTAGGAGAGAGATTCATAAGCATTCGACAGCGGTTCGCGGGCTGGCCTACCCGACCCGTTAAAGGGTGATGGTTTGAACAAAGCAGTACGCGAACCCGCCAATGAAACCAGGGTCGCAATTTTGTCCACTGAGGACTCCTAATGAAACCCTAATGAATGATTCCAAACTGGAGGCTCTTTACGCTGTATGTTCTCTCTTTCTCTCTCTATACTTTAATTAGAAACCCTAATGAAACCCTCTTTCTCTCTCTACGTGTGATACAGATGATAGCACACAAGGCTTTCCAATTTTGTAAGACATACAAGAGAAAGACTGAATTCAGAAGACTTTGTGAAATTATAAGGAACCATTTAGGGAATTTAATCAAGTACAAGGAACAGAGAGACAGGATTGATCTGACTAGAATTAGACAAGCACGGGGTTTCACTTTGAATTAGACAAGCACGAGGTTTCATTTGAATTAGAATACTCGAAGTTGGATTAGAATGTGATGTATAATTGTATATGTAATTTGAATTAGGATTGGGTTATGATTTTGATATGTGAATATCAGCTAGCATTTGAAGATTAGATTTTTTGTTAAAGCTTTTCTTTCTTATTATTTTATTTATGGATGTAGAAATTTGAAAATTATGGTATTTGAAGATTAGATTTTTGTATATAAATATTAGGAATTTGGAAGTTACGTTAGAATTTGGAGATAGAAATTGAAAAGTATATGTAAATATTTGTAGTTGTTAAATGGAGATAGAAATTTTTTTATTTCGTTTTTTCTCATTTTTTAAAATATCATATGAAATCAAAAATATATAATGCTAAATTCAATCGTATATTCCGTTAAATTTAATCGTATATTTTGCTAAATTCAATCATATATTTTGCTGAATTATATGAAATTAATGATCGTAATCATCGGATAATTAACTATATTTGAGTAAATTCAATCATATATTCTGTTAAATTTAATCATACATTTTGCTAAATTCAATCATATATTTTGCTGAATTATATGAAATTAATGATCGTATTTATTGGATAATTAACTATATTTTAGTAAATTCAATCGTATATTCTGTTAAATTTAATCATATATTTTGCTAATTTCGATAATATATTTTGCTGATTATATTAAATTAATGATCGTGTTCATCGAATAATTAACCATATTTTAGTAAATTCAATCGTAGATTCTGTTAAATTTAATCGTATATTTTGCTAAATTCAATCATATATTTTGCTAAATTTAATCATATATTATGTTAAATTTAATCGTATATTTTGCTAAATTCAATAATATATTTTGCTGAATTATATGGAATTAATGATCATGTTCATCAGATAATTAACTATATTTTGCTAAATTTAATCGTATATTTTGCTAAATTTAATCATATATTCTGTTAAATTTAATCATATATTCTGTTAAATTTAATCGTATATTTTGCTAAATTCATTAATATATTTTGCTGAATTATATGAAATTAATTATCATGTTCATCAGATAATTAACTATATTTTGCTAAATTCAATCGTATATTTTGCTAAATTTAATCATATATTCTGTTAAATTTAGTCATATATTCTGTTCAATTTTATCATATATTCTGTTAAATTTAATCCTACATTTTGCTAAATTCAATCATATATTTTGCTGAATTATATGAAATTAATGATCGTATTCATCGGATAATTAACTATATTTTAGTAAATTCAATCGTATATTTTGGTAAATTTAATCATATATTTTGGTAAAGTCAATCATATATTTTGCTGAATTATATGAAATTAATGATCGTATTCATCGGATAATTAACTATATTTTAGTAAATTCAATCGTATATTCTGTTAAATTTAATCATATATTTTGCTAAATTAAATCATATATTTTGCTGATTATATTAAATTAATGATCATGTTCATCGGATAATTAACTATATTTTAATAAATTCAATCGTATATTCGGTTAAATTTAATCATATATTTTGCTAATTTCAATCATATATTTTGCTGAATTATATGGAATTAATGATCGTATTAATCGGATAATTAACTATATTTTAATATATTCAATCGTATATTCTGTTAAATTTAATCATACATTTTGCTAAATTCAATCATATATTTTGCTGAATTATATGAAATTAATGATCATGTTTATCGGATATTTAAATATATTTTGTTAAATTTAATCGTATATTTTGATAAATTTCATCATATATTTTGGTAAAGTCAATCATATATTCTGTTATACTCAATCATATATTTGCTAAATTCAATAATATATTCTGCCATATACAGTGATGTATGTATTTGGTACAATACACTGAATTTATACTCAACCCAAATAAGATTCTCCAAGTCCATATCGATTCCAAAAATTGAAAAAAAGAAAAAAGAGTATTTCTATAAGACCAAAATTATAAATTTTGTTTAAAATAAATTAGTGATGATGATGGATGATGATGATGATGATATGCTAATTTAAATCAGAAGCAAAACTAAATTTTGCCTCCTTATAAAAAAATCCAAATTTCACATGAACACCCCCCAAAAAGTATATTTTTACTTTTCAAGTATTTGTTCGAAAAAGAAGAAGTGTGTATGTGATATTTCTTATATTTTGTAGAGTCATTCAATGATATTTTGTTATATTTTTCTGTTTTCGTAAGGGTATATACGGCATTTTGAGAATTTGCAAGAGTACATGTGAAATTGTATCAATGATAAGCTTGCAAATGTTTACTACAAAAGGTTGTGAAACTTGCAGCCACATGCCTTTTCTCGAGACATTTTAGACAGAGACGCCTTTTTTTAATCAACTTCATTGTAAGGGGCTCGAACGCTTTGGAAATCTCCTGAACGTTCTCTACACTCGCCACCTGTCAAAAAGAGCAAAACTCGCAATAAATAATCGATTTATTCCAATTCATATATTACATTAAATGATCATACCTCCTCCTCTGCCTCGGGTGCTTCAATGACCTCAACCTCTTTGTTAAGGGGATCAAACACCATGGAGCTGTCCTCGATATTTTCTGCACTCGCCACCTGTCAAAAAGAGCAAAAATTGCATAAATTATAATCCATTTATTATAATTCAAATTCAATAGTCAAATTATTTAAATTGTTCAGTATACCTCGTTTAGGGACTGGGATACTATTTCAGGCTCGAGTGCCTCCTCTTGATCGTTCACAGTAACATTTATGGCGCTTATATTGATGCTGTAACCTCGTTTGGTCTTTTCTCTGGCACAACCTCGTCCCCAAAACCTAATTTTGCTTTGCAGATTGTACAAGATAACAGAAGTTTTCCGCCAAAAATCCCAAAAAAGTCCCGAGGGTTAAAATCGGTTTATCAATGACAACTTGCTCGTCGATAATCTCAAATAAGAGATGATTTTTGCGTAACCCTACTGGATTTACCAGATTCAAATTCTGATTGCATTTGGCGCATCTGAAATTTAAAAAAAAAATGAAATAGAAAAAAACAGAAGAAACGGGAAAAAATTAAAAAAATCGATACTAGCACTGCAGATTACTTAAATTGAACTATGCTTACGTAAAGCTTAAGTCTAATTTCTGGGCGGCTAAGATAATTAATTGCTCCATTAGAGTTCACTGGAATTCAATTGGGACAAAAAAGGCCACCAAGAAAAAATCTTTTGTCGATTCCGAACTGAATGGTTTTTTGGAAAAAAGATGAGCAAATAAATGGCTTTTAAACCATGATTCTCGCTCACCAATTGTCTTCTATTTTTAGAATTACCTTTGTCTCTAATTTGGGCAATGGCGCTAGTGTTGACCTGATCACGTTCTGCGACTGAGAGAGAAAGAGAGGGATCGCCGGAGACCTACAGAACTCTCGTGAGAGGAAAATGAAGCTGGCGCATGCATCCAAAGGCGGTTTCTCTTTCTCCTTCGGTCGCTGCCGCGGATCTCTCTCCAGCAACTAGTAGTGACTCGCAGAGGGAGAGCGCGAGGGCGGTGAATCGACGAAAACTTCACCGGAAGGAGGATCTCGCGTGGGAAGGGGGAAGGGGTGAGCATGGCTGATGGTTGAGTGAGTTGCTCGAGAAAAGAGAAGCGTGTGGGAGTAGGTGTTGGGTGTGAAAATTGTTAAAATATTCCTCCGTGTGTGCTTCTATTTTATTTAGGTCCTTGAATTCTTTTTGTGGATTTTTTTTTTGAATTCTATTTAGCATTTCTCTATATATATATATATATATATATTTTGTTTGTTTCTTAAAAATAGTCATGACTCACAACATATATCCATATATAGTACATATACAGTGAACTAAATCATTCAGTTAATGTACTCCTTCAACATTGGATTTTTTTACTTTCATTCTTGTTAAGCAAAATTCTATCTTTTATTCTCTTTCATTCTTGTTAAGTAAAATTCTTCACTTTATTTAACTAATGGAGAATCAAAGACCAGCTATGAAATTGATTATAAAAAAAAAAAACCAAAAATCCTAAGAAACCACCGAATTCCCGAGCGACTAAGGTTGCTTCGGTATCTCAGAGAGGCCCAAACCTACTGGAGCCGAAGTTCAATGGCGTGCAGCCACTTGACGTTTTAGCGAATATTGAATTTGAACAAGATGGATTTAAATTCCTGGATTTGTTCGTCGAATTGTATCGAGTAATCAGAAGAAGAACGGCTATATTTTGCCTGAGTTGGAGGAGTATCGTAACGAGATTTGGGCTGCCGATGTGGAGCATGTATGGGGCGGGGGCCGATTTTGCACAATCAATTTTAGACCTCCATTTTTTTTTCTGAAAGAATATTAGCCCTTCATGTACAACAGATCTTAATTACAAAACGGAAGGATCTCAATAGATGTGATCGTTAATAGTTTCTTTTAAGCATGTTTTAATGCTTTGGTAGTCATGTTTTTTTTTTTGCGTGACAATACTCTTTTCCATTAAATATTTTTTAGAAAACAATAGGATCTCATGTGATTTTAGTTCCTCAGTAAATAATTATATTTATGGGTACCGTTGTATTCACCAATAATTCATTATTATTAGGTCGTTATGGGTAATTGGATTAGTTATTTCTCACTATACTAACAAGAGGTTTGCTAGGGTTTTGGTTTACGACAATCCTATTGTGGGCTATTCTAATTGTCACTTATTAGACGTTTAGGCTTTAAGGCTTTGAATCGTAAGGAGAAAATAAAAGTTAAAGACTCCAACAAAAAGGCCATTTGGACATGGGATCTAACAAATCACCAGGACCTGACGGTTGTACGAAATAATTTTACAAAAAAATTTGGAATATTATGAAAGAAGATTTGTACGAGATATTCAATTCCCAAGAAGTGCTTAATGAGGGATTAAGATCACTTGGTACTTCATACATTATTCTCATTCCAAAAGTATGAACCCCATAACAAATGTCGGACTTTAGACCTATCAGTTTAATACATGGAATCCGAAAAATATTCTCCAAGGTACTGTCAAATAGAGTAAAGAAACATATAGATAAACCAGTAGATACATCTCAATAATGATACATTAAGAAGATGAATATTATTGACGGCTTTGGATATACACAACAAGTAATAGATGTAGTCAAAGAAAGAAAACTAAAATGGTGGTGTTTAAAGAAAACTAAAATGGTGGTGTTCAAGGCAGATATTGCTAAGGCTTTCGATACAATTTCATGAAAATTCATAATACAAACTTTAAAGAGTAGAGGTTTCGGTACGAATATATGTAACTGGATCAAGAATTCAGCACTCAAAGGCTCTACAAAGATAATTTTAAACAACACAACTGGAAAATCTATAAGATTGGCAAGAGGTGTGTAAGACAAGGAGATGTGTTATCTCCTTTTATATTCATACTAATGATCGATGTCTTGGCCAGTATACTAAAGAAAATGAATGATTCCTTATTCATACAACCAGCCATGACTGGTATAAGAACGGGATTATTCTATGCGGATGACTCTATTTATTTCATAAAAATGATCTTTTGCAAATAAAGAGATTCAAATTCATCATGCAAATATTTGGGGAGGCATCTGGTCTTAAAGTTAACAATACAAAATCAGAATTTGTCCCATTGAATTTACCAAGAGAAGATATAGATGCAATTCAGCGAGTAATTGATTGCCGAAGCACAAATTTTCCTATTACATATTTAGGACTGCCTCTACAACCAGGAAAATTACACAAAAGCAGCTATGAACCTCTAATTGTCAAGATAAATGATAGATTGACGGGATGGAAGAAAAATTTCCTATCTTTTAGTGGAAGGGTTACGTTACTACAATCGGTACTTAATGCAATACCTATATATTATATGTCGGTTTTCCGACTACCAAAATGGGTGATAACAACCAACGAAAGGACTATGAAGAGATGGGGGTTTGGTGTACTCGACTTGTCGAACATGAACAAAGTCTTACTAGTTAAATGGCTATGGAAACTATACGATGAAAACAATAATATTAAAAGGCGTGTGTACTTTTTAGGGATTCAAGTCTATGGTGCATAAAGTCTCTGGTGAGCTTAAAGTGTAAAGACACTTGAGGTGCATGTGGACCAAGCACATGCACTTGTATATTCTAGCACCCACTCATCCCTTTTTGTCCACAGATGGCTCACTCGTCTCTTCCATTTCTTCTTTTTCTCCGTCGATTCAAACTTCATCTTCCTCTTGAAGGTTTTCTTCGATTTGGAAATATAACTGCTCCAATTTTCGGATCCTAAGCATGAAATACTCTCATGGACCACTCCAAAAAAAAAAAAAAAAAAAAAAATTCGGCCACTCAGCAGCGATATATTCGGCCGAAACTCGGCTCGGGTCAGGCCGAATCCGACTTGACTCGGCCGAGTTTTTTTTTAACTCGGCCGATATTACGAACCATGGGTTCAGTACAACATTAATAATGATGAAAGTGCAAAATTTTGGGAAAGCATTTGGCTAGAGGTACCACTTAAGAATCAATACCCTACAGGCACAAGAAATTTGGAATATAAATGGAAATTATAATCGATCGAGACAAGAATTATCTGTACAAGTAATGAAGGAAAAAGATGATTTAAGCTTGCAGATCATTCAAGCAATAGTTAATAGAGATTGCAACAAACAAGATGAGGTTAAGTGGAGATGGACCGTATCAGGTATATTTATTCACTACGAAGAGTGCATATAACTTTATAAACAAAGGGGTACACATAGGGGTGTAAACGGTTCGGATCCGGTTCGGATAGTGGTCATACCAGATCCGGATCTGTATTTTTTGTCGGATCCGGATCCGGATCCGGATAGTGTCGGATCCGGATACGGTTCGAATATTAAACGGATACGGATACGGTTCGGATATCGTCGGATACGGATACGGATCCGGATAATATTCGGATAGTTCAGACATATATTGTATATGTAATTAATTATTTTCTTCTAACCAAAATATTTATGATACAATTATGATAATACTTAAGTAATAAATAATATAATTATACTTTACTAAATTCAAATATTTGTCGAATATAATAGAATAATTTGGTCGAAATGATGAAAACGTGAGTTAAAAGATACAATACAAATGATCTAAAAACACGTTATTTGAGCTCCTCAAAGCGTTAAAAGCATGTTTTGAATCGAACAACAAACTATCTTAGTGATTGTGAAATTTGGTGAAAAGTTACGTAGTAAAATATACGATACAAATGATCTAAGAACACGTTATTTGAACTCCTCAAAGCGTTAAAATCTTGTTTTGAATCGAAAAACAAACTTTCTTAGTGTATGTGAAATTTGGTGAAAAATTATGTAGTAAAAGATACAATACAAATGATCTAAAAACACGTTATTTGAACTCCTCAAAACGTTTAAATCTTGTTTTGAATCGAAAAACAAACTTTCTTAGTGTTTGAAAAATTTGGTGAAAAGTTAAGTAGTAAAAGATACGATACAAATGATCTAAAAACACGTTATTTGAACTCCTCAAAGCATTAAAATCTTGTTTTGAATCGAACAACAAACTTTCTAAGTGTATGTGAAATTTGGTGAAAATTTATGTAGTAAAAGATACGATTCAAATGATCTAGAAACACGTTATTTGATCTCCTCAAATCGTTAAAAGCTTGTTTTGAATCGAAAAACAAACTTTCTTAGTGTTTGTGAAATTTGGTGAAAAGTTACGTAGTAAAAGATACGATACAAATGATATAAGAACACGTTATTTGAACTCCTCAAAGTGTTTAAATCTTGTTTTGAATCGAAAAACAAAATTTCTTAGTGTTTGAAAAATTTGGTGAAAAGTTATGTTGTAAAAGATACGATACAAATGATCTAAAAACAGGTTATTTGAACTCCTCAAAGCGTCAAAATCTTGTTTTGAATAGAACAACAAACTTTCTTAGTGTTTGCGAAATTTGGTGAAAAAGTTATGTAGTAAAAGATACGATACAAATGATCTAAAAACACGTTATTTGAACTCCTCAAAGCATTAAAATCTTGTTTTGAATCGAAAAACAAACTTTCTTAGTGTGTGTGAAATTTGGTGAAAAGTTATGTAGAAAAAGATACGATACAAATGATCTAAAAACACGTTATTTGTACTCCTCAAAGCGTTAAAATCTTGTTTTGAATCGAAAAACAAACTTTCTTAGTGTATGTGAAATTTGGTGAAAAGTTATGTAGTAAAAGATACAATACAAATGATCTAAAAACACGTTATTTGAACTCCTGAAAGCGTTAAAATCTTGTTTTGAATCCAAAAACAAACTTTCTTAGTGTATGTGAAATTTGGTGAAAAGTTATGTAGTAAAAGATACGATACAAATGATCTAAAAACACGTTATTTAATCTCCTCAAAGCGTTAAAAGCTTGTTTTGAATCGAAAAACAGACTTTCTTAGTGTTTGTGAAATTTGGTGAAAAGTTACGTAGCAAAAGATACGATACAAATGATCTAAAAACAGGTTATTTGAACTCCTCAAAGCGTTAAAATCTTGTTTTGAATCGAAAAACAAACTTTCTTAGTGTGAGTGAAATTTTGTGATAAGTTATGTAGTAAAAGATACGATACAAATGATCTAAAAACACGTTATTTGAACTCCTCAAAGCGTTAAAATCTTGTTTTGAATCGAAAAACAAACTTTCTTAGTGTATATGAAATTTGGTGAAAAGTTATGTAGTAAAAGATACGATACAAATGATCTAAAAACACGTTATTTGATCTCCTCAAAGCGTTAAAACCATGTTTTGAATCGAACAACAAACTATCTTAGTGTTTGTGAAATTTGGTTAAAAGTTACGTAGTAAAAGATACGATACAAATGATCTAAGAACACGTTATTTGAACTCCTCAAAGTGTTTAAATCTTGTTTTGAATCGAAAAACAAAATTTCTTAGTGTTTGAAAAATTTGGTGAAAAGTTATGTAGTAAAAGATGCGATACAAAGGATCTAAAAACAGGTTATTTGAACTCCTCAAAGCGTTAAAATCTTGTTTTGAATCGAACAACAAACTTTCTTAGTGTATGTGAAATTTGGTGAAAAGTTATTTACTAAAAGACACGATACAAATGATCTAAAAACACGTTATTTGATCTCCTCAAAGCGTTAAAAGCTTGTTTTGAATCGAAAAACAAACTTTCTTAGTGTTTGTGAAATTTGGTGAAAAGTTACGTAGTAAAAGATACGATACAAATGATCTAAGAACACGTTATTTGAACTCCTCAAAGTGTTTAAATCTTGTTTTGAATCGAAAAACAAACCTTCTTACCGTTTGAAAATTTTGGTGAAAAGTCATGTAGTAAAAGATACGATACAAATGATCTAAAAACAGGTTATTTGAACTCCTCAAAGCGTTAAAATCTTGTTTTGAATAGAACAACAAACTTTCTTAGTGTTTGTGAAATTTGGTGAAAACTTATGTAGTAAAAGATACGATACAAATGATCTAAAAGCACGTTATTTGAACTCCTCAAAGCGTTAAAATCTTGTTTTGAATCGAACAACAAACTTTCTTAGTGTTTGTGAAATTTGGTGAAAAGTTATGTAGTAAAAGATACGATACAAATGTTCTGAAAACAGGTTATTTGAACGCCTCAAAGTGTTAAAATCTTGTTTTGAATCGAAAAACAAACTTTCTTAGTGTTTGTGAAATTTTGGGAAAAGTTATGTAGTAAAAGATACGATACAAATGATCTAAAAACACGTTATTTGAACTCCTCGAAGCGTTAAAATCTTGTTTTGAATCGAAAAACAAACTTTCTTAGTGTTTCTAAAGTTTGGTGACAAGTTATGTAGTAAAAGATACGATACAAATGATCTAAAAACACGTTATTTGATCTCCTCGAAGCGTTAAAATCTTGTTTTGAATCGAAAAACAAACTTTCTTAGTGTATGTGAAATTTGGTGAAAAGTTATGTAGTAAAAGATACAATACAAATGATCTAAAAAAACGTTATTTGAGCTCCTCAAAGCGTTAAAAGCATGTTTTGAATCGAACAACAAACTATCTTAGTGATTGTGAAATTTGGTGAAAAGTTACGTAGTAAAAGATACGATACAAATGATCTAAGAACACGTTATTTGAACTCCTCAAAGCGTTAAAATCTTATTTTGAATCGAAAAACAAACTTTCTTAGTGTATGTGAAATTTGGTGAAAAGATATGTAGTAAAAGATACAATACAAATGATCTAAATACACGTTATTTGAACTCCCCAAAGCGTTTAAATCTTGCTTTGAATCGAAAAACAAACTTTCTTAGTGTTTGAAAAATTTGGTGAAAAATTATGTAGTGAAAGATACGATACAAATGATCTAAAAACAGGTTATTTGAACTCCTCAAAGCGTTAAAATCTTGTTTTGAATCGAACAACAAACTTTCTTAGTGTATGTGAAATTTGGTGAAAAGTTATCTAGTAAAAGATACGATTCAAATGATCTAAAAACACGTTATTTGATCTCCTCAAATCGTTAAAAGCTTGTTTTGAATCGAAAAACAAACTTTCTTAGTGTTTGTGAAATTTGGTGAAAAGTTACGTAGTAAAAGATACGATACAAATGATCTAAGAACACGTTATTTGAACTCCTCAACGTGTTTAAATCTTGTTTTGAATCGAAAAACAAAATTTCTTAGTGTTTGAATATTTTGGTAAAAAGTTATGTTGTAAAAGATACGATACAAATTATCTAAAAACAGGTTATTTGAACTCCTCAAAGCGTCAAAATCTTGTTTTGAATAGAACAACAAACTTTCTTAGTGTTTGTGAAATTTGGTGAAAAGTTATGTGGTAAAAGATACGATACAAATTTTCTGAAAACATGTTATTTGAACTCCTCAAAGCGTTAAAATCTTGTTTTGAATCGAAAAACAAACTTTCTTAGTGTTTGTGAAATTTGGGGAAAAGTTATGTAGTAAAAGATACGATACAAATGATCTAAAAACACGTTATTCGAACTCCTCAAAACGTTAAAATCTTGTTTTGAATCGAAAAACAAACTTTCTTAGTGTATGTGAAATTTGGTGAAAAGTAATGTAGTAAAAGATACAATACAAATGATCTAAAAACACATTATTTGAACTCCTCAAAGCGTTTAAATCTTGTTTTGAATCGAAAAACAAACTTTCTTAGCGTTTGAAAAATTTGGTGAAAATTTATGTAGTAAAAGATACCATACAAATGATCTAAAAACAGGTTATTTGAACTCCTCAAAGCGTTAAAATCTTGTTTTGAATCGAACAACAAAATTTCTTAGTGTATGTGAAATTTGGTGAAAAGTTACGTAGTAAAAGATATGATACAAATGATCTAAAAACACGTTATTTGAACTCCTCAATGCGTTAAAATCTTGTTTTGAATCGAAAAACAAACTTTCTTAGTGTTTGTGAAATTTGGTGAAAAGTTATGTAGTAAAAGATACGATACAAATGATCTAAAAACAGGTTATTTGAACTCCTCAAAGCGTTAAAATCTTGTTTTGAATCGAACAACTAAATTTCTTAGTGTATGTGAAATTTGGTGAAAAGTTACGTAGTAAAAAATACCATACAAATGATCTAAAAACACGTTATTTGAACACCTCAATGCGTTAAAATCTTGTTTTGAATCGAAAAACAAACTTTCTTAGTGTATGTGAAATTTGGTGAAAAGTTACGTATTAAAAGATACGATACAAATGATCTAAAAACACGTTATTTGATCTCCTCAAAACGTTAAAAGCTTGTTTTGAATCGAAAAACAAACTTTCTTAGTGTTTGTGAAATTTGGTGAAAAGTTACGTAGTTAAAGATACGATACAAATGAACTAAAAACACGTTATTTGAACTCCTCAGAGCGTTAAAAGCTTGTTTTGAATCGAAAAAAAACTTTCTTAGTCTTTGTGAAATTTGGTGAAAAGTTATGTAGTAAAAGATATGATACAAATGATCTAAAAACACATTATTTGTACTCCTCAAAGCGTTAAAATCTTGTTTTGAATCGAAAAACAAACTTTCTTTGTGTGTGTTAAATTTGGTGAAAAGTTATGAAGTAAAAGATACGATACAAATGATCTAAAAACACGTTATTTGAACTCCTCAAAGCGTTAAAAGCTTGTTTTGAATCGAAAAACAAGATACGATACAAATGATCTAAAAACACGTTATTTGATCTCCTCAAAGCTTTAAAAACTTGTTTTGAATCGAAAAACAAACTTTCTTAGTGTTTGTGAAATTTGGTGAAAAGTTACGTAGCAAAAGATACAAAACAAATGATCTAAAAACAGGTTATTTGAACTCCTCAAATAACAAAACAAATTTGGTGAAAAGTTACGTAGCAAAAGATACAAAACAAATGATCTAAAAACAGGTTATTTGAACTCCTCAAAGCGTTAAAATCTTGTTTTGAATCGAACAACAAACTTTCTTAGTGTTTGTGAAATTTGGTGAAAAGTTATGTAGTAAAAGATACGATACAAATGATCTAAAAACACGTTATTTGAACTCCTCAAAGCGTTAAAATCTTGTTTTGAATCGAAAAACAAACTTTCTTAGTGTTTGTGAAATTTGGTGAAAAGTTATGTAGTAAAAGATACGATACAACTGATCTAAAAACAGATTATTTGAACTCCTCAAAGCGTTAAAATCTTGTTTTGAATCGAACAACAAACTTTCTTAGTGTTTGTGAAATTTGGTAAAAAGTTATGTAGTAAAAGATACGATACAAATGATCTAAAAACACGTTATTTGAACTCCTCAAAGCGTTAAAATCTTGTTTTGAATCAAAAATCAAATTTCTTAATGTATGTCAAATTTGGTGAAAAGTTATGTAGTAAATGATACGATACAAATGATCTAAAAACATGTTATTTGAGCTCCTCAATGCGTTAGAAACTTGTTTTGAATCGAAAAACAAACTTTCTTAGTGTTTGTGAAATTTGGTGAAAAGTTACGTAGTAAAAGATACGATACAAATGATCTAAGAACACGTTATTTGAACTCCTCAACGTGTTTAAATCTTGTTTTGAATCGAAAAACAAAATTTCTTAGTGTTTGAATATTTTGGTAAAAAGTTATGTTGTAAAAGATACGATACAATTTATCTAAAAACAGGTTATTTGAACTCCTCAAAGCGTCAAAATCTTGTTTTGAATAGAACAACAAACTTTCTTAGTGTTTGTGAAATTTGGTGAAAAGTTATGTAGTAAAAGATACGATACAAATGTTCTGAAAACATGTTATTTGAACTCCTCAAAGCGTTAAAATCTTGTTTTGAATCGAAAAACAAACTTTCTTAGTGTTTGTGAAATTTGGGGAAAAGTTATGTAGTAAAAGATACGATACAAATGATCTAAAAACACGTTATTCGAACTCCTCAAAACGTTAAAATCTTGTTTTGAATCGAAAAACAAACTTTCTTAGTGTATGTGAAATTTGGTGAAAAGTAATGTAGTAAAAGATACAATACAAATGATCTAAAAACACATTATTTGAACTCCTCAAAGCGTTTAAATCTTGTTTTGAATCGAAAAACAAACTTTCTTAGCGTTTGAAAAATTTGGTGAAAATTTATGTAGTAAAAGATACCATACAAATGATCTAAAAACAGGTTATTTGAACTCCTCAAAGCGTTAAAATCTTGTTTTGAATCGAACAACAAAATTTCTTAGTGTATGTGAAATTTGGTGAAAAGTTACGTAGTAAAAGATATGATACAAATGATCTAAAAACACGTTATTTGAACTCCTCAATGCGTTAAAATCTTGTTTTGAATCGAAAAAGAAACTTTCTTAGTGTTTGTGAAATTTGGTGAAAAGTTATGTAGTAAAAGATACGATACAAATGATATAAAAACAGGTTATTTGAACTCCTCAAAGCGTTAAAATCTTGTTTTGAATCGAACAACAAAATTTCTTAGTGTATGTGAAATTTGGTGAAAAGTTACGTAGTAAAAAATACCATACAAATGATCTAAAAACACGTTATTTGAACTCCTCAATGCGTTAAAATCTTGTTTTGAATCGAAAAACAAACTTTCTTAGTGTATGTGAAATTTGGTGAAAAGTTACGTAGTAAAAGATACGATACAAATGATCTAAAAACACGTTATTTGATCTCCTCAAAACGTTAAAAGCTTGTTTTGAATCGAAAAACAAACTTTCTTAGTGTTTGTGAAATTTGGTGAAAAGTTATGTAGTTAAAGATACGATACAAATGAACTAAAAACACGTTATTTGAACTCCTCAGAGCGTTAAAAGCTTGTTTTGAATCGAAAAAAAACTTTCTTAGTCTTTGTGAAATTTGGTGAAAAGTTATGTAGTAAAAGATATGATACAAATGATCTAAAAACACATTATTTGTACTCCTCAAAGCGTTAAAATCTTGTTTTGAATCGAAAAACAAACTTTCTTTGTGTGTGTTAAATTTGGTGAAAAGTTATGAAGTAAAAGATACGATACAAATGATCTAAAAACACGTTATTTGAACTCCTCAAAGCGTTAAAAGCTTGTTTTGAATCGAAAAACAAGATACGATACAAATGATCTAAAAACACGTTATTTGATCTCCTCAAAGCGTTAAAAACTTGTTTTGAATCGAAAAACAAACTTTCTTAGTGTTTGTGAAATTTGGTGAAAAGTTACGTAGCAAAAGATACAAAACAAATGATCTAAAAACAGGTTATTTGAACTCCTCAAATAACAAAACAAATTTGGTGAAAAGTTATGTAGCAAAAGATACAAAACAAATGATCTAAAAACAGGTTATTTGAACTCCTCAAAGCGTTAAAATCTTGTTTTGAATCGAACAACAAACTTTCTTAGTGTTTGTGAAATTTGGTGAAAAGTTATGTAGTAAAAGATACGATACAAATGATCTAAAAACACGTTATTTGAACTCCTCAAAGCGTTAAAATCTTGTTTTGAATCGAAAAACAAACTTTCTTAGTGTTTGTGAAATTTGGTGAAAAGTTATGTAGTAAAAGATACGATACAACTGATCTAAAAACAGATTATTTGAACTCCTCAAAGCGTTAAAATCTTGTTTTGAATCGAACAACAAACTTTCTTAGTGTTTGTGAAATTTGGTGAAAAGTTATGTAGTAAAAGATACGATACAAATGATCTAAAAACACGTTATTTGAACTCCTCAAAGCGTTAAAATCTTGTTTTGAATCGAAAATCAAATTTCTTATTGTATGTCAAATTTGGTGAAAAGTTATGTAGTAAATGATACGATACAAATGATCTAAAAACATGTTATTTGAGCTCCTCAATGCGTTAAAAACTTGTTTTGAATCGAAAAACAAACTTTCTTAGTGTTTGTGAAATTTGGTGAAAAGTTACGTAGTAAAAGATACGATACAAATGATCTAAGAACACGTTATTTGAACTCCTCAAAACGTTAAAATCTTGTTTTGAATCGAAAAACAAATTTTCTTAGTGTATGTGAAATTTGGTGAAAAGTTATGTAGTAAAAGATACAATACAAATGATCTAAAAACACGTTATTTGAGCTCCTCAAAGCGTTAAAAGCATGTTTTGAATCGAACAACAAACTATCTTAGGGTTTGTGAAATTTGGTGAAAAGTTACGTAGTAAAAGATAACATACAAATGATCTAAGAACACGTTATTCGAACTCCTCAAAACGTTAAAATCTTGTTTTGAATCGAAAAACAAACTTTCTTAGTGTATGTGAAATTTGGTGAAAAGTAATGTAGTAAAAGATACAATACAAATGATCTAAAAACACATTATTTGAACTCGTCAAAGCGTTTAAATCTTGTTTTGAATCGAAAAACAAACTTTCTTAGCGTTTGAAAATTTTGGTGAAATGTTATGTAGTAAAATATACGATACAAATGATCTAAAAACAGGTTTTTAGAACTCCTCAAAGCGTTAAAATCTTGTTTTGAATCGAACAACAAACTTTCTTAGTGTATGTGAAATTTGGTGAAAAGTTACGTAGTAGAAGATACGATACAAATGATCTAAAAACACGTTATTTGAACTCCTCAATGCGTTAAAATCTTGTTTTGAATCGAAAAACAAACTTTCTTAGTGTATGTGAAATTTGGTGAAAAGTTATGTAGTAAAAGATACGATACAAATGATCTAAAAACACGTTATTTGATCTCCTCAAAGCGTTAAAAGCTTGTTTTGAATCGAAAATCAAACTTTCTTAGTGTTTGTGAAATTTGGTGAAAAGTTATGTAGTTAAAGATACGATACAAATGAACTAAAAACACGTTATTTGAACTCCTCAAAGCGTTAAAAGCTTGTTTTGAATCGAAAAAAAACTTTCTTAGTCTTTGTGAAATTTGGTGAAAAATTATGTAGTAAAAGATATGATACAAATGATCTAAAAACACGTTATTTGATCTCCTCAAAGCGTTAAAAACTTGTTTTGAATCGAAAAACAAACTTTCTTAGTGTTTGTGAAATTTGGTGAAAAGTTACGTAGCAAAAGATACGATACAAATGATCTAAAAACAGGTTATTTGAACTCCTCAAAGCGTTAAAATCTTGTTTTGAATCGAACAACAAACTTTCTTAGTGTTTGTGAAATTTGGTGAAAGGTTATGTAGTAAAAGATACGATACAAATGATCTAAAAACACATTATTTGATCTCCTCAAAGCGTTAAAAGCTTGTTTTGAATCGAAAAACAAACTTTCTTAGTGTTTGTGAAATTTGGTGAAAAGTTATGTAGTTAAAGATACGATACAAATGAACTAAAAACACGTTATTTGAAATCCTCAAAGCGTTAAAAGCTTGTTTTGAATCGAAAAACAAACTTTCTTAGTGTTTGTGAAATTTGGTGAAAAGTTATGTAGTTAAAGATACGATACAAATGAACTAAAAACACGTTATTTGAACTCCTCAAAGCGTTAAAAGCTTGTTTTGAATAGAAAACAAACTTTCTTAGTGTATGTGAAATTTGGTGAAAAGTTAAGTAGTAAAAGATACGATACAAATGATCTAAAAACACGTTATTTGATCTCCTCAAAGCGTTAAAAACTTGTTTTGAATCGAAAAACAAACTTTCTTAGTGTTTGTAAAATTTGGTGAAAAGTTACGTAGAAAAAGATACAAAACAAATGATCTAAAAACAGGTTATTTGAACTCCTCAAATAACAAAACAAATTTGGTGAAAAGTTACGTAGCAAAAGATACAAAACAAATGATCTAAAAACAGGTTATTTGAACTCCTCAAAGCGTTAAAATCTTGTTTTGAATCGAACAACAAACTTTCTTAGTGTTTGTGAAATTTGGTGAAAAGTTATGTAGTAAAAAATACGATACAAATGATCTAAAAACACGTTATTTGAACTCCTCAAAGCGTTAAAATCTTGTTTTGAATCGAAAAACAAATTTCTTATTGTATGTCAAATTTGGTGAAAAGTTATGTAGTAAATAATACGATACAAATTATCTAAAAACATGTTATTTGAGCTCCTCAATGCGTTAAAAACTTGTTTTGAATCGAAAAACAAACTTTCTTAGTGTTTGTGAAATTTGGTGAAAAGTTACGTAGTAAAAGATACGATACAAATGATCTAAGAACACGTTATTTGAACTCCTCAAAACGTTAAAATCTTGTTTTGAATCGAAAAACAAATTTTCTTAGTGTATGTGAAATTTGGTGAAAAGTTATGTAGTAAAAGATACAATACAAATGATCTAAAAACACGTTATTTGAGCTCCTCAAAGCGTTAAAAGCATGTTTTGAATCGAACAACAAACTATCTTAGGGTTTGTGAAATTTGGTGAAAAGTTACGTAGTAAAAGATAACATACAAATGATCTAAGCACACGTTATTCGAACTCCTCAAAACGTTAAAATCTTGTTTTGAATCGAAAAACAAACTTTCTTAGTGTATGTGAAATTTGGTGAAAAGTAATGTAGTAAAAGATACAATACAAATGATCTAAAAACACATTATTTGAACTCGTCAAAGCGTTTAAATCTTGTTTTGAATCGAAAAACAAACTTTCTTAGCGTTTGAAAATTTTGGTGAAAAGTTATGTAGTAAAATATACGATACAAATGATCTAAAAACAGGTTATTTGAACTCCTCAAAGCGTTAAAATCTTGTTTTGAATCGAACAACAAACTTTCTTAGTGTATGTGAAATTTGGTGAAAAGTTACGTAGTAAAAGATACGATACAAATGATCTAAAAACACGTTATTTGAACTCCTCAATGCGTTAAAATCTTGTTTTGAATCGAAAAACAAACTTTCTTAGTGTATGTGAAATTTGGTGAAAAGTTATGTAGTAAAAGATACAATACAAATGATCTAAAAACACGTTATTTGAGCTCCTCAAAGCGTTAAAAGCATGTTTTGAATCGAACAACAAACTATCTTAGGGTTTGTGAAATTTGGTGAAAAGTTACGTAGTAAAAGATAACATACAAATGATCTAAGCACACGTTATTCGAACTCCTCAAAACGTTAAAATCTTGTTTTGAATCGAAAAACAAACTTTCTTAGTGTATGTGAAATTTGGTGAAAAGTAATGTAGTAAAAGATACAATACAAATGATCTAAAAACACATTATTTGAACTCGTCAAAGCGTTTAAATCTTGTTTTGAATCGAAAAACAAACTTTCTTAGCGTTTGAAAATTTTGGTGAAAAGTTATGTAGTAAAATATACGATACAAATGATCTAAAAACAGGTTATTTGAACTCCTCAAAGCGTTAAAATCTTGTTTTGAATCGAACAACAAACTTTCTTAGTGTATGTGAAATTTGGTGAAAAGTTACGTAGTAAAAGATACGATACAAATGATCTAAAAACACGTTATTTGAACTCCTCAATGCGTTAAAATCTTGTTTTGAATCGAAAAACAAACTTTCTTAGTGTATGTGAAATTTGGTGAAAAGTTATGTAGTAAAAGATACGATACAAATGATCTAAAAACACGTTATTTGGTCTCCTCAAAGCGTTAAAAGCTTGTTTTGAATCGAAAAACAAACTTTCTTAGTGTTTGTGAAATTTGGTGAAAAGTTATGTAGTAAAAGATACGATACAAATGATCTAAAAACACGTTATTTGATCTCCTCAAAGCGTTAAAAGCTTGTTTTGAATCGAAAAACAAACTTTCTTAGAGTTTGTGAAATTTGGTGAAAAGTTATGTAGTTAAAGATACGATACAAATGAACTAAAAACACGTTATTTGAAATCCTCAAAGCGTTAAAAGCTTGTTTTGAATCGAAAAACAAACTTTCTTAGTGTTTGTGAAATTTGGTGAAAAGTTATGTAGTTAAAGATACGATACAAATGAACTAAAAACACGTTATTTGAACTCCTCAAAGCGTTAAAAGCTTGTTTCGAATCGAAAACAAACTTTCTTAGTGTATGTGAAATTTGGTGAAAAGTTAAGTAGTAAAAGATATGATACAAATGATCTAAAAACACGTTATTTGATCTCCTCAAAGCGTTAAAAACTTGTTTTGAATCGAAAAACAAACTTTCATAGTGTTTGTGAAATTTGGTGAAAAGTTACGTAGCAAAAGATACAAAACAAATGATCTAAAAACAGGTTATTTGAACTCCTCAAATAACAAAACAAATTTGGTGAAAAGTTACGTAGCAAAAGATACAAAACAAATGATCTAAAAACAGGTTATTTGAACTCCTCAAAACGTTAAAATCTTGTTTTGAATCGAACAACAAACTTTCTTAGTGTTTGTGAAATTTGGTGAAAAGTTATGTAGTAAAAGATACGATACAAATGATCTAAAAACACGTTATTTGAACTCCTCAAAGCGTTAAAATCTTGTTTTGAATCGAAAAACAAACTTTCTTAGTGTTTGTGAAATTTGGTGAAAAGTTATGTAGTAAAAGATACGATACAACTGATCTAAAAACAGATTATTTGAACTCCTCAAAGCGTTAAAATCTCGTTTTGAATCGAACAACAAACTTTCTTAGTGTTTGTGAAATTTGGTGAAAAGTTATGTAGTAAAAGATACGATACAAATGATCTAAAAACACGTTATTTGAACTCCTCAAAGCGTTAAAATCTTGTTTTGAATCGAAAAACAAATTTCTTATTGTATGTCAAATTTGGTGAAAAGTTATGTAGTAAATGATACGATACAAATGATCTAAAAACATGTTATTTGAGCTCCTCAATGCGTTAAAAACTTGTTTTGAATCGAAAAACAAACTTTCTTAGTGTTTGTGAAATTTGGTGAAAAGTTACGTAGTAAAAGATACGATACAAGTGATCTAAGAACACGTTATTTGAACTCCTCAAAACGTTAAAATCTTGTTTTGAATCGAAAAACAAATTTTCTTAGTGTATGTGAAATTTGGTGAAAAGTTATGTAGTAAAAGATACAATACAAATGATCTAAAAACACGTTATTTGAGCTCCTCAAAGCGTTAAAAGCATGTTTTGAATCGAACAACAAACTATCTTAGGGTTTGTGAAATTTGGTGAAAAGTTACGTAGTAAAAGATAACATACAAATGATCTAAGAACACGTTATTCGAACTCCTCAAAACGTTAAAATCTTGTTTTGAATCGAAAAACAAACTTTCTTAGTGTATGTGAAATTTGGTGAAAAGTAATGTAGTAAAAGATACAATACAAATGATCTAAAAACACATTATTTGAACTCATCAAAGCGTTTAAATCTTGTTTTCAATCGAAAAACAAACTTTCTTAGCGTTTGAAAATTTTGGTGAAAAGTTATGTAGTAAAATATACGATACAAATGATCTAAAAACAGGTTATTTGAACTCCTCAAAGCGTTAAAATCTTGTTTTGAATCGAACAACAAACTTTCTTAGTGTATGTGAAATTTGGTGAAAAGTTACGTAGTAAAAGATACGACACAAATGATCTAAAAACACGTTATTTGAACTCCTCAATGCGTTAAAATCTTGTTTTGAATCGAAAAACAAACTTTCTTAGTGTATGTGAAATTTGGTGAAAAGTTATGTAGTAAAAGATACGATACAAATGATCTAAAAACACGTTATTTGATCTCCTCAAAGCGTTAAAAGCTTGTTTTGAATCGAAAATCAAACTTTCTTAGTGTTTGTGAAATTTGGTGAAAAGTTATGTAGTTAAAGATACGATACAAATGAACTAAAAACACGTTATTTGAACTCCTCAAAGCGTTAAAAGCTTGTTTTGAATCGAAAAAAAACTTTCTTAGTCTTTGTGAAATTTGGTGAAAAGTTATGTAGTAAAAGATATGATACAAATGATCTAAAAACACGTTATTTGATCTCCTCAAAGCGTTAAAAACTTGTTTTGAATCGAAAAACAAACTTTCTTAGTGTTTGTGAAATTTGGTGAAAAGTTACGTAGCAAAAGATACGATACAAATGATCTAAAAACAGGTTATTTGAACTCCTCAAAGCGTTAAAATCTTGTTTTGAATCGAACAACAAACTTTCTTAGTGTTTGTGAAATTTGGTGAAAGGTTATGTAGTAAAAGATACGATACAAATGATCTAAAAACACGTTATTTGATCTCCTCAAAGCGTTAAAAGCTTGTTTTGAATCGAAAAACAAACTTTCTTAGTGTTTGTGAAATTTGGTGAAAAGTTATGTAGTTAAAGATACGATACAAATGAACTAAAAACACGTTATTTGAAATCCTCAAAGCGTTAAAAGCTTGTTTTGAATCGAAAAACAAACTTTCTTAGTGTTTGTGAAATTTGGTGAAAAGTTATGTAGTTAAAGATACGATACAAATGAACTAAAAACACGTTATTTGAACTCCTCAAAGCGTTAAAAGCTTGTTTTGAATCGAAAACAAACTTTCTTAGTGTATGTGAAATTTGGTGAAAAGTTAAGTAGTAAAAGATACGATACAAATGATCTAAAAACACGTTATTTGATCTCCTCAAAGCGTTAAAAACTTGTTTTGAATCGAAAAACAAACTTTCTTAGTGTTTGTGAAATTTGGTGAAAAGTTACGTAGCAAAAGATACAAAACAAATGATCTAAAAACAGGTTATTTGAACTCCTCAAATAACAAAACAAATTTGGTGAAAAGTTACGTAGCAAAAGATACAAAACAAATGATCTAAAAACAGGTTATTTGAACTCCTCAAAGCGTTAAAATCTTGTTTTGAATCGAACAACAAACTTTCTTAGTGTTTGTGAAATTTGGTGAAAAGTTATGTAGTAAAAAATACGATACAAATGATCTAAAAACACGTTATTTGAACTCCTCAAAGCGTTAAAATCTTGTTTTGAATCGAAAAACAAATTTCTTATTGTATGTCAAATTTGGTGAAAAGTTATGTAGTAAATAATACGATACAAATTATCTAAAAACATGTTATTTGAGCTCCTCAATGCGTTAAAAACTTGTTTTGAATCGAAAAACAAACTTTCTTAGTGTTTGTGAAATTTGGTGAAAAGTTACGTAGTAAAAGATACGATACAAATGATCTAAGAACACGTTATTTGAACTCCTCAAAACGTTAAAATCTTGTTTTGAATCGAAAAACAAATTTTCTTAGTGTATGTGAAATTTGGTGAAAAGTTATGTAGTAAAAGATACAATACAAATGATCTAAAAACACGTTATTTGAGCTCCTCAAAGCGTTAAAAGCATGTTTTGAATCGAACAACAAACTATCTTAGGGTTTGTGAAATTTGGTGAAAAGTTACGTAGTAAAAGATAACATACAAATGATCTAAGCACACGTTATTCGAACTCCTCAAAACGTTAAAATCTTGTTTTGAATCGAAAAACAAACTTTCTTAGTGTATGTGAAATTTGGTGAAAAGTAATGTAGTAAAAGATACAATACAAATGATCTAAAAACACATTATTTGAACTCGTCAAAGCGTTTAAATCTTGTTTTGAATCGAAAAACAAACTTTCTTAGCGTTTGAAAATTTTGGTGAAAAGTTATGTAGTAAAATATACGATACAAATGATCTAAAAACAGGTTATTTGAACTCCTCAAAGCGTTAAAATCTTGTTTTGAATCGAACAACAAACTTTCTTAGTGTATGTGAAATTTGGTGAAAAGTTACGTAGTAAAAGATACGATACAAATGATCTAAAAACACGTTATTTGAACTCCTCAATGCGTTAAAATCTTGTTTTGAATCGAAAAACAAACTTTCTTAGTGTATGTGAAATTTGGTGAAAAGTTATGTAGTAAAAGATACGATACAAATGATCTAAAAACACGTTATTTGGTCTCCTCAAAGCGTTAAAAGCTTGTTTTGAATCGAAAAACAAACTTTCTTTGTGTTTATGAAATTTGGTGAAAAGTTATGTAGTTAAAGATACGATACAAATGAACTAAAAACACGTTATTTGAACTCCTCAAAGCGTTAAAAGCTTGTTTTGAATCGAAAAAAAACTTTCTTAGTCTTTGTGAAATTTGGTGAAAAGTTATGTAGTAAAAGATATGATACAAATGATCTAAAAACACGTTATTTGATCTCCTCAAAGCGTTAAAAACTTGTTTTGAATCGAAAAACAAACTTTCTTAGTGTTTGTGAAATTTGGTGAAAAGTTACGTAGCAAAAGATACGATACAAATGATCTAAAAACAGGTTATTTGAACTCCTCAAAGCGTTAAAATCTTGTTTTGAATCGAACAACAAACTTTCTTAGTGTTTGTGAAATTTGGTGAAAAGTTATGTAGTAAAAGATACGATACAAATGATCTAAAAACACGTTATTTGATCTCCTCAAAGCGTTAAAAGCTTGTTTTGAATCGAAAAACAAACTTTCTTAGTGTTTGTGAAATTTGGTGAAAAGTTATGTAGTTAAAGATACGATACAAATGAACTAAAAACACGTTATTTGAAATCCTCAAAGCGTTAAAAGCTTGTTTTGAATCGAAAAACAAACTTTCTTAGTGTTTGTGAAATTTGGTGAAAAGTTATGTAGTTAAAGATACGATACAAATGAACTAAAAACACGTTATTTGAACTCCTCAAAGCGTTAAAAGCTTGTTTCGAATCGAAAACAAACTTTCTTAGTGTATGTGAAATTTGGTGAAAAGTTAAGTAGTAAAAGATATGATACAAATGATCTAAAAACACGTTATTTGATCTCCTCAAAGCGTTAAAAACTTGTTTTGAATCGAAAAACAAACTTTCTTAGTGTTTGTGAAATTTGGTGAAAAGTTACGTAGCAAAAGATACAAAACAAATGATCTAAAAACAGGTTATTTGAACTCCTCAAATAACAAAACAAATTTGGTGAAAAGTTACGTAGCAAAAGATACAAAACAAATGATCTAAAAACAGGTTATTTGAACTCCTCAAAACGTTAAAATCTTGTTTTGAATCGAACAACAAACTTTCTTAGTGTTTGTGAAATTTGGTGAAAAGTTATGTAGTAAAAGATACGATACAAATGATCTAAAAACACGTTATTTGAACTCCTCAAAGCGTTAAAATCTTGTTTTGAATCGAAAAACAAACTTTCTTAGTGTTTGTGAAATTTGGTGAAAAGTTATGTAGTAAAAGATACGATACAACTGATCTAAAAACAGATTATTTGAACTCCTCAAAGCGTTAAAATCTCGTTTTGAATCGAACAACAAACTTTCTTAGTGTTTGTGAAATTTGGTGAAAAGTTATGTAGTAAAAGATACGATACAAATGATCTAAAAACACGTTATTTGAACTCCTCAAAGCGTTAAAATCTTGTTTTGAATCGAAAAACAAATTTCTTATTGTATGTCAAATTTGGTGAAAAGTTATGTAGTAAATGATACGATACAAATGATCTAAAAACATGTTATTTGAGCTCCTCAATGCGTTAAAAACTTGTTTTGAATCGAAAAACAAACTTTCTTAGTGTTTGTGAAATTTGGTGAAAAGTTACGTAGTAAAAGATACGATACAAATGATCTAAGAACACGTTATTTGAACTCCTCAAAACGTTAAAATCTTGTTTTGAATCGAAAAACAAATTTTCTTAGTGTATGTGAAATTTGGTGAAAAGTTATGTAGTAAAAGATACAATACAAATGATCTAAAAACACGTTATTTGAGCTCCTCAAAGCGTTAAAAGCATGTTTTGAATCGAACAACAAACTATCTTAGGGTTTGTGAAATTTGGTGAAAAGTTACGTAGTAAAAGATAACATACAAATGATCTAAGAACACGTTATTCGAACTCCTCAAAACGTTAAAATCTTGTTTTGAATCGAAAAACAAACTTTCTTAGTGTATGTGAAATTTGGTGAAAAGTAATGTAGTAAAAGATACAATACAAATGATCTAAAAACACATTATTTGAACTCATCAAAGCGTTTAAATCTTGTTTTCAATCGAAAAACAAACTTTCTTAGCGTTTGAAAATTTTGGTGAAAAGTTATGTAGTAAAATATACGATACAAATGATCTAAAAACAGGTTATTTGAACTCCTCAAAGCGTTAAAATCTTGTTTTGAATCGAACAACAAACTTTCTTAGTGTATGTGAAATTTGGTGAAAAGTTACGTAGTAAAAGATACGACACAAATGATCTAAAAACACGTTATTTGAACTCCTCAATGCGTTAAAATCTTGTTTTGAATCGAAAAACAAACTTTCTTAGTGTATGTGAAATTTGGTGAAAAGTTATGTAGTAAAAGATACGATACAAATGATCTAAAAACACGTTATTTGATCTCCTCAAAGCGTTAAAACCTTGTTTTGAATCGAAAAACAAACTTTCTTAGTGTTTGTGAAATTTGGTGAAAAGTTATGTAGTTAAAGATACGATACAAATGAACTAAAAACACGTTATTTGAACTCCTCAAAGCGTTAAAATTTTGTTTTGAATCGAAAAAAAACTTTCTTAGTCTTTGTGAAATTTGGTGAAAAGTTACGTAGCAAAAGATACGATACAAATGATCTAAGAACACGTTATTTGAACTCCTCAAAGTGTTCGAATCTTGTTTTGAATCGAAAAACAAACTTTCTTAGTGTTTGAAAAATTTGGTGAAAAGTTAAGTAGTAAAAGATACGATACAAATGATCTAAAAACACGTTATTTGATCTCCTCCAAGCGTTAAAAACTTGTTTTGAATCGAAAAACAAACTTTCTTAGTGTTTGTGAAATTTGGTGAAAAGTTACGTAGCAAAAGATACAAAACAAATGATCTAAAAACAGGTTATTTGAACTCCTCAAATAACAAAACAAATTTGGTGAAAAGTTACGTAGCAAAAGATACAAAACAAATGATCTAAAAACAGGTTATTTGAACTCCTCAAAGCGTTAAAATCTTGTTTTGAATCGAACAACAAACTTTCTTAGTGTTTGTGAAATTTGGTGAAAAGTTATGTAGTAAAAAATACGATACAAATGATCTAAAAACACGTTATTTGAACTCCTCAAAGCGTTAAAATCTTGTTTTGAATCGAAAAACAAATTTCTTATTGTATGTCAAATTTGGTGAAAAGTTATGTAGTAAATAATACGATACAAATTATCTAAAAACATGTTATTTGAGCTCCTCAATGCGTTAAAAACTTGTTTTGAATCGAAAAACAAACTTTCTTAGTGTTTGTGAAATTTGGTGAAAAGTTACGTAGTAAAAGATACGATACAAATGATCTAAGAACACGTTATTTGAACTCCTCAAAACGTTAAAATCTTGTTTTGAATCGAAAAACAAATTTTCTTAGTGTATGTGAAATTTGGTGAAAAGTTATGTAGTAAAAGATACAATACAAATGATCTAAAAACACGTTATTTGAGCTCCTCAAAGCGTTAAAAGCATGTTTTGAATCGAACAACAAACTATCTTAGGGTTTGTGAAATTTGGTGAAAAGTTACGTAGTAAAAGATAACATACAAATGATCTAAGCACACGTTATTCGAACTCCTCAAAACGTTAAAATCTTGTTTTGAATCGAAAAACAAACTTTCTTAGTGTATGTGAAATTTGGTGAAAAGTAATGTAGTAAAAGATACAATACAAATGATCTAAAAACACATTATTTGAACTCGTCAAAGCGTTTAAATCTTGTTTTGAATCGAAAAACAAACTTTCTTAGCGTTTGAAAATTTTGGTGAAAAGTTATGTAGTAAAATATACGATACAAATGATCTAAAAACAGGTTATTTGAACTCCTCAAAGCGTTAAAATCTTGTTTTGAATCGAACAACAAACTTTCTTAGTGTATGTGAAATTTGGTGAAAAGTTACGTAGTAAAAGATACGATACAAATGATCTAAAAACACGTTATTTGAACTCCTCAATGCGTTAAAATCTTGTTTTGAATCGAAAAACAAACTTTCTTAGTGTATGTGAAATTTGGTGAAAAGTTATGTAGTAAAAGATACGATACAAATGATCTAAAAACACGTTATTTGGTCTCCTCAAAGCGTTAAAAGCTTGTTTTGAATCGAAAAACAAACTTTCTTTGTGTTTATGAAATTTCGTGAAAAGTTATGTAGTTAAAGATACGATACAAATGAACTAAAAACACGTTATTTGAACTCCTCAAAGCGTTAAAAGCTTGTTTTGAATCGAAAAAAAACTTTCTTAGTCTTTGTGAAATTTGGTGAAAAGTTATGTAGTAAAAGATATGATACAAATGATCTAAAAACACGTTATTTGATCTCCTCAAAGCGTTAAAAACTTGTTTTGAATCGAAAAACAAACTTTCTTAGTGTTTGTGAAATTTGGTGAAAAGTTACGTAGCAAAAGATACGATACAAATGATCTAAAAACAGGTTATTTGAACTCCTCAAAGCGTTAAAATCTTGTTTTGAATCGAACAACAAACTTTCTTAGTGTTTGTGAAATTTGGTGAAAAGTTATGTAGTAAAAGATACGATACAAATGATCTAAAAACACGTTATTTGATCTCCTCAAAGCGTTAAAAGCTTGTTTTGAATCGAAAAACAAACTTTCTTAGTGTTTGTGAAATTTGGTGAAAAGTTATGTAGTTAAAGATACGATACAAATGAACTAAAAACACGTTATTTGAAATCCTCAAAGCGTTAAAAGCTTGTTTTGAATCGAAAAACAAACTTTCTTAGTGTTTGTGAAATTTGGTGAAAAGTTATGTAGTTAAAGATACGATACAAATGAACTAAAAACACGTTATTTGAACTCCTCAAAGCGTTAAAAGCTTGTTTCGAATCGAAAACAAACTTTCTTAGTGTATGTGAAATTTGGTGAAAAGTTAAGTAGTAAAAGATATGATACAAATGATCTAAAAACACGTTATTTGATCTCCTCAAAGCGTTAAAAACTTGTTTTGAATCGAAAAACAAACTTTCTTAGTGTTTGTGAAATTTGGTGAAAAGTTACGTAGCAAAAGATACAAAACAAATGATCTAAAAACAGGTTATTTGAACTCCTCAAATAACAAAACAAATTTGGTGAAAAGTTACGTAGCAAAAGATACAAAACAAATGATCTAAAAACAGGTTATTTGAACTCCTCAAAACGTTAAAATCTTGTTTTGAATCGAACAACAAACTTTCTTAGTGTTTGTGAAATTTGGTGAAAAGTTATGTAGTAAAAGATACGATACAAATGATCTAAAAACACGTTATTTGAACTCCTCAAAGCGTTAAAATCTTGTTTTGAATCGAAAAACAAACTTTCTTAGTGTTTGTGAAATTTGGTGAAAAGTTATGTAGTAAAAGATACGATACAACTGATCTAAAAACAGATTATTTGAACTCCTCAAAGCGTTAAAATCTCGTTTTGAATCGAACAACAAACTTTCTTAGTGTTTGTGAAATTTGGTGAAAAGTTATGTAGTAAAAGATACGATACAAATGATCTAAAAACACGTTATTTGAACTCCTCAAAGCGTTAAAATCTTGTTTTGAATCGAAAAACAAATTTCTTATTGTATGTCAAATTTGGTGAAAAGTTATGTAGTAAATGATACGATACAAATGATCTAAAAACATGTTATTTGAGCTCCTCAATGCGTTAAAAACTTGTTTTGAATCGAAAAACAAACTTTCTTAGTGTTTGTGAAATTTGGTGAAAAGTTACGTAGTAAAAGATACGATACAAATGATCTAAGAACACGTTATTTGAACTCCTCAAAACGTTAAAATCTTGTTTTGAATCGAAAAACAAATTTTCTTAGTGTATGTGAAATTTGGTGAAAAGTTATGTAGTAAAAGATACAATACAAATGATCTAAAAACACGTTATTTGAGCTCCTCAAAGCGTTAAAAGCATGTTTTGAATCGAACAACAAACTATCTTAGGGTTTGTGAAATTTGGTGAAAAGTTACGTAGTAAAAGATAACATACAAATGATCTAAGAACACGTTATTCGAACTCCTCAAAACGTTAAAATCTTGTTTTGAATCGAAAAACAAACTTTCTTAGTGTATGTGAAATTTGGTGAAAAGTAATGTAGTAAAAGATACAATACAAATGATCTAAAAACACATTATTTGAACTCATCAAAGCGTTTAAATCTTGTTTTCAATCGAAAAACAAACTTTCTTAGCGTTTGAAAATTTTGGTGAAAAGTTATGTAGTAAAATATACGATACAAATGATCTAAAAACAGGTTATTTGAACTCCTCAAAGCGTTAAAATCTTGTTTTGAATCGAACAACAAACTTTCTTAGTGTATGTGAAATTTGGTGAAAAGTTACGTAGTAAAAGATACGACACAAATGATCTAAAAACACGTTATTTGAACTCCTCAATGCGTTAAAATCTTGTTTTGAATCGAAAAACAAACTTTCTTAGTGTATGTGAAATTTGGTGAAAAGTTATGTAGTAAAAGATACGATACAAATGATCTAAAAACACGTTATTTGATCTCCTCAAAGCGTTAAAACCTTGTTTTGAATCGAAAAACAAACTTTCTTAGTGTTTGTGAAATTTGGTGAAAAGTTATGTAGTTAAAGATACGATACAAATGAACTAAAAACACGTTATTTGAACTCCTCAAAGCGTTAAAATTTTGTTTTGAATCGAAAAAAAACTTTCTTAGTCTTTGTGAAATTTGGTGAAAAGTTACGTAGCAAAAGATACGATACAAATGATCTAAGAACACGTTATTTGAACTCCTCAAAGTGTTCGAATCTTGTTTTGAATCGAAAAACAAACTTTCTTAGTGTTTGAAAAATTTGGTGAAAAGTTATGTAGTAAAAGATACGATACAAATGATCTAAAAACAGGTTATTTGAACTCCTCGAAGCGTTAAAATCTTGTTTTGAATCGAACAACAAACTTTCTTAGTGTATGTGAAATTTGGTGAAAAGTTATGTAGTAAAAGATACGATACAAATGATCTAAAAATAAGTTATTTGAACTCCTCAAAGCGTTAAAATCTTGTTTTGAATAGAACAACAAACTTTCTTAGTGTCTGTGAAATTTGGTGCAAACTTATGTAGTAAAAGATACGATACAAATGATCTAAAAACACGTTATTTGAACTCCTCAAAGCGTTAAAATCTTGTTTTGAATCGAACAACAAACTTTCTTAGTGTTTGTGAAATTTGGTGAAAAGTTATGTAGTAAAAGATACGATACAAATGTTCTGAAAACAGGTTATTTGAACTCCTCAAAGCGTTAAAATCTTGTTTTGAATCGAAAAACAAACTTTCTTAGTGTTTGTGAAATTTGTGGAAAAGTTATGTAGTAAAAGATACGATACAAATGATCTTAAAACACGTTATTTGAACTCCTCGAAGCGTTTAAATCTTGTTTTGAATCGAAAAACAAACTTTCTTAGTGTTTCTAAAATTTGGTGACAAGTTATGTAGTAAAAGATACGATACAAATGATCTAAAAACAGGTTATTTGAACTCCTTAAAGCGTTAAAATCTTGTTTTGAATAGAGCAACAAACTTTCTTAGTGTATGTGAAATTTGGTGAAAAGTTATATAGTAAAAGATACGATACAAATGATATAAAAACACGTTATTTGATCTCCTCAAAGCGTTAAAATCTTGTTTTGAATCGAAAAACAAACTTTCTTAGTGTTTGTGAAATGTGGTGAAAAGTTACGTAGTAAAAGATACGATAGAAATGATCTAAGAACACGTTATTTGAACTCCTCAAAGTGTTTAAATCTTGTTTTGAATCGAAAAACAAATCTTCTTACTGTTTGAAAATTTTGGTGAAAAGTTATGTAGTAATAGATACGATACAAATGATCTAAAAACAGGTTATTTGAACTCCTCAAAGCGTTAAAATCTTGTTTTGAATCGAAAAACAAACTTTCTTAGTGTTTGTGAAATTTGGTGAAAACTTATGTAGTAAAAGATACGATACAAATGATCTAAAAACACGTTATTTGAACTCCTCAAAGCGTTAAAATCTTGTTTTGAATCGAACAACAAACTTTCTTAGTGTTTGTGAAATTTGGTGAAAAGTTATGTAGTAAAAGATACGATACAAATGTTCCGAGAACAGGTTATTTGAACTCCTCAAAGCGTTAAAATCTTGTTTTGAATCGAAAAACAAACTTTCTTAGCGTTTGAAAATTTTGGTGAAAAGTTATGTAGTAAAATATACGATACAAATGATCTAAAAACAGGTTATTTGAACTCCTCAAAGCGTTAAAATCTTGTTTTGAATCGAACAACAAACTATCTTAGGGTTTGTGAAATTTGGTGAAAAGTTACGTAGTAAAAGATAACATACAAATGATCTAAGAACACGTTATTCGAACTCCTCAAAACGTTAAAATCTTGTTTTGAATCGAAAAACAAACTTTCTTAGTGTATGTGAAATTTGGTGAAAAGTAATGTAGTAAAAGATACAATACAAATGATCTAAAAACACATTATTTGAACTCATCAAAGCGTTTAAATCTTGTTTTGAATCAAAAAACAAACTTTCTTAGCGTTTGAAAATTTTGGTGAAAAGTTATGTAGTAAAATATACGATACAAATGATCTAAAAACAGGTTATTTGAACTCCTCAAAGCGTTAAAATCTTGTTTTGAATCGAACAACAAACTTTCTTAGTGTATGTGAAATTTGGTGAAAAGTTACGTAGTAAAAGATACGACACAAATGATCTAAAAACACGTTATTTGAACTCCTCAATGCGTTAAAATCTTGTTTTGAATCGAAAAACAAACTTTCTTAGTGTATGTGAAATTTGGTGAAAAGTTATGTAGTAAAAGATACGATACAAATGATCTAAAAACACGTTATTTGAACTCCTCAAAGCGTTAAAATCTTGTTTTGAATCGAACAACAAACTTTCTTAGTGTCTGTGAAATTTGGTGAAAAGTTATGTAGTAAAAGATACGATACAAATGTTCTGAAAACAGGTTATTTGAACTCCTCAAAGCGTTAAAATCTTGTTTTGAATCGAAAAACAAACTTTCTTAGTGTTTGTGAAATTTGTGGAAAAGTTATGTAGTAAAAGATACGATACAAATGATCTTAAAACACGTTATTTGAACTCCTCGAAGCGTTTAAATCTTGTTTTGAATCGAAAAACAAACTTTCTTAGTGTTTCTAAAATTTGGTGACAAGTTATGTAGTAAAAGATACGATACAAATGATCTAAAAACAGGTTATTTGAACTCCTTAAAGCGTTAAAATCTTGTTTTGAATAGAACAACAAACTTTCTTAGTGTATGTGAAATTTGGTGAAAAGTTATGTAGTAAAAGATACGATACAAATGATATAAAAACACGTTATTTGATCTCCTCAAAGCGTTAAAACCTTGTTTTGAATCGAAAAACAAACTTTCTTAGTGTTTGTGAAATTTGGTGAAAAGTTATGTAGTTAAAGATACGATACAAATGAACTAAAAACACGTTATTTGAACTCCTCAAAGCGTTAAAACCTTGTTTTGAATCGAACAACAAACTTTCTTAGTGTATGTGAAATTTGGTGAAAAGTTACGTAGTAAAAGATACGACACAAATGATCTAAAAACACGTTATTTGAACTCCTCAATGCGTTAAAATCTTGTTTTGAATCGAAAAACAAACTTTCTTAGTGTATGTGAAATTTGGTGAAAAGTTATGTAGTAAAAGATACAATACAAATGATCTAAAAACACGTTATTTGATCTCCTCAAAGCGTTAAAACCTTGTTTTGAATCGAAAAACAAACTTTCTTAGTGTTTGTGAAATTTGGTGAAAAGTTATGTAGTTAAAGATACGATACAAATGAACTAAAAACACGTTATTTGAACTCCTCAAAGCGTTAAAATCTTGTTTTGAATCGAAAAAAAACTTTCTTAGTCTTTGTGAAATTTGGTGAAAAGTTATGTAGTAAAAGATATGATACAAATGATCTAAAAACACGTTATTTGATCTTCTCAAAGCGTTAAAAACTTGTTTTGAATCGAAAAACAAACTTTCTTAGTGTTTGTGAAATTTGGTGAAAAGTTACGTAGCAAAAGATACGATACAAATGATCTAAAAACAGGTTATTTGAACTCCTCAAAGCGTTAAAATCTTGTTTTGAATCGAACAACAAACTTTCTTAGTGTTTGTGAAATTTGGTGAAAAGTTATGTAGTAAAAGATACGATACAAATGATCTAAAAACACGTTATTTGATCTCCTCAAAGCGTTAAAAGCTTGTTTTGAATCGAAAAACAAACTTTCTTAGTGTTTGTGAAATTTGGTGAAAAGTTATGTAGTTAAAGATACGATACAAATGAACTAAAAACACGTTATTTGAAATCCTCAAAGCGTTAAAAGCTTGTTTTGAATCGAAAAACAAACTTTCTTAGTGTATGTGAAATTTGGTGAAAAGTTATGTAGTAAAAGATACGATACAAATGATCTAAAAACACGTTATTTGATCTCCTCAAAGCGTTAAAACCTTGTTTTGAATCGAAAAACAAACTTTCTTAGTGTTTGTGAAATTTGGTGAAAAGTTATGTAGTTAAAGATACGATACAAATGAACTAAAAACACGTTATTTGAACTCCTCAAAGCGTTAAAAGCTTGTTTTGAATCGAAAACAAACTTTCTTAGTGTATGTGAAATTTGGTGAAAAGTTAAGTAGTAAAAGATACGATACAAATGATCTAAAAACACGTTATTTGATCTCCTCAAAGCGTTAAAAACTTGTTTTGAATCGAAAAACAAACTTTCTTAGTGTTTGTGAAATTTGGTGAAAAGTTACGTAGCAAAAGATACAATACAAATGATCTAAAAACAGGTTATTTGAACTCCTCAAAGCGTTAAAATCTTGTTTTGAATCGAACAACAAACTTTCTTAGTGTTTGTGAAATTTGGTGAAAAGTAATGTAGTAAAAGATACAATACAAATGATCTAAAAACACATTATTTGAACTCGTCAAAGCGTTTAAATCTTGTTTTGAATCGAAAAACAAACTTTCTTAGCGTTTGAAAATTTTGGTGAAAAGTTATGTAGTAAAATATACGATACAAATGATCTAAAAACAGGTTATTTGAACTCGTCAAAGCGTTTAAATCTTGTTTTGAATCGAAAAACAAACTTTCTTAGCGTTTGAAAATTTTGGTGAAAAGTTATGTAGTAAAATATACGATACAAATGATCTAAAAACAGGTTATTTGAACTCCTCAAAGCGTTAAAATCTTGTCTTGAATCGAACAACAAACTTTCTTAGTGTATGTGAAATTTGGTGAAAAGTTACGTAGTAAAAGATACGATACAAATGATCTAAAAACACGTTATTTGAACTCCTCAATGCGTTAAAATCTTGTTTTGAATCGAAAAACAAACTTTCTTAGTGTATGTGAAATTTGGTGAAAAGTTATGTAGTAAAAGATACGATACAAATGATCTAAAAACACGTTATTTGATCTCCTCAAAGCGTTAAAACCTTGTTTTGAATCGAAAAACAAACTTTCTTAGTGTTTGTGAAATTTGGTGAAAAGTTATGTAGTTAAAGATACGATACAAATGAACTAAAAACACGTTATTTGAACTCCTCAAAGCGTTAAAAGCTTGTTTTGAATCGAAAAAAAACTTTCTTAGTCTTTGTGAAATTTGGTGAAAAGTTATGTAGTAAAAGATATGATACAAATGATCTAAAAACACGTTATTTGATCTCCTCAAAGCGTTAAAAACTTGTTTTGAATCGAAAAACAAACTTTCTTAGTGTTTGTGAAATTTGGTGAAAAGTTACGTAGCAAAAGATACGATACAAATGATCTAAAAACAGGTTATTTGAACTCCTCAAAGCGTTAAAATCTTGTTTTGAATCGAACAACAAACTTTCTTAGTGTTTGTGAAATTTGGTGAAAAGTTATGTAGTAAACGATACGATACAAATGATCTAAAAACACGTTATTTGATCTCCTCAAAGCGTTAAAAGCTTGTTTTGAATCGAAAAACAAACTTTCTTAGTGTTTGTGAAATTTGGTGAAAAGTTATGTTGTTAAAGATACGATACAAATGAACTAAAAACACGTTATTTGAAATCCTCAAAGCGTTAAAAGCTTGTTTTGAATCGAAAAAGAAACTTTCTTAGTGTTTGTGAAATTTGGTGAAAAGGTATGTAGTTAAAGATACGATACAAATTAACTAAAAACACGTTATTTGAACTCCTCAAAGCGTTAAAAGCTAGTTTTGAATCGAAAACAAACTTTCTTAGTGTATGTGAAATTTGGTGAAAAGTTAAGTAGTAAAAGATACGATACAAATGATCTAAAAACACGTTATTTGATCTCCTCAAAGCGTTACAAACTTGTTTTGAATCGAAAAACAAACTTTCTTAGTGTTTGTGAAATTTGGTGAAAAGTTACGTAGCAAAAGATACAATACAAATGATCTAAAAACAGGTTATTTGAACTCCTCAAAGCGTTAAAATCTTGTTTTGAATCGAACAACAAACTTTCTTAGTGTTTGTGAAATTTGGTGAAAAGTAATGTAGTAAAAGATACAATACAAATGATCTAAAAACACTTTATTTGAACTCGTCAAAGCGTTTAAATCTTGTTTTGAATCGAAAAACAAACTTTCTTAGCGTTTGAAAATTTTGGTGAAAAGTTATGTAGTAAAATATACGATACAAATGATCTAAAAACAGGTTATTTGAACTCCTCAAAGCGTTAAAATCTTGTTTTGAATCGAACAACAAACTTTCTTAGTGTATGTGAAATTTGGTGAAAAGTTACGTAGTAAAAGATACGATACAAATGATCTAAAAACACGTTATTTGAACTCCTCAATGCGTTAAAATCTTGTTTTGAATCGAAAAACAAACTTTCTTAGTGTATGTGAAATTTGGTGAAAAGTTATGTAGTAAAAGATACGATACAAATGATCTAAAAACACGTTATTTGATCTCCTCAAAGCGTTAAAAGCTTGTTTTGAATCGAAAAACAAACTTTCTTAGTGTTTGTGAAATTTGGTGAAAAGTTACGTAGTAAAAGATACGATACAAATGAACTAAAAACACGTTATTTGAACTTCTCAAAGCGTTAAACGCTTGTTTTGAATCGAAAAACAAACTTTCTTAGTGTTTGTGAAATTTGGTGAAAAGTTACGTAGTAAAAGATACGATACAAATGATCTAAGAACACGTTATTTGAACTCCTCAATGTGTTTAAATCTTCTTTTGAATCGAAAAAAAAACTTTCTTAGTGTTTGAAAATTTTGGTGAAAAGTTATGTAGTAAAAGATACGATACAAATGATCTAAAAACAGGTTATTTGAACTCCTCAAAGCGTTAAAATCATGTTTTAAATAGAACAACAAACTTTCGTAGTGTTTGTGAAATTTGGTGAAAAGTTACGTAGTAAAAGATACGATACAAATGATCTAAGAACACGTTATTTGAACTCCTCAAAGCGTTAAAATCTTGTTTTGAATCGAAAAACAAACTTTCTTAGTGTTTGTGAAATTTGGGGAAAAGTTAAGATACGATACAAATGATCTAAAAACACGTTATTTGAACTCCTCGAAGCGTTAAAATCTTGTTTTGAATCGAAAAACAAACTTTCTTAGTGTTTCTAAAATTTGGTGAAAAGTTATGTAGTAAAAGATACGATACAAATGATCTAAAAACACGTTATTTGATCTCCTCAAAGCGTTAAAAGCATGTTTTGAATTGAACAACAAACTATCTTAGTGTTTGTGAAATTTGGTGAAAAGTTACGTAGTAAAAGATACGATACAAATGATCTAAGAACACGTTATTTGAACTCCTCAAAGTGTTCGAATCTTGTTTTGAATCGAAAAACAAACTTTCTTAGTGTTTGAAAAATTTGGGGAAAAGTTATGTAGTAAAAGATACGATACAAATGATCTAAAAACACGTTATTTGAACTCCTCGAAGCGTTAAAATCTTGTTTTGAATCGAAAAACAAACTTTCTTAGTGTTTCTAAAATTTGGTGAAAAGTTATGTAGTAAATGATACGATACAAATGATCTAAAAACACGTTATTTGATCTCCTCAAAGCGTTAAAAGCATGTTTTGAATTGAACAACAAACTATCTTAGTGTTTGTGAAATTTGGTGAAAAGTTACGTAGTAAAAGATACGATACAAATGATCTAAGAACACGTTATTTGAACTCCTCAAAGTGTTCGAATCTTGTTTTGAATCGAAAAACAAACTTTCTTAGTGTTTGAAAAATTTGGTGAAAAGTTATGTAGTAAAAGATACGATACAAATGATCTAAAAACAGGTTATTTGAACTCCTCGAAGCGTTAAAATCTTGTTTTGAATCGAACAACAAACTTTCTTAGTGTATGTGAAATTTGGTGAAAAGTTATGTAGTAAAAGATACGATACAAATGATCTAAAAATAGGTTATTTGAACTCCTCAAAGCGTTAAAATCTTGTTTTGAATAGAACAACAAACTTTCTTAGTGTCTGTGAAATTTGGTACAAACTTATGTAGTAAAAGATACGATACAAATGATCTAAAAACACGTTATTTGAACTCCTCAAAGCGTTAAAATCTTGTTTTGAATCGAACAACAAACTTTCTTAGTGTTTGTGAAATTTGGTGAAAAGTTACGTAGTAAAAGATACGATACAAATGTTCTGAAAACAGGTTATTTGAACTCCTCAAAGCGTTAAAATCTTGTTTTGAATCGAAAAACAAACTTTCTTAGTGTTTGTGAAATTTGTGGAAAAGTTATGTAGTAAAAGATACGATACAAATGATCTTAAAACACGTTATTTGAACTCCTCGAAGCGTTTAAATCTTGTTTTGAATCGAAAAACAAACTTTCTTAGTGTTTCTAAAATTTGGTGACAAGTTATGTAGTAAAAGATACGATACAAATGATCTAAAATCAGGTTATTTGAACTCCTTAAAGCGTTAAAATCTTGTTTTGAATAGAACAACAAACTTTCTTAGTGTATGTGAAATTTGGTGAAAAGTTATGTAGTAAAAGATACGATACAAATGATATAAAAACACGTTATTTGATCTCCTCGAAGCGTTAAAAGCTTGTTTTGAATCGAAAAACAAACTTTCTTAGTGTTTGTGAAATGTGGTGAAAAGTTACGTAGTAAAAGATACGATAGAAATGATCTAAGAACACGTTATTTGAACTCCTCAAAGTGTTTAAATCTTGTTTTGAATCGAAAAACAAACCTTCTTACTGTTTGAAAATTTTGGTGAAAAGTTATGTAGTAATAGATACGATACAAATGATCTAAAAACAGGTTATTTGAACTCCTCAAAGCGTTAAAATCTTGTTTTGAATCGAAAAACAAACTTTCTTAGTGTTTGTGAAATTTGGTGAAAACTTATGTAGTAAAAGATACGATACAAATGATCTAAAAACACGTTATTTGAACTCCTCAAAGCGTTAAAATCTTGTTTTGAATCGAACAACAAACTTTCTTAGTGTTTGTGAAATTTGGTGAAAAGTTATGTAGTAAAAGATACGATACAAATGTTCCGAGAACAGGTTATTTGAACTCCTCAAAGCGTTAAAATCTTGTTTTGAATCGAAAAACAAACTTTCTTAGTGTTTGTGAAATTTGGGGAAAAGTTATGTATTAAAAGATACGATACAAATGATCTAAAAACACGTTATTTGATCTCCTCGAAGCGTTAAAATCTTGTTTTGAATCGAAAAACAAACTTTCTTAGTGTATGTGAAATTTGGTGAAAAGTTATGTAGTAAAAGATACCGTACAAATGATCTAAAAAAACGTTATTTGAGCTCCTCAAAGCGTTAAAAGCATGTTTTGAATCGAACAACAAACTATCTTAGCGTTTGAAAATTTTGGTGAAAAGTTATGTAGTAAAATATACGATACAAATGATCTAAAAACAGGTTATTTGAACTCCTCAAAGCGTTAAAATCTTGTCTTGAATCGAACAACAAACTTTCTTAGTGTATGTGAAATTTGGTGAAAAGTTACGTAGTAAAAGATACGATACAAATGATCTAAAAACACGTTATTTGAACTCCTCAATGCGTTAAAATCTTGTTTTGAATCGAAAAACAAACTTTCTTAGTGTATGTGAAATTTGGTGAAAAGTTATGTAGTAAAAGATACGATACAAATGATCTAAAAACACGTTATTTGATCTCCTCAAAGCGTTAAAACCTTGTTTTGAATCGAAAAACAAACTTTCTTAGTGTTTGTGAAATTTGGTGAAAAGTTATGTAGTTAAAGATACGATACAAATGAACTAAAAACACGTTATTTGAACTCCTCAAAGCGTTAAAAGCTTGTTTTGAATCGAAAAAAAACTTTCTTAGTCTTTGTGAAATTTGGTGAAAAGTTATGTAGTAAAAGATACGATACAACTGATCTAAAAACAGATTATTTGAACTCCTCAAAGCGTTAAAATCTCGTTTTGAATCGAACAACAAACTTTCTTAGTGTTTGTGAAATTTGGTGAAAAGTTATGTAGTAAAAGATACGATACAAATGATCTAAAAACACGTTATTTGAACTCCTCAAAGCGTTAAAATCTTGTTTTGAATCGAAAAACAAATTTCTTATTGTATGTCAAATTTGGTGAAAAGTTATGTAGTAAATGATACGATACAAATGATCTAAAAACATGTTATTTGAGCTCCTCAATGCGTTAAAAACTTGTTTTGAATCGAAAAACAAACTTTCTTAGTGTTTGTGAAATTTGGTGAAAAGTTACGTAGTAAAAGATACGATACAAATGATCTAAGAACACGTTATTTGAACTCCTCAAAACGTTAAAATCTTGTTTTGAATCGAAAAACAAATTTTCTTAGTGTATGTGAAATTTGGTGAAAAGTTATGTAGTAAAAGATACAATACAAATGATCTAAAAACACGTTATTTGAGCTCCTCAAAGCGTTAAAAGCATGTTTTGAATCGAACAACAAACTATCTTAGGGTTTGTGAAATTTGGTGAAAAGTTACGTAGTAAAAGATAACATACAAATGATCTAAGAACACGTTATTCGAACTCCTCAAAACGTTAAAATCTTGTTTTGAATCGAAAAACAAACTTTCTTAGTGTATGTGAAATTTGGTGAAAAGTAATGTAGTAAAAGATACAATACAAATGATCTAAAAACACATTATTTGAACTCATCAAAGCGTTTAAATCTTGTTTTCAATCGAAAAACAAACTTTCTTAGCGTTTGAAAATTTTGGTGAAAAGTTATGTAGTAAAATATACGATACAAATGATCTAAAAACAGGTTATTTGAACTCCTCAAAGCGTTAAAATCTTGTTTTGAATCGAACAACAAACTTTCTTAGTGTATGTGAAATTTGGTGAAAAGTTACGTAGTAAAAGATACGACACAAATGATCTAAAAACACGTTATTTGAACTCCTCAATGCGTTAAAATCTTGTTTTGAATCGAAAAACAAACTTTCTTAGTGTATGTGAAATTTGGTGAAAAGTTATGTAGTAAAAGATACGATACAAATGATCTAAAAACACGTTATTTGATCTCCTCAAAGCGTTAAAACCTTGTTTTGAATCGAAAAACAAACTTTCTTAGTGTTTGTGAAATTTGGTGAAAAGTTATGTAGTTAAAGATACGATACAAATGAACTAAAAACACGTTATTTGAACTCCTCAAAGCGTTAAAATTTTGTTTTGAATCGAAAAAAAACTTTCTTAGTCTTTGTGAAATTTGGTGAAAAGTTACGTAGCAAAAGATACGATACAAATGATCTAAGAACACGTTATTTGAACTCCTCAAAGTGTTCGAATCTTGTTTTGAATCGAAAAACAAACTTTCTTAGTGTTTGAAAAATTTGGTGAAAAGTTATGTAGTAAAAGATACGATACAAATGATCTAAAAACAGGTTATTTGAACTCCTCGAAGCGTTAAAATCTTGTTTTGAATCGAACAACAAACTTTCTTAGTGTATGTGAAATTTGGTGAAAAGTTATGTAGTAAAAGATACGATACAAATGATCTAAAAATAAGTTATTTGAACTCCTTAAAGCGTTAAAATCTTGTTTTGAATAGAACAACAAACTTTCTTAGTGTCTGTGAAATTTGGTGCAAACTTATGTAGTAAAAGATACGATACAAATGATCTAAAAACACGTTATTTGAACTCCTCAAAGCGTTAAAATCTTGTTTTGAATCGAACAACAAACTTTCTTAGTGTATGTGAAATTTGGTGAAAAGTTATGTAGTAAAAGATACGATACAAATGATCTAAAAATAAGTTATTTGAACTCCTTAAAGCGTTAAAATCTTGTTTTGAATAGAACAACAAACTTTCTTAGTGTCTGTGAAATTTGGTGCAAACTTATGTAGTAAAAGATACGATACAAATGATCTAAAAACACGTTATTTGAACTCCTCAAAGCGTTAAAATCTTGTTTTGAATAGAACAACAAACTTTCTTAGTGTCTGTGAAATTTGGTGCAAACTTATGTAGTAAAAGATACGATACAAATGATCTAAAAACACGTTATTTGAACTCCTCAAAGCGTTAAAATCTTGTTTTGAATCGAAAAACAAACTTTCTTAGTGTTTGTGAAATTTGTGGAAAAGTTATGTAGTAAAAGATACGATACAAATGATCTTAAAACACGTTATTTGAACTCCTCGAAGCGTTTAAATCTTGTTTTGAATCGAAAAACAAACTTTCTTAGTGTTTCTAAAATTTGGTGACAAGTTATGTAGTAAAAGATACGATACAAATGATCTAAAAACAGGTTATTTGAACTCCTTAAAGCGTTAAAATCTTGTTTTGAATAGAGCAACAAACTTTCTTAGTGTATGTGAAATTTGGTGAAAAGTTATGTAGTAAAAGATACGATACAAATGATATAAAAACACGTTATTTGATCTCCTCAAAGCGTTAAAATCTTGTTTTGAATCGAAAAACAGACTTTCTTAGTGTTTGTGAAATGTGGTGAAAAGTTACGTAGTAAAAGATACGATAGAAATGATCTAAGAACACGTTATTTGAACTCCTCAAAGTGTTTAAATCTTGTTTTGAATCGAAAAACAAATCTTCTTACTGTTTGAAAATTTTGGTGAAAAGTTATGTAGTAATAGATACGATACAAATGATCTAAAAACAGGTTATTTGAACTCCTCAAAGCGTTAAAATCTTGTTTTGAATCGAAAAACAAACTTTCTTAGTGTTTGTGAAATTTGGTGAAAACTTATGTAGTAAAAGATACGATACAAATGATCTAAAAACACGTTATTTGAACTCCTCAAAGCGTTAAAATCTTGTTTTGAATCGAACAACAAACTTTCTTAGTGTTTGTGAAATTTGGTGAAAAGTTATGTAGTAAAAGATACGATACAAATGTTCCGAGAACAGGTTATTTGAACTCCTCAAAGCGTTAAAATCTTGTTTTGAATCGAAAAACAAACTTTCTTAGCGTTTGAAAATTTTGGTGAAAAGTTATGTAGTAAAATATACGATACAAATGATCTAAAAACAGGTTATTTGAACTCCTCAAAGCGTTAAAATCTTGTTTTGAATCGAACAACAAACTATCTTAGGGTTTGTGAAATTTGGTGAAAAGTTACGTAGTAAAAGATAACATACAAATGATCTAAGAACACGTTATTCGAACTCCTCAAAACGTTAAAATCTTGTTTTGAATCGAAAAACAAACTTTCTTAGTGTATGTGAAATTTGGTGAAAAGTAATGTAGTAAAAGATACAATACAAATGATCTAAAAACACATTATTTGAACTCATCAAAGCGTTTAAATCTTGTTTTGAATCGAAAAACAAACTTTCTTAGCGTTTGAAAATTTTGGTGAAAAGTTATGTAGTAAAATATACGATACAAATGATCTAAAAACAGGTTATTTGAACTCCTCAAAGCGTTAAAATCTTGTTTTGAATCGAACAACAAACTTTCTTAGTGTATGTGAAATTTGGTGAAAAGTTACGTAGTAAAAGATACGACACAAATGATCTAAAAACACGTTATTTGAACTCCTCAATGCGTTAAAATCTTGTTTTGAATCGAAAAACAAACTTTCTTAGTGTATGTGAAATTTGGTGAAAAGTTATGTAGTAAAAGATACGATACAAATGATCTAAAAACACGTTATTTGAACTCCTCAAAGCGTTAAAATCTTGTTTTGAATCGAACAACAAACTTTCTTAGTGTTTGTGAAATTTGGTGAAAAGTTATGTAGTAAAAGATACGATACAAATGTTCTGAAAACAGGTTATTTGAACTCCTCAAAGCGTTAAAATCTTGTTTTGAATCGAAAAACAAACTTTCTTAGTGTTTGTGAAATTTGTGGAAAAGTTATGTAGTAAAAGATACGATACAAATGATCTTAAAACACGTTATTTGAACTCCTCGAAGCGTTTAAATCTTGTTTTGAATCGAAAAACAAACTTTCTTAGTGTTTCTAAAATTTGGTGACAAGTTATGTAGTAAAAGATACGATACAAATGATCTAAAAACAGGTTATTTGAACTCCTTAAAGCGTTAAAATCTTGTTTTGAATAGAACAACAAACTTTCTTAGTGTATGTGAAATTTGGTGAAAAGTTATGTAGTAAAAGATACGATACAAATGATATAAAAACACGTTATTTGATCTCCTCAAAGCGTTAAAACCTTGTTTTGAATCGAAAAACAAACTTTCTTAGTGTTTGTGAAATTTGGTGAAAAGTTATGTAGTTAAAGATACGATACAAATGAACTAAAAACACGTTATTTGAACTCCTCAAAGCGTTAAAACCTTGTTTTGAATCGAACAACAAACTTTCTTAGTGTATGTGAAATTTGGTGAAAAGTTACGTAGTAAAAGATACGACACAAATGATCTAAAAACACGTTATTTGAACTCCTCAATGCGTTAAAATCTTGTTTTGAATCGAAAGACAAACTTTCTTAGTGTATGTGAAATTTGGTGAAAAGTTATGTAGTAAAAGATACGATACAAATGATCTAAAAACACGTTATTTGATCTCCTCAAAGCGTTAAAACCTTGTTTTGAATCGAAAAACAAACTTTCTTAGTGTTTGTGAAATTTGGTGAAAAGTTATGTAGTTAAAGATACGATACAAATGAACTAAAAACACGTTATTTGAACTCCTCAAAGCGTTAAAATCTTGTTTTGAATCGAAAAAAAACTTTCTTAGTCTTTGTGAAATTTGGTGAAAAGTTATGTAGTAAAAGATATGATACAAATGATCTAAAAACACGTTATTTGATCTCCTCAAAGCGTTAAAAACTTGTTTTGAATCGAAAAACAAACTTTCTTAGTGTTTGTGAAATTTGGTGAAAAGTTACGTAGCAAAAGATACGATACAAATGATCTAAAAACAGGTTATTTGAACTCCTCAAAGCGTTAAAATCTTGTTTTGAATCGAACAACAAACTTTCTTAGTGTTTGTGAAATTTGGTGAAAAGTTATGTAGTAAAAGATACGATACAAATGATCTAAAAACACGTTATTTGATCTCCTCAAAGCGTTAAAAGCTTGTTTTGAATCGAAAAACAAACTTTCTTAGTGTTTGTGAAATTTGGTGAAAAGTTATGTAGTTAAAGATACGATACAAATGAACTAAAAACACGTTATTTGAAATCCTCAAAGCGTTAAAAGCTTGTTTTGAATCGAAAAACAAACTTTCTTAGTGTATGTGAAATTTGGTGAAAAGTTATGTAGTAAAAGATACGATACAAATGATCTAAAAACACGTTATTTGATCTCCTCAAAGCGTTAAAACCTTGTTTTGAATCGAAAAACAAACTTTCTTAGTGTTTGTGAAATTTGGTGAAAAGTTATGTAGTTAAAGATACGATACAAATGAACTAAAAACACGTTATTTGAACTCCTCAAAGCGTTAAAAGCTTGTTTTGAATCGAAAACAAACTTTCTTAGTGTATGTGAAATTTGGTGAAAAGTTAAGTAGTAAAAGATGCGATACAAATCATCTAAAAACACGTTATTTGATCTCCTCAAAGCGTTAAAAACTTGTTTTGAATCGAAAAACGAACTTTCTTAGGGTTTGTGAAATTTGGTGAAAAGTTACGTAGCAAAAGATACAATACAAATGATCTAAAAACAGGTTATTTGAACTCCTCAAAGCGTTAAAATCTTGTTTTGAATCGAACAACAAACTTTCTTAGTGTTTGTGAAATTTGGTGAAAAGTAATGTAGTAAAAGATACAATACAAATGATCTAAAAACACATTATTTGAACTCGTCAAAGCGTTTAAATCTTGTTTTGAATCGAAAAACAAACTTTCTTAGCGTTTGAAAATTTTGGTGAAAAGTTATGTAGTAAAATATACGATACAAATGATCTAAAAACAGGTTATTTGAACTCGTCAAAGCGTTTAAATCTTGTTTTGAATCGAAAAACAAACTTTCTTAGCGTTTGAAAATTTTGGTGAAAAGTTATGTAGTAAAATATACGATACAAATGATCTAAAAACAGGTTATTTGAACTCCTCAAAGCGTTAAAATCTTGTCTTGAATCGAACAACAAACTTTCTTAGTGTATGTGAAATTTGGTGAAAAGTTACGTAGTAAAAGATACGATACAAATGATCTAAAAACACGTTATTTGAACTCCTCAATGCGTTAAAATCTTGTTTTGAATCGAAAAACAAACTTTCTTAGTGTATGTGAAATTTGGTGAAAAGTTATGTAGTAAAAGATACGATACAAATGATCTAAAAACACGTTATTTGATCTCCTCAAAGCGTTAAAACCTTGTTTTGAATCGAAAAACAAACTTTCTTAGTGTTTGTGAAATTTGGTGAAAAGTTATGTAGTTAAAGATACGATACAAATGAACTAAAAACACGTTATTTGAACTCCTCAAAGCGTTAAAAGCTTGTTTTGAATCGAAAAAAAACTTTCTTAGTCTTTGTGAAATTTGGTGAAAAGTTATGTAGTAAAAGATATGATACAAATGATCTAAAAACACGTTATTTGATCTCCTCAAAGCGTTAAAAACTTGTTTTGAATCGAAAAACAAACTTTCTTAGTGTTTGTGAAATTTGGTGAAAAGTTACGTAGCAAAAGATACGATACAAATGATCTAAAAACAGGTTATTTGAACTCCTCAAAGCGTTAAAATCTTGTTTTGAATCGAACAACAAACTTTCTTAGTGTTTGTGAAATTTGGTGAAAAGTTATGTAGTAAACGATACGATACAAATGATCTAAAAACACGTTATTTGATCTCCTCAAAGCGTTAAAAGCTTGTTTTGAATCGAAAAACAAACTTTCTTAGTGTTTGTGAAATTTGGTGAAAAGTTATGTAGTTAAAGATACGATACAAATGAACTAAAAACACGTTATTTGAAATCCTCAAAGCGTTAAAAGCGTGTTTTGAATCGAAAAAGAAACTTTCTTAGTGTTTGTGAAATTTGGTGAAAAGGTATGTAGTTAAAGATACGATACAAATTAACTAAAAACACGTTATTTGAACTCCTCAAAGCGTTAAAAGCTAGTTTTGAATCGAAAACAAACTTTCTTAGTGTATGTGAAATTTGGTGAAAAGTTAAGTAGTAAAAGATACGATACAAATGATCTAAAAACACGTTATTTGATCTCCTCAAAGCGTTACAAACTTGTTTTGAATCGAAAAACAAACTTTCTTAGTGTTTGTGAAATTTGGTGAAAAGTTACGTAGCAAAAGATACAATACAAATGATCTAAAAACAGGTTATTTGAACTCCTCAAAGCGTTAAAATCTTGTTTTGAATCGAACAACAAACTTTCTTAGTGTTTGTGAAATTTGGTGAAAAGTAATGTAGTAAAAGATACAATACAAATGATCTAAAAACACTTTATTTGAACTCGTCAAAGCGTTTAAATCTTGTTTTGAATCGAAAAACAAACTTTCTTAGCGTTTGAAAATTTTGGTGAAAAGTTATGTAGTAAAATATACGATACAAATGATCTAAAAACAGGTTATTTGAACTCCTCAAAGCGTTAAAATCTTGTTTTGAATCGAACAACAAACTTTCTTAGTGTATGTGAAATTTGGTGAAAAGTTACGTAGTAAAAGATACGATACAAATGATCTAAAAACACGTTATTTGAACTCCTCAATGCGTTAAAATCTTGTTTTGAATCGAAAAACAAACTTTCTTAGTGTATGTGAAATTTGGTGAAAAGTTATGTAGTAAAAGATACGATACAAATGATCTAAAAACACGTTATTTGATCTCCTCAAAGCGTTAAAAGCTTGTTTTGAATCGAAAAACAAACTTTCTTAGTGTTTGTGAAATTTGGTGAAAAGTTACGTAGTAAAAGATACGATACAAATGAACTAAAAACACGTTATTTGAACTTCTCAAAGCGTTAAACGCTTGTTTTGAATCGAAAAACAAACTTTCTTAGTGTTTGTGAAATTTGGTGAAAAGTTACGTAGTAAAAGATACGATACAAATGATCTAAGAACACGTTATTTGAACTCCTCAATGTGTTTAAATCTTCTTTTGAATCGAAAAACAAACTTTCTTAGTGTTTGAAAATTTTGGTGAAAAGTTATGTAGTAAAAGATACGATACAAATGATCTAAAAACAGGTTATTTGAACTCCTCAAAGCGTTAAAATCATGTTTTAAATAGAACAACAAACTTTCGTAGTGTTTGTGAAATTTGGTGAAAAGTTACGTAGTAAAAGATACGATACAAATGATCTAAGAACACGTTATTTGAACTCCTCAAAGCGTTAAAATCTTGTTTTGAATCGAAAAACAAACTTTCTTAGTGTTTGTGAAATTTGGGGAAAAGTTAAGATACGATACAAATGATCTAAAAACACGTTATTTGAACTCCTCGAAGCGTTAAAATCTTGTTTTGAATCGAAAAACAAACTTTCTTAGTGTTTCTAAAATTTGGTGAAAAGTTATGTAGTAAAAGATACGATACAAGTGATCTAAAAACACGTTATTTGATCTCCTCAAAGCGTTAAAAGCATGTTTTGAATTGAACAACAAACTATCTTAGTGTTTGTGAAATTTGGTGAAAAGTTACGTAGTAAAAGATACGATACAAATGATCTAAGAACACGTTATTTGAACTCCTCAAAGTGTTCGAATCTTGTTTTGAATCGAAAAACAAACTTTCTTAGTGTTTGAAAAATTTGGGGAAAAGTTATGTAGTAAAAGATACGATACAAATGATCTAAAAACACGTTATTTGAACTCCTCGAAGCGTTAAAATCTTGTTTTGAATCGAAAAACAAACTTTCTTAGTGTTTCTAAAATTTGGTGAAAAGTTATGTAGTAAATGATACGATACAAATGATCTAAAAACACGTTATTTGATCTCCTCAAAGCGTTAAAAGCATGTTTTGAATTGAATAACAAACTATCTTAGTGTTTGTGAAATTTGGTGAAAAGTTACGTAGTAAAAGATACGATACAAATGATCTAAGAACACGTTATTTGAACTCCTCAAAGTGTTCGAATCTTGTTTTGAATCGAAAAACAAACTTTCTTAGTGTTTGAAAAATTTGGTGAAAAGTTATGTAGTAAAAGATACGATACAAATGATCTAAAAACAGGTTATTTGAACTCCTCGAAGCGTTAAAATCTTGTTTTGAATCGAACAACAAACTTTCTTAGTGTATGTGAAATTTGGTGAAAAGTTATGTAGTAAAAGATACGATACAAATGATCTAAAAATAGGTTATTTGAACTCCTCAAAGCGTTAAAATCTTGTTTTGAATAGAACAACAAACTTTCTTAGTGTCTGTGAAATTTGGTACAAACTTATGTAGTAAAAGATACGATACAAATGATCTAAAAACACGTTATTTGAACTCCTCAAAGCGTTAAAATCTTGTTTTGAATCGAACAACAAACTTTCTTAGTGTTTGTGAAATTTGGTGAAAAGTTATGTAGTAAAAGATACGATACAAATGTTCTGAAAACAGGTTATTTGAACTCCTCAAAGCGTTAAAATCTTGTTTTGAATCGAAAAACAAACTTTCTTAGTGTTTGTGAAATTTGTGGAAAAGTTATGTAGTAAAAGATACGATACAAATGATCTTAAAACACGTTATTTGAACTCCTCGAAGCGTTTAAATCTTGTTTTGAATCGAAAAACAAACTTTCTTAGTGTTTCTAAAATTTGGTGACAAGTTATGTAGTAAAAGATACGATACAAATGATCTAAAAACAGGTTATTTGAACTCCTTAAAGCGTTAAAATCTTGTTTTGAATAGAACAACAAACTTTCTTAGTGTATGTGAAATTTGGTGAAAAGTTATGTAGTAAAAGATACGATACAAATGATATAAAAACACGTTATTTGATCTCCTCGAAGCGTTAAAAGCTTGTTTTGAATCGAAAAACAAACTTTCTTAGTGTTTGTGAAATGTGGTGAAAAGTTACGTAGTAAAAGATACGATAGAAATGATCTAAGAACACGTTATTTGAACTCCTCAAAGTGTTTAAATCTTGTTTTGAATCGAAAAACAAACCTTCTTACTGTTTGAAAATTTTGGTGAAAAGTTATGTAGTAATAGATACGATACAAATGATCTAAAAACAGGTTATTTGAACTCCTCAAAGCGTTAAAATCTTGTTTTGAATCGAAAAACAAACTTTCTTAGTGTTTGTGAAATTTGGTGAAAACTTATGTAGTAAAAGATACGATACAAATGATCTAAAAACACGTTATTTGAACTCCTCAAAGCGTTAAAATCTTGTTTTGAATCGAACAACAAACTTTCTTAGTGTTTGTGAAATTTGGTGAAAAGTTATGTAGTAAAAGATACGATACAAATGTTCCGAGAACAGGTTATTTGAACTCCTCAAAGCGTTAAAATCTTGTTTTGAATCGAAAAACAAACTTTCTTAGTGTTTGTGAAATTTGGGGAAAAGTTATGTACTAAAAGATACGATACAAATGATCTAAAAACACGTTATTTGATCTCCTCGAAGCGTTAAAATCTTGTTTTGAATCGAAAAACAAACTTTCTTAGTGTATGTGAAATTTGGTGAAAAGTTATGTAGTAAAAGATACCATACAAATGATCTAAAAAAACGTTATTTGAGCTCCTCAAAGCGTTAAAAGCATGTTTTGAATCGAACAACAAACTATCTTAGCGTTTGAAAATTTTGGTGAAAAGTTATGTAGTAAAATATACGATACAAATGATCTAAAAACAGGTTATTTGAACTCCTCAAAGCGTTAAAATCTTGTCTTGAATCGAACAACAAACTTTCTTAGTGTATGTGAAATTTGGTGAAAAGTTACGTAGTAAAAGATACGATACAAATGATCTAAAAACACGTTATTTGAACTCCTCAATGCGTTAAAATCTTGTTTTGAATCGAAAAACAAACTTTCTTAGTGTATGTGAAATTTGGTGAAAAGTTATGTAGTAAAAGATACGATACAAATGATCTAAAAACACGTTATTTGATCTCCTCAAAGCGTTAAAACCTTGTTTTGAATCGAAAAACAAACTTTCTTAGTGTTTGTGAAATTTGGTGAAAAGTTATGTAGTTAAAGATACGATACAAATGAACTAAAAACACGTTATTTGAACTCCTCAAAGCGTTAAAAGCTTGTTTTGAATCGAAAAAAAACTTTCTTAGTCTTTGTGAAATTTGGTGAAAAGTTATGTAGTAAAAGATATGATACAAATGATCTAAAAACACGTTATTTGATCTCCTCAAAGCGTTAAAAATTTGTTTTGAATCGAAAAACAAACTTTCTTAGTGTTTGTGAAATTTGGTGAAAAGTTACGTAGCAAAAGATACGATACAAATGATCTAAAAACAGGTTATTTGAACTCCTCAAAGCGTTAAAATCTTGTTTTGAATCGAACAACAAACTTTCTTAGTGTTTGTGAAATTTGGTGAAAAGTTATGTAGTAAACGATACGATACAAATGATCTAAAAACACGTTATTTGATCTCCTCAAAGCGTTAAAAGCTTGTTTTGAATCGAAAAACAAACTTTCTTAGTGTTTGTGAAATTTGGTGAAAAGTTATGTAGTTAAAGATACGATACAAATGAACTAAAAACACGTTATTTGAAATCCTCAAAGCGTTAAAAGCTTGTTTTGAATCGAAAAACAAACTTTCTTAGTGTTTGTGAAATTTGGTGAAAAGGTATGTAGTTAAAGATACGATACAAATTAACTAAAAACACGTTATTTGAACTCCTCAAAGCGTTAAAAGCTTGTTTTGAATCGAAAACAAACTTTCTTAGTGTATGTGAAATTTGGTGAAAAGTTAAGTAGTAAAAGATACGATACAAATGATCTAAAAACACGTTATTTGATCTCCTCAAAGCGTTACAAACTTGTTTTGAATCGAAAAACAAACTTTCTTAGTGTTTGTGAAATTTGGTGAAAAGTTACGTAGCAAAAGATACAATACAAATGATCTAAAAACAGGTTATTTGAACTCCTCAAAGCGTTAAAATCTTGTTTTGAATCGAACAACAAACTTTCTTAGTGTTTGTGAAATTTGGTGAAAAGTAATGTAGTAAAAGATACAATACAAATGATCTAAAAACACTTTATTTGAACTCGTCAAAGCGTTTAAATCTTGTTTTGAATCGAAAAACAAACTTTCTTAGCGTTTGAAAATTTTGGTGAAAAGTTATGTAGTAAAATATACGATACAAATGATCTAAAAACAGGTTATTTGAACTCCTCAAAGCGTTAAAATCTTGTTTTGAATCGAACAACAAACTTTCTTAGTGTATGTGAAATTTGGTGAAAAGTTACGTAGTAAAAGATACGATACAAATGAACTAAAAACACGTTATTTGAACTTCTCAAAGCGTTAAACGCTTGTTTTGAATCGAAAAACAAACTTTCTTAGTGTTTGTGAAATTTGGTGAAAAGTTACGTAGTAAAAGATACGATACAAATGATCTAAGAACACGTTATTTGAACTCCTCAATGTGTTTAAATCTTCTTTTGAATCGAAAAACAAACTTTCTTAGTGTTTGAAAATTTTGGTGAAAAGTTATGTAGTAAAAGATACGATACAAATGATCTAAAAACAGGTTATTTGAACTCCTCAAAGCGTTAAAATCATGTTTTAAATAGAACAACAAACTTTCGTAGTGTTTGTGAAATTTGGTGAAAAGTTACGTAGTAAAAGATACGATACAAATGATCTAAGAACACGTTATTTGAACTCCTCAAAGCGTTAAAATCTTGTTTTGAATCGAAAAACAAACTTTCTAAGTGTTTGTGAAATTTGGGGAAAAGTTAAGATACGATACAAATGATCTAAAAACACGTTATTTGAACTCCTCGAAGCGTTAAAATCTTGTTTTGAATCGAAAAACAAACTTTCTTAGTGTTTCTAAAATTTGGTGAAAAGTTATGTAGTAAAAGATACGATACAAATGATCTAAAAACACGTTATTTGATCTCCTCAAAGCGTTAAAACCATGTTTTGAATTGAACAACAAACTATCTTAGTGTTTGTGAAATTTGGTGAAAAGTTACGTAGTAAAATATACGATACAAATGATCTAAGAACACGTTATTTGAACTCCTCAAAGTGTTCGAATCTTGTTTTGAATCGAAAAACAAACTTTCTTAGTGTTTGAAAAATTTGGGGAAAAGTTATGTAGTAAAAGATACGATACAAATGATCTAAAAACACGTTATTTGAACTCCTCGAAGCGTTAAAATCTTGTTTTGATTCGAAAAACAAACTTTCTTAGTGTTTCTAAAATTTGGTGAAAAGTTATGTAGTAAATGATACGATACAAATGATCTAAAAACACGTTATTTGATCTCCTCAAAGCGTTAAAAGCATGTTTTGAATTGAAAAACAAACTTTCTTAGTGTTTGAAAAATTTGGTGAAAAGTTATGTAGTAAAAGATACGATACAAATGATCTAAAAACAGGTTATTTGAACTCCTCGAAGCGTTAAAATCTTGTTTTGAATCGAACAACAAACTTTCTTAGTGTATGTGAAATTTGGTCAAAAGTTATGTAGTAAAAGATACGATACAAATGATCTAAAAATAGGTTATTTGAACTCCTCAAAGCGTTAAAATCTTGTTTTGAATAGAACAACAAACTTTCTTAGTGTCTGTGAAATTTGGTGCAAACTTATGTAGTAAAAGATACGATACAAATGATCTAAAAACACGTTATTTGAACTCCTCAAAGCGTTAAAATCTTGTTTTGAATCGAACAACAAACTTTCTTAGTGTTTGTGAAATTTGGTGAAAAGTTATGTAGTAAAAGATACGATACAAATGTTCTGAAAACAGGTTATTTGAACTCCTCAAAGCGTTAAAATCTTGTTTTGAATCGAAAAACAAACTTTCTTAGTGTTTGTGAAATTTGTGGAAAAGTTATGTAGTAAAAGATACGATACAAATGATCTTAAAACACGTTATTTGAACTCCTCGAAGCGTTTAAATCTTGTTTTGAATCGAAAAACAAACTTTCTTAGTGTTTCTAAAATTTGGTGACAAGTTATGTAGTAAAAGATACGATACAAATGATCTAAAAACAGGTTATTTGAACTCCTTAAAGCGTTAAAATCTTGTTTTGAATAGAACAACAAACTTTCTTAGTGTATGTGAAATTTGGTGAAAAGTTATGTAGTAAAAGATACGATACAAATGATATAAAAACACGTTATTTGATCTCCTCGAAGCGTTAAAAGCTTGTTTTGAATCGAAAAACAAACTTTCTTAGTGTTTGTGAAATGTGGTGAAAAGTTACGTAGTAAAAGATACGATAGAAATGATCTAAGAACACGTTATTTGAACTCCTCAAAGTGTTTAAATCTTGTTTTGAATCGAAAAACAAACCTTCTTACTGTTTGAAAATTTTGGTGAAAAGTTATGTAGTAATAGATACGATACAAATGATCTAAAAACAGGTTATTTGAACTCCTCAAAGCGTTAAAATCTTGTTTTGAATCGAAAAACAAACTTTCTTAGTGTTTGTGAAATTTGGTGAAAACTTATGTAGTAAAAGATACGATACAAATGATCTAAAAACACGTTATTTGAACTCCTCAAAGCGTTAAAATCTTGTTTTGAATCGAACAACAAACTTTCTTAGTGTTTGTGAAATTTGGTGAAAAGTTATGTAGTAAAAGATACGATACAAATGTTCCGAGAACAGGTTATTTGAACTCCTCAAAGCGTTAAAATCTTGTTTTGAATCGAAAAACAAACTTTCTTAGTGTTTGTGAAATTTGGGGAAAAGTTATGTACTAAAAGATACGATACAAATGATCTAAAAACACGTTATTTGATCTCCTCGAAGCGTTAAAATCTTGTTTTGAATCGAAAAACAAACTTTCTTAGTGTATGTGAAATTTGGTGAAAAGTTATGTAGTAAAAGATACCATACAAATGATCTAAAAAATCGTTATTTGAGCTCCTCAAAGCGTTAAAAGCATGTTTTGAATCGAACAACAAACTATCTTAGTGTTTGTGAAATTTGGTGAAAAGTTACGTAGTAAAAGATACGATACAAATGATCTAAGAACAAGTTATTTGAACTCCTCAAAGTGTTTAAATCTTGTTTTGAATCGAAAAACAAACTTTCTTAGTGTTTGCAAATTTTGGTGAAAAGTTATGTAGTAAAAGATACGATACAAATGATCTAAAAACAGGTTATTTGAACTCCTCAAAGCGTTAAAATCTTGTTTTGAATCGAAAAACAAATTTCTTAGTGTATGTCAAATTTGGTGAAAAGTTATGTAGTAAATGATACGATACAAATGATCTAAAAACATGTTATTTGAGCTCCTCAATGCGTTAAAAAGTTGTTTTGAATCGAAAAACAAACTTTCTTAGTGTTTGTGAAATTTGGTGGAAAGTTACGTAGTAAATGATACGATACAAATGATCTAAAAACATGTTATTTGAGCTCCTCAAAGCGTTAAAATCTTGTTTTGAATAGAACAACAAACTTTCTTAGTGTCTGTGAAATTTGGTGCAAACTTATGTAGTAAAAGATACGATACAAATGATCTAAAAACACGTTATTTGAACTCCTCAAAGCGTTAAAATCTTGTTTTGAATCGAACAACAAACTTTCTTACTGTTTGTGAAATTTGGTGAAAAGTTATGTAGTAAAAGATACGATACAAATGATCTAAAAACACGTTATTTGAACTCCTCAAAGCGTTAAAATCTTGTTTTGAATCGAAAAACAAACCTTCTTACTGTTTGAAAATTTTGGCGAAAAGTTATGTAGTAATAGATACGATACAAATGATCTAAAAACAGGTTATTTGAACTCCTCAAAGCGTTAAAATCTTGTTTTGAATCGAAAAACAAACTTTCTTAGTGTTTGTGAAATTTGGTGAAAAGTTATGTAGTAAAAGATACGATACAAATGATCTAAAAACACGTTATTTGAACTCCTCAAAGCGTTAAAATCTTGTTTTGAATCGAAAAACAAACTTTCTTAGTGTATGTGAAATTTGGTGAAAAGTTATGTAGTAAAAGATACGATACAAATGATCTAAAAACACGTTATTTGATCTCCTCAAAGCGTTAAAAGCTTGTTTTGAATCGAAAAACAAACTTTATTAGTGTTTGTGAAATTTGGTGAAAAGTTATGCAGTAAAAGATACGATACAAATGATCTAAAAACAGGTTATTTGAGCTCCTCAAAGCGTTAAAAAAGCTTGTTTCGAATCGAAAAACAAACTTTCTTATTGTTTGTGAAATTTGGTGAAAAGTTATGTAGTAAAAAATACGATACAAATGATCTAAAAACACGTTATTTGAACTCCTCAAAGCAATAAAATCTTGTTTTGAATCGAAAAACAAATTTCTTTGTGTATGTCAAATTTGGTGAAAAGTTATGTAGTAAATGATACGATACAAATGATCTAAAAACATGTTATTTGAGCTCCTCAGTGCGTTAAAAAGTTGTTTTGAATCGAAAAACAAACTTTCTTAGTGTTTGTGAAATTTGGTGAAAAGTTACGTAGTAAATGATACGATACAAATGATCTAAAAACATGTTATTTGAGCTCCTCAAAGCGTTAAAATTTTGGCGAAAAGTTATGTAGTAATAGATACGATACAAATGATCTAAAAACAGGTTATTTGAACTCCTCAAAGCGTTAAAATCTTGTTTTGAATCGAAAAACAAACTTTCTTAGTGTTTGTGAAATTTGGTGAAAACTTATGTAGTAAAAGATACGATACAAATGATCTAAAAACACATTATTTGAACTCCTCAAAGCGTTAAAATCTTGTTTTGAATCGAACAACAAACTTTCTTAGTGTTTGTGAAATTTGGTGAAAAGTTATGTAGTAAAAGATACGATTCAAATGTTCCGAGAACAGGTTATTTGAACTCCTCAAAGCGTTAAAATCTTGATTTGAATCGAAAAACAAACTTTCTTAGTGTTTGTGAAATTTGGGGAAAAGTTATGTAGTAAAAGATACGATACAAATGATCTAAAAACACGTTATTTGATCTCCTCGAAGCGTTAAAATCTTGTTTTGAATCGAAAAACAAACTTTCTTAGTGTATGTGAAATTTAGTGAAAAGTTATGTAGTAAAAGATACAATACAAATGATCTAAAAAACGTCATTTGAGCTCCTCAAAGCGTTAAAAGCATGTTTTGAATCGAACAACAAACTATCTTAGTGTTTGTGAGATTTGGTGAAAAGTTACGTAGTAAAAGATACGATACAAATGATCTAAGAACACGTTATTTGAACTTCTCAAAGCGTTAAACGCTTGTTTTGAATCGAAAAACAAACTTTCTTAGTGTTTGTGAAATTTGGTGAAAAGTTACGTAGTAGAAGATACGATACAAATGATCTAAGAACACGTTATTTGAACTCCTCAAAGTGTTTAAATCTTCTTTTGAATCGAAAAACAAACTTTCTTAGTGTTTGAAAATTTTGGTGAAAAGTTATGTAGTAAAAGATACGATACAAATGATCTAAAAACAGGTTATTTGAACTCCTCAAAGCGTTAAGATCATGTTTTAAATAGAACAACAAACTTTCTTAGTGTTTGTGAAATTTGGTGAAAAGTTATGTAGTAAAAGATACGATACAAATGTTCTGAAAACATGTTATTTGAACTCCTCAAAGCGTCAAAATCTTGTTTTGAATCGAAAAACAAACTTTCTTAGTGTTTGTGAAATTTGGGGAAAAGTTAAGATACGATACAAATGATCTAAAAACACGTTATTTGAACTCCTCGAAGCGTTAAAATCTTGTTTTGAATCGAAAAACAAACTTTCTTAGTGTTTCTAAAATTTGGTGAAAAGTTATGTAGTAAAAGATACGATACAAATGATCTAAAAACACGTTATTTGATCTCCTCAAAGCGTTAAAAGCATGTTTTGAATCGAACAACAAACTATCTTAGTGTTTGTGAAATTTGGTGAAAAGTTACGTAGTAAAAGATACAATACAAATGATCTAAGAACACGTTATTTGAACTCCTCAAAGTGTTTAAATCTTGTTTTTAATCGAAAAACAAAATTTCTTAGTGTTTGAAAAATTTGGTGAAAAGTTATGTAGTAAAAGATACGATACAAATGATCTAAAAACACGTTATTTGATCTCCTCAAAGCGTTAAGAGCTTATTTTGAATCGAAAAACAAACTTTCTTAGTGTTTGTGAAATTTGGTGAAAAGTTACGTAGTAAAAGATACGATACAAAATGATCTAAGAACAAGTTATTTGAACTCCTCAAAGTGTTTAAATCTTGTTTTGAATCGAAAAACAAACTTTCTTAGTGTTTGTGAAATTTGTGGAAAAGTTATGTAGATCTTAAAACACGTTATTTGAACTCCTCGAAGCGTTTAAATCTTGTTTTGAATCGAAAAACAAACTTTCTTAGTGTTTCTAAAATTTGGTGACAAGTTATGTAGTAAAAGATACGATACAAATGATCTAAAAACAGGTTATTTGAACTCCTTAAAGCGTTAAAATCTTGTTTTGAATAGAACAACAAACTTTCTTAGTGTATGTGAAATTTGGTGAAAAGTTATGTAGTAAAAGATACGATACAAATGATATAAAACCACGTTATTTGATCTCCTCAAAGCGTTAAAAGCTTGTTTTGAATCGAAAAACAAACTCTCTTAGTGTTTGTGAAATGTGGTGAAAAGTTACGTAGTAAAAGATACGATACAAATGATCTAAGAACACGTTATTTGAACTCCTCAAAGTGTTTAAATCTTGTTTTGAATCGAAAAACAAACCTTCTTACTGTTTGAAAATTTTGGTGAAAAGTTATGTAGTAATAGATACGATACAAATGATCTAAAAACAGGTTATTTGAACTCCTCAAAGCGTTAAAATCTTGTTTTGAATCGAAAAACAAACTTTCTTAGTGTTTGTGAAATTTGGTGAAAACTTATGTAGTAAAAGATACGATACAAATGATCTAAAAACACGTTATTTGAACTCCTCAAAGCGTTAAAATCTTGTTTTGAATCGAACAACAAACTTTCTTAGTGTTTGTGAAATTTGGTGAAAAGTTATGTAGTAAAAGATACGATACAAATGTTCCGAGAACAGGTTATTTGAACTCCTCAAAGCGTTAAAATCTTGTTTTGAATCGAAAAACAAACTTTCTTAGTGTTTGTGAAATTTGGGGAAAAGTTATGTAGTAAAAGATACGATACAAATGATCTAAAAACACGTTATTTGATCTCCTCGAAGCGTTAAAATCTTGTTTTGAATCGAAAAACAAACTTTCTTAGTGTATGTGAAATTTGGTGAAAAGTTATGTAGTAAAAGATACCATACAAATGATCTAAAAAAACGTTATTTGAGCTCCTCAAAGCGTTAAAAGCATGTTTTGAATCGAACAACAAACTATCTTAGTATTTGTGAAATTTGGTGAAAAGTTACGTAGTAAAAGATACGATACAAATGATCTAAGAACAAGTTATTTGAACTCCTCAAAGTGTTTAAATCTTGTTTTGAATCGAAAAACACACTTTCTTAGTGTTTGCAAATTTTGGTGAAAAGTTATGTAGTAAAAGATACGATACAAATGATCTAAAAACAGGTTATTTGAACTCCTCAAAGCGTTAAAATCTTGTTTTGAATCAAAAAACAAATTTCTTAGTGTATGTCAAATTTGGTGAAAAGTTATGTAGTAAATGATACGATACAAATGATCTAAAAACATGTTATTTGAGCTCCTCAATGCGTTAAAAAGTTGTTTTGAATCGAAAAACAAACTTTCTTAGTGTTTGTGAAATTTGGTGAAAAGTTACGTAGTAAATGATACGATACAAATGATCTAAAAACATGTTATTTGAGCTCCTCAAAGCGTTAAAATCTTGTTTTGAATAGAACAACAAACTTTCTTAGTGTCTGTGAAATTTGGTGCAAACTTATGTAGTAAAAGATACGATACAAATGATCTAAAAACACGTTATTTGAACTCCTCAAAGCGTTAAAATCTTGTTTTGAATCGAACAACAAACTTTCTTACTGTTTGTGAAATTTGGTAAAAAGTTATGTAGTAAAAGATACGATACAAATGATCTAAAAACACGTTATTTGAACTCCTCAAAGCGTTAAAATCTTGTTTTGAATCGAAAAACAAACCTTCTTACTGTTTGAAAATTTTGGCGAAAAGTTATGTAGTAATAGATACGATACAAATGATCTAAAAACAGGTTATTTGAACTCCTCAAAGCATTAAAATCTTGTTTTGAATCGAAAAACAAACTTTCTTAGTGTTTATGAAATTTGGTGAAAAGTTATGTAGTAAAAGAGACGATACAAATGATCTAAAAACACGTTATTTGAACTCCTCAAAGCGTTAAAATCTTGTTTTGAATCGAAAAACAAACTTTCTTAGTGTATGTGAAATTTGGTGAAAAGTTATGTAGTAAAAGATACGATACAAATGATCTAAAAACACGTTATTTGATCTCCTCAAAGCGTTAAAAGCTTGTTTTGAATCGAAAAACAAACTTTATTAGTGTTTGTGAAATTTGGTGAAAAGTTATGCAGTAAAAGATACGATACAAATGATCTAAAAACAGGTTATTTGAGCTCCTCAAAGCGTTAAAAGCTTGTTTTGAATCGAAAAACAAACTTTCTTATTGTTTGTGAAATTTGGTGAAAAGTTATGTAGTAAAAAATACGATACAAATGATCTAAAAACACGATATTTGAACTCCTCAAAGCAATAAAATCTTGTTTTGAATCGAAAAACAAATTTCTTTGTGTATGTCAAATTTGGTGAAAAGTTATGTAGTAAATGATACGATACAAATGATCTAAAAACATGTTATTTGAGCTCCTCAATGCGTTAAAAAGTTGTTTTGAATCGAAAAACAAACTTTCTTAGTGTTTGTGAAATTTGGTGAAAAGTTACGTAGTAAATGATACGATACAAATGATCTAAAAACATGTTATTTGAGCTCCTCAAAGCGTTAAAATTTTGGCGAAAAGTTATGTAGTAATAGATACGATACAAATGATCTAAAAACAGGTTATTTGAACTCCTCAAAGCGTTAAAATCTTGTTTTGAATCGAAAAACAAACTTTCTTAGTGTTTGTGAAATTTGGTGAAAACTTATGTAGTAAAAGATACGATACAAATGATCTAAAAACACATTATTTGAACTCCTCAAAGCGTTAAAATCTTGTTTTGAATCGAACAACAAACTTTCTTAGTGTTTGTGAAATTTGGTGAAAAGTTATGTAGTAAAAGATACGATTCAAATGTTCCGAGAACAGGTTATTTGAACTCCTCAAAGCGTTAAAATCTTGATTTGAATCGAAAAACAAACTTTCTTAGTGTTTGTGAAATTTGGGGAAAAGTTATGTAGTAAAAGATACGATACAAATGATCTAAAAACACGTTATTTGATCTCCTCGAAGCGTTAAAATCTTGTTTTGAATCGAAAAACAAACTTTCTTAGTGTATGTGAAATTTAGTGAAAAGTTATGTAGTAAAAGATACAATACAAATGATCTAAAAAACGTCATTTGAGCTCCTCAAAGCGTTAAAAGCATGTTTTGAATCGAACAACAAACTATCTTAGTGTTTGTGAGATTTGGTGAAAAGTTACGTAGTAAAAGATACGATACAAATGATCTAAGAACACGTTATTTGAACTTCTCAAAGCGTTAAACGCTTGTTTTGAATCGAAAAACAAACTTTCTTAGTGTTTGTGAAATTTGGTGAAAAGTTACGTAGTAGAAGATACGATACAAATGATCTAAGAACACGTTATTTGAACTCCTCAAAGTGTTTAAATCTTCTTTTGAATCGAAAAACAAACTTTCTTAGTGTTTGAAAATTTTGGTGAAAAGTTATGTAGTAAAAGATACGATACAAATGATCTAAAAACAGGTTATTTGAACTCCTCAAAGCGTTAAGATCATGTTTTAAATAGAACAACAAACTTTCTTAGTGTTTGTGAAATTTGGTGAAAAGTTATGTAGTAAAAGATACGATACAAATGTTCTGAAAACATGTTATTTGAACTCCTCAAAGCGTCAAAATCTTGTTTTGAATCGAAAAACAAACTTTCTTAGTGTTTGTGAAATTTGGGGAAAAGTTAAGATACGATACAAATGATCTAAAAACACGTTATTTGAACTCCTCGAAGCGTTAAAATCTTGTTTTGAATCGAAAAACAAACTTTCTTAGTGTTTCTAAAATTTGGTGAAAAGTTATGTAGTAAAAGATACGATACAAATGATCTAAAAACACGTTATTTGATCTCCTCAAAGCGTTAAAAGCATGTTTTGAATCGAACAACAAACTATCTTAGTGTTTGTGAAATTTGGTGAAAAGTTACGTAGTAAAAGATACGATACAAATGATCTAAGAACACGTTATTTGAACTCCTCAAAGTGTTTAAATCTTGTTTTTAATCGAAAAACAAACTTTCTTAGTGTTTGAAAAATTTGGTGAAAAGTTATGTAGTAAAAGATACGATACAAATGATCTAAAAACACGTTATTTGATCTCCTCAAAGCGTTAAGAGCTTATTTTGAATCGAAAAACAAACTTTCTTAGTGTTTGTGAAATTTGGTGAAAAGTTACGTAGTAAAAGATACGATACAAATGATCTAAGAACAAGTTATTTGAACTCCTCAAAGTGTTTAAATCTTGTTTTGAATCGAAAAACAAACTTTCTTAGTGTTTGTGAAATTTGTGGAAAAGTTATGTAGTAAAAGATACGATACAAATGATCTTAAAACACGTTATTTGAACTCCTCGAAGCGTTTAAATCTTGTTTTGAATCGAAAAACAAACTTTCTTAGTGTTTCTAAAATTTGGTGACAAGTTATGTAGTAAAAGATACGATACAAATGATCTAAAAACAGGTTATTTGAACTCCTTAAAGCGTTAAAATCTTGTTTTGAATAGAACAACAAACTTTCTTAGTGTATGTGAAATTTGGTGAAAAGTTATGTAGTAAAAGATACGATACAAATGATATAAAACCACGTTATTTGATCTCCTCAAAGCGTTAAAAGCTTGTTTTGAATCGAAAAACAAACTCTCTTAGTGTTTGTGAAATGTGGTGAAAAGTTACGTAGTAAAAGATACGATACAAATGATCTAAGAACACGTTATTTGAACTCCTCAAAGTGTTTAAATCTTGTTTTGAATCGAAAAACAAACCTTCTTACTGTTTGAAAATTTTGGTGAAAAGTTATGTAGTAATAGATACGATACAAATGATCTAAAAACAGGTTATTTTAACTCCTCAAAGCGTTAAAATCTTGTTTTGAATCGAAAAACAAACTTTCTTAGTGTTTGTGAAATTTGGTGAAAACTTATGTAGTAAAAGATACGATACAAATGATCTAAAAACACGTTATTTGAACTCCTCAAAGCGTTAAAATCTTGTTTTGAATCGAACAACAAACTTTCTTAGTGTTTGTGAAATTTGGTGAAAAGTTATGTAGTAAAAGATACGATACAAATGTTCCGAGAACAGGTTATTTGAACTCCTCAAAGCGTTAAAATCTTGTTTTGAATCGAAAAACAAACTTTCTTAGTGTTTGTGAAATTTGGGGAAAAGTTATGTAGTAAAAGATACGATACAAATGATCTAAAAACACGTTATTTGATCTCCTCGAAGCGTTAAAATCTTGTTTTGAATCGAAAAACAAACTTTCTTAGTGTATGTGAAATTTGGTGAAAAGTTATGTAGTAAAAGATACCATACAAATGATCTAAAAAAACGTTATTTGAGCTCCTCAAAGCGTTAAAAGCATGTTTTGAATCGAACAACAAACTATCTTAGTATTTGTGAAATTTGGTGAAAAGTTACGTAGTAAAAGATACGATACAAATGATCTAAGAACAAGTTATTTGAACTCCTCAAAGTGTTTAAATCTTGTTTTGAATCGAAAAACACACTTTCTTAGTGTTTGCAAATTTTGGTGAAAAGTTATGTAGTAAAAGATACGATACAAATGATCTAAAAACAGGTTATTTGAACTCCTCAAAGCGTTAAAATCTTGTTTTGAATCGAAAAACAAATTTCTTAGTGTATGTCAAATTTGGTGAAAAGTTATGTAGTAAATGATACGATACAAATGATCTAAAAACATGTTATTTGAGCTCCTCAATGCGTTAAAAAGTTGTTTTGAATCGAAAAACAAACTTTCTTAGTGTTTGTGAAATTTGGTGAAAAGTTACGTAGTAAATGATACGATACAAATGATCTAAAAACATGTTATTTGAGCTCCTCAAAGCGTTAAAATCTTGTTTTGAATAGAACAACAAACTTTCTTAGTGTCTGTGAAATTTGGTGCAAACTTATGTAGTAAAAGATACGATACAAATGATCTAAAAACACGTTATTTGAACTCCTCAAAGCGTTAAAATCTTGTTTTGAATCGAACAACAAACTTTCTTACTGTTTGTGAAATTTGGTAAAAAGTTATGTAGTAAAAGATACGATACAAATGATCTAAAAACACGTTATTTGAACTCCTCAAAGCGTTAAAATCTTGTTTTGAATCGAAAAACAAACCTTCTTACTGTTTGAAAATTTTGGCGAAAAGTTATGTAGTAATAGATACGATACAAATGATCTAAAAACAGGTTATTTGAACTCCTCAAAGCGTTAAAATCTTGTTTTGAATCGAAAAACAAACTTTCTTAGTGTTTATGAAATTTGGTGAAAAGTTATGTAGTAAAAGAGACGATACAAATGATCTAAAAACACGTTATTTGAACTCCTCAAAGCGTTAAAATCTTGTTTTGAATCGAAAAACAAACTTTCTTAGTGTATGTGAAATTTGGTGAAAAGTTATGTAGTAAAAGATACGATACAAATGATCTAAAAACACGTTATTTGATCTCCTCAAAGCGTTAAAAGCTTGTTTTGAATCGAAAAACAAACTTTATTAGTGTTTGTGAAATTTGGTGAAAAGTTATGCAGTAAAAGATACGATACAAATGATCTAAAAACAGGTTATTTGAGCTCCTCAAAGCGTTAAAAGCTTGTTTTGAATCGAAAAACAAACTTTCTTATTGTTTGTGAAATTTGGTGAAAAGTTATGTAGTAAAAAATACGATACAAATGATCTAAAAACACGATATTTGAACTCCTCAAAGCAATAAAATCTTGTTTTGAATCGAAAAACAAATTTCTTTGTGTATGTCAAATTTGGTGAAAAGTTATGTAGTAAATGATACGATACAAATGATCTAAAAACATGTTATTTGAGCTCCTCAATGCGTTAAAAAGTTGTTTTGAATCGAAAAACAAACTTTCTTAGTGTTTGTGAAATTTGGTGAAAAGTTACGTAGTAAATGATACGATACAAATGATCTAAAAACATGTTATTTGAGCTCCTCAAAGCGTTAAAATCTTGTTTTGAATAGAACAACAAACTTTCTTAGTGTCTGTGAAATTTGGTGCAAACTTATGTAGTAAAAGATACGATACAAATGATCTAAAAACACGTTATTTGAACTCCTCAAAGCGTTAAAATCTTGTTTTGAATCGAACAACAAACTTTCTTAGAGTTTGTGAAATTTGGTGAAAAGTTATGTAGTAAAAGATACGATACAAATGTTCTGAAAACAGGTTATTTGAACTCCTCAAAGCGTTAAAATCTTGTTTTGAATCGAAAAACAAACTTTCTTAGTGTTTGTGAAATTTGTGGAAAAGTTATGTAGTAAAAGATACGATACAAATGAACTAAAAACACGTTATTTGAACTCCTCGAAGCGTTTAAATCTTGTTTTGAATCGAAAAACAAACTTTCTTAGTGTTTCTAAAATTTGGTGACAAGTTATGTAGTAAAAGATACGATACAAATGATCTAAAAACAGGTTATTTGAACGACTTAAAGCGTTAAAATCTTGTTTTGAATCGAACAACAAACTTTCTTAGTGTATGTGAAATTTGGTGAAAAGTTATGTAGTAAAAGATACGATACAAATTATCTAAAAACACGTTATTTGATCTCCTCAAAGCGTTAAAAGCTTGTTTTGAATCGAAAAACAAACTTTCTTAGTGTTTGTGAAATTTGGTGAAAAGTTACGTAGTAAAAGATACGATACAAATGATCTAAGAACACGTTATTTGAACTCCTCAAAGTGTTTAAATCTTGTTTTGAATCGAAAAACAAACCTTCTTACTGTTTGAAAATTTTGGCGAAAAGTTATGTAGTAATAGATACGATACAAATGATCTAAAAACAGGTTATTTGAACTCCTCAAAGCGTTAAAATCTTGTTTTGAATCGAAAAACAAACTTTCTTAGTGTTTGTGAAATTTGGTGAAAACTTATTTAGTAAAAGATACGATACAAATGATCTAAAAACACATTATTTGAACTCCTCAAAGCGTTAAAATATTGTTTTGAATCGAACAACAAACTTTCTTAGTGTTTGTGAAATTTGGTGAAAAGTTATGTAGTAAAAGATACGATACAAATGTTCCGAGAACAGGTTATTTGAACTCCTCAAAGCGTTAAAATCTTGATTTGAATCGAAAAACAAACTTTCTTACTGTTTGTGAAATTTGGGGAAAAGTTATGTAGTAAAAGATACGATACAAATGATCTAAAAACACGTTATTTGATCTCCTCGAAGCGTTAAAATCTTGTTTTGAATCGAAAAACAAAGTTTCTTAGTGTATGTGAAATTTAGTGAAAAGTTATGTAGTAAAAGATACAATACAAATGATCTAAAAAAACGTCATTTGAGCTCCTCAAAGCGTTAAAAGCATGTTTTGAATCGAACAACAAACTATCTTAGTGTTTGTGAGATTTGGTGAAAAGTTACGTAGTAAAAGATACGATACAAATGATCTAAGAACACGTTATTTGAACTTCTCAAAGCGTTAAACGCTTGCTTTGAATCGAAAAACAAACTTTCTTAGTGTTTGTGAAATTTGGTGAAAAGTTACGTAGTAAAAGATACGATACAAATGATCTAAGAACACGTTATTTGAACTCCTCAAAGTGTTTAAATCTTCTTTTGAATCGAAAAACAAACTTTCTTAGTGTTTGAAAATTTTGGTGAAAAGTTATGTAGTAAAAGATACGATACAAATGATCTAAAAACAGGTTATTTGAACTCCTCGAAGCGTTAAAATCATGTTTTAAATAGAACAACAAACTTTCTTAGTGTTTGTGAAATTTGGTGAAAAGTTATGTAGTAAAAGATACGATACAAATGTTCTGAAAACATGTTATTTGAACTCCTCAAAGTGTTGAAATCTTGTTTTGAATCGAAAAACAAACTTTCTTAGTGTTTGTGAAATTTGGGGAAAAGTTAAGATACGATACAAATGATCTAAAAACACGTTATTTGAACTCCTCGAAGCGTTAAAATCTTGTTTTGAATCGAAAAACAAACTTTCTTAGTGTTTCTAAAATTTGGTGAAAAGTTATGTAGTAAAAGATACGATACAAATGATCTAAAAACACGTTATTTGATCTCCTCAAAGCGTTAAAAGCATGTTTTGAATCGAACAACAAACTATCTTAGTGTTTGTGAAATTTGGTGAAAAGTTACGTAGTAAAAGATACGATACAAATGATCTAAGAACACGTTATTTGAACTCCTCAAAGTGTTTAAATTTTGTTTTTAATCGAAAAACAAACTTTCTTAGTGTTTGAAAAATTTGGTGCAAAGTTATGTAGTAAAAGATACGATACAAATGATCTAAAAACACGTTATTTGATCTCCTCAAAGCGTTAAGAGCTTATTTTGAATCGAAAAACAAACTTTCTTAGTGTTTGTGAAATTTGGTGAAAAGTTACGTAGTAAAAGATACGATACAAATGATCTAAGAACAAGTTATTTGAACTCCTCAAAGTGTTTAAATCTTGTTTTGAATCGAAAAACAAACTTTCTTAGTGTTTGTGAAATTTGTGGAAAAGTTATGTAGTAAAAGATAGGATACAAATGATCTTAAAACACGTTATTTGAACTCCTCGAAGCGTTTAAATCTTGTTTTGAATCGAAAAACAAACTTTCTTAGTGTTTCTAAAATTTGGTGACAAGTTATGTAGTAAAAGATACGATACAAATGATCTAAAAACAGGTTATTTGAACTCCTTAAAGCGTTAAAATCTTGTTTTGAATAGAACAACAAACTTTCTTAGTGTATGTGAAATTTGGTGAAAAGTTATGTAGTAAAAGATACGATACAAATGATATAAAAACACGTTATTTGATCTCCTCAAAGCGTTAAAAGCTTGTTTTGAATCGAAAAACAAACTTTCTTAGTGTTTGTGAAATGTGGTGAAAAGTTACGTAGTAAAAGATACGATACAAATGATCTAAGAACACGTTATTTGAACTCCTCAAAGTGTTTAAATCTTGTTTTGAATCGAAAAACAAACCTTCTTACTGTTTGAAAATTTTGGTGAAAAGTTATGTAGTAATAGATACGATACAAATGATCTAAAAACAGGTTATTTGAACTCCTCAAAGCGTTAAAATCTTGTTTTGAATCGAAAAACAAACTTTCTTAGTGTTTGTGAAATTTGGTGAAAACTTATGTAGTAAAAGATACGATACAAATGATCAAAAAACACGTTATTTGAACTCCTCAAAGCGTTAAAATCTTGTTTTGAATCGAACAACAAACTTTCTTAGTGTTTGTGAAATTTGGTGAAAAGTTATGTAGTAAAAGATACGATACAAATGTTCCGAGAACAGGTTATTTGAACTCCTCAAAGCGTTAAAATCTTGTTTTGAATCGAAAAACAAACTTTCTTAGTGTTTGTGAAATTTGGGGAAAAGTTATGTAGTAAAAGATACGATACAAATGATCTAAAAACACGTTATTTGATCTCCTCGAAGCGTTAAAATGTTGTTTTGAATCGAAAAACAAACTTTCTTAGTGTATGTGAAATTTGGTGAAAAGTTATGTAGTAAAAGATACCATACAAATGATCTAAAAAAACGTTATTTGAGCTCCTCAAAGCGTTAAAAACATGTTTTGAATCGAACAACAAACTATCTTAGTGTTGGTGAAATTTGGTGAAAAGTTATGTAGTAAAAGATACGATACAAATGATCTAAAAACAGGTTATTTGAACTCCTCAAAGCGTTAAAATCTTGTTTTGAATCGAAAAACAAATTTCTTAGTGTATGTTAAATTTGGTGAAAAGTTATGTAGTAAATGATACGATACAAATGATCTAAAAACATGTTATTTGAGCTCCTCAATGCGTTAAAAAGTTGTTTTGAATCGAAAAACAAACTTTCTTAGTGTTTGTGAAATTTGGTGAAAAGTTACGTAGTAAATGATACGATACAAATGATCTAAAAACATGTTATTTGAGCTCTTCAAAGCGTTAAAATCTTGTTTTGAATAGAACAACAAACTTTCTTAGTGTCTGTGAAATTTGGTGCAAACTTATGTAGTAAAAGATACGATACAAATGATCTAAAAACACGTTATTTGAACTCCTCAAAGCGTTAAAATCTTGTTTTGAATCGAACAACAAACTTTCTTACTGTTTGTGAAATTTGGTGAAAAGTTATGTAGTAAAAGATACGATACAAATGATCTAAAAACACGTTATTTGAACTCCTCAAAGCGTTAAAATCTTGTTTTGAATCGAAAAACAAACCTTCTTACTGTTTGAAAATTTTGGCGAAAAGTTATGTAGTAATAGATACGATACAAATGATCTAAAAACAGGTTATTTGAACTCCTCAAAGCGTTAAAATCTTGTTTTGAATCGAAAAACAAACTTTCTTAGTGTTTGTGAAATTTGGTGAAAACTTATGTAGTAAAAGATACGATACAAATGATCTAAAAACACGTTATTTGAACTCCTCAAAGCGTTAAAATCTTGTTTTGAATCGAACAACAAACTTTCTTAGTGTTTGTGAAATTTGGTGAAAAGTTATGTAGTAAAAGATACGATACAAATGTTCCGAGAACAGGTTATTTGAACTCCTCAAAGCGTTAAAATCTTGTTTTGAATCGAAAAACAAACTTTCTTAGTGTTTGTGAAATTTGGGGAAAAGTTATGTAGTAAAAGATACGATACAAATGATCTAAAAACACGTTATTTGATCTCCTCGAAGCGTTAAAATCTTGTTTTGAATCGAAAAACAAACTTTCTTAGTGTATGTGAAATTTGGTGAAAAGTTATGTAGTAAAAGATACCATACAAATGATCTAAAAAAACGTTATTTGAGCTCCTCAAAGCGTTAAAAGCATGTTTTGAATCGAACAACAAACTATCTTAGTGTTTGTGAAATTTGGTGAAAAGTTACGTAGTAAAAGATACGATACAAATGATCTAAGAACAGGTTATTTGAACTCCTCAAAGCGTTAAAATCTTGTTTTGAATCGAAAAACACACTTTCTTAGTGTTTGTGAAATTTGGTTAAAAGTTATGTAGTAAAAGAGACGATACAAATGATCTAAAAACACGTTATTTGAACTCCTCAAAGCGTTAAAATCTTGTTTTGAATCGAAAAACAAACTTTCTTAGTGTATGTGAAATTTGGTGAAAAGTTATGTAGTAAAAGATACGATACAAATGATCTAAAAACACGTTATTTGATCTCCTCAAAGCGTTAAAAGCTTGTTTTGAATCTAAAAACAAACTTTATTAGTGTTTGTGAAATTTGGTGAAAAGTTATGCAGTAAAAGATACGATACAAATGATCTAAAAACAGGTTATTTGAGCTCCTCAAAGCGTTAAAAGCTTGTTTTGAATCGAAAAACAAACTTTCTTATTGTTTGTGAAATTTGGTGAAAAGTTATGTAGTAAAAAATACGATACAAATGATCTAAAAACACGTTATTTGAACTCCTCAAAGCAATAAAATCTTGTTTTGAATCGAAAAAAAAATTTCTTTGTGTATGTCAAATTTGGTGAAAAGTTATGTAGTAAATGATACGATACAAATGATCTAAAAACATGTTATTTGAGCTCCTCAATGCGTTAAAAAGTTGTTTTGAATCGAAAAACAAACTTTCTTAGTGTTTGTGAAATTTGGTGAAAAGTTACGTAGTAAATGATACGATACAAATGATCTAAAAACATGTTATTTGAGCTCCTCAAAGCGTTAAAATCTTGTTTTGAATAGAACAACAAACTTTCTTAGTGTCTGTGAAATTTGGTGCAAACGTATGTAGTAAAAGATACGATACAAATGATCTAAAAACACGTTATTTGAACTCCTCAAACCGTTAAAATCTTGTTTTGAATCGAACAACAAACTTTCTTAGTGTTTGTGAAATTTGGTGAAAAGTTATGTAGTAAAAGATACGATACAAATGTTCTGAAAACAGGTTATTTGAACTCCTCAAAGCGTTAAAATCTTGTTTTGAATCGAAAAACAAACTTTCTTAGTGTTTGTGAAATTTGTGGAAAAGTTATGTAGTAAAAGATACGATACAAATGAACTAAAAACACGTTATTTGAACTCCTCGAAGCGTTTAAATCTTGTTTTGAATCGAAAAACAAACTTTCTTAGTGTTTCTAAAATTTGGTGACAAGTTATGTAGTAAAAGATACGATACAAATGATCTAAAAACAGGTTATTTGAACGACTTAAAGCGTTAAAATCTTGTTTTGAATCGAACAACAAACTTTCTTAGTGTATGTGAAATTTGGTGAAAAGTTATGTAGTAAAAGATACGATACAAATTATCTAAAAACACGTTATTTGATCTCCTCAAAGCGTTAAAAGCTTGTTTTGAATCGAAAAACAAACTTTCTTAGTGTTTGTGAAATTTGGTGAAAAGTTACGTAGTAAAAGATACGATACAAATGATCTAAGAACACGTTATTTGAACTCCTCAAAGTGTTTAAATCTTGTTTTGAATCGAAAAACAAACCTTCTTACTGTTTGAAAATTTTGGCGAAAAGTTATGTAGTAATAGATACGATACAAATGATCTAAAAACAGGTTATTTGAACTCCTCAAAGCGTTAAAATCTTGTTTTGAATCGAAAAACAAACTTTCTTAGTGTTTGTGAAATTTGGTGAAAACTTATGTAGTAAAAGATACGATACAAATGATCTAAAAACACATTATTTGAACTCCTCAAAGCGTTAAAATATTGTTTTGAATCGAACAACAAACTTTCTTAGTGTTTGTGAAATTTGGTGAAAAGTTATGTAGTAAAAGATACGATACAAATGTTCCGAGAACAGGTTATTTGAACTCCTCAAAGCGTTAAAATCTTGATTTGAATCGAAAAACAAACTTTCTTACTGTTTGTGAAATTTGGGGAAAAGTTAAGTAGTAAAAGATACGATACAAATGATCTAAAAACACGTTATTTGATCTCCTCGAAGCGTTAAAATCTTGTTTTGAATCGAAAAACAAACTTTCTTAGTGTATGTGAAATTTAGTGAAAAGTTATGTAGTAAAAGATACAATACAAATGATCTAAAAAAACGTCATTTGAGCTCCTCAAAGCGTTAAAAGCATGTTTTGAATCGAACAACAAACTATCTTAGTGTTTGTGAGATTTGGTGAAAAGTTACGTAGTAAAAGATACGATACAAATGATCTAAGAACACGTTATTTGAACTTCTCAAAGCGTTAAACGCTTGTTTTGAATCGAAAAACAAACTTTCTTAGTGTTTGTGAAATTTGGTGAAAAGTTACGTAGTAAAAGATACGATACAAATGATCTAAGAACACGTTATTTGAACTCCTCAAAGTGTTTAAATCTTCTTTTGAATCGAAAAACAAACCTTCTTACTGTTTGAAAATTTTGGTGAAAAGTTATGTAGTAATAGATACGATACAAATGATCTAAAAACAAGTTATTTGAACTCCTCAAAGCGTTAAAATCTTGTTTTGAATCGAAAAACAAACTTTCTTAGTGTTTGTGAAATTTGGTGAAAACTTATGTAGTAAAAGATATGATACAAATGATCTAAAAACACGTTATTTGAACTCCTCAAAGCGTTAAAATCTTGTTTTGAATCGAACAACAAACTTTCTTAGTGTTTGTGAATTTTGGTGAAAAGTTATGTAGTAAAAGATACGATACAAATGTTCCGAGAACAGGTTATTTGAACTCCTCAAAGCGTTAAAATCTTGTTTTGAATCGAAAAACAAACTTTCTTAGTGTTTGTGAAATTTGGGGAAAAGTTATGTAGTAAAAGATACGATACAAATGATCTAAAAACAGGTTATTTGAACTCCTCGAAGCGTTAAAATCATGTTTTAAATAGAACAACAAACTTTCTTAGTGTTTGTGAAATTTGGTGAAAAGTTATGTAGTAAAAGATACGATACAAATGTTCTGAAAACATGTTATTTGAACTCCTCAAAGTGTTGAAATCTTGTTTTGAATCGAAAAACAAACTTTCTTAGTGTTTGTGAAATTTGGGGAAAAGTTAAGATACGATACAAATGATCTAAAAACACGTTATTTGAACTCCTCGAAGCGTTAAAATCTTGTTTTGAATCGAAAAACAAACTTTCTTAGTGTTTCTAAAATTTGGTGAAAAGTTATGTAGTAAAAGATACGATACAAATGATCTAAAAACACGTTATTTGATCTCCTCAAAGCGTTAAAAGCATGTTTTGAATCGAACAACAAACTATCTTAGTGTTTGTGAAATTTGGTGAAAAGTTACGTAGTAAAAGATACGATACAAATGATCTAAGAACACGTTATTTGAACTCCTCAAAGTGTTTAAATTTTGTTTTTAATCGAAAAACAAACTTTCTTAGTGTTTGAAAAATTTGGTGAAAAGTTATGTAGTAAAAGATACGATACAAATGATCTAAAAACACGTTATTTGATCTCCTCAAAGCGTTAAGAGCTTATTTTGAATCGAAAAACAAACTTTCTTAGTGTTTGTGAAATTTGGTGAAAAGTTACGTAGTAAAAGATACGATACAAATGATCTAAGAACAAGTTATTTGAACTCCTCAAAGTGTTTAAATCTTGTTTTGAATCGAAAAACAAACTTTCTTAGTGTTTGTGAAATTTGTGGAAAAGTTATGTAGTAAAAGATAGGATACAAATGATCTTAAAACACGTTATTTGAACTCCTCGAAGCGTTTAAATCTTGTTTTGAATCGAAAAACAAACTTTCTTAGTGTTTCTAAAATTTGGTGACCAGTTATGTAGTAAAAGATACGATACAAATGATCTAAAAACAGGTTATTTGAACTCCTTAAAGCGTTAAAATCTTGTTTTGAATAGAACAACAAACTTTCTTAGTGTATGTGAAATTTGGTGAAAAGTTATGTAGTAAAAGATACGATACAAATGATATAAAAACACGTTATTTGATCTCCTCAAAGCGTTAAAAGCTTGTTTTGAATCGAAAAACAAACTTTCTTAGTGTTTGTGAAATGTGGTGAAAAGTTACGTAGTAAAAGATACGATACAAATGATCTAAGAACACGTTATTTGAACTCCTCAAAGTGTTTAAATCTTGTTTTGAATCGAAAAACAAACCTTCTTACTGTTTGAAAATTTTGGTGAAAAGTTATGTAGTAATAGATACGATACAAATGATCTAAAAACAAGTTATTTGAACTCCTCAAAGCGTTAAAATCTTGTTTTGAATCGAAAAACAAACTTTCTTAGTGTTTGTGAAATTTGGTGAAAACTTATGTAGTAAAAGATATGATACAAATGATCTAAAAACACGTTATTTGAACTCCTCAAAGCGTTAAAATCTTGTTTTGAATCGAACAACAAACTTTCTTAGTGTTTGTGAATTTTGGTGAAAAGTTATGTAGTAAAAGATACGATACAAATGTTCCGAGAACAGGTTATTTGAACTCCTCAAAGCGTTAAAATCTTGTTTTGAATCGAAAAACAAACTTTCTTAGTGTTTGTGAAATTTGGGGAAAAGTTATGTAGTAAAAGATACGATACAAATGATCTAAAAACACGTTATTTGATCTCCTCGAAGCGTTAAAATCTTGTTTTGAATCGAAAAACAAACTTTCTTAGTGTATGTGAAATTTGGTGAAAAGTTATGTAGTAAAAGATACAATACAAATGATCTAAAAAAACGTTATTTGAGCTCCTCAAAGCGTTAAAAGCATGTTTTGAATCGAACAACAAACTATCTTAGTGTTTGTGAAATTTGGTGAAAATTTAAATAGTAAAAGATACGATACAAATGATCTAAGAACAAGTTATTTGAACTCCTCAAAGTGTTTAAATCTTGTTTTGAATCGAAAAACAAACTTTCTTAGTGTTTGCAAATTTTGGTGAAAAGTTATGTAGTAAAAGATACGATACAAATGATCTAAAAACAGGTTATTTGAACTCCTCAAAGCGTTAAAATCTTGTTTTGAATCGAAAAACAAATTTCTTAGTGTATGTCAAATTTGGTGAAAAGTTATGTAGTAAATGATACGATACAAATGATCTAAAAACATGTTATTTGAGCTCCTCAATGCGTTAAAAAGTTGTTTTGAATCGAAAAACAAACTTTCTTAGTGTTTGTGAAATTTGGTGAAAAGTTACGTAGTAAATGATACGATACAAATGATCTAAAAACATGTTATTTGAGCTCCTCAAAGCGTTAAAATCTTGTTTTGAATAGAACAACAAACTTTCTTAGTGTGTGTGAAATTTGGTGCAAACTTATGTAGTAAAAGATACGATACAAATGATCTAAAAACACGTTATTTGAACTCCTCAAAGCGTTAAAATCTTGTTTTGAATCGAACAACAAACTTTCTTACTGTTTGTGAAATTTGGTGAAAAGTTATGTAGTAAAAGATACGATACAAATGATCTAAAAACACGTTATTTGAACTCCTCAAAGCGTTAAAATCTTGTTTTGAATCGAAAAACAAACTTTCTTAGTGTTTGTGAAATTTGGTGAAAAGTTACGTAGTAAAAGATACGATACAAATGTTCTGAAAACAGGTTATTTGAACTCCTCAAAGCGTTAAAATCTTGTTTTGAATCGAAAAACAAACTTTCTTAGTGTTTGTGAAATTTGGTGAAAAGTTACGTAGTAAAAGATACGATACAAATGATCTAAGAACACGTTATTTGAACTCCTCAAAGCGTTAAAATCTTGTTTTGAATAGAACAACAAACTTTCTTAGTGTCTGTGAAATTTGGTGCAAACTTATGTAGTAAAAGATACGATACAAATGATCTAAAAACACGTTATTTGAACTCCTCAAAGCGTTAAAATCTTGTTTTGAATCGAACAACAAACTTTCTTAGTGTTTGTGAAATTTGGTGAAAAGTTATGTAGTAAAAGATACGATACAAATGTTCTGAAAACAGGTTATTTGAACTCCTCAAAGCGTTAAAATCTTGTTTTGAATCGAAAAACAAACTTTCTTAGTGTTTGTGAAATTTGTGGAAAAGTTATGTAGTAAAAGATACGATACAAATGATCTTAAAACACGTTATTTGAACTCCTCGAAGCGTTTAAATCTTGTTTTGAATCGAAAAACAAACTTTCTTAGTGTTTCTAAAATTTGGTGACAAGTTTTGTAGTAAAAGATACGATACAAATGATCTAAAAACAGGTTATTTGAACTCCTTAAAGCGTTAAAATCTTGTTTTGAATCGAAAAACAAACTTTCTTAGTGTTTGTGAAATTTGGTGAAAAGTTATGTAGTAAAAGATACGATACAAATGATCTAAAAACACGTTATTTGAACTCCTCAAAGCAATAAAATCTTGTTTTGAATCGAAAAACAAATTTCTTTGTGTATGTCAAATTTGGTGAAAAGTTATGTAGTAAATGATACGATACAAATGATCTAAAAACATGTTATTTGAGCTCCTCAATGCGTTAAAAAGTTGTTTTGAATCGAAAAACAAACTTTCTTAGTGTTTGTGAAATTTGGTGAAAAGTTACGTAGTAAATGATACGATACAAATGATCTAAAAACATGTTATTTGAGCTCCTCAAAGCGTTAAAATCTTGTTTTGAATAGAACAACAAACTTTCTTAGTGTCTGTGAAATTTGGTGTAAACTTATGTAGTAAAAGATACGATACAAATGATCTAAAAACACGTTATTTGAACTCCTCAAAGCGTTAAAATCTTGTTTTGAATCGAACAACAAACTTTCTTAGTGTTTGTGAAATTTGGTGAAAAGTTATGTAGTAAAAGATACGATACAAATGTTCTGAAAACAGGTTATCTGAACTCCTCGAAGCGTTAAAATCTTGTTTTGAATCGAAAAACAAACTTTCTTAGTGTTTGTGAAATTTGTGGAAAAGTTATGTAGTAAAAGATACGATACAAATGAACTAAAAACACGTTATTTGAACTCCTCGAAGCGTTTAAATCTTGTTTTGAATCGAAAAACAAACTTTCTTAGTGTTTCTAAAATTTGGTGACAAGTTATGTAGTAAAAGATACGATACAAATGATCTAAAATCAGGTTATTTGAACAACTTAAAGCGTTAAAATCTTGTTTTGAATCGAACAACAAACTTTCTTAGTGTATATGAAATTTGGTGAAAAGTTATGTAGTAAAAGATACAATACAAATGAACTAAAAAAACGTCATTTGAGCTCCTCAAAGCGTTAAAAGCATGTTTTGAATCGAACAACAAACTATCTTAGTGTTTGTGAGATTTGGTGAAAAGTTACGTAGTAAAAGATACGATACAAATGATCTAAGAACACGTTATTTGAACTTCTCAAAGCGTTAAACGCTTGTTTTGAATCGAAAAACAAACTTTCTTAGTGTTTGTGAAATTTGGTGAAAAGTTACGTAGTAAAAGATACGATACAAATGATCTAAGAACACGTTATTTGAACTCCTCAAAGTGTTTAAATCTTCTTTTGAATCGAAAAACAAACCTTCTTACTGTTTGAAAATTTTGGTGAAAAGTTATGTAGTAATAGATACGATACAAATGATCTAAAAACAAGTTATTTGAACTCCTCAAAGCGTTAAAATCTTGTTTTGAATCGAAAAACAAACTTTCTTAGTGTTTGTGAAATTTGGTGAAAACTTATGTAGTAAAAGATATGATACAAATGATCTAAAAACACGTTATTTGAACTCCTCAAAGCGTTAAAATCTTGTTTTGAATCGAACAACAAACTTTCTTAGTGTTTGTGAATTTTGGTGAAAAGTTATGTAGTAAAAGATACGATACAAATGTTCCGAGAACAGGTTATTTGAACTCCTCAAAGCGTTAAAATCTTGTTTTGAATCGAAAAACAAACTTTCTTAGTGTTTGTGAAATTTGGGGAAAAGTTATGTAGTAAAAGATACGATACAAATGATCTAAAAACAGGTTATTTGAACTCCTCGAAGCGTTAAAATCATGTTTTAAATAGAACAACAAACTTTCTTAGTGTTTGTGAAATTTGGTGAAAAGTTATGTAGTAAAAGATACGATACAAATGTTCTGAAAACATGTTATTTGAACTCCTCAAAGTGTTGAAATCTTGTTTTGAATCGAAAAACAAACTTTCTTAGTGTTTGTGAAATTTGGGGAAAAGTTAAGATACGATACAAATGATCTAAAAACACGTTATTTGAACTCCTCGAAGCGTTAAAATCTTGTTTTGAATCGAAAAACAAACTTTCTTAGTGTTTCTAAAATTTGGTGAAAAGTTATGTAGTAAAAGATACGATACAAATGATCTAAAAACACGTTATTTGATCTCCTCAAAGCGTTAAAAGCATGTTTTGAATCGAACAACAAACTATCTTAGTGTTTGTGAAATTTGGTGAAAAGTTACGTAGTAAAAGATACGATACAAATGATCTAAGAGCACGTTATTTGAACTCCTCAAAGTGTTTAAATTTTGTTTTTAATCGAAAAACAAACTTTCTTAGTGTTTGAAAAATTTGGTGAAAAGTTATGTAGTAAAAGATACGATACAAATGATCTAAAAACACGTTATTTGATCTCCTCAAAGCGTTAAGAGCTTATTTTGAATCGAAAAACAAACTTTCTTAGTGTTTGTGAAATTTGGTGAAAAGTTACGTAGTAAAAGATACGATACAAATGATCTAAGAACAAGTTATTTGAACTCCTCAAAGTGTTTAAATCTTGTTTTGAATCGAAAAACAAACTTTCTTAGTGTTTGTGAAATTTGTGGAAAAGTTATGTAGTAAAAGATAGGATACAAATGATCTTAAAACACGTTATTTGAACTCCTCGAAGCGTTAAAATCTTGTTTTGAATCGAAAAACAAACTTTCTTAGTGTTTCTAAAATTTGGTGACAAGTTATGTAGTAAAAGATACGATACAAATGATCTAAAAACAGGTTATTTGAACTCCTTAAAGCGTTAAAATCTTGTTTTGAATAGAACAACAAACTTTCTTAGTGTATGTGAAATTTGGTGAAAAGTTATGTAGTAAAAGATACGATACAAATGATATAAAAACACGTTATTTGATCTCCTCAAAGCGTTAAAAGCTTGTTTTGAATCGAAAAACAAACTTTCTTAGTGTTTGTGAAATGTGGTGAAAAGTTACGTAGTAAAAGATACGATACAAATGATCTAAGAACACGTTATTTGAACTCCTCAAAGTGTTTAAATCTTGTTTTGAATCGAAAAACAAACCTTCTTACTGTTTGAAAATTTTGGTGAAAAGTTATGTAGTAATAGATACGATACAAATGATCTAAAAACAAGTTATTTGAACTCCTCAAAGCGTTAAAATCTTGTTTTGAATCGAAAAACAAACTTTCTTAGTGTTTGTGAAATTTGGTGAAAACTTATGTAGTAAAAGATATGATACAAATGATCTAAAAACACGTTATTTGAACTCCTCAAAGCGTTAAAATCTTGTTTTGAATCGAACAACAAACTTTCTTAGTGTTTGTGAATTTTGGTGAAAAGTTATGTAGTAAAAGATACGATACAAATGTTCCGAGAACAGGTTATTTGAACTCCTCAAAGCGTTAAAATCTTGTTTTGAATCGAAAAACAAACTTTCTTAGTGTTTGTGAAATTTGGGGAAAAGTTATGTAGTAAAAGATACGATACAAATGATCTAAAAACACGTTATTTGATCTCCTCGAAGCGTTAAAATCTTGTTTTGAATCGAAAAACAAACTTTCTTAGTGTATGTGAAATTTGGTGAAAAGTTATGTAGTAAAAGATACAATACAAATGATCTAAAAAAACGTTATTTGAGCTCCTCAAAGCGTTAAAAGCATGTTTTGAATCGAACAACAAACTATCTTAGTGTTTGTGAAATTTGGTGAAAATTTAAATAGTAAAAGATACGATACAAATGATCTAAGAACAAGTTATTTGAACTCCTCAAAGTGTTTAAATCTTGTTTTGAATCGAAAAACAAACTTTCTTAGTGTTTGCAAATTTTGGTGAAAAGTTATGTAGTAAAAGATACGATACAAATGATCTAAAAACAGGTTATTTGAACTCCTCAAAGCGTTAAAATCTTGTTTTGAATCGAAAAACAAATTTCTTAGTGTATGTCAAATTTGGTGAAAAGTTATGTAGTAAATGATACGATACAAATGATCTAAAAACATGTTATTTGAGCTCCTCAATGCGTTAAAAAGTTGTTTTGAATCGAAAAACAAACTTTCTTAGTGTTTGTGAAATTTGGTGAAAAGTTACGTAGTAAATGATACGATACAAATGATCTAAAAACATGTTATTTGAGCTCCTCAAAGCGTTAAAATCTTGTTTTGAATAGAACAACAAACTTTCTTAGTGTGTGTGAAATTTGGTGCAAACTTATGTAGTAAAAGATACGATACAAATGATCTAAAAACACGTTATTTGAACTCCTCAAAGCGTTAAAATCTTGTTTTGAATCGAACAACAAACTTTCTTACTGTTTGTGAAATTTGGTGAAAAGTTATGTAGTAAAAGATACGATACAAATGATCTAAAAACACGTTATTTGAACTCCTCAAAGCGTTAAAATCTTGTTTTGAATCGAAAAACAAACTTTCTTAGTGTTTGTGAAATTTGGTGAAAAGTTACGTAGTAAAAGATACGATACAAATGTTCTGAAAACAGGTTATTTGAACTCCTCAAAGCGTTAAAATCTTGTTTTGAATCGAAAAACAAACTTTCTTAGTGTTTGTGAAATTTGGTGAAAAGTTACGTAGTAAAAGATACGATACAAATGATCTAAGAACACGTTATTTGAACTCCTCAAAGCGTTAAAATCTTGTTTTGAATAGAACAACAAACTTTCTTAGTGTCTGTGAAATTTGGTGCAAACTTATGTAGTAAAAGATACGATACAAATGATCTAAAAACACGTTATTTGAACTCCTCAAAGCGTTAAAATCTTGTTTTGAATCGAACAACAAACTTTCTTAGTGTTTGTGAAATTTGGTGAAAAGTTATGTAGTAAAAGATACGATACAAATGTTCTGAAAACAGGTTATTTGAACTCCTCAAAGCGTTAAAATCTTGTTTTGAATCGAAAAACAAACTTTCTTAGTGTTTGTGAAATTTGTGGAAAAGTTATGTAGTAAAAGATACGATACAAATGATCTTAAAACACGTTATTTGAACTCCTCGAAGCGTTTAAATCTTGTTTTGAATCGAAAAACAAACTTTCTTAGTGTTTCTAAAATTTGGTGACAAGTTTTGTAGTAAAAGATACGATACAAATGATCTAAAAACAGGTTATTTGAACTCCTTAAAGCGTTAAAATCTTGTTTTGAATCGAAAAACAAACTTTCTTAGTGTTTGTGAAATTTGGTGAAAAGTTATGTAGTAAAAGATACGATACAAATGATCTAAAAACACGTTATTTGAACTCCTCAAAGCAATAAAATCTTGTTTTGAATCGAAAAACAAATTTCTTTGTGTATGTCAAATTTGGTGAAAAGTTATGTAGTAAATGATACGATACAAATGATCTAAAAACATGTTATTTGAGCTCCTCAATGCGTTAAAAAGTTGTTTTGAATCGAAAAACAAACTTTCTTAGTGTTTGTGAAATTTGGTGAAAAGTTACGTAGTAAATGATACGATACAAATGATCTAAAAACATGTTATTTGAGCTCCTCAAAGCGTTAAAATCTTGTTTTGAATAGAACAACAAACTTTCTTAGTGTCTGTGAAATTTGGTGTAAACTTATGTAGTAAAAGATACGATACAAATGATCTAAAAACACGTTATTTGAACTCCTCAAAGCGTTAAAATCTTGTTTTGAATCGAACAACAAACTTTCTTAGTGTTTGTGAAATTTGGTGAAAAGTTATGTAGTAAAAGATACGATACAAATGTTCTGAAAACAGGTTATCTGAACTCCTCGAAGCGTTAAAATCTTGTTTTGAATCGAAAAACAAACTTTCTTAGTGTTTGTGAAATTTGTGGAAAAGTTATGTAGTAAAAGATACGATACAAATGAACTAAAAACACGTTATTTGAACTCCTCGAAGCGTTTAAATCTTGTTTTGAATCGAAAAACAAACTTTCTTAGTGTTTCTAAAATTTGGTGACAAGTTATGTAGTAAAAGATACGATACAAATGATCTAAAATCAGGTTATTTGAACAACTTAAAGCGTTAAAATCTTGTTTTGAATCGAACAACAAACTTTCTTAGTGTATATGAAATTTGGTGAAAAGTTATGTAGTAAAAGATACAATACAAATGAACTAAAAAAACGTCATTTGAGCTCCTCAAAGCGTTAAAAGCATGTTTTGAATCGAACAACAAACTATCTTAGTGTTTGTGAGATTTGGTGAAAAGTTACGTAGTAAAAGATACGATACAAATGATCTAAGAACACGTTATTTGAACTTCTCAAAGCGTTAAACGCTTGTTTTGAATCGAAAAACAAACTTTCTTAGTGTTTGTGAAATCTGGTGAAAAGTTACGTAGTAAAAGATACGATACAAATGATCTAAGAACACGTTATTTGAACTCCTCAAAGTGTTTAAATCTTGTTTTGAATCGAAAAACAAACCTTCTTACTGTTTGAAAATTTTGGCGAAAAGTTATGTAGTAATAGATACGATACAAATGATCTAAAAACAGGTTATTTGAACTCCTCAAAGCGTTAAAATCTTGTTTTGAATCGAAAAACAAACTTTCTTAGTGTTTGTGAAATTTGGTGAAAACTTATGTAGTAAAAGATACGATACAAATGATCTAAAAACACGTTATTTGAACTCCTCAAAGCGTTAAAATCTTGTTTTGAATCGAACAACAAACTTTCTTAGTGTTTGTGAAATTTGGTGAAAAGTTATGTAGTAAAAGATACGATACAAATGTTCCGAGAACAGGTTATTTGAACTCCTCAAAGCGTTAAAATCTTGTTTTGAATCGAAAAACAAACTTTCTTAGTGTTTGTGAAATTTGGGGAAAAGTTATGTAGTAAAAGATACGATACAAATGATCTAAAAACACGTTATTTGATCTCCTCGAAGCGTTAAAATCTTGTTTTGAATCGAAAAACAAACTTTCTTAGTGTATGTGAAATTTGGTGAAAAGTTATGTAGTAAAAGATACAATACAAATGATCTAAAAAACGTCATTTGAGCTCCTCAAAGCGTTAAAAGCATGTTTTGAATCGAACAACAAACTATCTTAGTGTTTGTGAGATTTGGTGAAAAGTTACGTAGTAAAAGATACGATACAAATGATCTAAGAACACGTTATTTGAACTTCTCAAAGCGTTAAACGCTTGTTTTGAATCGAAAAACAAACTTTCTTAGTGTTTGTGAAATTTGGTGAAAAGTTACGTAGTAAAAGATACGATACAAATGATCTAAGAACACGTTATTTGAACTCCTCAAAGCGTTAAAATCTTGTTTTGAATAGAACAACAAACTTTCTTAGTGTCTGTGAAATTTGGTGCAAACTTATGTAGTAAAAGATACGATACAAATGATCTAAAAACACGTTATTTGAACTCCTCAAAGCGTTAAAATCTTGTTTTGAATCGAACAACAAACTTTCTTAGTGTTTGTGAAATTTGGTGAAAAGTTATGTAGTAAAAGATACGATACAAATGTTCTGAAAACAGGTTATTTGAACTCCTCAAAGCGTTAAAATCTTGTTTTGAATCGAAAAACAAACTTTCTTAGTGTTTGTGAAATTTGTGGAAAAGTTATGTAGTAAAAGATACGATACAAATGATCTTAAAACACGTTATTTGAACTCCTCGAAGCGTTTAAATCTTGTTTTGAATCGAAAAACAAACTTTCTTAGTGTTTCTAAAATTTGGTGACAAGTTATGTAGTAAAAGATACGATACAAATGATCTAAAAACAGGTTATTTGAACTCCTTAAAGCGTTAAAATCTTGTTTTGAATAGAACAACAAACTTTCTTAGTGTATGTGAAATTTGGTGAAAAGTTATGTAGTAAAAGATACGATACAAATGATATAAAAACACGTTATTTGATCTCCTCAAAGCGTTAAAAGATTGTTTTGAATCGAAAAACAAACTTTCTTAGTGTTTGTGAAATGTGGTGAAAAGTTACGTAGTAAAATATACGATACAAATGATCTAAGAACACGTTATTTGAACTCCTCAAAGTGTTTAAATCTTGTTTTGAATCGAAAAACAAACCTTCTTACTGTTTGAAAATTTTGGTGAAAAGTTATGTAGTAATAGATACGATACAAATGATCTAAAAACAAGTTATTTGAACTCCTCAAAGCGTTAAAATCTTGTTTTGAATCGAAAAACAAACTTTCTTAGTGTTTGTGAAATTTGGTGAAAACTTATGTAGTAAAAGATATGATACAAATGATCTAAAAACACGTTATTTGAACTCCTCAAAGCGTTAAAATCTTGTTTTGAATCGAACAACAAACTTTCTTAGTGTTTGTGAATTTTGGTGAAAAGTTATGTAGTAAAAGATACGATACAAATGTTCCGAGAACAGGTTATTTGAACTCCTCAAAGCGTTAAAATCTTGTTTTGAATCGAAAAACAAACTTTCTTAGTGTTTGTGAAATTTGGGGAAAAGTTATGTAGTAAAAGATACGATACAAATGATCTAAAAACACGTTATTTGATCTCCTCGAAGCGTTAAAATCTTGTTTTGAATCGAAAAACAAACTTTCTTAGTGTATGTGAAATTTGGTGAAAAGTTATGTAGTAAAAGATACAATACAAATGATCTAAAAAAACGTTATTTGAGCTCCTCAAAGCGTTAAAAGCATGTTTTGAATCGAACAACAAACTATCTTAGTGTTTGTGAAATTTGGTGAAAATTTAAGTAGTAAAAGATACGATACAAATGATCTAAGAACAAGTTATTTGAACTCCTCAAAGTGTTTAAATCTTGTTTTGAATCGAAAAACAAACTTTCTTAGTGTTTCCAAATTTTGGTGAAAAGTTATGTAGTAAAAGATACGATACAAATGATCTAAAAACAGGTTATTTGAACTCCTCAAAGCGTTAAAATCTTGTTTTGAATCGAAAAACAAATTTCTTAGTGTATGTCAAATTTGGTGAAAAGTTATGTAGTAAATGATACGATACAAATGATCTAAAAACATGTTATTTGAGCTCCTCAATGCGTTAAAAAGTTGTTTTGAATCGAAAAACAAACTTTCTTAGTGTTTGTGAAATTTGGTGAAAAGTTACGTAGTAAATGATACGATACAAATGATCTAAAAACATGTTATTTGAGCTCCTCAAAGCGTTAAAATCTTGTTTTGAATAGAACAACAAACTTTCTTAGTGTGTGTGAAATTTGGTGCAAACTTATGTAGTAAAAGATACGATACAAATGATCTAAAAACACGTTATTTGAACTCCTCAAAGCGTTAAAATCTTGTTTTGAATCGAACAACAAACTTTCTTACTGTTTGTGAAATTTGGTGAAAAGTTATGTAGTAAAAGATACGATACAAATGATCTAAAAACACGTTATTTGAACTCCTCAAAGCGTTAAAATCTTGTTTTGAATCAAAAACAAACCTTCTTACTGTTTGAAAATTTTGGCGAAAAGTTATGTAGTAATAGATACGATACAAATGATCTAAAAACAGGTTATTTGAACTCCTCGAAGCGTTAAAATCTTGTTTTGAATCGAAAAACAAACTTTCTTAGTGTTTGTGAAATTTGGTGAAAAGTTATGTAGTAAAAGATACGATACAAATGATCTAAAAACACGTTATTTGAACTCCTCAAAGCGTTAAAATCTTGTTTTGAATCGAAAAACAAACTTTCTTAGTGTATGTGAAATTTGGTGAAAAGTTATGTAGTAAAAGATACGATACAAATGATCTAAAAACACGTTATTTGATCTCCTCAAAGCGTTAAAAGCTTGTTTTGAATCGAAAAACAAACTTTATTAGTGTTTGTGAAATTTGGTGAAAAGTTATGCAGTAAAAGATACGATACAAATGATCTAAAAACAGCTTATTTGAGCTCCTCAAAGCGTTAAAAGCTTGTTTTGAATCGAAAAACAAACTTTCTTATTGTTTGTGAAATTTGGTGAAAAGTTATGTAGTAAAAGATACGATACAAATGTTCCGAGAACAGGTTATTTGAACTCCTCAAAGCGTTAAAATCTTGTTTTGAATCGAAAAACAAACTTTCTTAGTGTTTGTGAAATTTGGTGAAAAGTTATGCAGTAAAAGATACGATACAAATGATCTAAAAACAGGTTATTTGAGCTCCTCAAAGCGTTAAAAGCTTGTTTTGAATCGAAAAACAAACTTTCTTAGTGTATGTGAAATTTGGTGAAAAGTTATGTAGTAAAAGATACAATACAAATGATCTAAAAAACGTCATTTGAGCTCCTCAAAGCGTTAAAAGCATGTTTTGAATCGAACAACAAACTATCTTAGTGTTTGTGAGATTTGGTGAAAAGTTACGTAGTAAAAGATACGATACAAATGATCTAAGAACACGTTATTTGAACTTCTCAAAGCGTTAAACGCTTGTTTTGAATCGAAAAACAAACTTTCTTAGTGTTTGTGAAATTTGGTGAAAAGTTACGTAGTAAAAGATACGATACAAATGATCTAAGAACACGTTATTTGAACTCCTCAAAGCGTTAAAATCTTGTTTTGAATAGAACAACAAACTTTCTTAGTGTCTGTGAAATTTGGTGCAAACTTATGTAGTAAAAGATACGATACAAATGATCTAAAAACACGTTATTTGAACTCCTCAAAGCGTTAAAATCTTGTTTTGAATCGAACAACAAACTTTCTTAGTGTTTGTGAAATTTGGTGAAAAGTTATGTAGTAAAAGATACGATACAAATGTTCTGAAAACAGGTTATTTGAACTCCTCAAAGCGTTAAAATCTTGTTTTGAATCGAAAAACAAACTTTCTTAGTGTTTGTGAAATTTGTGGAAAAGTTATGTAGTAAAAGATACGATACAAATGATCTTAAAACACGTTATTTGAACTCCTCGAAGCGTTTAAATCTTGTTTTGAATCGAAAAACAAACTTTCTTAGTGTTTCTAAAATTTGGTGACAAGTTATGTAGTAAAAGATACGATACAAATGATCTAAAAACAGGTTATTTGAACTCCTTAAAGCGTTAAAATCTTGTTTTGAATAGAACAACAAACTTTCTTAGTGTATGTGAAATTTGGTGAAAAGTTATGTAGTAAAAGATACGATACAAATGATATAAAAACACGTTATTTGATCTCCTCAAAGCGTTAAAAGATTGTTTTGAATCGAAAAACAAACTTTCTTAGTGTTTGTGAAATGTGGTGAAAAGTTACGTAGTAAAAGATACGATACAAATGATCTAAGAACACGTTATTTGAACTCCTCAAAGTGTTTAAATCTTGTTTTGAATCGAAAAACAAACCTTCTTACTGTTTGAAAATTTTGGTGAAAAGTTATGTAGTAATAGATACGATACAAATGATCTAAAAACAAGTTATTTGAACTCCTCAAAGCGTTAAAATCTTGTTTTGAATCGAAAAACAAACTTTCTTAGTGTTTGTGAAATTTGGTGAAAACTTATGTAGTAAAAGATATGATACAAATGATCTAAAAACACGTTATTTGAACTCCTCAAAGCGTTAAAATCTTGTTTTGAATCGAACAACAAACTTTCTTAGTGTTTGTGAATTTTGGTGAAAAGTTATGTAGTAAAAGATACGATACAAATGTTCCGAGAACAGGTTATTTGAACTCCTCAAAGCGTTAAAATCTTGTTTTGAATCGAAAAACAAACTTTCTTAGTGTTTGTGAAATTTGGGGAAAAGTTATGTAGTAAAAGATACGATACAAATGATCTAAAAACACGTTATTTGATCTCCTCGAAGCGTTAAAATCTTGTTTTGAATCGAAAAACAAACTTTCTTAGTGTATGTGAAATTTGGTGAAAAGTTATGTAGTAAAAGATACAATACAAATGATCTAAAAAAACGTTATTTGAGCTCCTCAAAGCGTTAAAAGCATGTTTTGAATCGAACAACAAACTATCTTAGTGTTTGTGAAATTTGGTGAAAATTTAAGTAGTAAAAGATACGATACAAATGATCTAAGAACAAGTTATTTGAACTCCTCAAAGTGTTTAAATCTTGTTTTGAATCGAAAAACAAACTTTCTTAGTGTTTCCAAATTTTGGTGAAAAGTTATGTAGTAAAAGATACGATACAAATGATCTAAAAACAGGTTATTTGAACTCCTCAAAGCGTTAAAATCTTGTTTTGAATCGAAAAACAAATTTCTTAGTGTATGTCAAATTTGGTGAAAAGTTATGTAGTAAATGATACGATACAAATGATCTAAAAACATGTTATTTGAGCTCCTCAATGCGTTAAAAAGTTGTTTTGAATCGAAAAACAAACTTTCTTAGTGTTTGTGAAATTTGGTGAAAAGTTACGTAGTAAATGATACGATACAAATGATCTAAAAACATGTTATTTGAGCTCCTCAAAGCGTTAAAATCTTGTTTTGAATAGAACAACAAACTTTCTTAGTGTGTGTGAAATTTGGTGCAAACTTATGTAGTAAAAGATACGATACAAATGATCTAAAAACACGTTATTTGAACTCCTCAAAGCGTTAAAATCTTGTTTTGAATCGAACAACAAACTTTCTTACTGTTTGTGAAATTTGGTGAAAAGTTATGTAGTAAAAGATACGATACAAATGATCTAAAAACACGTTATTTGAACTCCTCAAAGCGTTAAAATCTTGTTTTGAATCAAAAACAAACCTTCTTACTGTTTGAAAATTTTGGCGAAAAGTTATGTAGTAATAGATACGATACAAATGATCTAAAAACAGGTTATTTGAACTCCTCGAAGCGTTAAAATCTTGTTTTGAATCGAAAAACAAACTTTCTTAGTGTTTGTGAAATTTGGTGAAAAGTTATGTAGTAAAAGATACGATACAAATGATCTAAAAACACGTTATTTGAACTCCTCAAAGCGTTAAAATCTTGTTTTGAATCGAAAAACAAACTTTCTTAGTGTATGTGAAATTTGGTGAAAAGTTATGTAGTAAAAGATACGATACAAATGATCTAAAAACACGTTATTTGATCTCCTCAAAGCGTTAAAAGCTTGTTTTGAATCGAAAAACAAACTTTATTAGTGTTTGTGAAATTTGGTGAAAAGTTATGCAGTAAAAGATACGATACAAATGATCTAAAAACAGCTTATTTGAGCTCCTCAAAGCGTTAAAAGCTTGTTTTGAATCGAAAAACAAACTTTCTTATTGTTTGTGAAATTTGGTGAAAAGTTATGTAGTAAAAGATACGATACAAATGTTCCGAGAACAGGTTATTTGAACTCCTCAAAGCGTTAAAATCTTGTTTTGAATCGAAAAACAAACTTTCTTAGTGTTTGTGAAATTTGGTGAAAAGTTATGCAGTAAAAGATACGATACAAATGATCTAAAAACAGGTTATTTGAGCTCCTCAAAGCGTTAAAAGCTTGTTTTGAATCGAAAAACAAACTTTCTTAGTGTATGTGAAATTTGGTGAAAAGTTATGTAGTAAAAGATACAATACAAATGATCTAAAAAACGTCATTTGAGCTCCTCAAAGCGTTAAAAGCATGTTTTGAATCGAACAACAAACTATCTTAGTGTTTGTGAGATTTGGTGAAAAGTTACGTAGTAAAAGATACGATACAAATGATCTAAGAACACGTTATTTGAACTTCTCAAAGCGTTAAACGCTTGTTTTGAATCGAAAAACAAACTTTCTTAGTGTTTGTGAAATTTGGTGAAAAGTTACGTAGTAAAAGATACGATACAAATGATCTAAGAACACGTTATTTGAACTCCTCAAAGCGTTAAAATCTTGTTTTGAATAGAACAACAAACTTTCTTAGTGTCTGTGAAATTTGGTGCAAACTTATGTAGTAAAAGATACGATACAAATGATCTAAAAACACGTTATTTGAACTCCTCAAAGCGTTAAAATCTTGTTTTGAATCGAACAACAAACTTTCTTAGTGTTTGTGAAATTTGGTGAAAAGTTATGTAGTAAAAGATACGATACAAATGTTCTGAAAACAGGTTATTTGAACTCCTCAAAGCGTTAAAATCTTGTTTTGAATCGAAAAACAAACTTTCTTAGTGTTTGTGAAATTTGTGGAAAAGTTATGTAGTAAAAGATACGATACAAATGATCTTAAAACACGTTATTTGAACTCCTCGAAGCGTTTAAATCTTGTTTTGAATCGAAAAACAAACTTTCTTAGTGTTTCTAAAATTTGGTGACAAGTTATGTAGTAAAAGATACGATACAAATGATCTAAAAACAGGTTATTTGAACTCCTTAAAGCGTTAAAATCTTGTTTTGAATAGAACAACAAACTTTCTTAGTGTATGTGAAATTTGGTGAAAAGTTATGTAGTAAAAGATACGATACAAATGATATAAAAACACGTTATTTGATCTCCTCAAAGCGTTAAAAGATTGTTTTGAATCGAAAAACAAACTTTCTTAGTGTTTGTGAAATGTGGTGAAAAGTTACGTAGTAAAAGATACGATACAAATGATCTAAGAACACGTTATTTGAACTCCTCAAAGTGTTTAAATCTTGTTTTGAATCGAAAAACAAACCTTCTTACTGTTTGAAAATTTTGGTGAAAAGTTATGTAGTAATAGATACGATACAAATGATCTAAAAACAAGTTATTTGAACTCCTCAAAGCGTTAAAATCTTGTTTTGAATCGAAAAACAAACTTTCTTAGTGTTTGTGAAATTTGGTGAAAACTTATGTAGTAAAAGATATGATACAAATGATCTAAAAACACGTTATTTGAACTCCTCAAAGCGTTAAAATCTTGTTTTGAATCGAACAACAAACTTTCTTAGTGTTTGTGAATTTTGGTGAAAAGTTATGTAGTAAAAGATACGATACAAATGTTCCGAGAACAGGTTATTTGAACTCCTCAAAGCGTTAAAATCTTGTTTTGAATCGAAAAACAAACTTTCTTAGTGTTTGTGAAATTTGGGGAAAAGTTATGTAGTAAAAGATACGATACAAATGATCTAAAAACACGTTATTTGATCTCCTCGAAGCGTTAAAATCTTGTTTTGAATCGAAAAACAAACTTTCTTAGTGTATGTGAAATTTGGTGAAAAGTTATGTAGTAAAAGATACAATACAAATGATCTAAAAAAACGTTATTTGAGCTCCTCAAAGCGTTAAAAGCATGTTTTGAATCGAACAACAAACTATCTTAGTGTTTGTGAAATTTGGTGAAAATTTAAGTAGTAAAAGATACGATACAAATGATCTAAGAACAAGTTATTTGAACTCCTCAAAGTGTTTAAATCTTGTTTTGAATCGAAAAACAAACTTTCTTAGTGTTTGCAAATTTTGGTGAAAAGTTATGTAGTAAAAGATACGATACAAATGATCTAAAAACAGGTTATTTGAACTCCTCAAAGCGTTAAAATCTTGTTTTGAATCGAAAAACAAATTTCTTAGTGTATGTCAAATTTGGTGAAAAGTTATGTAGTAAATGATACGATACAAATGATCTAAAAACATGTTATTTGAGCTCCTCAATGCGTTAAAAAGTTGTTTTGAATCGAAAAACAAACTTTCTTAGTGTTTGTGAAATTTGGTGAAAAGTTACGTAGTAAATGATACGATACAAATGATCTAAAAACATGTTATTTGAGCTCCTCAAAGCGTTAAAATCTTGTTTTGAATAGAACAACAAACTTTCTAAGTGTGTGTGAAATTTGGTGCAAACTTATGTAGTAAAAGATACGATACAAATGATCTAAAAACACGTTATTTGAACTCCTCAAAGCGTTAAAATTTTGTTTTGAATCGAACAACAAACTTTCTTACTGTTTGTGAAATTTGGTGAAAAGTTATGTAGTAAAAGATACGATACAAATGATCTAAAAACACGTTATTTGAACTCCTCAAAGCGTTAAAATCTTGTTTTGAATCGAAAAACAAACCTTCTTAGTGTTTGTGAAATTTGGTGAAAAGTTATGTAGTAAAAGATACGATACAAATGATCTAAAAACACGTTATTTGAACTCCTCAAAGCGTTAAAATCTTGTTTTGAATCGAAAAACAAACTTTCTTAGTGTATGTGAAATTTGGTGAAAAGTTATGTAGTAAAAGATACGATACAAATGATCTAAAAACACGTTGTTTGATCTCCTCAAAGCGTTAAAAGCTTGTTTTGAATCGAAAAACAAACTTTATTAGTGTTTGTGAAATTTGGTGAAAAGTTATGCAGTAAAAGATACGATACAAATGATCTAAAAACAGGTTATTTGAGCTCCTCAAAGCGTTAAAAGCTTGTTTTCAATCGAAAAACAAAATTTCTTATTGTTTGTGAAATTTGGTGAAAAGTTATGTAGTAAAAGATACGATACAAATGATCTAAAAACACGTTATTTGAACTCCTCAAAGCAATAAAATCTTGTTTTGAATCGAAAAACAAATTTCTTTGTGTATGTCAAATTTGGTGAAAAGTTATGTAGTAAATGATACGATACAAATGATCTAAAAACATGTTATTTGAGCTCTTCAATGCGTTAAAAAGTTGTTTTGAATCGAAAAACAAACTTTCTATGTGTTTGTGAAATTTGGTGAAAAGTTACGTAGTAAATGATACGATACAAATGATCTAAAAACATGTTATTTGAGCTCCTCAAAGCGTTAAAATCTTGTTTTGAATAGAACAACAAACTTTCTTAGTGTCTGTGAAATTTGGTGCAAACTTATGTAGTAAAAGATACGATACAAATGATCTAAAAACACGTTATTTGAACTCCTCAAAGCGTTAAAATCTTGTTTTGAATCGAACAACAAACTTTCTTAGTGTTTGTGAAATTTGGTGAAAAGTTATGTAGTAAAAGATACGATACAAATGTTCTGAAAACAGGTTATCTGAACTCCTCGAAGCGTTAAAATCTTGTTTTGAATCGAAAAACAAACTTTCTTAGTGTTTGTGAAATTTGTGGAAAAGTTATGTAGTAAAAGATACGATACAAATGAACTAAAAACACGTTATTTGAACTCCTCGAAGCGTTTAAATCTTGTTTTGAATCGAAAAACAAACTTTCTTAGTGTTTCTAAAATTTGGTGACAAGTTATGTAGTAAAAGATACGATACAAATGATCTAAAATCAGGTTATTTGAACAACTTAAAGCGTTAAAATCTTGTTTTGAATCGAACAACAAACTTTCTTAGTGTATATGAAATTTGGTGAAAAGTTATGTAGTAAAAGATACGATACAAATGATCTAAAAACACGTTATTTGATCTCCTCAAAGCGTTAAAAGCTTGTTTTGAATCGAAAAACAAACTTTCTTAGTGTTTGTGAAATTTGGTGAAAAGTTACGTAGTAAAAGATACGATACAAATGATCTAAGAACACGCTATTTGAACTCCTCAAAGTGTTTAAATCTTGTTTTGAATCGAAAAACAAACCTTCTTACTGTTTGAAAATTTTGGCGAAAAGTTATGTAGTAATAGATACGATACAAATGATCTAAAAACACGTTATTTGAACTCCTCAAAGCGTTAAAATCTTGTTTTGAATCGAAAAACAAACTTTCTTAGTGTTTGTGAAATTTGGGGAAAAGTTATGTTGTAAAAGATACGATACAAATGATCTAAAAACACGTTATTTGATCTCCTCGAAGCGTTAAAATCTTGTTTTGAATCGAAAAACAAACTTTCTTAGTGTATGTGAAATTTAGTGAAAAGTTATGTAGTAAAAGATACAATACAAATGAACTAAAAAAACGTCATTTGAGCTCCTCAAAGCGTTAAAAGCATGTTTTGAATCGAACAACAAACTATCTTAGTGTTTGTGAGATTTGGTGAAAAGTTACGTAGTAAAAGATACGATACAAATGATCTAAGAACACGTTATTTGGACTTCTCAAAGCGTTAAACGCTTGTTTTGAATCGAAAAACAAACTTTCTTAGTGTTTGTGAAATTTGGTGAAAAGTTACGTAGTAAAAGATACGATACAAATGATCTAAGAACACGTTATTTGAACTCCTCAAAGTGTTTAAATCTTGTTTTGAATCGAAAAACAAACCTTCTTACTGTTTGAAAATTTTGGCGAAAAGTTATGTAGTAATAGATACGATACAAATGATCTAAAAACAGGTTATTTGAACTCCTCAAAGCGTTAAAATCTTGTTTTGAATCGAAAAACAAACTTTCTTAGTGTTTGTGAAATTTGGTGAAAACTTATGTAGTAAAAGATACGATACAAATGATCTAAAAACACGTTATTTGAACTCCTCAAAGCGTTAAAATCTTGTTTTGAATCGAACAACAAACTTTCTTAGTGTTTGTGAAATTTGGTGAAAAGTTATGTAGTAAAAGATACGATACAAATGTTCCGAGAACAGGTTATTTGAACTCCTCAAAGCGTTAAAATCTTGTTTTGAATCGAAAAACAAACTTTCTTAGTGTTTGTGAAATTTGGGGAAAAGTTATGTAGTAAAAGATACGATACAAATGATCTAAAAACACGTTATTTGATCTCCTCGAAGCGTTAAAATCTTGTTTTGAATCGAAAAACAAACTTTCTTAGTGTATGTGAAATTTGGTGAAAAGTTATGTAGTAAAAGATACAATACAAATGATCTAAAAAACGTCATTTGAGCTCCTCAAAGCGTTAAAAGCATGTTTTGAATCGAACAACAAACTATCTTAGTGTTTGTGAGATTTGGTGAAAAGTTACGTAGTAAAAGATACGATACAAATGATCTAAAAACACGTTATTTGAACTTCTCAAAGCGTTAAACGCTTGTTTTGAATCGAAAAACAAACTTTCTTAGTGTTTGTGAAATTTGGTGAAAAGTTACGTAGTAAAAGATACGATACAAATGATCTAAGAACACGTTATTTGAACTCCTCAAAGCGTTAAAATCTTGTTTTGAATAGAACAACAAACTTTCTTAGTGTCTGTGAAATTTGGTGCAAACTTATGTAGTAAAAGATACGATACAAATGATCTAAAAACACGTTATTTGAACTCCTCAAAGCGTTAAAATCTTGTTTTGAATCGAACAACGAACTTTCTTAGTGTTTGTGAAATTTGGTGAAAAGTTATGTAGTAAAAGATACGATACAAATGTTCTGAAAACAGGTTATTTGAACTCCTCAAAGCGTTAAAATCTTGTTTTGAATCGAAAAACAAACTTTCTTAGTGTTTGTGAAATTTGTGGAAAAGTTATGTAGTAAAAGATACGATACAAATGATCTTAAAACACGTTATTTGAACTCCTCGAAGCGTTTAAATCTTGTTTTGAATCGAAAAACAAACTTTCTTAGTGTTTCTAAAATTTGGTGACAAGTTATGTAGTAAAAGATACGATACAAATGATCTAAAAACAGGTTATTTGAACTCCTTAAAGCGTTAAAATCTTGTTTTGAATAGAACAACAAACTTTCTTAGTGTATGTGAAATTTGGTGAAAAGTTATGTAGTAAAAGATACGATACAAATGATATAAAAACACGTTATTTGATCTCCTCAAAGCGTTAAAAGATTGTTTTGAATCGAAAAACAAACTTTCTTAGTGTTTGTGAAATGTGGTGAAAAGTTACGTAGTAAAAGATACGATACAAATGATCTAAGAACACGTTATTTGAACTCCTCAAAGTGTTTAAATCTTGTTTTGAATCGAAAAACAAACCTTCTTACTGTTTGAAAATTTTGGTGAAAAGTTATGTAGTAATAGATACGATACAAATGATCTAAAAACAAGTTATTTGAACTCCTCAAAGCGTTAAAATCTTGTTTTGAATCGAAAAACAAACTTTCTTAGTGTTTGTGAAATTTGGTGAAAACTTATGTAGTAAAAGATATGATACAAATGATCTAAAAACACGTTATTTGAACTCCTCAAAGCGTTAAAATCTTGTTTTGAATCGAACAACAAACTTTCTTAGTGTTTGTGAATTTTGGTGAAAAGTTATGTAGTAAAAGATACGATACAAATGTTCCGAGAACAGGTTATTTGAACTCCTCAAAGCGTTAAAATCTTGTTTTGAATCGAAAAACAAACTTTCTTAGTGTTTGTGAAATTTGGGGAAAAGTTATGTAGTAAAAGATACGATACAAATGATCTAAAAACACGTTATTTGACCTCCTCGAAGCGTTAAAATCTTGTTTTGAATCGAAAAACAAACTTTCTTAGTGTATGTGAAATTTGGTGAAAAGTTATGTAGTAAAAGATACAATACAAATGATCTAAAAAAACGTTATTTGAGCTCCTCAAAGCATTAAAAGCATGTTTTGAATCGAACAACAAACTATCTTAGTGTTTGTGAAATTTGGTGAAAATTTAAGTAGTAAAAGATACGATACAAATGATCTAAGAACAAGTTATTTGAACTCCTCAAAGTGTTTAAATCTTGTTTTGAATCGAAAAACAAACATTCTTAGTGTTTGCAAATTTTGGTGAAAAGTAATGTAGTAAAAGATACGATACAAATGATCTAAAAACAGGTTATTTGAACTCCTCAAAGCGTTAAAATCTTGTTTTGAATCGAAAAACAAATTTCTTAGTGTATGTCAAATTTGGTGAAAAGTTATGTAGTAAATGATACGATACAAATGATCTAAAAACATGTTATTTGAGCTCCTCAATGCGTTAAAAAGTTGTTTTGAATCGAAAAACAAACTTTCTTAGTGTTTGTGAAATTTGGTGAAAAGTTACGTAGTAAATGATACGATACAAATGATCTAAAAACATGTTATTTGAGCTCCTCAAAGCGTTAAAATCTTGTTTTGAATAGAACAACAAACTTTCTTAGTGTGTGTGAAATTTGGTGCAAACTTATGTAGTAAAAGATACGATACAAATGATCTAAAAACACGTTATTTGAACTCCTCAAAGCGTTAAAATCTTGTTTTGAATCGAACAACAAACTTTCTTACTGTTTGTGAAATTTGGTGAAAAGTTATGTAGTAAAAGATACGATACAAATGATCTAAAAACACGTTATTTGAACTCCTCAAAGCGTTAAAATCTTGTTTTGAATCGAAAAACAAACCTTCTTACTGTTTGAAAATTTTGGCGAAAAGTTATGTAGTAATAGATACGATACAAATGATCTAAAAACAGGTTATTTGAACTCCTCGAAGCGTTAAAATCTTGTTTTGAATCGAAAAACAAACTTTCTTAGTGTTTGTGAAATTTGGTGAAAAGTTATGTAGTAAAAGATACGATACAAATGATCTAAAAACACGTTATTTGAACTCCTCAAAGCGTTAAAATCTTGTTTTGAATCGAAAAACAAACTTTCTTAGTGTATGTGAAATTTGGTGAAAAGTTATGTAGTAAAAGATACGATACAAATGATCTAAAAACACGTTATTTGATCTCCTCAAAGCGTTAAAAGCTTGTTTTGAATCGAAAAACAAACTTTATTAGTGTTTGTGAAATTTGGTGAAAAGTTATGCAGTAAAAGATACGATACAAATGATCTAAAAACAGCTTATTTGAGCTCCTCAAAGCGTTAAAAGCTTGTTTTGAATCGAAAAACAAACTTTCTTATTGTTTGTGAAATTTGGTGAAAAGTTATGTAGTAAAAGATACGATACAAATGATCTAAAAACACGTTATTTGAACTCCTCAAAGCAATAAAATCTTGTTTTGAATCGAAAAACAAATTTCTTTGTGTATGTCAAATTTGGTGAAAAGTTATGTAGTAAATGATACGATACAAATGATCTAAAAACATGTTATTTGAGCTCCTCAATGCGTTAAAAAGTTGTTTTGAATCGAAAAACAAACTTTCTTAGTGTTTGTGAAATTTGGTGAAAAGTTACGTATGATCTAAAAACATGTTATTTGAGCTCCTCAAAGCGTTAAAATCTTGTTCTGAATAGAACAACAAACTTTCTTAGTGTCTGTGAAATTTGGTGCAAACTTATGTAGTAAAAGATACGATACAAATGATCTAAAAACACGTTATTTGAACTCCTCAAAGCGTTAAAATCTTGTTTTGAATCGAACAACAAACTTTCTTAGTGTTTGTGAAATTTGGTGAAAAGTTATGTAGTAAAAGATACGATACAAATGTTCTGAAAACAGGTTATTTGAACTCCTCAAAGCGTTAAAATCTTGTTTTGAATCGAAAAACAAACTTTCTTAGTGTTTGTGAAATTTGTGGAAAAGTTATGTAGTAAAAGATACGATACAAATGAACTAAAAACACGTTATTTGAACTCCTCGAAGCGTTTAAATCTTGTTTTGAATCGAAAAACAAACTTTCTTAGTGTTTCTAAAATTTGGTGACAAGTTATGTAGTAAAAGATACGATACAAATGATCTAAAAACAGGTTATTTGAACAACTTAAAGCGTTAAAATCTTGTTTTGAATCGAACAACAAACTTTCTTAGTGTATGTGAAATTTGCTGAAAAGTTATGTAGTAAAAGATACGATACAAATTATCTAAAAACACGTTATTTGATCTCCTCAAAGCGTTAAAAGCTTGTTTTGAATCGAAAAACAAACTTTCTTAGTGTTTGTGAAATTTGGTGAAAAGTTACGTAGTAAAAGATACGATACAAATGATCTAAGAACACGTTATTTGAACTCCTCAAAGTGTTTAAATCTTGTTTTGAATCGAAAAACAAACCTTCTTACTGTTTGAAAATTTTGGCGAAAAGTTATGTAGTAATAGATACGATACAAATGATCTAAAAACAGGTTATTTGAACTCCTCAAAGCGTTAAAATCTTGTTTTGAATCGAAAAACAAACTTTCTTAGTGTTTGTGAAATTTGGTGAAAACTTATGTAGTAAAAGATACGATACAAATGATCTAAAAACACATTATTTGAACTCCTCAAAGCGTTAAAATCTTGTTTTGAATCGAACAACAAACTTTCTTAGTGTTTGTGAAATTTGGTGAAAAGTTATGTAGTAAAAGATACGATACAAATGTTCCGAGAACAGGTTATTTGAACTCCTCAAAGCGTTAAAATCTTGTTTTGAATCGAAAAACAAACTTTCTTAGTGTTTGTGAAATTTGGGGAAAAGTTATGTAGTAAAAGATACGATACAAATGATCTAAAAACACGTTATTTGATCTCCTCGAAGCGTTAAAATCTTGTTTTGAATCGAAAAACAAACTTTCTTAGTGTATGTGAAATTTGGTGAAAAGTTATGTAGTAAAAGATACAATACAAATGATCTAAAAAAACGTTATTTGAGCTCCTCAAAGCGTTAAAAGCATGTTTTGAATCGAACAACAAACTATCTTAGTGTTTGTGAAATTTGGTGAAAATTTAAGTAGTAAAAGATACGATACAAATGATCTAAGAACAAGTTATTTGAACTCCTCAAAGTGTTTAAATCTTGTTTTGAATCGAAAAACAAACTTTCTTAGTGTTTGCAAATTTTGGTGAAAAGTTATGTAGTAAAAGATACGATACAAATGATCTAAAAACAGGTTATGTAGTAAATGATACGATACAAATGATCTAAAAACATGTTATTTGAGCTCCTCAATGCGTTAAAAAGTTGTTTTGAATCGAAAAACAAACTTTCTTAGTGTTTGTGAAATTTGGTGAAAAGTTACGTAGTAAATGATACGATACAAATGATCTAAAAACATGTTATTTGAGCTCCTCAAAGCGTTAAAATCTTGTTTTGAATAGAACAACAAACTTTCTTAGTGTGTGTGAAATTTGGTCCAAACTTATGTAGTAAAAGATACGATACAAATGATCTAAAAACACGTTATTTGAACTCCTCAAAGCGTTAAAATCTTGTTTTGAATCGAACAACAAACTTTCTTACTGTTTGTGAAATTTGGTGAAAAGTTATGTAGTAAAAGATACGATACAAATGATCTAAAAACACGTTATTTGAACTCCTCAAAGCGTTAAAATCTTGTTTTGAATCGAAAAACAAACCTTCTTACTGTTTGAAAATTTTGGCGAAAAGTTATGTAGTAATAGATACGATACAAATGATCTAAAAACAGGTTATTTGAACTCCTCGAAGCGTTAAAATCTTGTTTTGAATCGAAAAACAAACTTTCTTAGTGTTTGTGAAATTTGGTGAAAAGTTATGTAGTAAAAGATACGATACAAATGATCTAAAAACACGTTATTTGAACTCCTCAAAGCGTTAAAATCTTGTTTTGAATCGAAAAACAAACTTTCTTAGTGTATGTGAAATTTGGTGAAAAGTTATGTAGTAAAAGATACGATACAAATGATCTAAAAACACGTTATTTGATCTCCTCAAAGCGTTAAAAGCTTGTTTTGAATCGAAAAACAAACTTTATTAGTGTTTGTGAAATTTGGTGAAAAGTTATGCAGTAAAAGATACGATACAAATGATCTAAAAACAGCTTATTTGAGCTCCTCAAAGCGTTAAAAGCTTGTTTTGAATCGAAAAACAAACTTTCTTATTGTTTGTGAAATTTGGTGAAAAGTTATGTAGTAAAAGATACGGTTCAAATGATCTAAAAACACGTTATTTGAACTCCTCAAAGCAATAAAATCTTGTTTTGAATCGAAAAACAAATTTCTTTGTGTATGTCAAATTTGGTGAAAAGTTATGTAGTAAATGATACGATACAAATGATCTAAAAACATGTTATTTGAGCTCCTCAATGCGTTAAAAAGTTGTTTTGAATCGAAAAACAAACTTTCTTAGTGTTTGTGAAATTTGGTGAAAAGTTACGTAGTAAATGATACGATACAAATGATCTAAAAACATGTTATTTGAGCTCCTCAAAGCGTTAAAATCTTGTTTTGAATAGAACAACAAACTTTCTTAGTGTCTGTGAAATTTGGTGCAAACTTATGTAGTAAAAGATACGATACAAATGATCTAAAAACACGTTATTTGAACTCCTCAAAGCGTTAAAATCTTGTTTTGAATCGAACAACAAACTTTCTTAGTGTTTGTGAAATTTGGTGAAAAGTTATGTAGTAAAAGATACGATACAAATGGTCTGAAAACAGGTTATTTGAACTCCTCAAAGCGTTAAAATCTTGTTTTGAATCGAAAAACAAACTTTCTTAGTGTTTGTGAAATTTGTGGAAAAGTTATGTAGTAAAAGATACGATACAAATGAACTAAAAACACGTTATTTGAACTCCTCGAAGCGTTTAAATCTTGTTTTGAATCGAAAAACAAACTTTCTTAGTGTTTCTAAAATTTGGTGACAAGTTATGTAGTAAAAGATACGATACAAATGATCTAAAAACAGGTTATTTGAACAACTTAAAGCGTTAAAATCTTGTTTTGAATCGAACAACAAACTTTCTTAGTGTATGTGAAATTTGCTGAAAAGTTATGTAGTAAAAGATACGATACAAATTATCTAAAAACACGTTATTTGATCTCCTCAAAGCGTTAAAAGCTTGTTTTGAATCGAAAAACAAACTTTCTTAGTGTTTGTGAAATTTGGTGAAAAGTTACGTAGTAAAAGATACGATACAAATGATCTAAGAACACGTTATTTGAACTCCTCAAAGTGTTTAAATCTTGTTTTGAATCGAAAAACAAACCTTCTTACTGTTTGAAAATTTTGGCGAAAAGTTATGTAGTAATAGATACGATACAAATGATCTAAAAACAGGTTATTTGAACTCCTCAAAGCGTTAAAATCTTGTTTTGAATCGAAAAACAAACTTTCTTAGTGTTTGTGAAATTTGGTGAAAACTTATGTAGTAAAAGATACGATACAAATGATCTAAAAACACATTATTTGAACTCCTCAAAGCGTTAAAATCTTGTTTTGAATCGAACAACAAACTTTCTTAGTGTTTGTGAAATTTGGTGAAAAGTTATGTAGTAAAAGATACGATACAAATGTTCCGAGAACAGGTTATTTGAACTCCTCAAAGCGTTAAAATCTTGATTTGAATCGAAAAACAAACTTTCTTAGTGTTTGTGAAATTTGGGGAAAAGTTATGTAGTAAAAGATACGATACAAATGATCTAAAAACACGTTATTTGATCTCCTCGAAGCGTTAAAATCTTGTTTTGAATCGAAAAACAAACTTTCTTAGTGTATGTGAAATTTAGTGAAAAGTTATGTAGTAAAAGATACAATACAAATGATCTAAAAAACGTCATTTGAGCTCCTCCAAGCGTTAAAAGCATGTTTTGAATCGAACAACAAACTATCTTAGTGTTTGTGAGATTTGGTGAAAAGTTACGTAGTAAAAGACACGATACAAATGATCTAAGAACACGTTATTTGAACTTCTCAAAGCGTTAAACGCTTGTTTTGAATCGAAAAACAAACTTTCTTAGTGTTTGTGAAATTTGGTGAAAAGTTACGTAGTAAAAGATACGATACAAATGATCTAAGAACACGTTATTTGAACTCCTCAAAGTGTTTAAATCTTGTTTTGAATCGAAAAACAAACCTTCTTACTGTTTGAAAATTTTGGCGAAAAGTTATGTAGTAATAGATACGATACAAATGATCTAAAAACAGGTCATTTGAACTCCTCAAAGCGTTAAAATCTTGTTTTGAATCGAAAAACAAATTTTCTTAGTGTTTGTGAAATTTGGTGAAAACTTATGTAGTAAAAGATACGATACAAATGATCTAAAAACACGTTATTTGAACTCCTCAAAGCGTTAAAATCTTGTTTTGAATCGAACAACAAACTTTCTTAGTGTTTGTGAAATTTGGTGAAAAGTTATGTAGTAAAAGATACGATACAAATGTTCCGAGAACAGGTTATTTGAACTCCTCAAAGCGTTAAAATCTTGTTTTGAATCGAAAAACAAACTTTCTTAGTGTTTGTGAAATTTGGGGAAAAGTTATGTAGTAAAAGATACGATACAAATGATCTAAAAACACGTTATTTGATCTCCTCGAAGCGTTAAAATCTTGTTTTGAATCGAAAAACAAACTTTCTTAGTGTATGTGAAATTTGGTGAAAAGTTATGTAGTAAAAGATACAATACAAATGATCTAAAAAACGTCATTTGAGCTCCTCAAAGCGTTAAAAGCATGTTTTGAATCGAACAACAAACTATCTTAGTGTTTGTGAGATTTGGTGAAAAGTTACGTAGTAAAAGATACGATACAAATGATCTAAGAACACGTTATTTGAACTTCTCAAAGCGTTAAACGCTTGTTTTGAATCGAAAAACAAACTTTCTTAGTGTTTGTGAAATTTGGTGAAAAGTTACGTAGTAAAAGATACGATACAAATGATCTAAGAACACGTTATTTGAACTCCTCAAAGCGTTAAAATCTTGTTTTGAATAGAACAACAAACTTTCTTAGTGTCTGTGAAATTTGGTGCAAACTTATGTAGTAAAAGATACGATACAAATGATCTAAAAACACGTTATTTGAACTCCTCAAAGCGTTAAAATCTTGTTTTGAATCGAACAACAAACTTTCTTAGTGTTTGTGAAATTTGGTGAAAAGTTATGTAGTAAAAGATACGATACAAATGTTCTGAAAACAGGTTATTTGAACTCCTCAAAGCGTTAAAATCTTGTTTTGAATCGAAAAACAAACTTTCTTAGTGTTTGTGAAATTTGTGGAAAAGTTATGTAGTAAAAGATACGATACAAATGATCTTAAAACACGTTATTTGAACTCCTCGAAGCGTTTAAATCTTGTTTTGAATCGAAAAACAAACTTTCTTAGTGTTTCTAAAATTTGGTGACAAGTTATGTAGTAAAAGATACGATACAAATGATCTAAAAACAGGTTATTTGAACTCCTTAAAGCGTTAAAATCTTGTTTTGAATAGAACAACAAACTTTCTTAGTGTATGTGAAATTTGGTGAAAAGTTATGTAGTAAAAGATACGATACAAATGATATAAAAACACGTTATTTGATCTCCTCAAAGCGTTAAAAGCTTGTTTTGAATCGAAAAACAAACTTTCTTAGTGTTTGTGAAATGTGGTGAAAAGTTACGTAGTAAAAGATACGATACAAATGATCTAAGAACACGTTATTTGAACTCCTCAAAGTGTTTAAATCTTGTTTTGAATCGAAAAACAAACCTTCTTACTGTTTGAAAATTTTGGTGAAAAGTTATGTAGTAAAAGATACGATACAAATGATCTAAAAACAGGTTATTTGAACTCCTCAAAGCGTTAAAATCTTGTTTTGAATCGAACAACAAACTATCTTAGTGTTTGTGAAATTTGGTGAAAAGTTACGTAGTAAAAGATACGATACAAATGATCTAAGAACACGTTATTTGAACTCCTCAAAGCGTGAAAATCTTGTTTTGAATCGAAAAACAAACTTTCTTAGTGTATGTGAAATTTGGTGAAACGTTATGTAGTAAAAGATACAATACAAATGATCTAAAAATACGTTATTTGAACTCCTCAAAGCGTTAAAATCTTGTTTTGAATCGAACAACAAACTTTCTTAGTGTATGTAAAATTTGGTCAAAAGTTATGTAATAAAAGATACGATACAAATGATCTAAAAACACGTTATTTGAACTCCTCAAAGCGTTAAAATCTTGTTTTGAATCGAAAAACAAACTTTCTTAGTGTATGTGAAATTTGGTGAAAAGTTATGTAGTAAAAGATACGATACAAATGATCTAAAAACACGTCATTTGATCTCCTCAAAGCGTTAAAAGCTTGTTTTGAATCGAAAAACAAACTTTATTAGTGTTTGTGAAATTTGGTGAAAAGTTATGCAGTAAAAGATACGATGCAAATGATCTAAAAACAGGTTATTTGAGCTCCTCAAAGCGTTAAAAGCTTGTTTTGAATCGAAAAACAAACTTTCTTATTGTTTGTGAAATTTGGTGAAAAGTTATGTAGTAAAAGATACGATACAAATGATCTAAAAACACGTTATTTGAACTCCTCAAAGCAATAAAATCTTGTTTTGAATCGAAAAACAAATTTCTTAGTGTATGTCAAATTTGGTGAAAAGTTATGTAGTAAATGATACGATACAAATGATCTAAAAACATGTTATTTGAGCTCCTCAATGCGTTAAAAAGTTGTTTTGAATCGAAAAACAAACTTTCTTAGTGTTTGTGAAATTTGGTGAAAAGTTACGTAGTAAATGATACGATACAAATGATCTAAAAACATGTTATTTGAGCTCCTCAAAGCGTTAAAATCTTGTTTTGAATAGAACAACAAACTTTCTTAGTGTCTGTGAAATTTGGTGCAAACTTATGTAGTAAAAGATACGATACAAATGATCTAAAAACACGTTATTTGAACTCCTCAAAGCGTTAAAATCTTGTTTTGAATCGAACAACAAACTTTTTTAGTGTTTGTGAAATTTGGTGAAAAGTTATGTAGTAAAAGATACGATACAAATGTTCTGAAAACAGGTTATTTGAACTCCTCGAAGCGTTAAAATCTTGTTTTGAATCGAAAAACAAACTTTCTTAGTGTTTGTGAAATTTGTGGAAAAGTTATGTAGTAAAAGATACGATACAAATGAACTAAAAACACGTTATTTGAACTCCTCGAAGCGTTTAAATCTTGTTTTGAATCGAAACACAAACTTTCTTAGTGTTTCTAAAATTTGGTGACAAGTTATGTAGTAAAAGATACGATACAAATGATCTAAAAACAGGTTATTTGAACAACTTAAAGCGTTAAAATCTTGTTTTGAATCGAACAACAAACTTTCTTAGTGTATGTGAATTTTGGTGAAAAGTTATGTAGTAAAAGATACGATACAAATGATCTAAAAACACGTTATTTGATCTCCTCAAAGCATTAAAAGCTTGTTTTGAATCGAAAAACAAACTTTCTTAGTGTTTGTGAAATTTGGTGAAAAGTTACGTAGTAAAAGATACGATACAAATGATCTAAGAACACGTTATTTGAACTCCTCAAAGTGTTTAAATCTTGTTTTGAATCGAAAAACAAACCTTCTTACTGTTTGAAAATTTTGGCGAAAAGTTATGTAGTAATAGATACGATACAAATGATCTAAAAACACGTTATTTGAACTCCTCAAAGCGTTAAAATCTTGTTTCGAATCGAAAAACAAACTTTCTTAGTGTTTGTGAAATTTGGGGAAAAGTTATGTAGTAAAAGATACGATACAAATGATCTAAAAACACGTTATTTGATCTCCTCGAAGCGTTAAAATCTTGTTTTGAATCGAAAAACAAACTTTCTTAGTGTATGTGAAATTTGGTGAAAAGTTATGTAGTAAAAGATACAATACAAATGATCTAAAAAAACGTTATTTGAGCTCCTCAAAGCGTTAAAAGCATGTTTTGAATCGAACAACAAACTATCTTAGTGTTTGTGAAATTTGGTGAAAAGTTACGTAGTAAAAGATACGATACAAATGATCTAAGAACAAGTTATTTGAACTCCTCAAAGTGTTTAAATCTTGTTTTGAATCGAAAAACAAACTTTCTTAGTGTTTGCAAATTTTGGTGAAAAGTTATGTAGTAAAAGATACGATACAAATGATCTAAAAACAGGTTATTTGAACTCCTCAAAGCGTTAAAATCTTGTTTTGAATCGAAAAACAAATTTCTTAGTGTATGTCAAATTTGGTGAAAAGTTATGTAGTAAATGATACGATACAAATGATCTAAAAACATGTTATTTGAGCTCCTCAATGCGTTAAAAAGTTGTTTTGAATCGAAAAACAAACTTTCTTAGTGTTTGTGAAATTTGGTGAAAAGTTACGTAGTAAATGATACGATACAAATGATCTAAAAACATGATATTTGAGCTCCTCAAAGCGTTAAAATCTTGTTTTGAATAGAACAACAAACTTTCTTAGTGTCTGTGAAATTTGGTGCAAACTTATGTAGTAAAAGATACGATACAAATGATCTAAAAACACGTTATTTGAACTCCTCAAAGCGTTAAAATCTTGTTTTGAATCGAACAACAAACTTTCTTACTGTTTGTGAAATTTGGTGAAAAGTTATGTAGTAAAAGATACGATACAAATGATCTAAAAACACGTTATTTGAACTCCTCAAAGCGTTAAAATCTTGTTTTGAATCGAAAAACAAACCTTCTTACTGTTTGAAAATTTTGGCGAAAAGTTATGTAGTAATAGATACGATACAAATGATCTAAAAACAGGTTATTTGAACTCCTCGAAGCGTTAAAATCTTGTTTTGAATCGAAAAACAAACTTTCTTAGTGTTTGTAAAATTTGGTGAAAAGTTATGTAGTAAAAGATACGATACAAATGATCTAAAAACACGTTATTTGAACTCCTCAAAGCGTTAAAATCTTGTTTTGAATCGAAAAACAAACTTTCTTAGTGTATGTGAAATTTGGTGAAAAGTTATGTAGTAAAAGATACGATACAAATGATCTAAAAACACGTTATTTGATCTCCTCAAAGCGTTAAAAGCTTGTTTTGAATCGAAAAACAAACTTTATTAGTGTTTGTGAAATTTGGTGAAAAGTTATGCAGTAAAAGATACGATACAAATGATCTAAAAACAGGTTATTTGAGCTCCTCAAAGCGTTAAAAGCTTGTTTTGAATCGAAAAACAAACTTTCTTATTGTTTGTGAAATTTGGTGAAAAGTTATGTAGTAAAAGATACGATACAAATGATCTAAAAACACGTTATTTGAACTCCTCAAAGCAATAAAATCTTGTTTTGAATCGAAAAACAAATTTCTTTGTGTATGTCAAATTTGGTGAAAAGTTATGTAGTAAATGATACGTTACAAATGATCTAAAAACATGTTATTTGAGCTCCTCAATGCGTTAAAAAGTTGTTTTGAATCGAAAAACAAACTTTCTTAGTGTTTGTGAAATTTGGTGAAAAGTTACGTAGTAAATGATACGATACAAATGATCTAAAAACATGTTATTTGAGCTCCTCAAAGCGTTAAAATCTTGTTTTGAATAGAACAACAAACTTTCTTAGTGTCTGTGAAATTTGGTGCAAACTTATGTAGTAAAAGATACGATACAAATGATCTAAAAACACGTTATTTGAACTCCTCAAAGCGTTAAAATCTTGTTTTGAATCGAACAACAAACTTTCTTAGTGTTTGTGAAATTTGGTGTAAAGTTATATAGTAAAAGATACGATACAAATGTTCTGAAAACAGGTTATTTGAACTCCTCGAAGCGTTAAAATCTTGTTTTGAATCGAAAAACAAACTTTCTTAGTGTTTGTGAAATTTGTGGAAAAGTTATGTAGTAAAAGATACGATACAAATGAACTAAAAACACGTTATTTGAACTCATCGAAGCGTTTAAATCTTGTTTTGAATCGAAAAACAAACTTTCTTAGTGTTTCTAAAATTTGGTGACAAGTTATGTAGTAAAAGATACGATACAAATGATCTAAAAACACGTTATTTGATCTCCTCAAAGCGTTAAAAGCTTGTTTTGAATCGAAAAACAAACTTTCTTAGTGTTTGTGAAATTTGGTGAAAAGTTACGTAGTAAAAGATACGATACAAATGATCTAAGAACACGTTATTTGAACTCCTCAAAGTGTTTAAATCTTGTTTTGAATCGAAAAACAAACCTTCTTACTGTTTGAAAATTTTGGCGAAAAGTTATGTAGTAATAGATACGATACAAATGATCTAAAAACACGTTATTTGAACTCCTCAAAGCGTTAAAATCTTGTTTTGAATCGAAAAACAAACTTTCTTAGTGTTTGTGAAATTTGGTGAAAACTTATGTAGTAAAAGATACGATACAAATGATCTAAAAACACATTATTTGAACTCCTCAAAGCGTTAAAATCTTGTTTTGAATCGAACAACAAACTTTCTTAGTGTTTGTGAAATTTGGTGAAAAGTTATGTAGTAAAAGATACGATACAAATGTTCCGAGAACAGGTTATTTGAACTCCTCAAAGCGTTAAAATCTTGATTTGAATCGAAAAACAAACTTTCTTAGTGTTTGTGAAATTTGGGGAAAAGTTATGTAGTAAAAGATACGATACAAATGATCTAAAAACACGTTATTTGATCTCCTCGAAGCGTTAAAATCTTGTTTTGAATCGAAAAACAAACTTTCTTAGTGTATGTGAAATTTAGTGAAAAGTTATGTAGTAAAAGATACAATACAAATGATCTAAAAAAACGTCATTTGAGCTCCTCAAAGCGTTAAAAGCATGTTTTGAATCGAACAACAAACTATCTTAGTGTTTGTGAGATTTGGTGAAAAGTTACGTAGTAAAAGATACGATACAAATGATCTAAGAACACGTTATTTGAACATCTCAAAGCGTTAAACGCTTGTTTTGAATCGAAAAACAAACTTTCTTAGTGTTTGTGAAATTTGGTGAAAAGTTACGTAGTAAAAGATACGATACAAATGATCTAAGAACACATTATTTGAACTCCTCAAAGTGTTTAAATCTTGTTTTGAATCGAAAAACAAACCTTCTTACTGTTTGAAAATTTTGGCGAAAAGTTATGTAGTAATAGATACGATACAAATGATCTAAAAACAGGTTATTTGAACTCCTCAAAGCGTTAAAATCTTGTTTTGAATCGAAAAACAAACTTTCTTAGTGTTTGTGAAATTTGGTGAAAACTTATGTAGTAAAAGATACGATACAAATGATCTAAAAACACGTTATTTGAACTCCTCAAAGCGTTAAAATCTTGTTTTGAATCGAACAACAAACTTTCTTAGTGTTTGTGAAATTTGGTGAAAAGTTATGTAGTAAAAGATACGATACAAATGTTCCGAGAACAGGTTATTTGAACTCCTCAAAGCGTTAAAATCTTGTTTTGAATCGAAAAACAAACTTTCTTAGTGTTTGTGAAATTTGGGGAAAAGTTATGTAGTAAAAGATACGATACAAATGATCTAAAAACACGTTATTTGATCTCCTCGAAGCGTTAAAATCTTGTTTTGAATCGAAAAACAAACTTTCTTAGTGTATGTGAAATTTGGTGAAAAGTTATGTAGTAAAAGATACAATACAAATGATCTAAAAAACGTCATTTGAACTCCTCAAAGCGTTAAAATCTTGTTTTGAATCGAAAAACAAATTTCTCAGTGTATGTCAAATTTGGTGAAAAGTTATGTAGTAAATGATACGATACAAATGATCTAAAAACATGTTATTTGAGCTCCTCAATGCGTTAAAAAGTTGTTTTGAATCGAAAAACAAACTTTCTTAGTGTTTGTGAAATTTGGTGAAAAGTTACGTAGTAAATGATACGATACAAATGATCTAAAAACATGTTATTTGAGCTCCTCAAAGCGTTAAAATCTTGTTTTGAATAGAACAACAAACTTTCTTAGTGTCTGTGAAATTTGGTGCAAACTTATGTAGTAAAAGATACGATACAAATGATCTAAAAACACGTTATTTGAACTCCTCAAAGCGTTAAAATCTTGTTTTGAATCGAACAACAAACTTTCTTACTGTTTGTGAAATTTGGTGAAACGTTATGTAGTAAAAGATACGATACAAATGATCTAAAAACACGTTATTTGAACTCCTCAAAGCGTTAAAATCTTGTTTTGAATCGAAAAACAAAATTTCTTAGTGTTTCTGAAATTTGTGGAAAAGTTATGTAGTAAAAGATACGATACAAATGAACTAAAAACACGTTATTTGAACTCCTCGAAGCGTTTAAATCTTGTTTTGAATCGAAAAACAAACTTTCTTAGTGTTTCTAAAATTTGGTGACAAGTTATGTAGTAAAAGATACGATACAAATGATCTAAAAACTGGTTATTTGAACAACTTAAAGCGTTAAAATCTTGTTTTGAATCGAACAACAAACTTTCTTAGTGTATGTGAAATTTGGTGAAAAGTTATGTAGTAAAAGATACGATACAAATGATCTAAAAACACGTTATTTGATCTCCTCAAAGCGTTAAAAGCTTGTTTTGAATCGAAAAACAAACTTTCTTAGTGTTTGTGAAATTTGGTTAAAAGTAACGTAGTAAAAGATACGATACAAATGATCTAAGAACAAGTTATTTGAACTCCTCAAAGTGTTTAAATCTTGTTTTGAATCGAAAAACAAACCTTCTTACTGTTTGAAAATTTTGGTGAAAAGTTATATAGTAAAAGATACGATACAAATGATCTAAAAACAGGTTATTTGAACTCCTCAAAGCGTTAAAATCTTGTTTTGAATCGAACAACAAACTATCTTAGTGTTTGTGAAATTTGGTGAAAAGTTACGTAGTAAAAGATACGATACAAATGATCTAAGAACACGTTATTTGAACTCCTCAAAGCGTGAAAATCTTGTTTTGAATCGAAAAACAAACTTTCTTAGTGTATGTGAAATTTGGTGAAACGTTATGTAGTAAAAGATACAATACAAATGATCTAAAAATACGTTATTTGAACTCCTCAAAGCGTTAAAATCTTGTTTTGAATCGAAAAACAAACTTTCTTAGTGTATGTAAAATTTGGTCAAAAGTTATGTAATAAAAGATACGATACAAATGATCTAAAAACACGTTATTTGAACTCCTCAAAGCGTTAAAATCTTGTTTTGAATCGAAAAACAAACTTTCTTAGTGTATGTGAAATTTGGTGAAAAGTTATGTAGTAAAAGATACGATACAAATGATCTAAAAACACGTTATTTGATCTCCTCAAAGCGTTAAAAGCTTGTTTTGAATCGAAAAACAAACTTTATTAGTGTTTGTGAAATTTGGAGAAAAGTTATGCAGTAAAAGATACGATGCAAATGATCTAAAAACAGGTTATTTGAGCTCCTCAAAGCGTTAAAAGCTTGTTTTGCATCGAAAAACAAACTTTCTTATTGTTTGTGAAATTTGGTGAAAAGTTATGTAGTAAAAGATACGATACAAATGATCTAAAAACACGTTATTTGAACTCCTCAAAGCAATAAAATCTTGTTTTGAATCGAAAAACAAATTTCTTAGTGTATGTCAAATTTGGTGAAAAGTTATGTAGTAAATGATACGATACAAATGATCTAAAAACATATTATTTGAGCTCCTCAATGCGTTAAAAAGTTGTTTTGAATCGAAAAACAAACTTTCTTAGTGTTTGTGAAATTTGGTGAAAAGTTACGTAGTAAATGATACGATACAAATGATCTAAAAACATGTTATTTGAGCTCCTCAAAGCGTTAAAATCTTGTTTTGAATATAACAACAAACTTTCTTAGTGTCTGTGAAATTTGGTGCAAACTTATGTAGTAAAAGATACGATACAAATGATCTAAAAACACGTTATTTGAACTCCTCAAAGCGTTAAAATCTTGTTTTGAATCGAACAACAAACTTTCTTAGTGTTTGTGAAATTTGGTGAAAAGTTATGTAGTAAAAGATACGATACAAATGTTCTGAAAACAGGTTATTTGAACTCCTCGAAGCGTTAAAATCTTGTTTTGAATCGAAAAACAAACTTTCTTAGTGTTTGTGAAATTTGTGGAAAAGTTATGTAGTAAAAGATACGATACAAATGAACTAAAAACACGTTATTTGAACTCCTCGAAGCGTTTAAATCTTGTTTTGAATCGAAAAACAAACTTTCTTAGTGTTTGTGAAATTTGGGGAAAAGTTATGTAGTAAAAGATACGATACAAATGATCTAAAAACACGTTATTTGATCTCCTCGAAGCGTTAAAATCTTGTTTTGAATCGAAAAACAAACTTTCTTAGTGTATGTGAAATTTGGTGAAAAGTTATGTAGTAAAAGATACAATACAAATGATCTAAAAAACGTCATTTGAACTCCTCAAAGCGTTAAAATCTTGTTTTGAATCGAAAAACAAATTTCTCAGTGTATGTCAAATTTGGTGAAAAGTTATGTAGTAAATGATACGATACAAATGATCTAAAAACATGTTATTTGAGCTCCTCAATGCGTTAAAAAGTTGTTTTGAATCGAAAAACAAACTTTCTTAGTGTTTGTGAAATTTGGTGAAAAGTTACGTAGTAAATGATACGATACAAATGATCTAAAAACATGTTATTTGAGCTCCTCAAAGCGTTAAAATCTTGTTTTGAATAGAACAACAAACTTTCTTAGTGTCTGTGAAATTTGGTGCAAACTTATGTAGTAAAAGATACGATACAAATGATCTAAAAACACGTTATTTGAACTCCTCAAAGCGTTAAAATCTTGTTTTGAATCGAACAACAAACTTTCTTACTGTTTGTGAAATTTGGTGAAACGTTATGTAGTAAAAGATACGATACAAATGATCTAAAAACACGTTATTTGAACTCCTCAAAGCGTTAAAATCTTGTTTTGAATCGAAAAACAAAATTTCTTAGTGTTTCTGAAATTTGTGGAAAAGTTATGTAGTAAAAGATACGATACAAATGAACTAAAAACACGTTATTTGAACTCCTCGAAGCGTTTAAATCTTGTTTTGAATCGAAAAACAAACTTTCTTAGTGTTTCTAAAATTTGGTGACAAGTTATGTAGTAAAAGATACGATACAAATGATCTAAAAACAGGTTATTTGAACAACTTAAAGCGTTAAAATCTTGTTTTGAATCGAACAACAAACTTTCTTAGTGTATGTGAAATTTGGTGAAAAGTTATGTAGTAAAAGATACGATACAAATGATCTAAAAACACGTTATTTGATCTCCTCAAAGCGTTAAAAGCTTGTTTTGAATCGAAAAACAAACTTTCTTAGTGTTTGTGAAATTTGGTTAAAAGTTACGTAGTAAAAGATACGATACAAATGATCTAAGAACAAGTTATTTGAACTCCTCAAAGTGTTTAAATCTTGTTTTGAATCGAAAAACAAACCTTCTTACTGTTTGAAAATTTTGGTGAAAAGTTATATAGTAAAAGATACGATACAAATGATCTAAAAACAGGTTATTTGAACTCCTCAAAGCGTTAAAATCTTGTTTTGAATCGAACAACAAACTATCTTAGTGTTTGTGAAATTTGGTGAAAAGTTACGTAGTAAAAGATACGATACAAATGATCTAAGAACACGTTATTTGAACTCCTCAAAGCGTGAAAATCTTGTTTTGAATCGAAAAACAAACTTTCTTAGTGTATGTGAAATTTGGTGAAACGTTATGTAGTAAAAGATACAATACAAATGATCTAAAAATACGTTATTTGAACTCCTCAAAGCGTTAAAATCTTGTTTTGAATCGAAAAACAAACTTTCTTAGTGTATGTAAAATTTGGTCAAAAGTTATGTAATAAAAGATACGATACAAATGATCTAAAAACACGTTATTTGAACTCCTCAAAGCGTTAAAATCTTGTTTTGAATCGAAAAACAAACTTTCTTAGTGTATGTGAAATTTGGTGAAAAGTTATGTAGTAAAAGATACGATACAAATGATCTAAAAACACGTTATTTGATCTCCTCAAAGCGTTAAAAGCTTGTTTTGAATCGAAAAACAAACTTTATTAGTGTTTGTGAAATTTGGTGAAAAGTTATGCAGTAAAAGATACGATGCAAATGATCTAAAAACAGGTTATTTGAGCTCCTCAAAGCGTTAAAAGCTTGTTTTGCATCGAAAAACAAACTTTCTTATTGTTTGTGAAATTTGGTGAAAAGTTATGTAGTAAAAGATACGATACAAATGATCTAAAAACACGTTATTTGAACTCCTCAAAGCAATAAAATCTTGTTTTGAATCGAAAAACAAATTTCTTAGTGTATGTCAAATTTGGTGAAAAGTTATGTAGTAAATGATACGATACAAATGATCTAAAAACATATTATTTGAGCTCCTCAATGCGTTAAAAAGTTGTTTTGAATCGAAAAACAAACTTTCTTAGTGTTTGTGAAATTTGGTGAAAAGTTACGTAGTAAATGATACGATACAAATGATCTAAAAACATGTTATTTGAGCTCCTCAAAGCGTTAAAATCTTGTTTTGAATATAACAACAAACTTTCTTAGTGTCTGTGAAATTTGGTGCAAACTTATGTAGTAAAAGATACGATACAAATGATCTAAAAACACGTTATTTGAACTCCTCAAAGCGTTAAAATCTTGTTTTGAATCGAACAACAAACTTTCTTAGTGTTTGTGAAATTTGGTGAAAAGTTATGTAGTAAAAGATACGATACAAATGTTCTGAAAACAGGTTATTTGAACTCCTCGAAGCGTTAAAATCTTGTTTTGAATCGAAAAACAAACTTTCTTAGTGTTTGTGAAATTTGTGGAAAAGTTATGTAGTAAAAGATACGATACAAATGAACTAAAAACACGTTATTTGAACTCCTCGAAGCGTTTAAATCTTGTTTTGAATCGAAAAACAAACTTTCTTAGTGTTTCTAAAATTTGGTGACAAGTTATGTAGTAAAAGATACGATACAAATGATCTAAAAACAGGTTATTTGAACAACTTAAAGCGTTAAAATCTTGTTTTGAATCGAACAACAAACTTTCTTAGTGTATGTGAATTTTGGTGAAAAGTTATGTAGTAAAAGATACGATACAAATGATCTAAAAACACGTTATTTGATCTCCTCAAAGCATTAAAAGCTTGTTTTGAATCGAAAAACAAACTTTCTTAGTGTTTGTGAAATTTGGTGAAAAGTTACGTAGTAAAAGATACGATACAAATGATCTAAGAACACGTTATTTGAACTCCTCAGAGTGTTTAAATCTTGTTTTGAATCGAAAAACAAACCTTCTTACTGTTTGAAAATTTTGGCGAAAAGTTATGTAGTAATAGATACGATACAAATGATCTAAAAACACGTTATTTGAACTCCTCAAAGCGTTAAAATCTTGTTTCGAATCGAAAAACAAACTTTCTTAGTGTTTGTGAAATTTGGGGAAAAGTTATGTAGTAAAAGATACGATACAAATGATCTAAAAACACGTTATTTGATCTCCTCGAAGCGTTAAAATCTTGTTTTGAATCGAAAAACAAACTTTCTTAGTGTATGTGAAATTTGGTGAAAAGTTATGTAGTAAAAGATACAATACAAATGATCTAAAAAAACGTTATTTGAGCTCCTCAAAGCGTTAAAAGCATGTTTTGAATCGAACAACAAACTATCTTAGTGTTTGTGAAATTTGGTGAAAAGTTACGTAGTAAAAGATACGATACAAATGATCTAAGAACAAGTTATTTGAACTCCTCAAAGTGTTTAAATCTTGTTTTGAATCGAAAAACAAACTTTCTTAGTGTTTGCAAATTTTGGTGAAAAGTTATGTAGTAAAAGATACGATACAAATGATCTAAAAACAGGTTATTTGAACTCCTCAAAGCGTTAAAATCTTGTTTTGAATCGAAAAACAAATTTCTTAGTGTATGTCAAATTTGGTGAAAAGTTATGTAGTAAATGATACGATACAAATGATCTAAAAACATGTTATTTGAGCTCCTCAATGCGTGAAAAAGTTGTTTTGAATCGAAAAACAAACTTTCTTAGTGTTTGTGAAATTTGGTGAAAAGTTACGTAGTAAATGATACGATACAAATGATCTAAAAACATGTTATTTGAGCTCCTCAAAGCGTTAAAATCTTGTTTTGAATAGAACAACAAACTTTCTTAGTGTCTGTGAAATTTGGTGCAAACTTATGTAGTAAAAGATACGATACAAATGATCTAAAAACACGTTATTTGAACTCCTCAAAGCGTTAAAATCTTGTTTTGAATCGAACAACAAACTTTCTTACTGTTTGTGAAATTTGGTGAAAAGTTATGTAGTAAAAGATACGATACAAATGATCTAAAAACACGTTATTTGAACTCCTCAAAGCGTTAAAATCTTGTTTTGAATCGAAAAACAAACCTTCTTACTGTTTGAAAATTTTGGCGAAAAGTTATGTAGTAATAGATACGATACAAATGATCTAAAAACAGGTTATTTGAACTCCTCGAAGCGTTAAAATCTTGTTTTGAATCGAAAAACAAACTTTCTTAGTGTTTGTAAAATTTGGTGAAAAGTTATGTAGTAAAAGATACGATTGAAATGATCTAAAAACACGTTATTTGAACTCCTCAAAGCGTTAAAATCTTGTTTTGAATCGAAAAACAAACTTTCTTAGTGTATGTGAAATTTGGTGAAAAGTTATGTAGTAAAAGATACGATACAAATGATCTAAAAACACGTTATTTGATCTCCTCAAAGCGTTAAAAGCTTGTTTTGAATCGAAAAACAAACTTTATTAGTGTTTGTGAAATTTGGTGAAAAGTTATGCAGTAAAAGATACGATACAAATGATCTAAAAACAGGTTATTTGAGCTCCTCAAAGCGTTAAAAGCTTGTTTTGAATCGAAAAACAAACTTTCTTATTGTTTGTGAAATTTGGTGAAAAGTTATGTAGTAAAAGATACGATACAAATGATCTAAAAACACGTTATTTGAACTCCTCAAAGCAATAAAATCTTGTTTTGAATCGAAAAACAAATTTCTTTGTGTATGTCAAATTTGGTGAAAAGTTATGTAGTAAATGATACGTTACAAATGATCTAAAAACATGTTATTTGAGCTCCTCAATGCGTTAAAAAGTTGTTTTGAATCGAAAAACAAACTTTCTTAGTGTTTGTGAAATTTGGTGAAAAGTTACGTAGTAAATGATACGATACAAATGATCTAAAAACATGTTATTTGAGCTCCTCAAAGCGTTAAAATCTTGTTTTGAATAGAACAACAAACTTTCTTAGTGTCTGTGAAATTTGGTGCAAACTTATGTAGTAAAAGATACGATACAAATGATCTAAAAACACGTTATTTGAACTCCTCAAAGCGTTAAAATCTTGTTTTGAATCGAACAACAAACTTTCTTAGTGTTTGTGAAATTTGGTGTAAAGTTATGTAGTAAAAGATACGATACAAATGTTCTGAAAACAGGTTATTTGAACTCCTCGAAGCGTTAAAATCTTGTTTTGAATCGAAAAACAAACTTTCTTAGTGTTTGTGAAATTTGTGGAAAAGTTATGTAGTAAAAGATACGATACAAATGAACTAAAAACACGTTATTTGAACTCATCGAAGCGTTTAAATCTTGTTTTGAATCGAAAAACAAACTTTCTTAGTGTTTCTAAAATTTGGTGACAAGTTATGTAGTAAAAGATACGATACAAATGATCTAAAATCAGGTTATTTGAACAACTTAAAGCGTTAAAATCTTGTTTTGAATCGAACAACAAACTTTCTTAGTGTATATGAAATTTGGTGAAAAGTTATGTAGTAAAAGATACGATACAAATGATCTAAAAACACGTTATTTGATCTCCTCAAAGCGTTAAAAGCTTGTTTTGAATCGAAAAACAAACTTTCTTAGTGTTTGTGAAATTTGGTGAAAAGTTACGTAGTAAAAGATACGATACAAATGATCTAAGAACACGTTATTTGAACTCCTCAAAGTGTTTAAATCTTGTTTTGAATCGAAAAACAAACCTTCTTACTGTTTGAAAATTTTGGCGAAAAGTTATGTAGTAATAGATACGATACAAATGATCTAAAAACACGTTATTTGAACTCCTCAAAGCGTTAAAATCTTGTTTTGAATCGAAAAACAAACTTTCTTAGTGTTTGTGAAATTTGGTGAAAACTTATGTAGTAAAAGATACGATACAAATGATCTAAAAACACATTATTTGAACTCCTCAAAGCGTTAAAATCTTGTTTTGAATCGAACAACAAACTTTCTTAGTGTTTGTGAAATTTGGTGAAAAGTTATGTAGTAAAAGATACGATACAAATGTTCCGAGAACAGGTTATTTGAACTCCTCAAAGCGTTAAAATCTTGATTTGAATCGAAAAACAAACTTTCTTAGTGTTTGTGAAATTTGGGGAAAAGTTATGTAGTAAAAGATACGATACAAATGATCTAAAAACACGTTATTTGATCTCCTCGAAGCGTTAAAATCTTGTTTTGAATCGAAAAACAAACTTTCTTAGTGTATGTGAAATTTAGTGAAAAGTTATGTAGTAAAAGATACAATACAAATGATCTAAAAAAACGTCATTTGAGCTCCTCAAAGCGTTAAAAGCATGTTTTGAATCGAACAACAAACTATCTTAGTGTTTGTGAGATTTGGTGAAAAGTTACGTAGTAAAAGATACGATACAAATGATCTAAGAACACGTTATTTGAACTTCTCAAAGCGTTAAACGCTTGTTTTGAATCGAAAAACAAACTTTCTTAGTGTTTGTGAAATTTGGTGAAAAGTTACGTAGTAAAAGATACGATACAAATGATCTAAGAACACGTTATTTGAACTCCTCAAAGTGTTTAAATCTTGTTTTGAATCGAAAAACAAACCTTCTTACTGTTTGAAAATTTTGGCGAAAAGTTATGTAGTAATAGATACGATACAAATGATCTAAAAACAGGTTATTTGAACTCCTCAAAGCGTTAAAATCTTGTTTTGAATCGAAAAACAAACTTTCTTAGTGTTTGTGAAATTTGGTGAAAACTTATGTAGTAAAAGATACGATACAAATGATCTAAAAACACGTTATTTGAACTCCTCAAAGCGTTAAAATCTTGTTTTGAATCGAACAACAAACTTTCTTAGTGTTTGTGAAATTTGGTGAAAAGTTATGTAGTAAAAGATACGATACAAATGTTCCGAGAACAGGTTATTTGAACTCCTCAAAGCGTTAAAATCTTGTTTTGAATCGAAAAACAAACTTTCTTAGTGTTTGTGAAATTTGGGGAAAAGTTATGTAGTAAAAGATACGATACAAATGATCTAAAAACACGTTATTTGATCTCCTCGAAGCGTTAAAATCTTGTTTTGAATCGAAAAACAAACTTTCTTAGTGTATGTGAAATTTGGTGAAAAGTTATGTAGTAAAAGATACAATACAAATGATCTAAAAAACGTCATTTGAACTCCTCAAAGCGTTAAAATCTTGTTTTGAATCGAAAAACAAATTTCTTAGTGTATGTCAAATTTGGTGAAAAGTTATGTAGTAAATGATACGATACAAATGATCTAAAAACATGTTATTTGAGCTCCTCAATGCGTTAAAAAGTTGTTTTGAATCGAAAAACAAACTTTCTTAGTGTTTGTGAAATTTGGTGAAAAGTTACGTAGTAAATGATACGATACAAATGATCTAAAAACATGTTATTTGAGCTCCTCAAAGCGTTAAAATCTTGTTTTGAATAGAACAACAAACTTTCTTAGTGTCTGTGAAATTTGGTGCAAACTTATGTAGTAAAAGATACGATACAAATGATCTAAAAACACGTTATTTGAACTCCTCAAAGCGTTAAAATCTTGTTTTGAATCGAACAACAAACTTTCTTACTGTTTGTGAAATTTGGTGAAAAGTTATGTAGTAAAAGATACGATACAAATGATCTAAAAACACGTTATTTGAACTCCTCAAAGCGTTAAAATCTTGTTTTGAATCGAAAAACAAAATTTCTTAGTGTTTCTGAAATTTGTGGAAAAGTTATGTAGTAAAAGATACGATACAAATGAACTAAAAACACGTTATTTGAACTCCTCGAAGCGTTTAAATCTTGTTTTGAATCGAAAAACAAACTTTCTTAGTGTTTCTAAAATTTGGTGACAAGTTATGTAGTAAAAGATACGATACAAATGATCTAAAAACAGGTTATTTGAACAACTTAAAGCGTTAAAATCTTGTTTTGAATCGAACAACAAACTTTCTTAGTGTATGTGAAATTTGGTGAAAAGTTATGTAGTAAAAGATACGATACAAATGATCTAAAAACACGTTATTTGATCTCCTCAAAGCGTTAAAAGCTTGTTTTGAATCGAAAAACAAACTTTCTTAGTGTTGGTGAAATTTGGTTAAAAGTTACGTAGTAAAAGATACGATACAAATGATCTAAGAACAAGTTATTTGAACTCCTCAAAGTGTTTAAATCTTGTTTTGAATCGAAAAACAAACCTTCTTACTGTTTGAAAATTTTGGTGAAAAGTTATATAGTAAAAGATACGATACAAATGATCTAAAAACAGGTTATTTGAACTCCTCAAAGCGTTAAAATCTTGTTTTGAATCGAACAACAAACTATCTTAGTGTTTGTGAAATTTGGTGAAAAGTTACGTAGTAAAAGATACGATACAAATGATCTAAGAACACGTTATTTGAACTCCTCAAAGCGTGAAAATCTTGTTTTGAATCGAAAAACAAACTTTCTTAGTGTATGTGAAATTTGGTGAAACGTTATGTAGTAAAAGATACAATACAAATGATCTAAAAATACGTTATTCGAACTCCTCAAAGCGTTAAAATCTTGTTTTGAATCGAAAAACAAACTTTCTTAGTGTATGTAAAATTTGGTCAAAAGTTATGTAATAAAAGATACGATACAAATGATCTAAAAACACGTTATTTGAACTCCTCAAAGCGTTAAAATCTTGTTTTGAATCGAAAAACAAACTTTCTTAGTGTATGTGAAATTTGGTGAAAAGTTATGTAGTAAAAGATACGATACAAATGATCTAAAAACACGTTATTTGATCTCCTCAAAGCGTTAAAAGCTTGTTTTGAATCGAAAAACAAACTTTATTAGTGTTTGTGAAATTTGGTGAAAAGTTATGCAGTAAAAGATACGATGCAAATGATCTAAAAACAGGTTATTTGAGCTCCTCAAAGCGTTAAAAGCTTGTTTTGCATCGAAAAACAAACTTTCTTATTGTTTGTGAAATTTGGTGAAAAGTTATGTAGTAAAAGATACGATACAAATGATCTAAAAACACGTTATTTGAACTCCTCAAAGCAATAAAATCTTGTTTTGAATCGAAAAACAAATTTCTTAGTGTATGTCAAATTTGGTGAAAAGTTATGTAGTAAATGATACGATACAAATGATCTAAAAACATATTATTTGAGCTCCTCAATGCGTTAAAAAGTTGTTTTGAATCGAAAAACAAACTTTCTTAGTGTTTGTGAAATTTGGTGAAAAGTTACGTAGTAAATGATACGATACAAATGATCTAAAAACATGTTATTTGAGCTCCTCAAAGCGTTAAAATCTTGTTTTGAATATAACAACAAACTTTCTTAGTGTCTGTGAAATTTGGTGCAAACTTATGTAGTAAAAGATACGATACAAATGATCTAAAAACACGTTATTTGAACTCCTCAAAGCGTTAAAATCTTGTTTTGAATCGAACAACAAACTTTCTTAGTGTTTGTGAAATTTGGTGAAAAGTTATGTAGTAAAAGATACGATACAAATGTTCTGAAAACAGGTTATTTGAACTCCTCGAAGCGTTAAAATCTTGTTTTGAATCGAAAAACAAACTTTCTTAGTGTTTGTGAAATTTGTGGAAAAGTTATGTAGTAAAAGATACGATACAAATGAACTAAAAACACGTTATTTGAACTCCTCGAAGCGTTTAAATCTTGTTTTGAATCGAAAAACAAACTTTCTTAGTGTTTCTAAAATTTGGTGACAAGTTATGTAGTAAAAGATACGATACAAATGATCTAAAAACAGGTTATTTGAACAACTTAAAGCGTTAAAATCTTGTTTTGAATCGAACAACAAACTTTCTTAGTGTATGTGAATTTTGGTGAAAAGTTATGTAGTAAAAGATACGATACAAATGATCTAAAAACACGTTATTTGATCTCCTCAAAGCATTAAAAGCTTGTTTTGAATCGAAAAACAAACTTTCTTAGTGTTTGTGAAATTTGGTGAAAAGTTACGTAGTAAAAGATACGATACAAATGATCTAAGAACACGTTATTTGAACTCCTCAGAGTGTTTAAATCTTGTTTTGAATCGAAAAACAAACCTTCTTACTGTTTGAAAATTTTGGCGAAAAGTTATGTAGTAATAGATACGATACAAATGATCTAAAAACACGTTATTTGAACTCCTCAAAGCGTTAAAATCTTGTTTCGAATCGAAAAACAAACTTTCTTAGTGTTTGTGAAATTTGGGGAAAAGTTATGTAGTAAAAGATACGATACAAATGATCTAAAAACACGTTATTTGATCTCCTCGAAGCGTTAAAATCTTGTTTTGAATCGAAAAACAAACTTTCTTAGTGTATGTGAAATTTGGTGAAAAGTTATGTAGTAAAAGATACAATACAAATGATCTAAAAAAACGTTATTTGAGCTCCTCAAAGCGTTAAAAGCATGTTTTGAATCGAACAACAAACTATCTTAGTGTTTGTGAAATTTGGTGAAAAGTTACGTAGTAAAAGATACGATACAAATGATCTAAGAACAAGTTATTTGAACTCCTCAAAGTGTTTAAATCTTGTTTTGAATCGAAAAACAAACTTTCTTAGTGTTTGCAAATTTTGGTGAAAAGTTATGTAGTAAAAGATACGATACAAATGATCTAAAAACAGGTTATTTGAACTCCTCAAAGCGTTAAAATCTTGTTTTGAATCGAAAAACAAATTTCTTAGTGTATGTCAAATTTGGTGAAAAGTTATGTAGTAAATGATACGATACAAATGATCTAAAAACATGTTATTTGAGCTCCTCAATGCGTGAAAAAGTTGTTTTGAATCGAAAAACAAACTTTCTTAGTGTTTGTGAAATTTGGTGAAAAGTTACGTAGTAAATGATACGATACAAATGATCTAAAAACATGTTATTTGAGCTCCTCAAAGCGTTAAAATCTTGTTTTGAATAGAACAACAAACTTTCTTAGTGTCTGTGAAATTTGGTGCAAACTTATGTAGTAAAAGATACGATACAAATGATCTAAAAACACGTTATTTGAACTCCTCAAAGCGTTAAAATCTTGTTTTGAATCGAACAACAAACTTTCTTACTGTTTGTGAAATTTGGTGAAAAGTTATGTAGTAAAAGATACGATACAAATGATCTAAAAACACGTTATTTGAACTCCTCAAAGCGTTAAAATCTTGTTTTGAATCGAAAAACAAACCTTCTTACTGTTTGAAAATTTTGGCGAAAAGTTATGTAGTAATAGATACGATACAAATGATCTAAAAACAGGTTATTTGAACTCCTCGAAGCGTTAAAATCTTGTTTTGAATCGAAAAACAAACTTTCTTAGTGTTTGTGAAATTTGGTGAAAAGTTATGTAGTAAAAGATACGATACAAATGATCTAAAAACACGTTATTTGAACTCCTCAAAGCATTAAAATCTTGTTTTGAATCGAAAAACAAACTTTCTTAGTGTATGTGAAATTTGGTGAAAAGTTATGTAGTAAAAGATACGATACAAATGATCTAAAAACACGTTATTTGATCTCCTCAAAGCGTTAAAAGCTTGTTTTGAATCGAAAAACAAACTTTATTAGTGTTTGTGAAATTTGGTGAAAAGTTATGCAGTAAAAGATACGATACAAATGATCTAAAAACAGGTTATTTGAGCTCCTCAAAGCGTTAAAAGCTTGTTTTGAATCGAAAAACAAACTTTCTTATTGTTTGTGAAATTTGGTGAAAAGTTATGTAGTAAAAGATACGATACAAATGATCTAAAAACACGTTATTTGAACTCCTCAAAGCAATAAAATCTTGTTTTGAATCGAAAAACAAATTTCTTTGTGTATGTCAAATTTGGTGAAAAGTTATGTAGTAAATGATACGATACAAATGATCTAAAAACATGTTATTTGAGCTCCTCAATGCGTTAAAAAGTTGTTTTGAATCGAAAAACAAACTTTCTTAGTGTTTGTGAAATTTGGTGAAAAGTTACGTAGTAAATGATACGATACAAATGATCTAAAAACATGTTATTTGAGCTCCTCAAAGCGTTAAAATCTTGTTTTGAATAGAACAACAAACTTTCTTAGTGTCTGTGAAATTTGGTGCAAACTTATGTAGTAAAAGATACGATACAAATGATCTAAAAACACGTTATTTGAACTCCTCAAAGCGTTAAAATCTTGTTTTGAATCGAACAACAAACTTTCTTACTGTTTGTGAAATTTGGTGAAAAGTTATGTAGTAAAAGATACGATACAAATGATCTAAAAACACGTTATTTGAACTCCTCAAAGCGTTAAAATCTTGTTTTGAATCGAAAAACAAAATTTCTTAGTGTTTCTGAAATTTGTGGAAAAGTTATGTAGTAAAAGATACGATACAAATGAACTAAAAACACGTTATTTGAACTCCTCGAAGCGTTTAAATCTTGTTTTGAATCGAAAAACAAACTTTCTTAGTGTTTCTAAAATTTGGTGACAAGTTATGTAGTAAAAGATACGATACAAATGATCTAAAAACAGGTTATTTGAACAACTTAAAGCGTTAAAATCTTGTTTTGAATCGAACAACAAACTTTCTTAGTGTATGTGAAATTTGGTGAAAAGTTATGTAGTAAAAGATACGATACAAATGATCTAAAAACATGTTATTTGATCTCCTCAAAGCGTTAAAAGCTTGTTTTGAATCGAAAAACAAACTTTCTTAGTGTTTGTGAAATTTGGTGAAAAGTTACGTAGTAAAAGATACGATACAAATGATCTAAGAACACGTTATTTGAACTCCTCAAAGCGTGAAAATCTTGTTTTGAATCGAAAAACAAACTTTCTTAGTGTATGTGAAATTTGGTGAAACGTTATGTAGTAAAAGATACAATACAAATGATCTAAAAATACGTTATTTGAACTCCTCAAAGCGTTAAAATCTTGTTTTGAATCGAACAACAAACTTTCTTAGTGTATGTAAAATTTGGTCAAAAGTTATGTAATAAAAGATACGATACAAATGATCTAAAAACACGTTATTTGAACTCCTCAAAGCGTTAAAATCTTGTTTTGAATCGAAAAACAAACTTTCTTAGTGTATGTGAAATTTGGTGAAAAGTTATGTAGTAAAAGATACGATACAAATGATCTAAAAACACGTTATTTGATCTCCTCAAAGCGTTAAAAGCTTGTTTTGAATCGAAAAACAAACTTTATTAGTGTTTGTGAAATTTGGTGAAAAGTTATGCAGTAAAAGATACGATGCAAATGATCTAAAAACAGGTTATTTGAGCTCCTCAAAGCGTTAAAAGCTTGTTTTGCATCGAAAAACAAACTTTCTTATTGTTTGTGAAATTTGGTGAAAAGTTATGTAGTAAAAGATACGATACAAATGATCTAAAAACACATTATTTGAACTCCTCAAAGCAATAAAATCTTGTTTTGAATCGAAAAACAAATTTCTTAGTGTATGTCAAATTTGGTGAAAAGTTATGTAGTAAATGATACGATACAAATGATCTAAAAACATATTATTTGAGCTCCTCAATGCGTTAAAAAGTTGTTTTGAATCGAAAAACAAACTTTCTTAGTGTTTGTGAAATTTGGTGAAAAGTTACGTAGTAAATGATACGATACAAATGATCTAAAAACATGTTATTTGAGCTCCTCAAAGCGTTAAAATCTTGTTTTGAATATAACAACAAACTTTCTTAGTGTCTGTGAAATTTGGTGCAAACTTATGTAGTAAAAGATACGATACAAATGATCTAAAAACACGTTATTTGAACTCCTCAAAGCGTTAAAATCTTGTTTTGAATCGAACAACAAACTTTCTTAGTGTTTGTGAAATTTGGTGAAAAGTTACGTAGTAAAAGATACGATACAAATGATCTAAGAACACGTTATTTGAACTCCTCAGAGTGTTTAAATCTTGTTTTGAATCGAAAAACAAACCTTCTTACTGTTTGAAAATTTTGGCGAAAAGTTATGTAGTAATAGATACGATACAAATGATCTAAAAACACGTTATTTGAACTCCTCAAAGCGTTAAAATCTTGTTTCGAATCGAAAAACAAACTTTCTTAGTGTTTGTGAAATTTGGGGAAAAGTTATGTAGTAAAAGATACGATACAAATGATCTAAAAACACGTTATTTGATCTCCTCGAAGCGTTAAAATCTTGTTTTGAATCGAAAAACAAACTTTCTTAGTGTATGTGAAATTTGGTGAAAAGTTATGTAGTAAAAGATACAATACAAATGATCTAAAAAAACGTTATTTGAGCTCCTCAAAGCGTTAAAAGCATGTTTTGAATCGAACAACAAACTATCTTAGTGTTTGTGAAATTTGGTGAAAAGTTACGTAGTAAAAGATACGATACAAATGATCTAAGAACAAGTTATTTGAACTCCTCAAAGTGTTTAAATCTTGTTTTGAATCGAAAAACAAACTTTCTTAGTGTTTGCAAATTTTGGTGAAAAGTTATGTAGTAAAAGATACGATACAAATGAACTAAAAACAGGTTATTTGATCTCCTCAAAGCGTTAAAATCTTGTTTTGAATCGAAAAACAAACTTTCTTAGTGTATGTGAAATTTGGTGAAACGTTATGTAGTAAAAGATACGATACAAATGATCTAAAAACATGTTATTTGAGCTCCTCAAAGCGTTAAAATCTTGTTTTGAATCGAACAACAAACTTTCTTAGTGTATGTAAAATTTGGTCAAAAGTTATGTAATAAAAGATACGATACAAATGATCTAAAAACACGTTATTTGAACTCCTCAAAGCGTTAAAATCTTGTTTTGAATCGAAAAACAAACTTTCTTAGTGTATGTGAAATTTGGTGAAAAGTTATGTAGTAAAAGATACGATACAAATGATCTAAAAACACGTTATTTGATCTCCTCAAAGCGTTAAAAGCTTGTTTTGAATCGAAAAACAAACTATCTTAGTGTTTGTGAAATTTGGTGAAAAGTTACGTAGTAAAAGATACGATACAAATGATCTAAGAACAAGTTATTTGAACTCCTCAAAGCGTTAAAATCTTGTTTTGAATCGAAAAACAAACCTTCTTACTGTTTGAAAATTTTGGCGAAAAGTTATGTAGTAATAGATACGATACAAATGATCTAAAAACAGGTTATTTGAACTCCTCGAAGCGTTAAAATCTTGTTTTGAATCGAAAAACAAACTTTCTTAGTGTTTGCGAAATTTGGTGAAAAGTTATGTTGTAAAAGATACGATACAAATGATCTAAAAACACGTTATTTGAACTCCTCAAAGCATTAAAATCTTGTTTTGAATCGAAAAACAAACTTTGTTAGTGTATGTGAAATTTGGTGAAAAGTTACGTAGTAAATGATACGATACAAATGATCTAAAAACACGTTATTTGATCTCCTCAAAGCGTTAAAATCTTGTTTTGAATAGAACAACAAACTTTATTAGTGTTTGTGAAATTTGGTGAAAAGTTATGCAGTAAAAGATACGATACAAATGATCTAAAAACACGTTATTTGAGCTCCTCAAAGCGTTAAAATCTTGTTTTGAACTAAAAACAGGTTATTTGAACTCCTCGAAGCGTTAAAATCTTGTTTTGAATCGAACAACAAAGTATCTTAGTGTTTGTGAAATTTGGTGACACGTTATTTGTAAAAGATACAATACAAATGATCTAAAAAAACGTTATTTGAGCTCCTCAAAGCGTTAAAAGCATGTTTTGAATCGAACAACAAACTTTCTTAGTGTATGTGAAATTTGGTGAAACGTTATGTAGTAAAAGATACGATACAAATGATCTAAAAATACGTTATTTGAACTCCTCAAAGCATTAAAATCTTGTTTTGAATCGAACAACAAACTTTCTTAGTGTATGTAAAATTTGGTCAAAAGTTATGTAGTAAAAGATACGATACAAATGATCTAAAAACACGTTATTTGAACTCCTCAAAGCGTTAAAATCTTGTTTTGAATCGAAAAACAAACTTTCTTAGTGTATGTGAAATTTGGTGAAAAGTTATGTAGTAAAAGATACGATACAAATGATCTAAAAACACGTTATTTGATCTCCTCAAAGCGTTAAAAGCTTGTTTTGAATCGAAAAACAAACTTTCTTAGTGTTTGTGAAATTTGGTGAAAAGTTATGCAGTAAAAGATACGATGCAAATGATCTAAAAACAGGTTATTTGAGCTCCTCAAAGCGTTAAAAGCTTGTTTTGAATCGAAAAACAAACTTTCTTATTGTTTGTGAAATTTGGTGAAAAGTTATGTAGTAAAAGATACGATACAAATGATCTAAAAACACGTTATTTGAACTCCTCAAAGCAATAAAATCTTGTTTTGAATCGAAAAACAAATTTCTTAGTGTATGTCAAATTTGGTGAAAAGTTATGTAGTAAATGATACGATACAAATGATCTAAAAACATGTTATTTGAGCTCCTCAATGCGTTAAAAAGTTGTTTTGAATCGAAAAACAAACTTTCTTAGTGTTTGTGAAATTTGGTGAAAAGTTACGTAGTAAATGATACGATACAAATGATCTAAAAACATGTTATTTGAGCTCCTCAAAGCGTTAAAATCTTGTTTTGAATAGAACAACAAACTTTCTTAGTGTCTGTGAAATTTGGTGCAAACTTATGTAGTAAAAGATACGATACAAATGATCTAAAAACACGTTATTTGAACTCCTCAAAGCGTTAAAATCTTGTTTTGAATCGAACAACAAACTTTCTTAGTGTTTGTGAAATTTGGTGAAAAGTTATGTAGTAAAAGATACGATACAAATGTTCTGAAAACAGGTTATTTGAACTCCTCGAAGCGTTAAAATCTTGTTTTGAATCGAAAAACAAACTTTCTTAGTGTTTGTGAAATTTGTGGAAAAGTTATGTAGTAAAAGATACGATACAAATGAACTAAAAACACGTTATTTGAACTCCTCGAAGCGTTTAAATCTTGTTTTGAATCGAAAAACAAACTTTCTTAGTGTTTCTAAAATTTGGTGACAAGTTATGTAGTAAAAGATACGATACAAATGATCTAAAAACAGGTCATTTGAACAACTTAAAGCGTTAAAATCTTGTTTTGAATCGAACAACAAACTTTCTTAGTGTATGTGAAATTTGGTGAAAAGTTATGTAGTAAAAGATACGATACAAATGATCTAAAAACACGTTATTTGATCTCCTCAAAGCATTAAAAGCTTGTTTTGAATCGAAAAACAAACTTTCTTAGTGTATGTGAAATTTGGTGAAACGTTATGTAGTAAAAGATACAATACAAATGATCTAAAAATACGTTATTTGAACTCCTCAAAGCGTTAAAATCTTGTTTTGAATCGAACAACAAACTTTCTTAGTGTATGTAAAATTTGGTCAAAAGTTATGTAATAAAAGATACGATACAAATGATCTAAAAACACGTTATTTGAACTCCTCAAAGCGTTAAAATCTTGTTTTGAATCGAAAAACAAACTTTCTTAGTGTATGTGAAATTTGGTGAAAAGTTATGTAGTAAAAGATACGATACAAATGATCTAAAAACACGTTATTTGATCTCCTCAAAGCGTTAAAAGCTTGTTTTGAATCGAAAAACAAACTTTATTAGTGTTTGTGAAATTTGGTGAAAAGTTATGCAGTAAAAGATACGATGCAAATGATCTAAAAACAGGTTATTTGAGCTCCTCAAAGCGTTAAAAGCTTGTTTTGAATCGAAAAACAAACTTTCTTATTGTTTGTGAAATTTGGTGAAAAGTTATGTAGTAAAAGATACGATACAAATGATCTAAAAACACGTTATTTGAACTCCTCAAAGCAATAAAATCTTGTTTTGAATCGAAAAACAAATTTCTTAGTGTATGTCAAATTTGGTGAAAAGTTATGTAGTAAATGATACGATACAAATGATCTAAAAACATGTTATTTGAGCTCCTCAATGCGTTAAAAAGTTGTTTTGAATCGAAAAACAAACTTTCTTAGTGTTTGTGAAATTTGGTGAAAAGTTACGTAGTAAATGATACGATACAAATGATCTAAAAACATGTTATTTGAGCTCCTCAAAGCGTTAAAATCTTGTTTTGAATAGAACAACAAACTTTCTTAGTGTCTGTGAAATTTGGTGCAAACTTATGTAGTAAAAGATACGATACAAATGATCTAAAAACACGTTATTTGAACTCCTCAAAGCGTTAAAATCTTGTTTTGAATCGAACAACAAACTTTCTTAGTGTTTGTGAAATTTGGTAAAAAGTTATGTAGTAAAAGATACGATACAAATGTTCTGAAAACAGGTTATTTGAACTCCTCGAAGCGTTAAAATCTTGTTTTGAATCGAAAAACAAACTTTCTTAGTGTTTGTGAAATTTGTGGAAAAGTTATGTAGTAAAAGATACGATACAAATGAACTAAAAACACGTCATTTGAACTCCTCGAAGCGTTTAAATCTTGTTTTGAATCGAAAAACAAACTTTCTTAGTGTTTCTAAAATTTGGTGACAAGTTATGTAGTAAAAGATACGATACAAATGAACTAAAAACACGTTATTTGAACTCCTCAAAGCATTAAAAGCTTGTTTTGAATCGAAAAACAAACTTTCTTAGTGTTTGTGAAATTTGGTGAAAAGTTACGTAGTAAAAGATACGATACAAATGATCTAAGAACACGTTATTTGAACTCCTCAAAGTGTTTAAATCTTGTTTTGAATCGAAAAACAAACCTTCTTACTGTTTGAAAATTTTGGCGAAAAGTTATGTAGTAATAGATACGATACAAATGATCTAAAAACACGTTATTTGAACTCCTCAAAGCGTTAAAATCTTGTTTTGAATCGAAAAACAAACTTTCTTAGTGTTTGTGAAATTTGGGGAAAAGTTATGTAGTAAAAGATACGATACAAATGATCTAAAAACACGTTATTTGATCTCTTCGAAGCGTTAAAATCTTGTTTTGAATCGAAAAACAAACTTTCTTAGTGTATGTGAAATTTGGTGAAAAGTTATGTAGTAAAAGATACAATACAAATGATCTAAAAAAACGTTATTTGAGCTCCTCAAAGCGTTAAAAGCATGTTTTGAATCGAACAACAAACTATCTTAGTGTTTGTGAAATTTGGTGAAAAGTTACGTAGTAAAAGATACGATACAAATGATCTAAGAACAAGTTATTTGAACTCCTCAAAGTGTTTAAATCTTGTTTTGAATCGAAAAACAAACTTTCTTAGTGTTTGCAAATTTTGGTGAAAAATTATGTAGTAAAAGATACGATACAAATGATCTAAAAACAGGTTATTTGAACTCCTCAAAGCGTTAAAATCTTGTTTTGAATCGAAAAACAAATTTCTTAGTGTATGTCAAATTTGGTGAAATGTTATGTAGTAAATGATACGATACAAATGATCTAAAAACATGTTATTTGAGCTCCTCAATGCGTTAAAAAGTTGTTTTGAATCGAAAAACAAACTTTCTTAGTGTTTGTGAAATTTGGTGAAAAGTTACGTAGTAAATGATACGATACAAATGATCTAAAAACATGTTATTTGAGCTCCTCAAATCGTTAAAATCTTGTTTTGAATAGAACAACAAACTTTCTTAGTGTCTGTGAAATTTGGTGCAAACTTATGTAGTAAAAGATACGATACAAATGATCTAAAAACACGTTATTTGAACTCCTCAAAGCGTTAAAATCTTGTTTTGAATCGAACAACAAAGTTTCTTACTGTTTGTGAAATTTGGTGAAAAGTTATGTAGTAAAAGATACGATACAAATGATCTAAAAACACGTTATTTGAACTCCTCAAAGCGTTAAAATCTTGTTTTGAATCGAAAAACAAACCTTCTTACTGTTTGAAAATTTTGGCGAAAAGTTATGTAGTAATAGATACGATACAAATGATCTAAAAACAGGTTATTTGAACTCCTCGAAGCGTTAAAATCTTGTTTTGAATCGAAAAACAAACTTTCTTAGTGTTTGTGAAATTTGGTGAAAAGTTATGTAGTAAAAGATACGATACAAATGATCTAAAAACACGTTATTTGAACTCCTCAAAGCGTTAAAATCTTGTTTTGAATCGAAAAACAAACTTTCTTAGTGTATGTGAAATTTGGTGAAAAGTTATGTAGTAAAAGATACGATACAAATGATCTAAAAACACGTTGTTTGATCTCCTCAAAGCGTTAAAAGCTTGTTTTGAATCGAAAAACAAACTTTATTAGTGTTTGTGAAATTTGGTGAAAAGTTATGCAGTAAAAGATACGATACAAATGATCTAAAAACAGGTTATTTGAGCTCCTCAAAGCGTTAAAAGCTTGTTTTCAATCGAAAAACAAACTTTCTTATTGTTTGTGAAATTTGGTGAAAAGTTATGTAGTAAAAGATACGATACAAATGATCTAAAAACACGTTATTTGAACTCCTCAAAGCAATAAAATCTTGTTTTGAATCGAAAAACAAATTTCTTTGTGTATGTCAAATTTGGTGAAAAGTTATGTAGTAAATGATACGATACAAATGATCTAAAAACATGTTATTTGAGCTCTTCAATGCGTTAAAAAGTTGTTTTGAATCGAAAAACAAACTTTCTTAGTGTTTGTGAAATTTGGTGAAAAGTTACGTAGTAAATGATACGATACAAATGATCTAAAAACATGTTATTTTAGCTCCTCAAAGCGTTAAAATCTTGTTTTGAATAGAACAACAAACTTTCTTAGTGTCTGTGAAATTTGGTGCAAACTTATGTAGTAAAAGATACGATACAAATGATCTAAAAACACGTTATTTGAACTCCTCAAAGCGTTAAAATCTTGTTTTGAATCGAACAACAAACTTTCTTAGTGTTTGTGAAATTTGGTGAAAAGTTAGGTAGTAAAAGATACGATACAAATGTTCTGAAAACAGGTTATCTGAACTCCTCGAAGCGTTAAAATCTTGTTTTGAATCGAAAAACAAACTTTCTTAGTGTTTGTGAAATTTGTGGAAAAGTTATGTAGTAAAAGATACGATACAAATGAACTAAAAACACGTTATTTGAACTCCTCGAAGCGTTTAAATCTTGTTTTGAATCGAAAAACAAACTTTCTTAGTGTTTCTAAAATTTGGTGGCAAGTTATGTAGTAAAAGATACGATACAAATGATCTAAAATCAGGTTATTTGAACAACTTAAAGCGTTAAAATCTTGTTTTGAATCGAACAACAAACTTTCTTAGTGTATATGAAATTTGGTGAAAAGTTATGTAGTAAAAGATACGATACAAATGATCTAAAAACACGTTATTTGATCTCCTCAAAGCGTTAAAAGCTTGTTTTGAATCGAAAAACAAACTTTCTTAGTGTTTGTGAAATTTGGTGAAAAGTTACGTAGTAAAAGATACGATACAAATGATCTAAGAACACGTTATTTGAACTCCTCAAAGTGTTTAAATCTTGTTTTGAATCGAAAAACAAACCTTCTTACTGTTTGAAAATTTTGGCGAAAAGTTATGTAGTAATAGATACGATACAAATGATCTAAAAACACGTTATTTGAACTCCTCAAAGCGTTAAAATCTTGTTTTGAATCGAAAAACAAACTTTCTTAGTGTTTGTGAAATTTGGGGAAAAGTTATGTTGTAAAAGATACGATACAAATGATCTAAAAACACGTTATTTGATCTCCTCGAAGCGTTAAAATCTTGTTTTGAATCGAAAAACAAACTTTCTTAGTGTATGTGAAATTTGGTGAAAAGTTATGTAGTAAAAGATACAATACAAATGATCTAAAAAAACGTTATTTGAGCTCCTCAAAGCGTTAAAAGCATGTTTTGAATCGAACAACAAACTATCTTAGTGTTTGTGAAATTTGGTGAAAAGTTACGTAGTAAAAGATACGATACAAATGATCTAAGAACAAGTTATTTGAACTCCTCAAAGCGTTAAAATCTTGTTTTGAATCGAAAAACAAACCTTCTTACTGTTTGAAAATTTTGGCGAAAAGTTATGTAGTAATAGATACGATACAAATGATCTAAAAACAGGTTATTTGAACTCCTCGAAGCGTTAAAATCTTGTTTTGAATCGAAAAACAAATTTCTTAGTGTATGTCAAATTTGGTGAAAAGTTATGTAGTAAATGATACGATACAAATGATCTAAAAACATGTTATTTGAGCTCCTCAATGCGTTAAAAAGTTGTTTTGAATCGAAAAACAAACTTTCTTAGTGTTTGTGAAATTTGGTGAAAAGTTACGTAGTAAATGATACAATACAAATGATCTAAAAACATGTTATTTGAGCTCCTCAAAGCGTTAAAATCTTGTTTTGAATAGAACAACAAACTTTCTTAGTGTCTGTGAAATTTGGTGCAAACTTATGTAGTAAAAGATACGATACAAATGATCTAAAAACACGTTATTTGAACACCTCAAAGCGTTAAAATCTTGTTTTGAATCGAACAACAAACTTTCTTACTGTTTGTGAAATTTGGTGAAAAGTTATGTAGTAAAAGATACGATACAAATGATCTAAAAACACGTTATTTGAACTCCTCAAAGCGTTAAAATCTTGTTTTGAATCGAAAAACAAACCTTCTTACTGTTTGAAAATTTTGGCGAAAAGTTATGTAGTAATAGATACGATACAAATGATCTAAAAACAGGTTATTTGAACTCCTCGAAGCGTTAAAATCTTGTTTTGAATCGAAAAACAAACTTTCTTAGTGTTTGTGAAATTTGGTGAAAAGTTATGTAGTAAAAGATACGATACAAATGATCTAAAAACACGTTATTTGAACTCCTCAAAGCGTTAAAATCTTGTTTTGAATCGAAAAACAAACTTTCTTAGTGTATGTGAAATTTGGTGAAAAGTTATGTAGTAAAAGATACAATACAAATGATCTAAAAACACGTTATTTGATCTCCTCAAAGCGTTAAAAGCTTGTTTTGAATCGAAAAACAAACTTTATTAGTGTTTGTGAAATTTGGTGAAAAGTTATGCAGTAAAAGATACGATACAAATGATCTAAAAACAGGTTATTTGAGCTCCTCAAAGCGTTAAAAGCTTGTTTTGAATCGAAAAACAAATTTCTTTGTGTATGTCAAATTTGGTGAAAAGTTATGTAGTAAATGATACGATACAAATGATCTAAAAACATGTTATTTGAGCTCCTCAATGCGTTAAAAAGTTGTTTTGAATCGAAAAACAAACTTTCTTAGTGTTTGTGAAATTTGGTGAAAAGTTACGTAGTAAATGATACGATACAAATGATCTAAAAACATGTTATTTGAGCTCCTCAAAGCGTTAAAATCTTGTTTTGAATAGAACAACAAACTTTCTTAGTGTCTGTGAAATTTGGTGCAAACTTATGTAGTAAAAGATACGATACAAATGATCTAAAAACACGTTATTTGAACTCCTCAAAGCGTTAAAATCTTGTTTTGAATCGAACAACAAACATTCTTAGTGTTTGTGAAATTTGGGGAAAAGTTATGTAGTAAAAGATACGATACAAATGTTCTGAAAACAGGTTATTTGAACTCCTCAAAGCGTTAAAATCTTGTTTTGAATCGAAAAACAAACTTTCTTAGTGTTTGTGAAATTTGTGGAAAAGTTATGTAGTAAAAGATACGATACAAATGAACTAAAAACACGTTATTTGAACTCCTCGAAGCGTTTAAATCTTGTTTTGAATCGAAAAACAAACTTTCTTAGTGTTTCTAAAATTTGGTGACAAGTTATGTAGTAAAAGATACGATACAAATGATCTAAAAACAGGTTATTTGAACAACTTAAAGCGTTAAAATCTTGTTTTGAATCGAACAACAAACTTTCTTAGTGTATGTGAAATTTGGTGAAAAGTTATGTAGTAAAAGATACGATACAAATTATCTAAAAACACGTTATTTGATCTCCTCAAAGCGTTAAAAGCTTGTTTTGAATCGAAAAACAAACTTTCTTAGTGTTTGTGAAATTTGGTGAAAAGTTACGTAGTAAAAGATACGATACAAATGATCTAAGAACACGTTATTTGAACTCCTCAAAGTGTTTAAATCTTGTTTTGAATCGAAAAACAAACCTTCTTACTGTTTGAAAATTTTGGCGAAAATTTATGTAGTAATAGATACGATACAAATGATCTAAAAACAGGTTATTTGAACTCCTCAAAGCGTTAAAATCTTGTTTTGAATCGAAAAACAAACTTTCTTAGTGTTTGTGAAATTTGGTGAAAACTTATGTAGTAAAAGATACGATACAAATGATCTAAAAACACATTATTTGAACTCCTCAAAGCGTTAAAATCTTGTTTTGAATCGAACAACAAATTTTCTTAGTGTTTGTGAAATTTGGTGAAAAGTTATGTAGTAAAAGATACGATACAAATGTTCCGAGAACAGGTTATTTGAACTCCTCAAAGCGTTAAAATCTTGATTTGAATCGAAAAACAAACTTTCTTAGTGTTTGTGAAATTTGGGAAAAGTTATGTTGTAAAAGATACGATACAAATGATCTAAAAACACGTTATTTGATCTCCTCGAAGCGTTAAAATCTTGTTTTGAATCGAAAAACAAACCTTCTTACTGTTTGAACATTTTGGTGAAAAGTTATGTAGTAAAAGATACGATACAAATGATCTAAAAACAAATTATTTGAACTCCTCAAAGCGTTAAAATCTTGTTTTGAATCGAAAAACAAACCTTCTTACTGTTTGAACATTTTGGTGAAAAGTTATGTAGTAAAAGATACGATACAAATGATCTAAAAACAGGTTATTTGAACTCCTCAAAGCGTTAAAATCTTGTTTTGAATCGAACAACAAACTATCTTAGTGTTTGTTAAATTTGGTGAAAAGTTACGTAGTAAAAGATACGATACAAATGATCTAAGAACACGTTATTTGAACTCCTCAAAGCGTGAAAATCTTGTTTTGAATCGAAAAACAAACTTTCTTAGTGTATGTGAAATTTGGTGAAACGTTATGTAGTAAAAGATACAATACAAATGATCTAAAAATACGTTATTTGAACTCGTCAAAGCGTTAAAATCTTGTTTTGAATCGAACAACAAACTTTCTTAGTGTATGTAAAATTTGGTCAAAAGTTATGTAATAAAAGATACGATACAAATGATCTAAAAACACGTTATTTGAACTCCTCAAAGCGTTAAAATCTTGTTTTGAATCGAAAAACAAACTTTCTTAGTGTATGTGAAATTTGGTGAAAAGTTATGTAGTAAAAGATACGATACAAATGATCTAAAAACACGTTATTTGATCTCCTCAAAGCGTTAAAAGCTTGTTTTGAATCGAAAAACAAACTTTATTAGTGTTTGTGAAATTTGGTGAAAAGTTATGTAATAAAAGATACGATACAAATGATCTAAAAACACGTTATTTGAACTCCTCAAAGCGTTAAAATCTTGTTTTGAATCGAAAAACAAACTTTCTTAGTGTATGTGAAATTTGGTGAAAAGTTATGTAGTAAAAGATACGATACAAATGATCTAAAAACACGTTATTTGATCTCCTCAAAGCGTTAAAAGCTTGTTTTGAATCGAAAAACAAACTTTATTAGTGTTTGTGAAATTTGGTGAAAAGTTATGCAGTAAAAGATACGATGCAAATGATCTAAAAACAGGTTATTTGAGCTCCTCAAAGCGTTAAAAGCTTGTTTTGAATCGAAAAACAAACTTTCTTATTGTTTGTGAAATTTGGTGAAAAGTTATGTAGTAAAAGATACGATACAAATGATCTAAAAACACATTATTTGAACTCCTCAAAGCAATAAAATCTTGTTTTGAATCGAAAAACAAATTTCTTAGTGTATGTCAAATTTGGTGAAAAGTTATGTAGTAAATGATACGATACAAATGATCTAAAAACATGTTATTTGAGCTCCTCAATGCGTTAAAAAGTTGTTTTGAATCGAAAAACAAACTTTCTTAGTGTTTGTGAAATTTGGTGAAAAGTTACGTAGTAAAAGATACGATACAAATGATCTAAGAACACGTTATTTGAACTCCTCAAAGTGTTTAAATCTTGTTTTGAATCGAAAAACAAACCTTCTTACTGTTTGAAAATTTTGGCGAAAATTTATGTAGTAATAGATACGATACAAATGATCTAAAAACAGGTTATTTGAACTCCTCAAAGCGTTAAAATCTTGTTTTGAATCGAAAAACAAACTTTCTTAGTGTTTGTGAAATTTGGTGAAAACTTATGTAGTAAAAGATACGATACAAATGATCTAAAAACACATTATTTGAACTCCTCAAAGCGTTAAAATCTTGTTTTGAATCGAACAACAAATTTTCTTAGTGTTTGTGAAATTTGGTGAAAAGTTATGTAGTAAAAGATACGATACAAATGTTCCGAGAACAGGTTATTTGAACTCCTCAAAGCGTTAAAATCTTGATTTGAATCGAAAAACAAACTTTCTTAGTGTTTGTGAAATTTGGGAAAAGTTATGTTGTAAAAGATACGATACAAATGATCTAAAAACACGTTATTTGATCTCCTCGAAGCGTTAAAATCTTGTTTTGAATCGAAAAACAAACCTTCTTACTGTTTGAACATTTTGGTGAAAATTTATGTAGTAAAAGATACGATACAAATGATCTAAAAACAAATTATTTGAACTCCTCAAAGCGTTAAAATCTTGTTTTGAATCGAAAAACAAACCTTCTTACTGTTTGAACATTTTGGTGAAAAGTTATGTAGTAAAAGATACGATACAAATGATCTAAAAACAGGTTATTTGAACTCCTCAAAGCGTTAAAATCTTGTTTTGAATCGAACAACAAACTATCTTAGTGTTTGTGAAATTTGGTGAAAAGTTACGTAGTAAAAGATACGATACAAATGATCTAAGAACACGTTATTTGAACTCCTCAGAGTGTTTAAATCTTGTTTTGAATCGAAAAACAAACCTTCTTACTGTTTGAAAATTTTGGCGAAAAGTTATGTAGTAATAGATACGATACAAATGATCTAAAAACAGGTTATTTGAACTCCTCGAAGCGTTAAAATCTTGTTTTGAATCGAAAAACAAACTTTCTTAGTGTTTGTGAAATTTGGTGAAAAGTTATGTAGTAAAAGATACGATACAAATGATCTAAAAACACGTTATTTGAACTCCTCAAAGCGTTAAAATCTTGTTTTGAATCGAACAACAAACTTTCTTACTGTTTGTGAAATTTGGTGAAAAGTTATGTAGTAAAAGATACGATACAAATGATCTAAAAACACGTTATTTGAACTCCTCAAAGCGTTAAAATCTTGTTTTGAATCGAAAAACAAACCTTCTTACTGTTTGAAAATTTTGGCGAAAAGTTATGTAGTAATAGATACGATACAAATGATCTAAAAACAGGTTATTTGAACTCCTCGAAGCGTTAAAATCTTGTTTTGAATCGAAAAACAAACTTTCTTAGTGTTTGTGAAATTTGGTGAAAAGTTATGTAGTAAAAGATACGATACAAATGATCTAAAAACACGTTATTTGAACTCCTCAAAGCGTTAAAATCTTGTTTTGAATCGAAAAACAAACTTTCTTAGTGTATGTGAAATTTGGTGAAAAGTTATGTAGTAAAAGATACGATACAAATGATCTAAAAACACGTTATTTGATCTCCTCAAAGCGTTAAAAGCTTGTTTTGAATCGAAAAACAAACTTTATTAGTGTTTGTGAAATTTGGTGAAAAGTTATGCAGTAAAAGATACGATACAAATGATCTAAAAACAGGTTATTTGAGCTCCTCAAAGCGTTAAAAGCTTGTTTTGAATCGAAAAACAAACTTTCTTATTGTTTGTGAAATTTGGTGAAAAGTTATGTAGTAAAAGATACGATACAAATGATCTAAAAACACGTTATTCGAACTCCTCAAAGCAATAAAATCTTGTTTTGAATCGAAAAACAAATTTCTTTGTGTATGTCAAATTTGGTGAAAAGTTATGTAGTAAATGATACGATACAAATGATCTAAAAACATGTTATTTGAGCTCCTCAATGCGTTAAAAAGTTGTTTTGAATCGAAAAACAAACTTTCTTAGTGTTTGTGAAATTTGGTGAAAAGTTACGTAGTAAATGATACGATACAAATGATCTAAAAACATGTTATTTGAGCTCCTCAAAGCGTTAAAATCTTGTTTTGAATAGAACAACAAACTTTCTTAGTGTCTGTGAAATTTGGTGCAAACTTATGTAGTAAAAGATACGATACAAATGATCTAAAAACACGTTATTTGAACTCCTCAAAGCGTTAAAATCTTGTTTTGAATCGAACAACAAACTTTCTTACTGTTTGTGAAATTTGGTGAAAAGTTATGTAGTAAAAGATACGATACAAATGATCTAAAAACACGTTATTTGAACTCCTCAAAGCGTTAAAATCTTGTTTTGAATCGAAAAACAAAATTTCTTAGTGTTTCTGAAATTTGTGGAAAAGTTATGTAGTAAAAGATACGATACAAATGAACTAAAAACACGTTATTTGAACTCCTCGAAGCGTTTAAATCTTGTTTTGAATCGAAAAACAAACTTTCTTAGTGTTTCTAAAATTTGGTGACAAGTTATGTAGTAAAAGATACGATACAGATGATCTAAAAACAGGTTATTTGAACAACTTAAAGCGTTAAAATCTTGTTTTGAATCGAACAACAAACTTTCTTAGTGTATGTGAAATTTGGTGAAAAGTTATGTAGTAAAAGATACGATACAAATGATCTAAAAACACGTTATTTGATCTCCTCAAAGCGTTAAAAGCTTGTTTTGAATCGAAAAACAAACTTTCTTAGTGTTTGTGAAATTTAGTGAAAAGTTACGTAGTAAAAGATACGATACAAATGATCTAAGAACACGTTATTTGAACTCCTCAAAGCGTGAAAATCTTGTTTTGAATCGAAAAACAAACTTTCTTAGTGTATGTGAAATTTGGTGAAACGTTATGTAGTAAAAGATACAATACAAATGATCTAAAAATACGTTATTTGAACTCCTCAAAGCGTTAAAATCTTGTTTTGAATCGAACAACAAACTTTCTTAGTGTATGTAAAATTTGGTCAAAAGTTATGTAATAAAAGATACGATACAAATGATCTAAAAACACGTTATTTGAACTCCTCAAAGCGTTAAAATGTTGTTTTGAATCGAAAAACAAACTTTCTTAGTGTATGTGAAATTTGGTGAAAAGTTATGTAGTAAAAGATACGATACAAATGATCTAAAAACACGTTATTTGATCTCCTCAAAGCGTTAAAAGCTTGTTTTGAATCGAAAAACAAACTTTATTAGTGTTTGTGAAATTTGGTGAAAAGTTATGCAGTAAAAGATACGATGCAAATGATCTAAAAACAGGTTATTTGAGCTCCTCAAAGCGTTAAAAGCTTGTTTTGCATCGAAAAACAAACTTTCTTATTGTTTGTGAAATTTGGTGAAAAGTTATGTAGTAAAAGATACGATACAAATGATCTAAAAACACGTTATTTGAACTCCTCAAAGCAATAAAATCTTGTTTTGAATCGAAAAACAAATTTCTTAGTGTATGTCAAATTTGGTGAAAAGTTATGTAGTAAATGATACGATACAAATGATCTAAAAACATATTATTTGAGCTCCTCAATGCGTTAAAAAGTTGTTTTGAATCGAAAAACAAACTTTCTTAGTGTTTGTGAAATTTGGTGAAAAGTTACGTAGTAAATGATACGATACAAATGATCTAAAAACATGTTATTTGAGCTCCTCAAAGCGTTAAAATCTTGTTTTGAATATAACAACAAACTTTCTTAGTGTCTGTGAAATTTGGTGCAAACTTATGTAGTAAAAGATACGATACAAATGATCTAAAAACACGTTATTTGAACTCCTCAAAGCGTTAAAATCTTGTTTTGAATCGAACAACAAACTTTCTTAGTGTTTGTGAAATTTGGTGAAAAGTTACGTAGTAAAAGATACGATACAAATGATCTAAGAACACGTTATTTGAACTCCTCAGAGTGTTTAAATCTTGTTTTGAATCGAAAAACAAACCTTCTTACTGTTTGAAAATTTTTGCGAAAAGTTATGTAGTAATAGATACGATACAAATGATCTAAAAACACGTTATTTGAACTCCTCAAAGCGTTAAAATCTTGTTTCGAATCGAAAAACAAACTTTCTTAGTGTTTGTGAAATTTGGGGAAAAGTTATGTAGTAAAAGATACGATACAAATGATCTAAAAACACGTTATTTGATCTCCTCGAAGCGTTAAAATCTTGTTTTGAATCGAAAAACAAACTTTCTTAGTGTATGTGAAATTTGGTGAAAAGTTATGTAGTAAAAGATACAATACAAATGATCTAAAAAAACGTTATTTGAGCTCCTCAAAGCGTTAAAAGCATGTTTTGAATCGAACAACAAACTATCTTAGTGTTTGTGAAATTTGGTGAAAAATTACGTAGTAAAAGATACGATACAAATGATCTAAGAACAAGTTATTTGAACTCCTCAAAGTGTTTAAATCTTGTTTTGAATCGAAAAACAAACTTTCTTAGTGTTTGCAAATTTTGGTGAAAAGTTATGTAGTAAAAGATACGATACAAATGAACTAAAAACAGGTTATTTGATCTCCTCAAAGCGTTAAAATCTTGTTTTGAATCGAAAAACAAACTTTCTTAGTGTATGTGAAATTTGGTGAAACGTTATGTAGTAAAAGATACGATACAAATGATCTAAAAACATGTTATTTGAGCTCCTCAAAGCGTTAAAATCTTGTTTTGAATCGAACAACAAACTTTCTTAGTGTATGTAAAATTTGGTCAAAAGTTATGTAATAAAAGATACGATACAAATGATCTAAAAACACGTTATTTGAACTCCTCAAAGCGTTAAAATCTTGTTTTGAATCGAAAAACAAACTTTCTTAGTGTATGTGAAATTTGGTGAAAAGTTATGTAGTAAAAGATACGATACAAATGATCTAAAAACACGTTATTTGATCTCCTCAAAGCGTTAAAAGCTTGTTTTGAATCGAAAAACAAACTATCTTAGTGTTTGTGAAATTTGGTGAAAAGTTACGTAGTAAAAGATACGATACAAATGATCTAAGAACAAGTTATTTGAACTCCTCAAAGCGTTAAAATCTTGTTTTGAATCGAAAAACAAACCTTCTTACTGTTTGAAAATTTTGGCGAAAAGTTATGTAGTAATAGATACGATACAAATGATCTAAAAACAGGTTATTTGAACTCCTCGAAGCGTTAAAATCTTGTTTTGAATCGAAAAACAAACTTTCTTAGTGTTTGCGAAATTTGGTGAAAAGTTAGGTAGTAAAAGATACGATACAAATGATCTAAAAACACGTTATTTGAACTCCTCAAAGCGTTAAAATCTTGTTTTGAATCGAAAAACAAACTTTCTTAGTGTATGTGAAATTTGGTGAAAAGTTACGTAGTAAATGATACGATACAAATGATCTAAAAACACGTTATTTGATCTCCTCAAAGCGTTAAAATCTTGTTTTGAATAGAACAACAAACTTTATTAGTGTTTGTGAAATTTGGTGAAAAGTTATGCAGTAAAAGATACGATACAAATGATCTAAAAACACGTTATTTGAGCTCCTCAAAGCGTTAAAATCTTGTTTTGAACTAAAAACAGGTTATTTGAACTCCTCGAAGCGTTGAAATCTTGTTTTGAATCGAACAACAAACTATCTTAGTGTTTGTGAAATTTGGTGACACGTTATTTGTAAAAGATACAATACAAATGATCTAAAAAAACGTTATTTGAGCTCCTCAAAGCGTTAAAAGCATGTTTTGAATCGAACAACAAACTTTCTTAGTGTATGTGAAATTTGGTGAAACGTTATGTAGTAAAAGATACGATACAAATGATCTAAAAATACGTTATTTGAACTCCTCAAAGCATTAAAATCTTGTTTTGAATCGAACAACAAACTTTCTTAGTGTATGTAAAATTTGGTCAAAAGTTATGTAGTAAAAGATACGATACAAATGATCTAAAAACACGTTATTTGAACTCCTCAAAGCGTTAAAATCTTGTTTTGAATCGAAAAACAAACTTTCTTAGTGTATGTGAAATTTGGTGAAAAGTTATGTAGTAAAAGATACGATACAAATGATCTAAAAACACGTTATTTGATCTCCTCAAAGCGTTAAAAGCTTGTTTTGAATCGAAAAACAAACTTTCTTAGTGTTTGTGAAATTTGGTGAAAAGTTATGCAGTAAAAGATACGATGCAAATGATCTAAAAACAGGTTATTTGAGCTCCTCAAAGCGTTAAAAGCTTGTTTTGAATCGAAAAACAAACTTTCTTATTGTTTGTGAAATTTGGTGAAAAGTTATGTAGTAAAAGATACGATACAAATGATCTAAAAACACGTTATTTGAACTCCTCAAAGCAATAAAATCTTGTTTTGAATCGAAAAACAAATTTCTTAGTGTATGTCAAATTTGGTGAAAAGTTATGTAGTAAATGATACGATACAAATGATCTAAAAACATGTTATTTGAGCTCCTCAATGCGTTAAAAAGTTGTTTTGAATCGAAAAACAAACTTTCTTAGTGTTTGTGAAATTTGGTGAAAAGTTACGTAGTAAATGATACGATACAAATGATCTAAAAACATGTTATTTGAGCTCCTCAAAGCGTTAAAATCTTGTTTTGAATAGAACAACAAACTTTCTTAGTGTCTGTGAAATTTGGTGCAAACTTATGTAGTAAAAGATACGATACAAATGATCTAAAAACACGTTATTTGAACTCCTCAAAGCGTTAAAATCTTGTTTTGAATCGAACAACAAACTTTCTTACTGTTTGTGAAATTTGGTGAAAAGTTATGTAGTAAAAGATACGATACAAATGATCTAAAAACACGTTATTTGAACTCCTCAAAGCGTTAAAATCTTGTTTTGAATCGAAAAACAAAATTTCTTAGTGTTTCTGAAATTTGTGGAAAAGTTATGTAGTAAAAGATACGATACAAATGAACTAAAAACACGTTATTTGAACTCCTCGAAGCGTTTAAATCTTGTTTTGAATCGAAAAACAAACTTTCTTAGTGTTTCTAAAATTTGGTGACAAGTTATGTAGTAAAAGATACGATACAGATGATCTAAAAACAGGTTATTTGAACAACTTAAAGCGTTAAAATCTTGTTTTGAATCGAACAACAAACTTTCTTAGTGTATGTGAAATTTGGTGAAAAGTTATGTAGTAAAAGATACGATACAAATGATCTAAAAACACGTTATTTGATCTCCTCAAAGCGTTAAAAGCTTGTTTTGAATCGAAAAACAAACTTTCTTAGTGTTTGTGAAATTTGGTGAAAAGTTACGTAGTAAAAGATACGATACAAATGATCTAAGAACACGTTATTTGAACTCCTCAAAGCGTGAAAATCTTGTTTTGAATCGAAAAACAAACTTTCTTAGTGTATGTGAAATTTGGTGAAACGTTATGTAGTAAAAGATACAATACAAATGATCTAAAAATACGTTATTTGAACTCCTCAAAGCGTTAAAATCTTGTTTTGAATCGAACAACAAACTTTCTTAGTGTATGTAAAATTTGGTCAAAAGTTATGTAATAAAAGATACGATACAAATGATCTAAAAACACGTTATTTGAACTCCTCAAAGCGTTAAAATGTTGTTTTGAATCGAAAAACAAACTTTCTTAGTGTATGTGAAATTTGGTGAAAAGTTATGTAGTAAAAGATACGATACAAATGATCTAAAAACACGTTATTTGATCTCCTCAAAGCGTTAAAAGCTTGTTTTGAATCGAAAAACAAACTTTATTAGTGTTTGTGAAATTTGGTGAAAAGTTATGCAGTAAAAGATACGATGCAAATGATCTAAAAACAGGTTATTTGAGCTCCTCAAAGCGTTAAAAGCTTGTTTTGCATCGAAAAACAAACTTTCTTATTGTTTGTGAAATTTGGTGAAAAGTTATGTAGTAAAAGATACGATACAAATGATCTAAAAACACGTTATTTGAACTCCTCAAAGCAATAAAATCTTGTTTTGAATCGAAAAACAAATTTCTTAGTGTATGTCAAATTTGGTGAAAAGTTATGTAGTAAATGATACGATACAAATGATCTAAAAACATATTATTTGAGCTCCTCAATGCGTTAAAAAGTTGTTTTGAATCGAAAAACAAACTTTCTTAGTGTTTGTGAAATTTGGTGAAAAGTTACGTAGTAAATGATACGATACAAATGATCTAAAAACATGTTATTTGAGCTCCTCAAAGCGTTAAAATCTTGTTTTGAATATAACAACAAACTTTCTTAGTGTCTGTGAAATTTGGTGCAAACTTATGTAGTAAAAGATACGATACAAATGATCTAAAAACACGTTATTTGAACTCCTCAAAGCGTTAAAATCTTGTTTTGAATCGAACAACAAACTTTCTTAGTGTTTGTGAAATTTGGTGAAAAGTTACGTAGTAAAAGATACGATACAAATGATCTAAGAACACGTTATTTGAACTCCTCAGAGTGTTTAAATCTTGTTTTGAATCGAAAAACAAACCTTCTTACTGTTTGAAAATTTTTGCGAAAAGTTATGTAGTAATAGATACGATACAAATGATCTAAAAACACGTTATATGAACTCCTCAAAGCGTTAAAATCTTGTTTCGAATCGAAAAACAAACTTTCTTAGTGTTTGTGAAATTTGGGGAAAAGTTATGTAGTAAAAGATACGATACAAATGATCTAAAAACACGTTATTTGATCTCCTCGAAGCGTTAAAATCTTGTTTTGAATCGAAAAACAAACTTTCTTAGTGTATGTGAAATTTGGTGAAAAGTTATGTAGTAAAAGATACAATACAAATGATCTAAAAAAACGTTATTTGAGCTCCTCAAAGCGTTAAAAGCATGTTTTGAATCGAACAACAAACTATCTTAGTGTTTGTGAAATTTGGTGAAAAGTTACGTAGTAAAAGATACGATACAAATGATCTAAGAACAAGTTATTTGAACTCCTCAAAGTGTTTAAATCTTGTTTTGAATCGAAAAACAAACTTTCTTAGTGTTTGCAAATTTTGGTGAAAAGTTATGTAGTAAAAGATACGATACAAATGAACTAAAAACAGGTTATTTGATCTCCTCAAAGCGTTAAAATCTTGTTTTGAATCGAAAAACAAACTTTCTTAGTGTATGTGAAATTTGGTGAAACGTTATGTAGTAAAAGATACGATACAAATGATCTAAAAACATGTTATTTGAGCTCCTCAAAGCGTTAAAATCTTGTTTTGAATCGAACAACAAACTTTCTTAGTGTATGTAAAATTTGGTCAAAAGTTATGTAATAAAAGATACGATACAAATGATCTAAAAACACGTTATTTGAACTCCTCAAAGCGTTAAAATCTTGTTTTGAATCGAAAAACAAACTTTCTTAGTGTATGTGAAATTTGGTGAAAAGTTATGTAGTAAAAGATACGATACAAATGATCTAAAAACACGTTATTTGATCTCCTCAAAGCGTTAAAAGCTTGTTTTGAATCGAAAAACAAACTATCTTAGTGTTTGTGAAATTTGGTGAAAAGTTACGTAGTAAAAGATACGATACAAATGATCTAAGAACAAGTTATTTGAACTCCTCAAAGCGTTAAAATCTTGTTTTGAATCGAAAAACAAACCTTCTTACTGTTTGAAAATTTTGGCGAAAAGTTATGTAGTAATAGATACGATACAAATGATCTAAAAACAGGTTATTTGAACTCCTCGAAGCGTTAAAATCTTGTTTTGAATCGAAAAACAAACTTTCTTAGTGTTTGCGAAATTTGGTGAAAAGTTAGGTAGTAAAAGATACGATACAAATGATCTAAAAACACGTTATTTGAACTCCTCAAAGCGTTAAAATCTTGTTTTGAATCGAAAAACAAACTTTCTTAGTGTATGTGAAATTTGGTGAAAAGTTACGTAGTAAATGATACGATACAAATGATCTAAAAACACGTTATTTGATCTCCTCAAAGCGTTAAAATCTTGTTTTGAATAGAACAACAAACTTTATTAGTGTTTGTGAAATTTGGTGAAAAGTTATGCAGTAAAAGATACGATACAAATGATCTAAAAACACGTTATTTGAGCTCCTCAAAGCGTTAAAATCTTGTTTTGAACTAAAAACAGGTTATTTGAACTCCTCGAAGCGTTGAAATCTTGTTTTGAATCGAACAACAAACTATCTTAGTGTTTGTGAAATTTGGTGACACGTTATTTGTAAAAGATACAATACAAATGATCTAAAAAAACGTTATTTGAGCTCCTCAAAGCGTTAAAAGCATGTTTTGAATCGAACAACAAACTTTCTTAGTGTATGTGAAATTTGGTGAAACGTTATGTAGTAAAAGATACGATACAAATGATCTAAAAATACGTTATTTGAACTCCTCAAAGCATTAAAATCTTGTTTTGAATCGAACAACAAACTTTCTTAGTGTATGTAAAATTTGGTCAAAAGTTATGTAGTAAAAGATACGATACAAATGATCTAAAAACACGTTATTTGAACTCCTCAAAGCGTTAAAATCTTGTTTTGAATCGAAAAACAAACTTTCTTAGTGTATGTGAAATTTGGTGAAAAGTTATGTAGTAAAAGATACGATACAAATGATCTAAAAACACGTTATTTGATCTCCTCAAAGCGTTAAAAGCTTGTTTTGAATCGAAAAACAAACTTTCTTAGTGTTTGTGAAATTTGGTGAAAAGTTATGCAGTAAAAGATACGATGCAAATGATCTAAAAACAGGTTATTTGAGCTCCTCAAAGCGTTAAAAGCTTGTTTTGAATCGAAAAACAAACTTTCTTATTGTTTGTGAAATTTGGTGAAAAGTTATGTAGTAAAAGATACGATACAAATGATCTAAAAACACGTTATTTGAACTCCTCAAAGCAATAAAATCTTGTTTTGAATCGAAAAACAAATTTCTTAGTGTATGTCAAATTTGGTGAAAAGTTATGTAGTAAATGATACGATACAAATGATCTAAAAACATGTTATTTGAGCTCCTCAATGCGTTAAAAAGTTGTTTTGAATCGAAAAACAAACTTTCTTAGTGTTTGTGAAATTTGGTGAAAAGTTACGTAGTAAATGATACGATACAAATGATCTAAAAACATGTTATTTGAGCTCCTCAAAGCGTTAAAATCTTGTTTTGAATAGAACAACAAACTTTCTTAGTGTCTGTGAAATTTGGTGCAAACTTATGTAGTAAAAGATACGATACAAATGATCTAAAAACACGTTATTTGAACTCCTCAAAGCGTTAAAATCTTGTTTTGAATCGAACAACAAACTTTCTTAGTGTTTGTGAAATTTGGTAAAAAGTTATGTAGTAAAAGATACGATACAAATGTTCTGAAAACAGGTTATTTGAACTCCTCGAAGCGTTAAAATCTTGTTTTGAATCGAAAAACAAACTTTGTTAGTGTTTGTGAAATTTGTGGAAAAGTTATGTAGTAAAAGATACGATACAAATGAACTAAAAACACGTCATTTGAACTCCTCGAAGCGTTTAAATCTTGTTTTGAATCGAAAAACAAACTTTCTTAGTGTTTCTAAAATTTGGTGACAAGTTATGTAGTAAAAGATACGATACAAATGAACTAAAAACACGTTATTTGAACTCCTCAAAGCATTAAAAGCTTGTTTTGAATCGAAAAACAAACTTTCTTAGTGTTTGTGAAATTTGGTGAAAAGTTACGTAGTAAAAGATACGATACAAATGATCTAAGAACACGTTATTTGAACTCCTCAAAGTGTTTAAATCTTGTTTTGAATCGAAAAACAAACCTTCTTACTGTTTGAAAATTTTGGCGAAAAGTTATGTAGTAATAGATACGATACAAATGATCTAAAAACACGTTATTTGAACTCCTCAAAGCGTTAAAATCTTGTTTTGAATCGAAAAACAAACTTTCTTAGTGTTTGTGAAATTTGGGGAAAAGTTATGTAGTAAAAGATACGATACAAATGATCTAAAAACACGTTATTTGATCTCTTCGAAGCGTTAAAATCTTGTTTTGAATCGAAAAACAAACTTTCTTAGTGTATGTGAAATTTGGTGAAAAGTTATGTAGTAAAAGATACAATACAAATGATCTAAAAAAACGTTATTTGAGCTCCTCAAAGCGTTAAAAGCATGTTTTGAATCGAACAACAAACTATCTTAGTGTTTGTGAAATTTGGTGAAAAGTTACGTAGTAAAATATACGATACAAATGATCTAAGAACAAGTTATTTGAACTCCTCAAAGTGTTTAAATCTTGTTTTGAATCGAAAAACAAACTTTCTTAGTGTTTGCAAATTTTGGTGAAAAGTTATGTAGTAAAAGATACGATACAAATGATCTAAAAACAGGTTATTTGAACTCCTCAAAGCGTTAAAATCTTGTTTTGAATCGAAAAACAAATTTCTTAGTGTATGTCAAATTTGGTGAAATGTTATGTAGTAAATGATACGATACAAATGATCTAAAAACATGTTATTTGAGCTCCTCAATGCGTTAAAAAGTTGTTTTGAATCGAAAAACAAACTTTCTTAGTGTTTGTGAAATTTGGTGAAAAGTTACGTAGTAAATGATACGATACAAATGATCTAAAAACATGTTATTTGAGCTCCTCAAATCGTTAAAATCTTGTTTTGAATAGAACAACAAACTTTCTTAGTGTCTGTGAAATTTGGTGCAAACTTATGTAGTAAAAGATACGATACAAATGATCTAAAAACACGTTATTTGAACTCCTCAAAGCGTTAAAATCTTGTTTTGAATCGAACAACAAACTTTCTTACTGTTTGTGAAATTTGGTGAAAAGTTATGTAGTAAAAGATACGATACAAATGATCTAAAAACACGTTATTTGAACTCCTCAAAGCGTTAAAATCTTGTTTTGAATCGAAAAACAAACCTTCTTACTGTTTGAAAATTTTGGCGAAAAGTTATGTAGTAATAGATACGATACAAATGATCTAAAAACAGGTTATTTGAACTCCTCGAAGCGTTAAAATCTTGTTTTGAATCGAAAAACAAACTTTCTTAGTGTTTGTGAAATTTGGTGAAAAGTTATGTAGTAAAAGATACGATACAAATGATCTAAAAACACGTTATTTGAACTCAAAGCGTTAAAATCTTGTTTTGAATCGAAAAACAAACTTTCTTAGTGTATGTGAAATTTGGTGAAAAGTTATGTAGTAAAAGATACGATACAAATGATCTAAAAACACGTTGTTTGATCTCCTCAAAGCGTTAAAAGCTTGTTTTGAATCGAAAAACAAACTTTATTAGTGTTTGTGAAATTTGGTGAAAAGTTATGCAGTAAAAGATACGATACAAATGATCTAAAAACAGGTTATTTGAGCTCCTCAAAGCGTTAAAAGCTTGTTTTCAATCGAAAAACAAACTTTCTTATTGTTTGTGAAATTTGGTGAAAAGTTATGTAGTAAAAGATACGATACAAATGATCTAAAAACACGTTATTTGAACTCCTCAAAGCAATAAAATCTTGTTTTGAATCGAAAAACAAATTTCTTTGTGTATGTCAAATTTGGTGAAAAGTTATGTAGTAAATGATACGATACAAATGATCTAAAAACATGTTATTTGAGCTCTTCAATGCGTTAAAAAGTTGTTTTGAATCGAAAAACAAACTTTCTTAGTGTTTGTGAAATTTGGTGAAAAGTTACGTAGTAAATGATACGATACAAATGATCTAAAAACATGTTATTTTAGCTCCTCAAAGCGTTAAAATCTTGTTTTGAATAGAACAACAAACTTTCTTAGTGTCTGTGAAATTTGGTGCAAACTTATGTAGTAAAAGATACGATACAAATGATCTAAAAACACGTTATTTGAACTCCTCAAAGCGTTAAAATCTTGTTTTGAATCGAACAACAAACTTTCTTAGTGTTTGTGAAATTTGGTGAAAAGTTATGTAGTAAAAGATACGATACAAATGTTCTGAAAACAGGTTATCTGAACTCCTCGAAGCGTTAAAATCTTGTTTTGAATCGAAAAACAAACTTTCTTAGTGTTTGTGAAATTTGTGGAAAAGTTATGTAGTAAAAGATACGATACAAATGAACTAAAAACACGTTATTTGAACTCCTCGAAGCGTTTAAATCTTGTTTTGAATCGAAAAACAAACTTTCTTAGTGTTTCTAAAATTTGGTGGCAAGTTATGTAGTAAAAGATACGATACAAATGATCTAAAATCAGGTTATTTGAACAACTTAAAGCGTTAAAATCTTGTTTTGAATCGAACAACAAACTTTCTTAGTGTATATGAAATTTGGTGAAAAGTTATGTAGTAAAAGATACGATACAAATGATCTAAAAACACGTTATTTGATCTCCTCAAAGCGTTAAAAGCTTGTTTTGAATCGAAAAACAAACTTTCTTAGTGTTTGTGAAATTTGGTGAAAAGTTACGTAGTAAAAGATACGATACAAATGATCTAAGAACACGTTATTTGAACTCCTCAAAGTGTTTAAATCTTGTTTTGAATCGAAAAACAAACCTTCTTACTGTTTGAAAATTTTGGCGAAAAGTTATGTAGTAATAGATACGATACAAATGATCTAAAAACACGTTATTTGAACTCCTCAAAGCGTTAAAATCTTGTTTTGAATCGAAAAACAAACTTTCTTAGTGTTTGTGAAATTTGGGGAAAAGTTATGTTGTAAAAGATACGATACAAATGATCTAAAAACACGTTATTTGATCTCCTCGAAGCGTTAAAATCTTGTTTTGAATCGAAAAACAAACTTTCTTAGTGTATGTGAAATTTGGTGAAAAGTTATGTAGTAAAAGATACAATACAAATGATCTAAAAAAACGTTATTTGAGCTCCTCAAAGCGTTAAAAGCATGTTTTGAATCGAACAACAAACTATCTTAGTGTTTGTGAAATTTGGTGAAAAGTTACGTAGTAAAAGATACGATACAAATGATCTAAGAACAAGTTATTTGAACTCATCAAAGTGTTTAAATCTTGTTTTGAATCGAAAAACAAACTTTCTTAGTGTTTGCAAATTTTGGTAAAAAGTTATGTAGTAAAAGATACGATACAAATGATCTAAAAACAGGTTATTTGAACTCCTCAAAGCGTTAAAATCTTGTTTTGAATCGAAAAACAAATTTCTTAGTGTATGTCAAATTTGGTGAAAAGTTATGTAGTAAATGATACGATACAAATGATCTAAAAACATGTTATTTGAGCTCCTCAATGCGTTAAAAAGTTGTTTTGAATCGAAAAACAAACTTTCTTAGTGTTTGTGAAATTTGGTGAAAAGTTACGTAGTAAATGATACAATACAAATGATCTAAAAACATGTTATTTGAGCTCCTCAAAGCGTTAAAATCTTGTTTTGAATAGAACAACAAACTTTCTTAGTGTCTGTGAAATTTGGTGCAAACTTATGTAGTAAAAGATACGATACAAATGATCTAAAAACACGTTATTTGAACTCCTCAAAGCGTTAAAATCTTGTTTTGAATCGAACAACAAACTTTCTTACTGTTTGTGAAATTTGGTGAAAAGTTATGTAGTAAAAGATACGATACAAATGATCTAAAAACACGTTATTTGAACTCCTCAAAGCGTTAAAATCTTGTTTTGAATCGAAAAACAAACCTTCTTACTGTTTGAAAATTTTGGCGAAAAGTTATGTAGTAATAGATACGATACAAATGATCTAAAAACAGGTTATTTGAACTCCTCGAAGCGTTAAAATCTTGTTTTGAATCGAAAAACAAACTTTCTTAGTGTTTGTGAAATTTGGTGAAAAGTTATGTAGTAAAAGATACGATACAAATGATCTAAAAACACGTTATTTGAACTCCTCAAAGCGTTAAAATCTTGTTTTGAATCGAAAAACAAACTTTCTTAGTGTATGTGAAATTTGGTGAAAAGTTATGTAGTAAAAGATACGATACAAATGATCTAAAAACACGTTATTTGATCTCCTCAAAGCGTTAAAAGCTTGTTTTGAATCGAAAAACAAACTTTATTAGTGTTTGTGAAATTTGGTGAAAAGTTATGCAGTAAAAGATACGATACAAATGATCTAAAAACAGGTTATTTGAGCTCCTCAAAGCGTTAAAAGCTTGTTTTGAATCGAAAAACAAACTTTCTTATTGTTTGTGAAATTTGGTGAAAAGTTATGTAGTAAAAGATACGATACAAATGATCTAAAAACACGTTATTTGAACTCCTCAAAGCAATAAAATCTTGTTTTGAATCGAAAAACAAATTTCTTTGTGTATGTCAAATTTGGTGAAAAGTTATGTAGTAAATGATACGATACAAATGATCTAAAAACATGTTATTTGAGCTCCTCAATGCGTTAAAAAGTTGTTTTGAATCGAAAAACAAACTTTCTTAATGTTTGTGAAATTTGGTGAAAAGTTACGTAGTAAATGATACGATACAAATGATCTAAAAACATGTTATTTGAGCTCCTCAAAGCGTTAAAATCTTGTTTTGAATAGAACAACAAACTTTCTTAGTGTCTGTGAAATTTGGTGCAAACTTATGTAGTAAAAGATACGATACAAATGATCTAAAAACACGTTATTTGAACTCCTCAAAGCGTTAAAATCTTGTTTTGATCCAACAACAAACATTCTTAGTGTTTGTGAAATTTGGTGAAAAGTTATGTAGTAAAAGATACGATACAAATGTTCTGAAAACAGGTTATTTGAACTCCTCAAAGCGTTAAAATCTTGTTTTGAATCGAAAAACAAACTTTCTTAGTGTTTGTGAAATTTGTGGAAAAGTTATGTAGTAAAAGATACGATACAAATGAACTAAAAACACGTTATTTGAACTCCTCGAAGCGTTTAAATCTTGTTTTGAATCGAAAAACAAACTTTCTTAGTGTTTCTAAAATTTGGTGACAAGTTATGTAGTAAAAGATACGATACAAATGATCTAAAAACAGGTTATTTGAACAACTTAAAGCGTTAAAATCTTGTTTTGAATCGAACAACAAACTTTCTTAGTGTATGTGAAATTTGGTGAAAAGTTATGTAGTAAAAGATACGATACAAATTATCTAAAAACACGTTATTTGATCTCCTCAAAGCGTTAAAAGCTTGTTTTGAATCGAAAAACAAACTTTCTTAGTGTTTGTGAAATTTGGTGAAAAGTTACGTAGTAAAAGATACGATACAAATGATCTAAGAACACGTTATTTGAACTCCTCAAAGTGTTTAAATCTTGTTTTGAATCGAAAAACAAACCTTCTTACTGTTTGAAAATTTTGGCGAAAATTTATGTAGTAATAGATACGATACAAATGATCTAAAAACAGGTTATTTGAACTCCTCAAAGCGTTAAAATCTTGTTTTGAATCGAAAAACAAACTTTCTTAGTGTTTGTGAAATTTGGTGAAAACTTATGTAGTAAAAGATACGATACAAATGATCTAAAAACACATTATTTGAACTCCTCAAAGCGTTAAAATCTTGTTTTGAATCGAACAACAAATTTTCTTAGTGTTTGTGAAATTTGGTGAAAAGTTATGTAGTAAAAGATACGATACAAATGTTCCGAGAACAGGTTATTTGAACTCCTCAAAGCGTTAAAATCTTGATTTGAATCGAAAAACAAACTTTCTTAGTGTTTGTGAAATTTGGGAAAAGTTATGTTGTAAAAGATACGATACAAATGATCTAAAAACACGTTATTTGATCTCCTCGAAGCGTTAAAATCTTGTTTTGAATCGAAAAACAAACCTTCTTACTGTTTGAACATTTTGGTGAAAAGTTATGTAGTAAAAGATACGATACAAATGATCTAAAAACAAATTATTTGAACTCCTCAAAGCGTTAAAATCTTGTTTTGAATCGAAAAACAAACCTTCTTACTGTTTGAACATTTTGGTGAAAAGTTATGTAGTAAAAGATACGATACAAATGATCTAAAAACAGGTTATTTGAACTCCTCAAAGCGTTAAAATCTTGTTTTGAATCGAACAACAAACTATCTTAGTGTTTGTGAAATTTGGTGAAAAGTTACGTAGTAAAAGATACGATACAAATGATCTAAGAACACGTTATTTGAACTCCTCAAAGCGTGAAAATCTTGTTTTGAATCGAAAAACAAACTTTCTTAGTGTATGTGAAATTTGGTGAAACATTATGTAGTAAAAGATACAATACAAATGATCTAAAAATACGTTATTTGAACTCGTCAAAGCGTTAAAATCTTGTTTTGAATCGAACAACAAACTTTCTTAGTGTATGTAAAATTTGGTCAAAAGTTATGTAATAAAAGATATGATACAAATGATCTAAAAACACGTTATTTGAACTCCTCAAAGCGTTAAAATCTTGTTTTGAATCGAAAAACAAACTTTCTTAGTGTATGTGAAATTTGGTGAAAAGTTATGTAGTAAAAGATACGATACAAATGATCTAAAAACACGTTATTTGATCTCCTCAAAGCGTTAAAAGCTTGTTTTGAATCGAAAAACAAACTTTATTAGTGTTTGTGAAATTTGGTGAAAAGTTATGCAGTAAAAGATACGATGCAAATGATCTAAAAACAGGTTATTTGAGCTCCTCAAAGCGTTAAAAGCTTGTTTTGAATCGAAAAACAAACTTTCTTATTGTTTGTGAAATTTGGTGAAAAGTTATGTAGTAAAAGATACGATACAAATGATCTAAAAACACGTTATTTGAACTCCTCAAAGCAATAAAATCTTGTTTTGAATCGAAAAACAAATTTCTTAGTGTATGTCAAATTTGGTGAAAAGTTATGTAGTAAATGATACGATACAAATGATCTAAAAACATGTTATTTGAGCTCCTCAATGCGTTAAAAAGTTGTTTTGAATCGAAAAACAAACTTTCTTAGTGTTTGTGAAATTTGGTGAAAAGTTACGTAGTAAAAGATACGATACAAATGATCTAAGAACACGTTATTTGAACTCCTCAAAGTGTTTAAATCTTGTTTTGAATCGAAAAACAAACCTTCTTACTGTTTGAAAATTTTGGCGAAAATTTATGTAGTAATAGATACGATACAAATGATCTAAAAACAGGTTATTTGAACTCCTCAAAGCGTTAAAATCTTGTTTTGAATCGAAAAACAAACTTTCTTAGTGTTTGTGAAATTTGGTGAAAACTTATGTAGTAAAAGATACGATACAAATGATCTAAAAACACATTATTTGAACTCCTCAAAGCGTTAAAATCTTGTTTTGAATCGAACAACAAATTTTCTTAGTGTTTGTGAAATTTGGTGAAAAGTTATGTAGTAAAAGATACGATACAAATGTTCCGAGAACAGGTTATTTGAACTCCTCAAAGCGTTAAAATCTTGATTTGAATCGAAAAACAAACTTTCTTAGTGTTTGTGAAATTTGGGAAAAGTTATGTTGTAAAAGATACGATACAAATGATCTAAAAACACGTTATTTGATCTCCTCGAAGCGTTAAAATCTTGTTTTGAATCGAAAAACAAACCTTCTTACTGTTTGAACATTTTGGTGAAAATTTATGTAGTAAAAGATACGATACAAATGATCTAAAAACAAATTATTTGAACTCCTCAAAGCGTTAAAATCTTGTTTTGAATCGAAAAACAAACCTTCTTACTGTTTGAACATTTTGGTGAAAAGTTATGTAGTAAAAGATACGATACAAATGATCTAAAAACAGGTTATTTGAACTCCTCAAAGCGTTAAAATCTTGTTTTGAATCGAACAACAAACTATCTTAGTGTTTGTGAAATTTGGTGAAAAGTTACGTAGTAAAAGATACGATACAAATGATCTAAGAACACGTTATTTGAACTCCTCAAAGCGTGAAAATCTTGTTTTGAATCGAAAAACAAACTTTCTTAGTGTATGTGAAATTTGGTGAAACGTTATGTAGTAAAAGATACAATACAAATGATCTAAAAATACGTTATTTGAACTCGTCAAAGCGTTAAAATCTTGTTTTGAATCGAACAACAAACTTTCTTAGTGTATGTAAAATTTGGTCAAAAGTTATGTAATAAAAGATACGATACAAATGATCTAAAAACACGTTATTTGAACTCCTCAAAGCGTTAAAATCTTGTTTTGAATCGAAAAACAAACTTTCTTAGTGTATGTGAAATTTGGTGAAAAGTTATGTAGTAAAAGATACGATACAAATGATCTAAAAACACGTTATTTGATCTCCTCAAAGCGTTAAAAGCTTGTTTTGAATCGAAAAACAAACTTTATTAGTGTTTGTGAAATTTGGTGAAAAGTTATGCAGTAAAAGATACGATGCAAATGATCTAAAAACAGGTTATTTGAGCTCCTCAAAGCGTTAAAAGCTTGTTTTGAATCGAAAAACAAACTTTCTTATTGTTTGTGAAATTTGGTGAAAAGTTATGTAGTAAAAGATACGATACAAATGATCTAAAAACACGTTATTTGAACTCCTCAAAGCAATAAAATCTTGTTTTGAATCGAAAAACAAATTTCTTAGTGTATGTCAAATTTGGTGAAAAGTTATGTAGTAAATGATACGATACAAATGATCTAAAAACATGTTATTTGAGCTCCTCAATGCGTTAAAAAGTTGTTTTGAATCGAAAAACAAACTTTCTTAGTGTTTGTGAAATTTGGTGAAAAGTTACGTAGTAAATGATACGATACAAATGATCTAAAAACATGTTATTTTAGCTCCTCAAAGCGTTAAAATCTTGTTTTGAATAGAACAACAAACTTTCTTAGTGTCTGTGAAATTTGGTGCAAACTTATGTAGTAAAAGATACGATACAAATGATCTAAAAACACGTTATTTGAACTCCTCAAAGCGTTAAAATCTTGTTTTGAATCGAACAACAAACTTTCTTAGTGTTTGTGAAATTTGGTGAAAAGTTATGTAGTAAAAGATACGATACAAATGTTCTGAAAACAGGTTATCTGAACTCCTCGAAGCGTTAAAATCTTGTTTTGAATCGAAAAACAAACTTTCTTAGTGTTTGTGAAATTTGTGGAAAAGTTATGTAGTAAAAGATACGATACAAATGAACTAAAAACACGTTATTTGAACTCCTCGAAGCGTTTAAATCTTGTTTTGAATCGAAAAACAAACTTTCTTAGTGTTTCTAAAATTTGGTGGCAAGTTATGTAGTAAAAGATACGATACAAATGATCTAAAATCAGGTTATTTGAACAACTTAAAGCGTTAAAATCTTGTTTTGAATCGAACAACAAACTTTCTTAGTGTATATGAAATTTGGTGAAAAGTTATGTAGTAAAAGATACGATACAAATGATCTAAAAACACGTTATTTGATCTCCTCAAAGCGTTAAAAGCTTGTTTTGAATCGAAAAACAAACTTTCTTAGTGTTTGTGAAATTTGGTGAAAAGTTACGTAGTAAAAGATACGATACAAATGATCTAAGAACACGTTATTTGAACTCCTCAAAGTGTTTAAATCTTGTTTTGAATCGAAAAACAAACCTTCTTACTGTTTGAAAATTTTGGCGAAAAGTTATGTAGTAATAGATACGATACAAATGATCTAAAAACACGTTATTTGAACTCCTCAAAGCGTTAAAATCTTGTTTTGAATCGAAAAACAAACTTTCTTAGTGTTTGTGAAATTTGGGGAAAAGTTATGTTGTAAAAGATACGATACAAATGATCTAAAAACACGTTATTTGATCTCCTCGAAGCGTTAAAATCTTGTTTTGAATCGAAAAACAAACTTTCTTAGTGTATGTGAAATTTGGTGAAAAGTTATGTAGTAAAAGATACAATACAAATGATCTAAAAAAACGTTATTTGAGCTCCTCAAAGCGTTAAAAGCATGTTTTGAATCGAACAACAAACTATCTTAGTGTTTGTGAAATTTGGTGAAAAGTTACGTAGTAAAAGATACGATACAAATGATCTAAGAACAAGTTATTTGAACTCATCAAAGTGTTTAAATCTTGTTTTGAATCGAAAAACAAACTTTCTTAGTGTTTGCAAATTTTGGTAAAAAGTTATGTAGTAAAAGATACGATACAAATGATCTAAAAACAGGTTATTTGAACTCCTCAAAGCGTTAAAATCTTGTTTTGAATCGAAAAACAAATTTCTTAGTGTATGTCAAATTTGGTGAAAAGTTATGTAGTAAATGATACGATACAAATGATCTAAAAACATGTTATTTGAGCTCCTCAATGCGTTAAAAAGTTGTTTTGAATCGAAAAACAAACTTTCTTAGTGTTTGTGAAATTTGGTGAAAAGTTACGTAGTAAATGATACAATACAAATGATCTAAAAACATGTTATTTGAGCTCCTCAAAGCGTTAAAATCTTGTTTTGAATAGAACAACAAACTTTCTTAGTGTCTGTGAAATTTGGTGCAAACTTATGTAGTAAAAGATACGATACAAATGATCTAAAAACACGTTATTTGAACTCCTCAAAGCGTTAAAATCTTGTTTTGAATCGAACAACAAACTTTCTTACTGTTTGTGAAATTTGGTGAAAAGTTATGTAGTAAAAGATACGATACAAATGATCTAAAAACACGTTATTTGAACTCCTCAAAGCGTTAAAATCTTGTTTTGAATCGAAAAACAAACCTTCTTACTGTTTGAAAATTTTGGCGAAAAGTTATGTAGTAATAGATACGATACAAATGATCTAAAAACAGGTTATTTGAACTCCTCGAAGCGTTAAAATCTTGTTTTGAATCGAAAAACAAACTTTCTTAGTGTTTGTGAAATTTGGTGAAAAGTTATGTAGTAAAAGATACGATACAAATGATCTAAAAACACGTTATTTGAACTCCTCAAAGCGTTAAAATCTTGTTTTGAATCGAAAAACAAACTTTCTTAGTGTATGTGAAATTTGGTGAAAAGTTATGTAGTAAAAGATACGATACAAATGATCTAAAAACACGTTATTTGATCTCCTCAAAGCGTTAAAAGCTTGTTTTGAATCGAAAAACAAACTTTATTAGTGTTTGTGAAATTTGGTGAAAAGTTATGCAGTAAAAGATACGATACAAATGATCTAAAAACAGGTTATTTGAGCTCCTCAAAGCGTTAAAAGCTTGTTTTGAATCGAAAAACAAACTTTCTTATTGTTTGTGAAATTTGGTGAAAAGTTATGTAGTAAAAGATACGATACAAATGATATAAAAACACGTTATTTGAACTCCTCAAAGCAATAAAATCTTGTTTTGAATCGAAAAACAAATTTCTTTGTGTATGTCAAATTTGGTGAAAAGTTATGTAGTAAATGATACGATACAAATGATCTAAAAACATGTTATTTGAGCTCCTCAATGCGTTAAAAAGTTGTTTTGAATCGAAAAACAAACTTTCTTAATGTTTGTGAAATTTGGTGAAAAGTTACGTAGTAAATGATACGATACAAATGATCTAAAAACATGTTATTTGAGCTCCTCAAAGCGTTAAAATCTTGTTTTGAATAGAACAACAAACTTTCTTAGTGTCTGTGAAATTTGGTGCAAACTTATGTAGTAAAAGATACGATACAAATGATCTAAAAACACGTTATTTGAACTCCTCAAAGCGTTAAAATCTTGTTTTGAATCGAACAACAAACATTCTTAGTGTTTGTGAAATTTGGTGAAAAGTTATGTAGTAAAAGATACGATACAAATGTTCTGAAAACAGGTTATTTGAACTCCTCAAAGCGTTAAAATCTTGTTTTGAATCGAAAAACAAACTTTCTTAGTGTTTGTGAAATTTGTGGAAAAGTTATGTAGTAAAAGATACGATACAAATGAACTAAAAACACGTTATTTGAACTCCTCGAAGCGTTTAAATCTTGTTTTGAATCGAAAAACAAACTTTCTTAGTGTTTCTAAAATTTGGTGACAAGTTATGTAGTAAAAGATACGATACAAATGATCTAAAAACAGGTTATTTGAACAACTTAAAGCGTTAAAATCTTGTTTTGAATCGAACAACAAACTTTCTTAGTGTATGTGAAATTTGGTGAAAAGTTATGTAGTAAAAGATACGATACAAATTATCTAAAAACACGTTATTTGATCTCCTCAAAGCGTTAAAAGCTTGTTTTGAATCGAAAAACAAACTTTCTTAGTGTTTGTGAAATTTGGTGAAAAGTTACGTAGTAAAAGATACGATACAAATGATCTAAGAACACGTTATTTGAACTCCTCAAAGTGTTTAAATCTTGTTTTGAATCGAAAAACAAACCTTCTTACTGTTTGAAAATTTTGGCGAAAATTTATGTAGTAATAGATACGATACAAATGATCTAAGAACACGTTATTTGAACTCCTCAAAGCGTGAAAATCTTGTTTTGAATCGAAAAACAAACTTTCTTAGTGTATGTGAAATTTGGTGAAACGTTATGTAGTAAAAGATACAATACAAATGATCTAAAAATACGTTATTTGAACTCGTCAAAGCGTTAAAATCTTGTTTTGAATCGAACAACAAACTTTCTTAGTGTATGTAAAATTTGGTCAAAAGTTATGTAATAAAAGATACGATACAAATGATCTAAAAACACGTTATTTGAACTCCTCAAAGCGTTAAAATCTTGTTTTGAATCGAAAAACAAACTTTCTTAGTGTATGTGAAATTTGGTGAAAAGTTATGTAGTAAAAGATACGATACAAATGATCTAAAAACACGTTATTTGATCTCCTCAAAGCGTTAAAAGCTTGTTTTGAATCGAAAAACAAACTTTATTAGTGTTTGTGAAATTTGGTGAAAAGTTATGCAGTAAAAGATACGATGCAAATGATCTAAAAACAGGTTATTTGAGCTCCTCAAAGCGTTAAAAGCTTGTTTTGAATCGAAAAACAAACTTTCTTATTGTTTGTGAAATTTGGTGAAAAGTTATGTAGTAAAAGATACGATACAAATGATCTAAAAACACGTTATTTGAACTCCTCAAAGCAATAAAATCTTGTTTTGAATCGAAAAACAAATTTCTTAGTGTATGTCAAATTTGGTGAAAAGTTATGTAGTAAATGATACGATACAAATGATCTAAAAACATGTTATTTGAGCTCCTCAATGCGTTAAAAAGTTGTTTTGAATCGAAAAACAAACTTTCTTAGTGTTTGTGAAATTTGGTGAAAAGTTACGTAGTAAATGATACGATACAAATGATCTAAAAACATGTTATTTTAGCTCCTCAAAGCGTTAAAATCTTGTTTTGAATAGAACAACAAACTTTCTTAGTGTCTGTGAAATTTGGTGCAAACTTATGTAGTAAAAGATACGATACAAATGATCTAAAAACACGTTATTTGAACTCCTCAAAGCGTTAAAATCTTGTTTTGAATCGAACAACAAACTTTCTTAGTGTTTGTGAAATTTGGTGAAAAGTTATGTAGTAAAAGATACGATACAAATGTTCTGAAAACAGGTTATCTGAACTCCTCGAAGCGTTAAAATCTTGTTTTGAATCGAAAAACAAACTTTCTTAGTGTTTGTGAAATTTGTGGAAAAGTTATGTAGTAAAAGATACGATACAAATGAACTAAAAACACGTTATTTGAACTCCTCGAAGCGTTTAAATCTTGTTTTGAATCGAAAAACAAACTTTCTTAGTGTTTCTAAAATTTGGTGGCAAGTTATGTAGTAAAAGATACGATACAAATGATCTAAAATCAGGTTATTTGAACAACTTAAAGCGTTAAAATCTTGTTTTGAATCGAACAACAAACTTTCTTAGTGTATATGAAATTTGGTGAAAAGTTATGTAGTAAAAGATACGATACAAATGATCTAAAAACACGTTATTTGATCTCCTCAAAGCGTTAAAAGCTTGTTTTGAATCGAAAAACAAACTTTCTTAGTGTTTGTGAAATTTGGTGAAAAGTTACGTAGTAAAAGATACGATACAAATGATCTAAGAACACGTTATTTGAACTCCTCAAAGTGTTTAAATCTTGTTTTGAATCGAAAAACAAACCTTCTTACTGTTTGAAAATTTTGGCGAAAAGTTATGTAGTAATAGATACGATACAAATGATCTAAAAACACGTTATTTGAACTCCTCAAAGCGTTAAAATCTTGTTTTGAATCGAAAAACAAACTTTCTTAGTGTTTGTGAAATTTGGGGAAAAGTTATGTTGTAAAAGATACGATACAAATGATCTAAAAACACGTTATTTGATCTCCTCGAAGCGTTAAAATCTTGTTTTGAATCGAAAAACAAACTTTCTTAGTGTATGTGAAATTTGGTGAAAAGTTATGTAGTAAAAGATACAATACAAATGATCTAAAAAAACGTTATTTGAGCTCCTCAAAGCGTTAAAAGCATGTTTTGAATCGAACAACAAACTATCTTAGTGTTTGTGAAATTTGGTGAAAAGTTACGTAGTAAAAGATACGATACAAATGATCTAAGAACAAGTTATTTGAACTCATCAAAGTGTTTAAATCTTGTTTTGAATCGAAAAACAAACTTTCTTAGTGTTTGCAAATTTTGGTAAAAAGTTATGTAGTAAAAGATACGATACAAATGATCTAAAAACAGGTTATTTGAACTCCTCAAAGCGTTAAAATCTTGTTTTGAATCGAAAAACAAATTTCTTAGTGTATGTCAAATTTGGTGAAAAGTTATGTAGTAAATGATACGATACAAATGATCTAAAAACATGTTATTTGAGCTCCTCAATGCGTTAAAAAGTTGTTTTGAATCGAAAAACAAACTTTCTTAGTGTTTGTGAAATTTGGTGAAAAGTTACGTAGTAAATGATACAATACAAATGATCTAAAAACATGTTATTTGAGCTCCTCAAAGCGTTAAAATCTTGTTTTGAATAGAACAACAAACTTTCTTAGTGTCTGTGAAATTTGGTGCAAACTTATGTAGTAAAAGATACGATACAAATGATCTAAAAACACGTTATTTGAACTCCTCAAAGCGTTAAAATCTTGTTTTGAATCGAACAACAAACTTTCTTACTGTTTGTGAAATTTGGTGAAAAGTTATGTAGTAAAAGATACGATACAAATGATCTAAAAACACGTTATTTGAACTCCTCAAAGCGTTAAAATCTTGTTTTGAATCGAAAAACAAACCTTCTTACTGTTTGAAAATTTTGGCGAAAAGTTATGTAGTAATAGATACGATACAAATGATCTAAAAACAGGTTATTTGAACTCCTCGAAGCGTTAAAATCTTGTTTTGAATCGAAAAACAAACTTTCTTAGTGTTTGTGAAATTTGGTGAAAAGTTATGTAGTAAAAGATACGATACAAATGATCTAAAAACACGTTATTTGAACTCCTCAAAGCGTTAAATTCTTGTTTTGAATCGAAAAACAAACTTTCTTAGTGTATGTGAAATTTGGTGAAAAGTTATGTAGTAAAAGATACGATACAAATGATCTAAAAACACGTTATTTGATCTCCTCAAAGCGTTAAAAGCTTGTTTTGAATCGAAAAACAAACTTTATTAGTGTTTGTGAAATTTGGTGAAAAGTTATGCAGTAAAAGATACGATACAAATGATCTAAAAACAGGTTATTTGAGCTCCTCAAAGCGTTAAAAGCTTGTTTTGAATCGAAAAACAAACTTTCTTATTGTTTGTGAAATTTGGTGAAAAGTTATGTAGTAAAAGATACGATACAAATGATATAAAAACACGTTATTTGAACTCCTCAAAGCAATAAAATCTTGTTTTGAATCGAAAAACAAATTTCTTTGTGTATGTCAAATTTGGTGAAAAGTTATGTAGTAAATGATACGATACAAATGATCTAAAAACATGTTATTTGAGCTCCTCAATGCGTTAAAAAGTTGTTTTGAATCGAAAAACAAACTTTCTTAATGTTTGTGAAATTTGGTGAAAAGTTACGTAGTAAATGATACGATACAAATGATCTAAAAACATGTTATTTGAGCTCCTCAAAGCGTTAAAATCTTGTTTTGAATAGAACAACAAACTTTCTTAGTGTCTGTGAAATTTGGTGCAAACTTATGTAGTAAAAGATACGATACAAATGATCTAAAAACACGTTATTTGAACTCCTCAAAGCGTTAAAATCTTGTTTTGAATCGAACAACAAACATTCTTAGTGTTTGTGAAATTTGGTGAAAAGTTATGTAGTAAAAGATACGATACAAATGTTCTGAAAACAGGTTATTTGAACTCCTCAAAGCGTTAAAATCTTGTTTTGAATCGAAAAACAAACTTTCTTAGTGTTTGTGAAATTTGTGGAAAAGTTATGTAGTAAAAGATACGATACAAATGAACTAAAAACACGTTATTTGAACTCCTCGAAGCGTTTAAATCTTGTTTTGAATCGAAAAACAAACTTTCTTAGTGTTTCTAAAATTTGGTGACAAGTTATGTAGTAAAAGATACGATACAAATGATCTAAAAACAGGTTATTTGAACAACTTAAAGCGTTAAAATCTTGTTTTGAATCGAACAACAAACTTTCTTAGTGTATGTGAAATTTGGTGAAAAGTTATGTAGTAAAAGATACGATACAAATTATCTAAAAACACGTTATTTGATCTCCTCAAAGCGTTAAAAGCTTGTTTTGAATCGAAAAACAAACTTTCTTAGTGTTTGTGAAATTTGGTGAAAAGTTACGTAGTAAAAGATACGATACAAATGATCTAAGAACACGTTATTTGAACTCCTCAAAGTGTTTAAATCTTGTTTTGAATCGAAAAACAAACCTTCTTACTGTTTGAAAATTTTGGCGAAAATTTATGTAGTAATAGATACGATACAAATGATCTAAAAACAGGTTATTTGAACTCCTCAAAGCGTTAAAATCTTGTTTTGAATCGAAAAACAAACTTTCTTAGTGTTTGTGAAATTTGGTGAAAACTTATGTAGTAAAAGATACGATACAAATGATCTAAAAACACATTATTTGAACTCCTCAAAGCGTTAAAATCTTGTTTTGAATCGAACAACAAATTTTCTTAGTGTTTGTGAAATTTGGTGAAAAGTTATGTAGTAAAAGATACGATACAAATGTTCCGAGAACAGGTTATTTGAACTCCTCAAAGCGTTAAAATCTTGATTTGAATCGAAAAACAAACTTTCTTAGTGTTTGTGAAATTTGGGAAAAGTTATGTTGTAAAAGATACGATACAAATGATCTAAAAACACGTTATTTGATCTCCTCGAAGCGTTAAAATCTTGTTTTGAATCGAAAAACAAACCTTCTTACTGTTTGAACATTTTGGTGAAAAGTTATGTAGTAAAAGATACGATACAAATGATCTAAAAACAAATTATTTGAACTCCTCAAAGCGTTAAAATCTTGTTTTGAATCGAAAAACAAACCTTCTTACTGTTTGAACATTTTGGTGAAAAGTTATGTAGTAAAAGATACGATACAAATGATCTAAAAACAGGTTATTTGAACTCCTCAAAGCGTTAAAATCTTGTTTTGAATCGAACAACAAACTATCTTAGTGTTTGTGAAATTTGGTGAAAAGTTACGTAGTAAAAGATACGATACAAATGATCTAAGAACACGTTATTTGAACTCCTCAAAGCGTGAAAATCTTGTTTTGAATCGAAAAACAAACTTTCTTAGTGTATGTGAAATTTGGTGAAACGTTATGTAGTAAAAGATAAAATACAAATGATCTAAAAATACGTAATTTGAACTCGTCAAAGCGTTAAAATCTTGTTTTGAATCGAACAACAAACTTTCTTAGTGTATGTAAAATTTGGTCAAAAGTTATGTAATTAAAGATACGATACAAATGATCTAAAAACACGTTATTTGAACTCCTCAAAGCGTTAAAATCTTGTTTTGAATCGAAAAACAAACTTTCTTAGTGTATGTGAAATTTGGTGAAAAGTTATGTAGTAAAAGATACGATACAAATGATCTAAAAACACGTTATTTGATCTCCTCAAAGCGTTAAAAGCTTGTTTTGAATCGAAAAACAAACTTTATTAGTGTTTGTGAAATTTGGTGAAAAGTTATGCAGTAAAAGATACGATGCAAATGATCTAAAAACAGGTTATTTGAGCTCCTCAAAGCGTTAAAAGCTTGTTTTGAATCGAAAAACAAACTTTCTTATTGTTTGTGAAATTTGGTGAAAAGTTATGTAGTAAAAGATACGATACAAATGATCTAAAAACACGTTATTTGAACTCCTGAAAGCAATAAAATCTTGTTTTGAATCGAAAAACAAATTTCTTAGTGTATGTCAAATTTGGTGAAAAGTTATGTAGTAAATGATACGATACAAATGATCTAAAAACATGTTATTTGAGCTCCTCAATGCGTTAAAAAGTTGTTTTGAATCGAAAAACAAACTTTCTTAGTGTTTGTGAAATTTGGTGAAAAGTTACGTAGTAAAAGATACGATACAAATGATCTAAGAACACGTTATTTGAACTCCTCAAAGTGTTTAAATCTTGTTTTGAATCGAAAAACAAACCTTCTTACTGTTTGAAAATTTTGGCGAAAATTTATGTAGTAATAGATACGATACAAATGATCTAAAAACAGGTTATTTGAACTCCTCAAAGCGTTAAAATCTTGTTTTGAATCGAAAAACAAACTTTCTTAGTGTTTGTGAAATTTGGTGAAAACTTATGTAGTAAAAGATACGATACAAATGATCTAAAAACACATTATTTGAACTCCTCAAAGCGTTAAAATCTTGTTTTGAATCGAACAACAAATTTTCTTAGTGTTTGTGAAATTTGGTGAAAAGTTATGTAGTAAAAGATACGATACAAATGTTCCGAGAACAGGTTATTTGAACTCCTCAAAGCGTTAAAATCTTGATTTGAATCGAAAAACAAACTTTCTTAGTGTTTGTGAAATTTGGGAAAAGTTATGTTGTAAAAGATACGATACAAATGATCTAAAAACACGTTATTTGATCTCCTCGAAGCGTTAAAATCTTGTTTTGAATCGAAAAACAAACCTTCTTACTGTTTGAACATTTTGGTGAAAAGTTATGTAGTAAAAGATACGATACAAATGATCTAAAAACAAATTATTTGAACTCCTCAAAGCGTTAAAATCTTGTTTTGAATCGAAAAACAAACCTTCTTACTGTTTGAACATTTTGGTGAAAAGTTATGTAGTAAAAGATACGATACAAATGATCTAAAAACAGGTTATTTGAACTCCTCAAAGCGTTAAAATCTTGTTTTGAATCGAACAACAAACTATCTTAGTGTTTGTGAAATTTGGTGAAAAGTTACGTAGTAAAAGATACGATACAAATGATCTAAGAACACGTTATTTGAACTCCTCAAAGCGTGAAAATCTTGTTTTGAATCGAAAAACAAACTTTCTTAGTGTATGTGAAATTTGGTGAAACGTTATGTAGTAAAAGATACAATACAAATGATCTAAAAATACGTTATTTGAACTCGTCAAAGCGTTAAAATCTTGTTTTGAATCGAACAACAAACTTTCTTAGTGTATGTAAAATTTGGTCAAAAGTTATGTAATTAAAGATACGATACAAATGATCTAAAAACACGTTATTTGAACTCCTCAAAGCGTTAAAATCTTGTTTTGAATCGAAAAACAAACTTTCTTAGTGTATGTGAAATTTTGTGAAAAGTTATGTAGTAAAAGATACGATACAAATGATCTAAAACCACGTTATTTGATCTCCTCAAAGCGTTAAAAGCTTGTTTTGAATCGAAAAACAAACTTTATTAGTGTTTGTGAAATTTGGTGAAAAGTTATGCAGTAAAAGATACGATGCAAATGATCTAAAAACAGGTTATTTGAGCTCCTCAAAGCGTTAAAAGCTTGTTTTGAATCGAAAAACAAACTTTCTTATTGTTTGTGAAATTTGGTGAAAAGTTATGTAGTAAAAGATACGATACAAATGATCTAAAAACACGTTATTTGAACTCCTCAAAGCAATAAAATCTTGTTTTGAATCGAAAAACAAATTTCTTAGTGTATGTCAAATTTGGTGAAAAGTTATGTAGTAAATGATACGATACAAATGATCTAAAAACATGTTATTTGAGCTCCTCAATGCGTTAAAAAGTTGTTTTGAATCGAAAAACAAACTTTCTTAGTGTTAGTGAAATTTGGTGAAAAGTTACGTAGTAAAAGATACGATACAAATGATCTAAGAACACGTTATTTGAACTCCTCAAAGTGTTTAAATCTTGTTTTGAATCGAAAAACAAACCTTCTTACTGTTTGAAAATTTTGGCGAAAATTTATGTAGTAATAGATACGATACAAATGATCTAAAAACAGGTTATTTGAACTCCTCAAAGCGTTAAAATCTTGTTTTGAATCGAAAAACAAACTTTCTTAGTGTTTGTGAAATTTGGTGAAAACTTATGTAGTAAAAGATACGATACAAATGATCTAAAAACACATTATTTGAACTCCTCAAAGCGTTAAAATCTTGTTTTGAATCGAACAACAAATTTTCTTAGTGTTTGTGAAATTTGGTGAAAAGTTATGTAGTAAAAGATACGATACAAATGTTCCGAGAACTGGTTATTTGAACTCCTCAAAGCGTTAAAATCTTGATTTGAATCGAAAAACAAACTTTCTTAGTGTTTGTGAAATTTGGGAAAAGTTATGTTGTAAAAGATACGATACAAATGATCTAAAAACACGTTATTTGATCTCCTCGAAGCGTTAAAATCTTGTTTTGAATCGAAAAACAAACCTTCTTACTGTTTGAACATTTTGGTGAAAATTTATGTAGTAAAAGATACGATACAAATGATCTAAAAACAAATTATTTGAACTCCTCAAAGCGTTAAAATCTTGTTTTGAATCGAAAAACAAACCTTCTTACTGTTTGAACATTTTGGTGAAAAGTTATGTAGTAAAAGATACGATACAAATGATCTAAAAACAGGTTATTTGAACTCCTCAAAGCGTTAAAATCTTGTTTTGAATCGAACAACAAACTATCTTAGTGTTTGTGAAATTTGGTGAAAAGTTACGTAGTAAAAGATACGATACAAATGATCTAAGAACACGTTATTTGAACTCCTCAAAGCGTGAAAATCTTGTTTTGAATCGAAAAACAAACTTTCTTAGTGTATGTGAAATTTGGTGAAACGTTATGTAGTAAAAGATACAATACAAATGATCTAAAAATACGTTATTTGAACTCGTCAAAGCGTTAAAATCTTGTTTTGAATCGAACAACAAACTTTCTTAGTGTATGTAAAATTTGGTCAAAAGTTATGTAATAAAAGATACGATACAAATGATCTAAAAACACGTTATTTGAACTCCTCAAAGCGTTAAAATCTTGTTTTGAATCGAAAAACAAACTTTCTTAGTGTATGTGAAATTTGGTGAAAAGTTATGTAGTAAAAGATACGATACAAATGATCTAAAAACACGTTATTTGATCTCCTCAAAGCGTTAAAAGCTTGTTTTGAATCGAAAAACAAACTTTATTAGTGTTTGTGAAATTTGGTGAAAAGTTATGCAGTAAAAGATACGATGCAAATGATCTAAAAACAGGTTATTTGAGCTCCTCAAAGCGTTAAAAGCTTGTTTTGAATCGAAAAACAAACTTTCTTATTGTTTGTGAAATTTGGTGAAAAGTTATGTAGTAAAAGATACGATACAAATGATCTAAAAACACGTTATTTGAACTCCTCAAAGCAATAAAATCTTGTTTTCAATCGAAAAACAAATTTCTTAGTGTATGTCAAATTTGGTGAAAAGTTATGTAGTAAATGATACGATACAAATGATCTAAAAACATGTTATTTGAGCTCCTCAATGCGTTAAAAAGTTGTTTTGAATCGAAAAACAAACTTTCTTAGTGTTTGTGAAATTTGGTGAAAAGTTACGTAGTAAATGATACGATACAAATGATCTAAAAACATGTTATTTGAGCTCCTCAAAGCGTTAAAATCTTGTTTTGAATAGAACAACAAACTTTCTTAGTGTCTGTGAAATTTGGTGCAAACTTATGTAGTAAAAGATACGATACAAATGATCTAAAAACACGTTATTTGAACTCCTCAAAGCGTTAAAATCTTGTTTTGAATCGAACAACAAACTTTCTTAGTGTTTGTGAAATTTGGTGCAAAGTTATGTAGTAAAAGATACGATACAAATGTTCTGAAAACAGGTTATTTGAACTCCTCGAAGCGTTAAAATCTTGTTTTGAATCGAAAAACAAACCTTCTTACTGTTTGAACATTTTGGTGAAAATTTATGTAGTAAAAGATACGATACAAATGATCTAAAAACAAATTATTTGAACTCCTCAAAGCGTTAAAATCTTGTTTTGAATCGAAAAACAAACCTTCTTACTGTTTGAACATTTTGGTGAAAAGTTATGTAGTAAAAGATACGATACAAATGATCTAAAAACAGGTTATTTGAACTCCTCAAAGCGTTAAAATCTTGTTTTGAATCGAACAACAAACTATCTTAGTGTTTGTGAAATTTGGTGAAAAGTTACGTAGTAAAAGATACGATACAAATGATCTAAGAACACGTTATTTGAACTCCTCAAAGCGTGAAAATCTTGTTTTGAATCGAAAAACAAACTTTCTTAGTGTATGTGAAATTTGGTGAAACGTTATGTAGTAAAAGATACAATACAAATGATCTAAAAATACGTTATTTGAACTCGTCAAAGCGTTAAAATCTTGTTTTGAATCGAACAACAAACTTTCTTAGTGTATGTAAAATTTGGTCAAAAGTTATGTAATAAAAGATACGATACAAATGATCTAAAAACACGTTATTTGAACTCCTCAAAGCGTTAAAATCTTGTTTTGAATCGAAAAACAAACTTTCTTAGTGTATGTGAAATTTGGTGAAAAGTTATGTAGTAAAAGATACGATACAAATGATCTAAAAACACGTTATTTGATCTCCTCAAAGCGTTAAAAGCTTGTTTTGAATCGAAAAACAAACTTTATTAGTGTTTGTGAAATTTGGTGAAAAGTTATGCAGTAAAAGATACGATGCAAATGATCTAAAAACAGGTTATTTGAGCTCCTCAAAGCGTTAAAAGCTTGTTTTGAATCGAAAAACAAACTTTCTTATTGTTTGTGAAATTTGGTGAAAAGTTATGTAGTAAAAGATACGATACAAATGATCTAAAAACACGTTATTTGAACTCCTCAAAGCAATAAAATCTTGTTTTGAATCGAAAAACAAATTTCTTAGTGTATGTCAAATTTGGTGAAAAGTTATGTAGTAAATGATACGATACAAATGATCTAAAAACATGTTATTTGAGCTCCTCAATGCGTTAAAAAGTTGTTTTGAATCGAAAAACAAACTTTCTTAGTGTTTGTGAAATTTGGTGAAAAGTTACGTAGTAAATGATACGATACAAATGATCTAAAAACATGTTATTTGAGCTCCTCAAAGCGTTAAAATCTTGTTTTGAATAGAACAACAAACTTTCTTAGTGTCTGTGAAATTTGGTGCAAACTTATGTAGTAAAAGATACGATACAAATGATCTAAAAACACGTTATTTGAACTCCTCAAAGCGTTAAAATCTTGTTTTGAATCGAACAACAAACTTTCTTAGTGTTTGTGAAATTTGGTGCAAAGTTATGTAGTAAAAGATACGATACAAATGTTCTGAAAACAGGTTATTTGAACTCCTCGAAGCGTTAAAATCTTGTTTTGAATCGAAAAACAAACTTTCTTAGTGTTTGTGAAATTTGTGGAAAAGTTATGTAGTAAAAGATACGATACAAATGAACTAAAAACACGTTATTTGAACTCCTCGAAGCGTTTAAATCTTGTTTTGAATCGAAAAACAAACTTTCTTAGTGTTTCTAAAATTTGGTGACAAGTTATGTAGTAAAAGATACGATACAAATGATCTAAAAACAGGTCATTTGAACAACTTCAAGCGTTAAAATCTTGTTTTGAATCGAACAACAAACTTTCTTAGTGTATGTGAAATTTGGTGAAAAGTTATGTAGTAAAAGATACGATACAAATGATCTAAAAACACGTTATTTGATCTCCTCAAAGCATTAAAAGCTTGTTTTGAATCGAAAAACAAACTTTCTTAGTGTATGTGAAATTTGGTGAAACGTTATGTAGTAAAAGATACAATACAAATGATCTAAAAATACGTTATTTGAACTCCTCAAAGCGTTAAAATCTTGTTTTGAATCGAACAACAAACTTTCTTAGTGTATGTAAAATTTGGTCAAAAGTTATGTAATAAAAGATACGATACAAATGATCTAAAAACACGTTATTTGAACTCCTCAAAGCGTTAAAATCTTGTTTTGAATCGAAAAACAGACTTTCTTAGTGTATGTGAAATTTGGTGAAAAGTTATGTAGTAAAAGATACGATACAAATGATCTAAAAACACGTTATTTGATCTCCTCAAAGCGTTAAAAGCTTGTTTTGAATCGAAAAACAAACTTTATTAGTGTTTGTGAAATTTGGTGAAAAGTTATGCAGTAAAAGATACGATGCAAATGATCTAAAAACAGGTTATTTGAGCTCCTCAAAGCGTTAAAAACTTGTTTTGAATCGAAAAACAAACTTTCTTATTGTTTGTGAAATTTGGTGAAAAGTTATGTAGTAAAAGATACGATACAAATGATCTAAAAACACGTTATTTGAACTCCTCAAAGCAATAAAATCTTGTTTTGAATCGAAAAACAAATTTCTTAGTGTATGTCAAATTTGGTGAAAAGTTATGTAGTAAATGATACGATACAAATGATCTAAAAACATGTTATTTGAGCTCCTCAATGCGTTAAAAAGTTGTTTTGAATCGAAAAACAAACTTTCTTAGTGTTTGTGAAATTTGGTGAAAAGTTACGTAGTAAATGATACGATACAAATGATCTAAAAACATGTTATTTGAGCTCCTCAAAGCGTTAAAATCTTGTTTTGAATAGAACAACAAACTTTCTTAGTGTCTGTGAAATTTGGTGCAAACTTATGTAGTAAAAGATACGATACAAATGATCTAAAAACACGTTATTTGAACTCCTCAAAGCGTTAAAATCTTGTTTTGAATCGAACAACAAACTTTCTTAGTGTTTGTGAAATTTGGTGAAAAGTTATGTAGTAAAAGATACGATACAAATGTTCTGAAAACAGGTTATTTGAACTCCTCGAAGCGTTAAAATCTTGTTTTGAATCGAAAAACAAACTTTCTTAGTGTTTGTGAAATTTGTGGAAAAGTTATGTAGTAAAAGATACGATACAAATGAACTAAAAACACGTTATTTGAACTCCTCGAAGCGTTTAAATCTTGTTTTGAATCGAAAAACAAACTTTCTTAGTGTTTCTAAAATTTGGTGACAAGTTATGTAGTAAAAGATACGATACAAATGATCTAAAAACAGGTTATTTGAACAACTTAAAGCGTTAAAATCTTGTTTTGAATCGAACAACAAACTTTCTTAGTGTATGTGAAATTTGGTGAAAAGTTATGTAGTAAAAGATACGATACAAATGATCTAAAAACACGTTATTTGATCTCCTCAAAGCATTAAAAGCTTGTTTTGAATCGAAAAACAAACTTTCTTAGTGTATGTGAAATTTGGTGAAACGTTATGTAGTAAAAGATACAATACAAATGATCTAAAAATACGTTATTTGAACTCCTCAAAGCGTTAAAATCTTGTTTTGAATCGAACAACAAACTTTCTTAGTGTATGTAAAATTTGGTCAAAAGTTATGTAATAAAAGATACGATACAAATGATCTAAAAACACGTTATTTGAACTCCTCAAAGCGTTAAAATCTTGTTTTGAATCGAAAAACGGACTTTCTTAGTGTATGTGAAATTTGGTGAAAAGTTATGTAGTAAAAGATACGATACAAATGATCTAAAAACACGTTATTTGATCTCCTCAAAGCGTTAAAAGCTTGTTTTGAATCGAAAAACAAACTTTATTAGTGTTTGTGAAATTTGGTGAAAAGTTATGCAGTAAAAGATACGATGCAAATGATCTAAAAACAGGTTATTTGAGCTCCTCAAAGCGTTAAAAACTTGTTTTGAATCGAAAAACAAACTTTCTTATTGTTTGTGAAATTTGGTGAAAAGTTATGTAGTAAAAGATACGATACAAATGATCTAAAAACACGTTATTTGAACTCCTCAAAGCAATAAAATCTTGTTTTGAATCGAAAAACAAATTTCTTAGTGTATGTCAAATTTGGTGAAAAGTTATGTAGTAAATGATACGATACAAATGATCTAAAAACATGTTATTTGAGCTCCTCAATGCGTTAAAAAGTTGTTTTGAATCGAAAAACAAACTTTCTTAGTGTTTGTGAAATTTGGTGAAAAGTTACGTAGTAAATGATACGATACAAATGATCTAAAAACATGTTATTTGAGCTCCTCAAAGCGTTAAAATCTTGTTTTGAATAGAACAACAAACTTTCTTAGTGTCTGTGAAATTTGGTGCAAACTTATGTAGTAAAAGATACGATACAAATGATCTAAAAACACGTTATTTGAACTCCTCAAAGCGTTAAAATCTTGTTTTGAATCGAACAACAAACTTTCTTAGTGTTTGTGAAATTTGGTGAAAAGTTATGTAGTAAAAGATACGATACAAATGTTCTGAAAACAGGTTATTTGAACTCCTCGAAGCGTTAAAATCTTGTTTTGAATCGAAAAACAAACTTTCTTAGTGTTTGTGAAATTTGTGGAAAAGTTATGTAGTAAAAGATACGATACAAACGAACTAAAAACACGTTATTTGAACTCCTCGAAGCGTTTAAATCTTGTTTTGAATCGAAAAACAAACTTTCTTAGTGTTTCTAAAATTTGGTGACAAGTTATGTAGTAAAAGATACGATACAAATGATCTAAAAACAGGTTATTTGAACAACTTAAAGCGTTAAAATCTTGTTTTGAATCGAACAACAAACTTTCTTAGTGTATGTGAAATTTGGTGAAAAGTTATGTAGTAAAAGATACGATACAAATGATCTAAAAACACGTTATTTGATCTCCTCAAAGCATTAAAAGCTTGTTTTGAATCGAAAAACAAACTTTCTTAGTGTTTGTGAAATTTGGTGAAAAGTTACGTAGTAAAAGATACGATACAAATGATCTAAGAACACGTTATTTGAACTCCTCAAAGTGTTTAAATCTTGTTTTGAATCGAAAAACAAACCTTCTTACTGTTTGAAAATTTTGGCGAAAAGTTATGTAGTAATAGATACGATACAAATGATCTAAAAACACGTTATTTGAGCTCCTCAAAGCGTTAAAATCTTGTTTTGAATCGAAAAACAAACTTTCTTAGTGTTTGTGAAATTTGGGGAAAAGTTATGTAGTAAAAGATACGATATAAATGATCTAAAAACACGTTATTTGATCTCCTCGAAGCGTTAAAATCTTGTTTTGAATCGAAAAACAAACTTTCTTAGTGTATGTGAAATTTGGTGAAAAGTTATGTAGTAAAAGATACAATACAAATGATCTAAAAAAACGTTATTTGAGCTCCTCAAAGCGTTAAAAGCATGTTTTGAATCGAACAACAAACTATCTTAGTGTTTGTGAAATTTGGTGAAAAGTTACGTAGTAAAAGATACGATACAAATGATCTAAGAACAAGTTATTTGAACTCCTCAAAGTGTTTAAATCTTGTTTTGAATCGAAAAACAAACTTTCTTAGTGTTTGCAAATTTTGGTGAAAAGTTATGTAGTAAAAGATACGATACAAATGATCTAAAAACAGGTTATTTGAACTCCTCAAAGCGTTAAAATCTTGTTTTGAATCGAAAAACAAATTTCTTAGTGTATGTCAAATTTGGTGAAAAGTTATGTAGTAAATGATACGATACAAATGATCTAAAAACATGTTATTTGAGCTCCTCAATGCGTTAAAAAGTTGTTTTGAATCGAAAAACAAACTTTCTTAGTGTTTGTGAAATTTGGTGAAAAGTTACGTAGTAAATGATACGATACAAATGATCTAAAAACATGTTATTTGAGCTCCTCAAAGCGTTAAAATCTTGTTTTGAATAGAACAACAAACTTTCTTAGTGTCTGTGAAATTTGGTGCAAACTTATGTAGTAAAAGATACGATACAAATGATCTAAAAACACGTTATTTGAACTCCTCAAAGCGTTAAAATCTTGTTTTGAATCGAACAACAAACTTTCTTACTGTTTGTGAAATTTGGTGAAAAGTTATGTAGTAAAAGATACGATACAAATGATCTAAAAACACGTTATTTGAACTCCTCAAAGCGTTAAAATCTTGTTTTGAATCGAAAAACAAACCTTCTTACTGTTTGAAAATTTTGGCGAAAAGTTATGTAGTAATAGATACGATACAAATGATCTAAAAACAGGTTATTTGAACTCCTCGAAGCGTTAAAATCTTGTTTTGAATCGAAAAACAAACTTTCTTAGTGTTTGTGAAATTTGGTGAAAAGTTATGTAGTAAAAGATACGATACAAATGATCTAAAAACACGTTATTTGAACTCCTCAAAGCGTTAAAATCTTGTTTTGAATCGAAAAACAAACTTTCTTAGTGTATGTGAAATTTGGTGAAAAGTTATGTAGTAAAAGATACGATACAAATGATCTAAAAACACGTTATTTGATCTCCTCAAAGCGTTAAAAGCTTGTTTTGAATCGAAAAACAAACTTTATTAGTGTTTGTGAAATTTGGTGAAAAGTTATGCAGTAAAATATACGATACAAATGATCTAAAAACAGGTTATTTGAGCTCCTCAAAGCGTTAAAAGCTTGTTTTGAATCGAAAAACAAACTTTCTTATTGTTTGTGAAATTTGGTGAAAAGTTATGTAGTAAAAGATACGATACAAATGATCTAAAAACACGTTATTGGAACTCCTCAAAGCAATAAAATCTTGTTTTGAATCGAAAAACAAATTTCTTTGTGTATGTCAAATTTGGTGAAAAGTTATGTAGTAAATGATACGATACAAATGATCTAAAAACATGTTATTTGAGCTCCTCAATGCGTTAAAAAGTTGTTTTGAATCGAAAAACAAACTTTCTTAGTGTTTGTGAAATTTGGTGAAAAGTTACGTAGTAAATGATACGATACAAATGATCTAAAAACATGTTATTTGAGCTCCTCAAAGCGTTAAAATCTTGTTTTGAATAGAACAACAAACTTTCTTAGTGTTTGTGAAATTTGGTGAAAAGTTATGTAGTAATAGATACGATACAAATGATCTAAAAACAGGTTATTTGAACTCCTCGAAGCGTTAAAATCTTGTTTTGAATCGAAAAACAAACTTTCTTAGTGTTTGTGAAATTTGGTGAAAAGTTATGTAGTAAAAGATACGATACAAATGATCTAAAAACACGTTATTTGAACTCCTCAAAGCGTTAAAATCTTGTTTTGAATCGAAAAACAAACTTTCTTAGTGTATGTGAAATTTGGTGAAAAGTTATGTAGTAAAAGATACGATACAAATGATCTAAAAACACGTTATTTGATCTCCTCAAAGCGTTAAAAGCTTGTTTTGAATCGAAAAACAAACTTTATTAGTGTTTGTGAAATTTGGTGAAAAGTTATGCAGTAAAATATACGATACAAATGATCTAAAAACAGGTTATTTGAGCTCCTCAAAGCGTTAAAAGCTTGTTTTGAATCGAAAAACAAACTTTCTTATTGTTTGTGAAATTTGGTGAAAAGTTATGTAGTAAAAGATACGATACAAATGATCTAAAAACACGTTATTTGAACTCCTCAAAGCATTAAAATCTTGTTTTGAATCGAAAAACAAATTTCTTAGTGTATGTCAAATTTGGTGAAAAGTTATGTAGTAAATGATACGATACAAATGATCTAAAAACATGTTATTTGAGCTCCTCAATGCGTTAAAAAGTTGTTTTGAATCGAAAAACAAACTTTCTTAGTGTTTGTGAAATTTGGTGAAAAGTTATGTAGTAATAGATACGATACAAATGATCTAAAAACAGGTTATTTGAACTCCTCGAAGCGTTAAAATCTTGTTTTGAATCGAAAAACAAACTTTCTTAGTGTTTGTGAAATTTGGTGAAAAGTTATGTAGTAAAAGATACGATACAAATGATCTAAAAACACGTTATTTGAACTCCTCGAAGCGTTAAAATCTTGTTTTGAATCGAAAAACAAACTTTCTTAGTGTTTGTGAAATTTGGTGAAAAGTTATGTAGTAAAAGATACGATACAAATGTTCTGAAAACAGGTTATTTGAACTCCTCGAAGCGTTAAAATCTTGTTTTGAATCGAAAAACAAACTTTCTTAGTGTTTGTGAAATTTGTGGAAAAGTCATTTGAACTAAAAACACGTTATTTGAACTCCTCGAAGCGTTTAAATTTTGTTTTGAATCGAAAAACAAACTTTCTTAGTGTTTCTAAAATTTGGTGACAAGTTATGTAGTAAAAGATACGATACAAATGATCTAAAAACAGGTTATTTGAACAACTTAAAGCGTTAAAATCTTGTTTTGAATCGAACAACAAACTTTCTTAGTGTATGTGAAATTTGGTGAAAAGTTATGTAGTAAAAGATACGATACAAATTATCTAAAAACACGTTATTTGATCTCCTCAAAGCGTTAAAAGCTTGTTTTGAATCGAAAAACAAACTTTCTTAGTGTTTGTGAAATTTGGTGAAAAGTTACGTTGTAAAAGATACGATACAAATGATCTAAGAACACGTTATTTGAACTCCTCAAAGTGTTTAAATCTTGTTTTGAATCGAAAAACAAACCTTCTTACTGTTTGAAAATTTTGGCGAAAAGTTATGTAGTAATAGATACGATACAAATGATCTAAAAACAGGTTATTTGAACTCCTCAAAGCGTTAAAATCCTGTTTTGAATCGAAAAACAAACTTTCTTAGTGTTTGTGAAATTTGGTGAAAACTTATGTAGTAAAAGATACGATACAAATGATCTAAAAACACATTATTTGAACTCCTCAAAGCGTTAAAATCTTGTTTTGAATCGAACAACAAACTTTCTTAGTGTTTGTGAAATTTGGTGAAAAGTTATGTAGTAAAAGATACGATACAAATGTTCCGAGAACAGGTTATTTGAACTCCTCAAAGCGTTAAAATCTTGATTTGAATCGAAAAACAAACTTTCTTAGTGTTTGTGAAATTTGGGGAAAAGTTATGTAGTAAAAGATACGATACAAATGATCTAAAAACACGTTATTTGATCTCCTCGAAGCGTTAAAATCTTGTTTTGAATCGAAAAACAAACTTTCTTAGTGTATGTGAAATTTAGTGAAAAGTTATGTAGTAAAAGATACAATACAAATGATCTAAAAAAACGTCATTTGAGCTCCTCAAAGCGTTAAAAGCATGTTTTGAATCGAACAACAAACTATCTTAGTGTTTGTGAGATTAGGTGAAAAGTTACGTAGTAAAAGATACGATACAAATGATCTAAGAACACGTTATTTGAACTTCTCAAAGCGTTAAACGCTTGTTTTGAATCGAAAAACAAACTTTCTTAGTGTTTGTGAAATTTGGTGAAAAGTTACGTAGTAAAAGATACGATACAAATGATCTAAGAACACGTTATTTGAACTCCTCAAAGTGTTTAAATCTTCTTTTGAATCGAAAAACAAACTTTCTTAGTGTTTGAAAATTTTGGTGAAAAGTTATGTAGTAAAAGATACGATACAAATGATCTAAAAACTGGTTATTTGAACTCCTCAAAGCGTTAAAATCATGTTTTAAATAGAACAACAAACTTTCTTAGTGTCTGTAAAATTTGGTGCAGACTTATGTAGTAAAAGATACGATACAAATGATCTAAAAACACGTTATTTGAACTCCTCAAAGCGTTAAAATCTTGTTTTGAATCGAACAACAAACTTTCTTAGTGTTTGTGAAATTTGGTGAAAAGTTATGTAGTAAAAGATACGATACAAATGTTCTGAAAACAGGTTATTTGAACTCCTCGAAGCGTTAAAATCTTGTTTTGAATCGAAAAACAAACTTTCTTAGTGTTTGTGAAATTTGTGGAAAAGTTATGTAGTAAAAGATACGATACAAATGAACTAAAAACACGTTATTTGAACTCCTCGAAGCGTTTAAATCTTGTTTTGAATCGAAAAACAAACTTTCTTAGTGTTTCTAAAATTTGGTGACAAGTGTTATGTAGTAAAAGATACGATACAAATGATCTAAAAACAGGTTATTTGAACAACTTAAAGCTATAAAATCTTGTTTTGAATCGAACAACAAACTTTCTTAGTGTATGTGAAATTTGGTGAAAAGTTATGTAGTAAAAGATACGATACAAATGATCTAAAAACACGTTATTTGATCTCCTCAAAGCGTTAAAAGCTTGTTTTGAATCGAAAAACAAACTTTCTTAGTGTTTGTGAAATTTGGTGAAAAGTTACGTAGTAAAAGATACGATACAAATGATCTAAGAACACGTTATTTGAACTCCTCAAAGTGTTTAAATCTTGTTTTGAATCGAAAAACAAACCTTCTTACTGTTTGAAAATTTTGGCGAAAAGTTATGTAGTAATAGATACGATACAAATGATCTAAAAACAGGTTATTTGAACTCCTCAAAGCGTTAAAATCTTGTTTTGAATCGAAAAACAAACTTTCTTAGTGTTTGTGAAATTTGGCGAAAACTTATGTAGTAAAAGATACGATACAAATGATCTAAAAACACGATATTTGAACTCCTCAAAGCGTTAAAATCTTGTTTTGAATCGAACAATAAACTTTCTTAGTGTTTGTGAAATTTGGTGAAAAGTTATGTAGTAAAAGATACGATACAAATGTTCCGAGAACAGGTTATTTGAACTCCTCGAAGCGTTAAAATCTTGTTTTGAATCGAAAAACAAACTTTCTTAGTGTTTGTGAAATTTGGTGAAAAGTTACGTAGTAAATGATACGATACAAATGATCTAAAAACATGTTATTTGAGCTCCTCAAAGCGTTAAAATCTTGTTTTGAATAGAACAACAAACTTTCTTAGTGTCTGTGAAATTTGGTGCAAACTTATGTAGTAAAAGATACGATACAAATGATCTAAGAACACGTTATTTGAACTCCTCAAAGTGTTTAAATCTTGTTTTGAATCGAAAAACAAACTTTCTTAGTGTTTGTGAAATTTGGTGAAAAGTTACGTAGTAAATGATACGATACAAATGATCTAAAAACATGTTATTTGAGCTCCTCAAAGCGTTAAAATCTTGTTTTGAATAGAACAACAAACTTTCTTAGTGTCTGTGAAATTTGGTGCAAACTTATGTAGTAAAAGATACGATACAAATGATCTAAAAACACGTTATTTGAACTCCTCAAAGCGTTAAAATCTTGTTTTGAATCGAACAACAAACTTTCTTAGTGTTTCTAAAATTTGGTGACAAGTTATGTAGTAAAAGATACGATACAAATGATCTAAAAACAGGTTATTTGAACAACTTAAAGCGTTAAAATCTTGTTTTGAATCGAACAACAAACTTTCTTAGTGTATGTGAAATTTGGTGAAAAGTTATGTAGTAAAAGATACGATACAAATGATCTAAAAACATGTTATTTGATCTCCTCAAAGCGTTAAAAGCTTGTTTTGAATCGAAAAACAAACTTTCTTAGTGTTTGTGAAATTTGGTGAAAAGTTACGTAGTAAAAGATACGATACAAATGATCTAAGAACACGTTATTTGAACTCCTCAAAGTGTTTAAATCTTGTTTTGAATCGAAAAACAAACCTTCTTACTGTTTGAAAATTTTGGCGAAAAGTTATGTAGTAATAGATACGATACAAATGATCTAAAAACAGGTTATTTGAACTCCTCAAAGCGTTAAAATCTTGTTTTGAATCGAAAAACAAACTTTCTTAGTGTTTGTGAAATTTGGTGAAAACTTATGTAGTAAAAGATACGATACAAATGATCTAAAAACACGTTATTTGAACTCCTCAAAGCGTTAAAATCTTGTTTTGAATCGAACAACAAACTTTCTTAGTGTTTGTGAAATTTGGTGAAAAGTTATGTAGTAAAAGATACGATACAAATGTTCCGAGAACAGGTTATTTGAACTCCTCAAAGCGTTAAAATCTTGTTTTGAATCGAAAAACAAACTTTCTTAGTGTTTGTGAAATTTGGGGAAAAGTTATGTAGTAAAAGATACGATACAAATGATCTAAAAACACATTATTTGATCTCCTCGAAGCGTTAAAATGTTGTTTTAAATCGAAAAACAAACTTTCTTGGTGTATGTGAAATTTGGTGAAAAGTTATGTAGTAAAAGATACAATACAAATGATCTAAAAAACGTCATTTGAGCTCCTCAAAGCGTTAAAAGCATGTTTTGAATCGAACAACAAACTATCTTAGTGTTTGTGAGATTTGGTGAAAAGTTACGTAGTAAAAGGTACGATACAAATGATCTAAGAACACGTTATTTGAACTTCTCAAAGCGTTAAACGCTTGTTTTGAATCGAAAAACAAACTTTCTTAGTGTTTGTGAAATTTGGTGAAAAGTTACGTAGTAAAAGATACGATACAAATGATCTAAGAACACGTTATTTGAACTCCTCAAAGCGTTAAAATCTTGTTTTGAATAGAACAACAAACTTTCTTAGTGTCTGTGAAATTTGGTGCAAACTTATGTAGTATAAGATACGATACAAATGATCTAAAAACACGTTATTTGAACTCCTCAAAGCGTTAAAATCTTGTTTTGAATCGAACAACAAACTTTCTTAGTGTTTGTGAAATTTGGTGAAAAGTTATGTAGTAAAAGATACGATACAAATGTTCTGAAAACAGGTTATTTGAACTCCTCGAAGCGTTAAAATCTTGTTTTGAATCGAAAAACAAACTTTCTTAGTGTTTGTGAAATTTGTGGAAAAGTTATGTAGTAAAAGATACGATACAAACGAACTAAAAACACGTTATTTGAACTCCTCGAAGCGTTTAAATCTTGTTTTGAATCGAAAAACAAACTTTCTTAGTGTTTCTAAAATTTGGTGACAAGTTATGTAGTAAAAGATACGATACAAATGATCTAAAAACAGGTTATTTGAACAACTTAAAGCGTTAAAATCTTGTTTTGAATCGAACAACAAACTTTCTTAGTGTATGTGAAATTTGGTGAAAAGTTATGTAGTAAAAGATACGATACAAATGATCTAAAAACACGTTATTTGATCTCCTCAAAGCATTAAAAGCTTGTTTTGAATCGAAAAACAAACTTTCTTAGTGTTTGTGAAATTTGGTGAAAAGTTACGTAGTAAAAGATACGATACAAATGATCTAAGAACACGTTATTTGAACTCCTCAAAGTGTTTAAATCTTGTTTTGAATCGAAAAACAAACCTTCTTACTGTTTGAAAATTTTGGCGAAAAGTTATGTAGTAATAGATACGATACAAATGATCTAAAAACACGTTATTTGAGCTCCTCAAAGCGTTAAAATCTTGTTTTGAATCGAAAAACAAACTTTCTTAGTGTTTGTGAAATTTGGGGAAAAGTTATGTAGTAAAAGATACGATATAAATGATCTAAAAACACGTTATTTGATCTCCTCGAAGCGTTAAAATCTTGTTTTGAATCGAAAAACAAACTTTCTTAGTGTATGTGAAATTTGGTGAAAAGTTATGTAGTAAAAGATACAATACAAATGATCTAAAAAAACGTTATTTGAGCTCCTCAAAGCGTTAAAAGCATGTTTTGAATCGAACAACAAACTATCTTAGTGTTTGTGAAATTTGGTGAAAAGTTACGTAGTAAAAGATACGATACAAATGATCTAAGAACAAGTTATTTGAACTCCTCAAAGTGTTTAAATCTTGTTTTGAATCGAAAAACAAACTTTCTTAGTGTTTGCAAATTTTGGTGAAAAGTTATGTAGTAAAAGATACGATACAAATGATCTAAAAACAGGTTATTTGAACTCCTCAAAGCGTTAAAATCTTGTTTTGAATCGAAAAACAAATTTCTTAGTGTATGTCAAATTTGGTGAAAAGTTATGTAGTAAATGATACGATACAAATGATCTAAAAACATGTTATTTGAGCTCCTCAATGCGTTAAAAAGTTGTTTTGAATCGAAAACAAACTTTCTTAGTGTTTGTGAAATTTGGTGAAAAGTTACGTAGTAAATGATACGATACAAATGATCTAAAAACATGTTATTTGAGCTCCTCAAAGCGTTAAAATCTTGTTTTGAATAGAACAACAAACTTTCTTAGTGTCTGTGAAATTTGGTGCAAACTTATGTAGTAAAAGATACGATACAAATGATCTAAAAACACGTTATTTGAACTCCTCAAAGCGTTAAAATCTTGTTTTGAATCGAACAACAAACTTTCTTACTGTTTGTGAAATTTGGTGAAAAGTTATGTAGTAAAAGATACGATACAAATGATCTAAAAACACGTTATTTGAACTCCTCAAAGCGTTAAAATCTTGTTTTGAATCGAAAAACAAACCTTCTTACTGTTTGAAAATTTTGGCGAAAAGTTATGTAGTAATAGATACGATACAAATGATCTAAAAACAGGTTATTTGAACTCCTCGAAGCGTTAAAATCTTGTTTTGAATCGAAAAACAAACTTTCTTAGTGTTTGTGAAATTTGGTGAAAAGTTATGTAGTAAAAGATACGATACAAATGATCTAAAAACACGTTATTTGAACTCCTCAAAGCGTTAAAATCTTGTTTTGAATCGAAAAACAAACTTTCTTAGTGTATGTGAAATTTGGTGAAAAGTTATGTAGTAAAAGATACGATACAAATGATCTAAAAACACGTTATTTGATCTCCTCAAAGCGTTAAAAGCTTGTTTTGAATCGAAAAACAAACTTTATTAGTGTTTGTGAAATTTGGTGAAAAGTTATGCAGTAAAATATACGATACAAATGATCTAAAAACAGGTTATTTGAGCTCCTCAAAGCGTTAAAAGCTTGTTTTGAATCGAAAAACAAACTTTCTTATTGTTTGTGAAATTTGGTGAAAAGTTATGTAGTAAAAGATACGATACAAATGATCTAAAAACACGTTATTGGAACTCCTCAAAGCAATAAAATCTTGTTTTGAATCGAAAAACAAATTTCTTTGTGTATGTCAAATTTGGTGAAAAGTTATGTAGTAAATGATACGATACAAATGATCTAAAAACATGTTATTTGAGCTCCTCAATGCGTTAAAAAGTTGTTTTGAATCGAAAAACAAACTTTCTTAGTGTTTGTGAAATTTGGTGAAAAGTTACGTAGTAAATGATACGATACAAATGATCTAAAAACATGTTATTTGAGCTCCTCAAAGCGTTAAAATCTTGTTTTGAATAGAACAACAAACTTTCTTAGTGTTTGTGAAATTTGGTGAAAAGTTATGTAGTAATAGATACGATACAAATGATCTAAAAACAGGTTATTTGAACTCCTCGAAGCGTTAAAATCTTGTTTTGAATCGAAAAACAAACTTTCTTAGTGTTTGTGAAATTTGGTGAAAAGTTATGTAGTAAAAGATACGATACAAATGATCTAAAAACACGTTATTTGAACTCCTCAAAGCGTTAAAATCTTGTTTTGAATCGAAAAACAAACTTTCTTAGTGTATGTGAAATTTGGTGAAAAGTTATGTAGTAAAAGATACGATACAAATGATCTAAAAACACGTTATTTGATCTCCTCAAAGCGTTAAAAGCTTGTTTTGAATCGAAAAACAAACTTTATTAGTGTTTGTGAAATTTGGTGAAAAGTTATGCAGTAAAATATACGATACAAATGATCTAAAAACAGGTTATTTGAGCTCCTCAAAGCGTTAAAAGCTTGTTTTGAATCGAAAAACAAACTTTCTTATTGTTTGTGAAATTTGGTGAAAAGTTATGTAGTAAAAGATACGATACAAATGATCTAAAAACACGTTATTTGAACTCCTCAAAGCATTAAAATCTTGTTTTGAATCGAAAAACAAATTTCTTAGTGTATGTCAAATTTGGTGAAAAGTTATGTAGTAAATGATACGATACAAATGATCTAAAAACATGTTATTTGAGCTCCTCAATGCGTTAAAAAGTTGTTTTGAATCGAAAAACAAACTTTCTTAGTGTTTGTGAAATTTGGTGAAAAGTTATGTAGTAATAGATACGATACAAATGATCTAAAAACAGCTTATTTGAACTCCTCGAAGCGTTAAAATCTTGTTTTGAATCGAAAAACAAACTTTCTTAGTGTTTGTGAAATTTGGTGAAAAGTTATGTAGTAAAAGATACGATACAAATGATCTAAAAACACGTTATTTGAACTCCTCGAAGCGTTAAAATCTTGTTTTGAATCGAAAAACAAACTTTCTTAGTGTTTGTGAAATTTGGTGAAAAGTTATGTAGTAAAAGATACGATACAAATGTTCTGAAAACAGGTTATTTGAACTCCTCGAAGCGTTAAAATCTTGTTTTGAATCGAAAAACAAACTTTCTTAGTGTTTGTGAAATTTGTGGAAAAGTCATTTGAACTAAAAACACGTTATTTGAACTCCTCGAAGCGTTTAAATTTTGTTTTGAATCGAAAAACAAACTTTCTTAGTGTTTCTAAAATTTGGTGACAAGTTATGTAGTAAAAGATACGATACAAATGATCTAAAAACAGGTTATTTGAACAACTTAAAGCGTTAAAATCTTGTTTTGAATCGAACAACAAACTTTCTTAGTGTATGTGAAATTTGGTGAAAAGTTATGTAGTAAAAGATACGATACAAATTATCTAAAAACACGTTATTTGATCTCCTCAAAGCGTTAAAAGCTTGTTTTGATTCGAAAAACAAACTTTCTTAGTGTTTGTGAAATTTGGTGAAAAGTTACGTTGTAAAAGATACGATACAAATGATCTAAGAACACGTTATTTGAACTCCTCAAAGTGTTTAAATCTTGTTTTGAATCGAAAAACAAACCTTCTTACTGTTTGAAAATTTTGGCGAAAAGTTATGTAGTAATAGATACGATACAAATGATCTAAAAACAGGTTATTTGAACTCCTCAAAGCGTTAAAATCCTGTTTTGAATCGAAAAACAAACTTTCTTAGTGTTTGTGAAATTTGGTGAAAACTTATGTAGTAAAAGATACGATACAAATGATCTAAAAACACATTATTTGAACTCCTCAAAGCGTTAAAATCTTGTTTTGAATCGAACAACAAACTTTCTTAGTGTTTGTGAAATTTGGTGAAAAGTTATGTAGTAAAAGATACGATACAAATGTTCCGAGAACAGGTTATTTGAACTCCTCAAAGCGTTAAAATCTTGATTTGAATCGAAAAACAAACTTTCTTAGTGTTTGTGAAATTTGGGGAAAAGTTATGTAGTAAAAGATACGATACAAATGATCTAAAAACACGTTATTTGATCTCCTCGAAGCGTTAAAATCTTGTTTTGAATCGAAAAACAAACTTTCTTAGTGTATGTGAAATTTAGTGAAAAGTTATGTAGTAAAAGATACAATACAAATGATCTAAAAAAACGTCATTTGAGCTCCTCAAAGCGTTAAAAGCATGTTTTGAATCGAACAACAAACTATCTTAGTGTTTGTGAGATTAGGTGAAAAGTTACGTAGTAAAAGATACGATACAAATGATCTAAGAACACGTTATTTGAACTTCTCAAAGCGTTAAACGCTTGTTTTGAATCGAAAAACAAACTTTCTTAGTGTTTGTGAAATTTGGTGAAAAGTTACGTAGTAAAAGATACGATACAAATGATCTAAGAACACGTTATTTGAACTCCTCAAAGTGTTTAAATCTTCTTTTGAATCGAAAAACAAACTTTCTTAGTGTTTGAAAATTTTGGTGAAAAGTTATGTAGTAAAAGATACGATACAAATGATCTAAAAACAGGTTATTTGAACTCCTCAAAGCGTTAAAATCATGTTTTAAATAGAACAACAAACTTTCTTAGTGTCTGTGAAATTTGGTGCAGACTTATGTAGTAAAAGATACGATACAAATGATCTAAAAACACGTTATTTGAACTCCTCAAAGCGTTAAAATCTTGTTTTGAATCGAAAAACAAACTTTCTTAGTGTTTGTGAAATTTGGTGAAAAGTTATGTAGTAAAAGATACGATACAAATGTTCTGAAAACAGGTTATTTGAACTCCTCGAAGCGTTAAAATCTTGTTTTGAATCGAAAAACAAACTTTCTTAGTGTTTGTGAAATTTGTGGAAAAGTTATGTAGTAAAAGATACGATACAAATGAACTAAAAACACGTTATTTGAACTCCTCGAAGCGTTTAAATCTTGTTTTGAATCGAAAAACAAACTTTCTTAGTGTTTCTAAAATTTGGTGACAAGTGTTATGTAGTAAAAGATACGATACAAATGATCTAAAAACAGGTTATTTGAACAACTTAAAGCTATAAAATCTTGTTTTGAATCGAACAACAAACTTTCTTAGTGTATGTGAAATTTGGTGAAAAGTTATGTAGTAAAAGATACGATACAAATGATCTAAAAACACGTTATTTGATCTCCTCAAAGCGTTAAAAGCTTGTTTTGAATCGAAAAACAAACTTTCTTAGTGTTTGTGAAATTTGGTGAAAAGTTACGTAGTAAAAGATACGATACAAATGATCTAAGAACACGTTATTTGAACTCCTCAAAGTGTTTAAATCTTGTTTTGAATCGAAAAACAAACATTCTTACTGTTTGAAAATTTTGGCGAAAAGTTATGTAGTAATAGATACGATACAAATGATCTAAAAACAGGTTATTTGAACTCCTCAAAGCGTTAAAATCTTGTTTTGAATCGAAAAACAAACTTTCTTAGTGTTTGTGAAATTTGGCGAAAACTTATGTAGTAAAAGATACGATACAAATGATCTAAAAACACGATATTTGAACTCCTCAAAGCGTTAAAATCTTGTTTTGAATCGAACAATAAACTTTCTTAGTGTTTGTGAAATTTGGTGAAAAGTTATGTAGTAAAAGATACGATACAAATGTTCCGAGAACAGGTTATTTGAACTCCTCGAAGCGTTAAAATCTTGTTTTGAATCGAAAAACAAACTTTCTTAGTGTTTGTGAAATTTGGTGAAAAGTTACGTAGTAAATGATACGATACAAATGATCTAAAAACATGTTATTTGAGCTCCTCAAAGCGTTAAAATCTTGTTTTGAATAGAACAACAAACTTTCTTAGTGTCTGTGAAATTTGGTGCAAACTTATGTAGTAAAAGATACGATACAAATGATCTAAGAACACGTTATTTGAACTCCTCAAAGTGTTTAAATCTTGTTTTGAATCGAAAAACAAACTTTCTTAGTGTTTGTGAAATTTGGTGAAAAGTTACGTAGTAAATGATACGATACAAATGATCTAAAAACATGTTATTTGAGCTCCTCAAAGCGTTAAAATCTTGTTTTGAATAGAACAACAAACTTTCTTAGTGTCTGTGAAATTTGGTGCAAACTTATGTAGTAAAAGATACGATACAAATGATCTAAAAACACGTTATTTGAACTCCTCAAAGCGTTAAAATCTTGTTTTGAATCGAACAACAAACTTTCTTAGTGTTTCTAAAATTTGGTGACAAGTTATGTAGTAAAAGATACGATACAAATGATCTAAAAACAGGTTATTTGAACAACTTAAAGCGTTAAAATCTTGTTTTGAATCGAACAACAAACTTTCTTAGTGTATGTGAAATTTGGTGAAAAGTTATGTAGTAAAAGATACGATACAAATGATCTAAAAACATGTTATTTGATCTCCTCAAAGCGTTAAAAGCTTGTTTTGAATCGAAAAACAAACTTTCTTAGTGTTTGTGAAATTTGGTGAAAAGTTACGTAGTAAAAGATACGATACAAATGATCTAAGAACACGTTATTTGAACTCCTCAAAGTGTTTAAATCTTGTTTTGAATCGAAAAACAAACCTTCTTACTGTTTGAAAATTTTGGCGAAAAGTTATGTAGTAATAGATACGATACAAATGATCTAAAAACAGGTTATTTGAACTCCTCAAAGCGTTAAAATCTTGTTTTGAATCGAAAAACAAACTTTCTTAGTGTTTGTGAAATTTGGTGAAAACTTATGTAGTAAAAGATACGATACAAATGATCTAAAAACACGTTATTTGAACTCCTCAAAGCGTTAAAATCTTGTTTTGAATCGAACAACAAACTTTCTTAGTGTTTGTGAAATTTGGTGAAAAGTTATGTAGTAAAAGATACGATACAAATGTTCCGAGAACAGGTTATTTGAACTCCTCAAAGCGTTAAAATCTTGTTTTGAATCGAAAAACAAACTTTCTTAGTGTTTGTGAAATTTGGGGAAAAGTTATGTAGTAAAAGATACGATACAAATGATCTAAAAACACATTATTTGATCTCCTCGAAGCGTTAAAATGTTGTTTTAAATCGAAAAACAAACTTTCTTGGTGTATGTGAAATTTGGTGAAAAGTTATGTAGTAAAAGATACAATACAAATGATCTAAAAAACGTCATTTGAGCTCCTCAAAGCGTTAAAAGCATGTTTTGAATCGAACAACAAACTATCTTAGTGTTTGTGAGATTTGGTGAAAAGTTACGTAGTAAAAGATACGATACAAATGATCTAAGAACACGTTATTTGAACTTCTCAAAGCGTTAAACGCTTGTTTTGAATCGAAAAACAAACTTTCTTAGTGTTTGTGAAATTTGGTGAAAAGTTACGTAGTAAAAGATACGATACAAATGATCTAAGAACACGTTATTTGAACTCCTCAAAGCGTTAAAATCTTGTTTTGAATAGAACAACAAACTTTCTTAGTGTCTGTGAAATTTGGTGCAAACTTATGTAGTATAAGATACGATACAAATGATCTAAAAACACGTTATTTGAACTCCTCAAAGCGTTAAAATCTTGTTTTGAATCGAACAACAAACTTTCTTAGTGTTTGTGAAATTTGGTGAAAAGTTATGTAGTAAAAGATACGATACAAATGTTCTGAAAACAGGTTATTTGAACTCCTCAAAGCGTTAAAATCTTGTTTTGAATCGAAAAACAAACTTTCTTAGTGTTTGTGAAATTTGTGGAAAAGTTATGTAGTAAAAGATACGATACAAATGATCTTAAAACACGTTATTTGAACTCCTCGAAGCGTTTAAATCTTGTTTTGAATCGAAAAACAAACTTTCTTAGTGTTTCTAAAATTTGGTGACAAGTTATGTAGTAAAAGATACGATACAAATGATCTAAAAACAGGTTATTTGAACTCCTTAAAGCGTTAAAATCTTGTTTTGAATAGAACAACAAACTTTCTTAGTGTATGTGAAATTTGGTGAAAAGTTATGTAGTAAAAGATACGATACAAATGATATAAAAACACGTTATTTGATCTCCTCAAAGCGTTAAAAGCTTGTTTTGAATCAAAAAACAAACTTTCTTAGTGTTTGTGAAATGTGGTGAAAAGTTACGTAGTAAAAGATACGATACAAATGATCTAAGAACACGTTATTTGAACTCCTCAAAGTGTTTAAATCTTGTTTTGAATCGAAAAACAAACCTTCTTACTGTTTGAAAATTTTGGTGAAAAGTTATGTAGTAATAGATACGATACAAATGATCTAAAAACAGGTTATTTGAACTCCTCAAAGCGTTAAAATCTTGTTTTGAATCGAAAAACAAACTTTCTTAGTGTTTGTGAAATTTGGTGAAAAGTTATGTAGTAAAAGATACGATACAAATGTTCCGAGAACAGGTTATTTGAACTCCTCAAAGCGTTAAAATCTTGTTTTGAATCGAAAAACAAACTTTCTTAGTGTTTGTGAAATTTGGGGAAAAGTTATGTAGTAAAAGATACGATACAAATGATCTAAAAACACGTTATTTGATCTCCTCGAAGCGTTAAAATCTTGTTTTGAATCGAAAAACAAACTTTCTTAGTGTATGTGAAATTTGGTGAAAAGTTATGTAGTAAAAGATACAATACAAATGATCTAAAAAAACGTTATTTGAGCTCCTCAAAGCGTTAAAAGCATGTTTTGAATCGAACAACAAACTATCTTAGTGTTTGTGAAATTTGGTGAAAAGTTACGTAGTAAAAGATACGATACAAATGATCTAAGAACAAGTTATTTGAACTCCTCAAAGTGTTTAAATCTTGTTTTGAATCGAAAAACAAACTTTCTTAGTGTTTGCAAATTTTGGTGAAAAGTTATGTAGTAAAAGATACGATACAAATGATCTAAAAACAGGTTATTTGAACTCCTCAAAGCGTTAAAATCTTGTTTTGAATCGAAAAACAAATTTCTTAGTGTATGTCAAATTTGGTGAAAAGTTATGTAGTAAATGATACGATACAAATGATCTAAAAACATGTTATTTGAGCTCCTCAATGCGTTAAAAAGTTGTTTTGAATCGAAAAACAAACTTTCTTAGTGTTTGTGAAATTTGGTCAAAAGTTACGTAGTAAATGATACGATACAAATGATCTAAAAACATGTTATTTGAGCTCCTCAAAGCGTTAAAATCTTGTTTTGAATAGAACAACAAACTTTCTTAGTGTCTGTGAAATTTGGTGCAAACTTATGTAGTAAAAGATACGATACCAATGATCTAAAAACACGTTATTTGAACTCCTCAAAGCGTTAAAATCTTGTTTTGAATCGAACAACAAACTTTCTTACTGTTTGTGAAATTTGGTGAAAAGTTATGTAGTAAAAGATACGATACAAATGATCTAAAAACACGTTATTTGAACTCCTCAAAGCGTTAAAATCTTGTTTTGAATCGAAAAACAAACCTTCTTACTGTTTGAAAATTTTGGCGAAAAGTTATGTAGTAATAGATACGATACAAATGATCTAAAAACAGGTTATTTGAACTCCTCGAAGCGTGAAAATCTTGTTTTGAATCGAAAAACAAACTTTCTTAGTGTTTGTGAAATTTGGTGAAAAGTTATGTAGTAAAAGATACGATACAAATGATCTAAAAACACGTTATTTGAACTCCTCAAAGCGTTAAAATCTTGTTTTGAATCGAAAAACAAACTTTCTTAGTGTATGTGAAATTTGGTGAAAAGTTATGTAGTAAAAGATACGATACAAATGATCTAAAAACACGTTATTTGATCTCCTCAAAGCGTTAAAAGCTTGTTTTGAATCGAAAAACAAACTTTATTAGTGTTTGTGAAATTTGGTGAAAAGTTATGCAGTAAAATATACGATACAAATGATCTAAAAACAGGTTATTTGAGCTCCTCAAAGCGTTAAAAGCTTGTTTTGAATCGAAAAACAAACTTTCTTATTGTTTGTGAAATTTGGTGAAAAGTTATGTAGTAAAAGATACGATACAAATGATCTAAAAACACGTTATTGGAACTCCTCAAAGCAATAAAATCTTGTTTTGAATCGAAAAACAAATTTCTTTGTGTATGTCAAATTTGGTGAAAAGTTATGTAGTAAATGATACGATACAAATGATCTAAAAACATGTTATTTGAGCTCCTCAATGCGTTAAAAAGTTGTTTTGAATCGAAAAACAAACTTTCTTAGTGTTTGTGAAATTTGGTGAAAAGTTACGTAGTAAATGATACGATACAAATGATCTAAAAACATGTTATTTGAGCTCCTCAAAGCGTTAAAATCTTGTTTTGAATAGAACAACAAACTTTCTTAGTGTCTGTGAAATTTGGTGCAAACTTATGTAGTAAAAGATACGATACAAATGATCTAAAAACACGTTATTTGAACTCCTCAAAGCGTTAAAATCTTGTTTTGAATCGAACAACAACCTTTCTTAGTGTTTGTGAAATTTGGTGAAAAGTTATGTAGTAAAAGATACGATACAAATGTTCTGAAAACAGGTTATTTGAACTCCTCAAAGCGTTAAAATCTTGTTTTGAATCGAAAAACAAACTTTCTTAGTGTTTGTGAAATTTGTGGAAAAGTTATTTGAACTAAAAACACGTTATTTGAACTCCTCGAAGCGTTTAAATCTTGTTTTGAATCGAAAAACAAACTTTCTTAGTGTTTCTAAAATTTGGTGACAAGTTATGTAGTAAAAGATACGATACAAATGATCTAAAAACAGGTTATTTGAACAACTTAAAGCGTTAAAATCTTGTTTTGAATCGAACAACAAACTTTCTTAGTGTATGTGAAATTTGGTGAAAAGTTATGTAGTAAAAGATACGATACAAATTATCTAAAAACACGTTATTTGATCTCCTCAAAGCGTTAAAAGCTTGTTTTGAATCGAAAAAGAAACTTTCTTAGTGTTTGTGAAATTTGGTGAAAAGTTACGTTGTAAAAGATACGATACAAATGATCTAAGAACACGTTATTTGAACTCCTCAAAGTGTTTAAATCTTGTTTTGAATCGAAAAACAAACCTTCTTACTGTTTGAAAATTTTGGCGAAAAGTTATGTAGTAATAGATACGATACAAATGATCTAAAAACAGGTTATTTGAACTCCTCGAAGCGTGAAAATCTTGTTTTGAATCGAAAAACAAACTTTCTTAGTGTTTGTGAAATTTGGTGAAAAGTTATGTAGTAAAAGATACGATACAAATGATCTAAAAACACGTTATTTGAACTCCTCAAAGCGTTAAAATCTTGTTTTGAATCGAAAAACAAACTTTCTTAGTGTATGTGAAATTTGGTGAAAAGTTATGTAGTAAAAGATACGATACAAATGATCTAAAAACACGTTATTTGATCTCCTCAAAGCGTTAAAAGCTTGTTTTGAATCGAAAAACAAACTTTATTAGTGTTTGTGAAATTTGGTGAAAAGTTATGCAGTAAAATATACGATACAAATGATCTAAAAACAGGTTATTTGAGCTCCTCAAAGCGTTAAAAGCTTGTTTTGAATCGAAAAACAAACTTTCTTATTGTTTGTGAAATTTGGTGAAAAGTTATGTAGTAAAAGATACGATACAAATGATCTAAAAACACGTTATTGGAACTCCTCAAAGCAATAAAATCTTGTTTTGAATCGAAAAACAAATTTCTTTGTGTATGTCAAATTTGGTGAAAAGTTATGTAGTAAATGATACGATACAAATGATCTAAAAACATGTTATTTGAGCTCCTCAATGCGTTAAAAAGTTGTTTTGAATCGAAAAACAAACTTTCTTAGTGTTTGTGAAATTTGGTGAAAAGTTACGTAGTAAATGATACGATACAAATGATCTAAAAACATGTTATTTGAGCTCCTCAAAGCGTTAAAATCTTGTTTTGAATAGAACAACAAACTTTCTTAGTGTCTGTGAAATTTGGTGCAAACTTATGTAGTAAAAGATACGATACAAATGATCTAAAAACACGTTATTTGAACTCCTCAAAGCGTTAAAATCTTGTTTTGAATCGAACAACAACCTTTCTTAGTGTTTGTGAAATTTGGTGAAAAGTTATGTAGTAAAAGATACGGTACAAATGTTCTGAAAACAGGTTATTTGAACTCCTCAAAGCGTTAAAATCTTGTTTTGAATCGAAAAACAAACTTTCTTAGTGTTTGTGAAATTTGTGGAAAAGTTATTTGAACTAAAAACACGTTATTTGAACTCCTCGAAGCGTTTAAATCTTGTTTTGAATCGAAAAACAAACTTTCTTAGTGTTTCTAAAATTTGGTGACAAGTTATGTAGTAAAAGATACGATACAAATGATCTAAAAACAGGTTATTTGAACAACTTAAAGCGTTAAAATCTTGTTTTGAATCGAACAACAAACTTTCTTAGTGTATGTGAAATTTGGTGAAAAGTTATGTAGTAAAAGATACGATACAAATTATCTAAAAACACGTTATTTGATCTCCTCAAAGCGTTAAAAGCTTGTTTTGAATCGAAAAACAAACTTTCTTAGTGTTTGTGAAATTTGGTGAAAAGTTACGTTGTAAAAGATACGATACAAATGATCTAAGAACACGTTATTTGAACTCCTCAAAGTGTTTAAATCTTGTTTTGAATCGAAAAACAAACCTTCTTACTGTTTGAAAATTTTGGCGAAAAGTTATGTAGTAATAGATACGATACAAATGATCTAAAAACAGGTTATTTGAACTCCTCAAAGCGTTAAAATCCTGTTTTGAATCGAAAAACAAACTTTCTTAGTGTTTGTGAAATTTGGTGAAAACTTATGTAGTAAAAGATACGATACAAATGATCTAAAAACACATTATTTGAACTCCTCAAAGCGTTAAAATCTTGTTTTGAATCGAACAACAAACTTTCTTAGTGTTTGTGAAATTTGGTGAAAAGTTATGTAGTAAAAGATACGATACAAATGTTCCGAGAACAGGTTATTTGAACTCCTCAAAGCGTTAAAATCTTGATTTGAATCGAAAAACAAACTTTCTTAGTGTTTGTGAAATTTGGGGAAAAGTTATGTAGTAAAAGATACGATACAAATGATCTAAAAACACGTTATTTGATCTCCTCGAAGCGTTAAAATCTTGTTTTGAATCGAAAAACAAACTTTCTTAGTGTATGTGAAATTTAGTGAAAAGTTATGTAGTAAAAGATACAATACAAATGATCTAAAAAAACGTCATTTGAGCTCCTCAAAGCGTTAAAAGCATGTTTTGAATCGAACAACAAACTATCTTAGTGTTTGTGAGATTAGGTGAAAAGTTACGTAGTAAAAGATACGATACAAATGATCTAAGAACACGTTATTTGAACTTCTCAAAGCGTTAAACGCTTGTTTTGAATCGAAAAACAAAGTTTCTTAGTGTTTGTGAAATTTGGTGAAAAGTTACGTAGTAAAAGATACGATACAAATGATCTAAGAACACGTTATTTGAACTCCTCAAAGTGTTTAAATCTTCTTTTGAATCGAAAAACAAACTTTCTTAGTGTTTGAAAATTTTGGTGAAAAGTTATGTAGTAAAAGATACGATACAAATGATCTAAAAACAGGTTATTTGAACTCCTCAAAGCGTTAAAATCATGTTTTAAATAGAACAACAAACTTTCTTAGTGTCTGTGAAATTTGGTGCAGACTTATGTAGTAAAAGATACGATACAAATGATCTAAAAACACGTTATTTGAACTCCTCAAAGCGTTAAAATCTTGTTTTGAATCGAACAACAAACTTTCTTAGTGTTTGTGAAATTTGGTGAAAAGTTATGTAGTAAAAGATACGATACAAATGTTCTGAAAACAGGTTATTTGAACTCCTCGAAGCGTTAAAATCTTGTTTTGAATCGAAAAACAAACTTTCTTAGTGTTTGTGAAATTTGTGGAAAAGTTATGTAGTAAAAGATACGATACAAATGAACTAAAAACACGTTATTTGAACTCCTCGAAACGTTTAAATCCTGTTTTGAATCGAAAAACAAACTTTCTTAGTGTTTCTAAAATTTGGTGACAAGTTATGTAGTAAAAGATACGATACAAATGATCTAAAAACAGGTTATTTGAACAACTTAAAGCGTTAAAATCTTGTTTTGAATCGAACAACAAACTTTCTTAGTGTATGTGAAATTTGGTGAAAAGTTATGTAGTAAAAGATACGATACAAATGATCTAAAAACACGTTATTTGATCTCCTCAAAGCGTTAAAAGCTTGTTTTGAATCGAAAAACAAACTTTCTTAGTGTTTGTGAAATTTGGTGAAAAGTTACGTAGTAAAAGATACGATACAAATGATCTAAGAACACGTTATTTGAACTCCTCAAAGTGTTTAAATCTTGTTTTGAATCGAAAAACAAACCTTCTTACTGTTTGAAAATTTTGGCGAAAAGTTATGTAGTAATAGATACGATACAAATGATCTAAAAACAGGTTATTTGAACTCCTCAAAGCGTTAAAATCTTGTTTTGAATCGAAAAACAAACTTTCTTAGTGTTTGTGAAATTTGGTGAAAACTTATGTAGTAAAAGATACGATACAAATGATCTAAAAACACGTTATTTGAACTCCTCAAAGCGTTAAAATCTTGTTTTGAATCGAACAACAAACTTTCTTAGTGTTTGTGAAATTTGGTGAAAAGTTATGTAGTAAAAGATACGATACAAATGTTCCGAGAACAGGTTATTTGAACTCCTCGAAGCGTTAAAATCTTGTTTTGAATCGAAAAACAAACTTTCTTAGTGTTTGTGAAATTTGGTGAAAAGTTACGTAGTAAATGATACGACACAAATGATCTAAAAACATGTTATTTGAGCTCCTCAAAGCGTTAAAATCTTGTTTTGAATAGAACAACAAACTTTCTTAGTGTCTGTGAAATTTGGTGCAAACTTATGTAGTAAAAGATACGATACAAATGATCTAAGAACACGTTATTTGAACTCCTCAAAGTGTTTAAATCTTGTTTTGAATCGAAAAACAAACTTTCTTAGTGTTTGTGAAATTTGGTGAAAAGTTACGTAGTAAATGATACGATACAAATGATCTAAAAACATGTTATTTGAGCTCCTCAAAGCGTTAAAATCTTGTTTTGAATAGAACAACAAACTTTCTTAGTGTCTGTGAAATTTGGTGCAAACTTATGTAGTAAAAGATACGATACAAATGATCTAAAAACACGTTATTTGAACGCCTCAAAGCGTTAAAATCTTGTTTTGAATCGAACAACAAACTTTCTTAGTGTTTGTGAAATTTGGTGAAAAGTTATGTAGTAAAAGATACGATACAAATGTTCTGAAAACAGGTTATTTGAACTCCTCGAAGCGTTAAAATCTTGTTTTGAATCGAAAAACAAACTTTCTTAGTGTTTGTGAAATTTGTGGAAAAGTTATGTAGTAAAAGATACGATACAAATGAACTAAAAACACGTTATTTGAACTCCTCGAAGCGTTTAAATCTTGTTTTGAATCGAAAAACAAACTTTCTTAGTGTTTCTAAAATTTGGTGACAAGTTATGTAGTAAAAGATACGATACAAATGATCTAAAAACAGGTTATTTGAACAACTTAAAGCGTTAAAATCTTCTTTTGAATCGAACAACAAACTTTCTTAGTGTATGTGAAATTTGGTGAAAAGTTATGTAGTAAAAGATACGATACAAATGATCTAAAAACACGTTATTTGATCTCCTCAAAGGGTTAAAAGCTTGTTTTGAATCGAAAAACAAACTTTCTTAGTGTTTGTGAAATTTGGTGAAAAGTTACGTAGTAAAAGATACGATACAAATGATCTAAGAACACGTTATTTGAACTCCTCAAAGTGTTTAAATCTTGTTTTGAATCGAAAAAAAACCTTCTTACTGTTTGAAAATTTTGGCGAAAAGTTATGTAGTAATAGATACGATACAAATGATCTAAAAACAGGTTATTTGAACTCCTCAAAGCGTTAAAATCTTGTTTTGAATCGAAAAACAAACTTTCTTAGTGTTTGTGAAATTTGGTGAAAACTTATGTAGTAAAAGATACGATACAAATGATCTAAAAACACGTTATTTGAACTCCTCAAAGCGTTAAAATCTTGTTTTGAATCGAACAACAAACTTTCTTAGTGTTTGTGAAATTTGGTGAAAAGTTATGTAGTAAAAGATACGATACAAATGTTCCGAGAACAGGTTATTTGAACTCCTCCAAGCGTTAAAATCTTGTTTTGAATCGAAAAACAAACTTTCTTAGTGTTTGTGAAATTTGGGGAAAAGTTATGTAGTAAAAGATACGATACAAATGATCTAAAAACACGTTATTTGATCTCCTCGAAGCGTTAAAATCTTGTTTTGAATCGAAAAACAAACTTTCTTAGTGTATGTGAAATTTGGTGAAAAGTTATGTAGTAAAAGATACAATACAAATGATCTAAAAAACGTCATTTGAGCTCCTCAAAGCGTTAAAAGCATGTTTTGAATCGAACAACAAACTATCTTAGTGTTTGTGAGATTTGGTGAAAAGTTACGTAGTAAAAGATACGATACAAATGATCTAAGAACACGTTATTTGAACTTCTCAAAGCGTTAAACGCTTGTTTTGAATCGAAAAACAAACTTTCTTAGTGTTCGTGAAATTTGGTGAAAAGTTACGTAGTAAAAGATACGATACAAATGATCTAAGAACACGTTATTTGAACTCCTCAAAGTGTTTAAATCTTCTTTTGAATCGAAAAACAAACTTTCTTAGTGTTTGAAAATTTTGGTGAAAAGTTATGTAGTAAAAGATACGATACAAATGATCTAAAAACAGGTTATCTGAACTCCTCAAAGCGTTAAAATCATGTTTTAAATAGAACAACAAACTTTCTTAGTGTTTGTGAAATTTGGTGAAAAGTTATGTAGTAAAAGATACGATACAAATGTTCTGAAAACATGTTATTTGAACTCCTCAAAGCGTTAAAATCTTGTTTTGAATCGAAAAACAAACTTTCTTAGTGTTTGTGAAATTTGGGGAAAAGTTAAGATACGATACAAATGATCTAAAAACACGTTATTTGAACTCCTCGAAGCGTTAAAATCTTGTTTTGAATCGAAAAACAAACTTTCTTAGTGTTTCTAAAATTTGGTGAAAAGTTATGTAGTAAAAGATACGATACAAATGATCTAAAAACACATTATTTGATCTCCTCAAAGCGTTAAAAGCATGTTTTGAATCGAACAACAAACTATCTTAGTGTTTGTGAAATTTGGTGAAAAGTTACGTAGTAAAAGATACGATACAAATGATCTAAGAACACGTTATTTGAACTCCTCAAAGTGTTCGAATCTTGTTTTTAATCGAAAAACAAACTTTCTTAGTGTTTGAAAAATTTGGTGAAAAGTTATGTAGTAAAAGATACGATACAAATGATCTAAAAACACGTTATTTGATCTCCTCAAAGCGTTAAGAGCTTATTTTGAATCGAAAAACAAACTTTCTTAGTGTTTGTGAAATTTGGTGAAAAGTTACGTAGTAAAAGATACGATACAAATGATCTAAGAACAAGTTATTTGAACTCCTCAAAGTGTTTAAATCTTGTTTTGAATCGAAAAACAAACTTTCTTAGTGTTTGAAAATTTTGGTGAAAAGTTATGTAGTAAAAGATACGATACAAATGATCTAAAAACAGGTTATTTGAACTTCTCAAAGCGTTAAAATCTTGTTTTGAATCGAACAACAAACTATCTTAGTGTTTGTGTAATTTGGTGAAAAGTTACGTAGTAAAAGATACGATACAAATGATCTAAGAACACGTTATTTGAACTCCTCAAAGCGTGAAAATCTTGTTTTGAATCGAAAAACAAACTTTCTTAGTGTATGTGAAATTTGGCGAAACGTTATGTAGTAAAAGATACAATACAAATGATCTAAAAATACGTTATTTGAACTCCTCAAAGCGTTAAAATCTTGTTTTGAATCGAACAACAAACTTTCTTAGTGTATGTAAAATTTGGTGAAAAGTTATGTAATAAAAGATACGATACAAATGATCTAAAAACACGTTATTTGAACTCCTCAAAGCGTTAAAATCTTGTTTTGAATCGAAAAACAAACTTTCTTAGTGTATGTGAAATTTGGTGAAAAGTTATGTAGTAAAAGATACGATACAAATGATCTAAAAACACGTTATTTGATCTCCTCAAAGCGTTAAAAGCTTGTTTTGAATCGAAAAACAAACTTTATTAGTGTTTGTGAAATTTGGTGAAAAGTTATGCAGTAAAAGATACGATACAAATGATCTAAAAACAGGTTATTTGAGCTCCTCAAAGCGTTAAAAGCTTGTTTTGAATCGAAAAACAAACTTTCATATTGTTTGTGAAATTTGGTGAAAAGTTATGTAGTAAAAGATACGATACAAATGATCTAAAAACACGTTATTTGAACTCCTCAAAGCAATAAAATCTTGTTTTGAATCGAAAAACAAATTTCTTAGTGTATGTCAAATTTGGTGAAAAGTTATGTAGTAAATGATACGATACAAATGATCTAAAAACATGTTATTTGAGCTCCTCAATGCGTTAAAAAGTTGTTTTGAATCGAAAAACAAACTTTCTTAGTGTTTGTGAAATTTGGTGAAAAGTTACGTAGTAAATGATACGATACAAATGATCTAAGAACACGTTATTTGAACTCCTCAAAGTGTTTAAATCTTGTTTTGAATCGAAAAACAAACCTTCTTACTGTTTGAAAATTTTGGCGAAAAGTTATGTAGTAATAGATACGATACAAATGATCTAAAAACAGGTTATTTGAACTCCTCAAAGCGTTAAAATCTTGTTTTGAATCGAAAAACAAACTTTCTTAGTGTTTGTGAAATTTGGTGAAAACTTATGTAGTAAAAGATACGATACAAATGATCTAAAAACACGTTATTTGAACTCCTCAAAGCGTTAAAATCTTGTTTTGAATCGAACAACAAACTTTCTTAGTGTTTGTGAAATTTGGTGAAAAGTTATGTAGTAAAAGATACGATACAAATGTTCCGAGAACAGGTTATTTGAACTCCTCCAAGCGTTAAAATCTTGTTTTGAATCGAAAAACAAACTTTCTTAGTGTTTGTGAAATTTGGGGAAAAGTTATGTAGTAAAAGATACGATACAAATGATCTAAAAACACGTTATTTGATCTCCTCGAAGCGTTAAAATCTTGTTTTGAATCGAAAAACAAACTTTCTTAGTGTATGTGAAATTTGGTGAAAAGTTATGTAGTAAAAGATACAATACAAATGATCTAAAAAACGTCATTTGAGCTCCTCAAAGCGTTAAAAGCATGTTTTGAATCGAACAACAAACTATCTTAGTGTTTGTGAGATTTGGTGAAAAGTTACGTAGTAAAAGATACGATACAAATGATCTAAGAACACGTTATTTGAACTTCTCAAAGCGTTAAACGCTTGTTTTGAATCGAAAAACAAACTTTCTTAGTGTTCGTGAAATTTGGTGAAAAGTTACGTAGTAAAAGATACGATACAAATGATCTAAGAACACGTTATTTGAACTCCTCAAAGTGTTTAAATCTTCTTTTGAATCGAAAAACAAACTTTCTTAGTGTTTGAAAATTTTGGTGAAAAGTTATGTAGTAAAAGATACGATACAAATGATCTAAAAACAGGTTATCTGAACTCCTCAAAGCGTTAAAATCATGTTTTAAATAGAACAACAAACTTTCTTAGTGTTTGTGAAATTTGGTGAAAAGTTATGTAGTAAAAGATACGATACAAATGTTCTGAAAACATGTTATTTGAACTCCTCAAAGCGTTAAAATCTTGTTTTGAATCGAAAAACAAACTTTCTTAGTGTTTGTGAAATTTGGGGAAAAGTTAAGATACGATACAAATGATCTAAAAACACGTTATTTGAACTCCTCGAAGCGTTAAAATCTTGTTTTGAATCGAAAAACAAACTTTCTTAGTGTTTCTAAAATTTGGTGAAAAGTTATGTAGTAAAAGATACGATACAAATGATCTAAAAACACATTATTTGATCTCCTCAAAGCGTTAAAAGCATGTTTTGAATCGAACAACAAACTATCTTAGTGTTTGTGAAATTTGGTGAAAAGTTACGTAGTAAAAGATACGATACAAATGATCTAAGAACACGTTATTTGAACTCCTCAAAGTGTTCGAATCTTGTTTTTAATCGAAAAACAAACTTTCTTAGTGTTTGAAAATTTTGGTGAAAAGTTATGTAGTAAAAGATACGATACAAATGAGCTAAAAACACGTTATTTGATCTCCTCAAAGCGTTAAGAGCTTATTTTGAATCGAAAAACAAACTTTCTTAGTGTTTGTGAAATTTGGTGAAAAGTTACGTAGTAAAAGATACGATACAAATGATCTAAGAACAAGTTATTTGAACTCCTCAAAGTGTTTAAATCTTGTTTTGAATCGAAAAACAAACTTTCTTAGTGTTTGAAAATTTTGGTGAAAAGTTATGTAGTAAAAGATACGATACAAATGATCTAAAAACAGGTTATTTGAACTTCTCAAAGCGTTAAAATCTTGTTTTGAATCGAACAACAAACTATCTTAGTGTTTGTGTAATTTGGTGAAAAGTTACGTAGTAAAAGATACGATACAAATGATCTAAGAACACGTTATTTGAACTCCTCAAAGCGTGAAAATCTTGTTTTGAATCGAAAAACAAACTTTCTTAGTGTATGTGAAATTTGGTGAAACGTTATGTAGTAAAAGATACAATACAAATGATCTAAAAATACGTTATTTGAAATCCTCAAAGCGTTAAAATCTTGTTTTGAATCGAACAACAAACTTTCTTAGTGTATGTAAAATTTGGTGAAAAGTTATGTAATAAAAGATACGATACAAATGATCTAAAAACACGTTATTTGAACTCCTCAAAGCGTTAAAATCTTGTTTTGAATCGAAAAACAAACTTTCTTAGTGTATGTGAAATTTGGTGAAAAGTTATGTAGTAAAAGATACGATACAAATGATCTAAAAACACGTTATTTGATCTCCTCAAAGCGTTAAAAGCTTGTTTTGAATCGAAAAACAAACTTTATTAGTGTTTGTGAAATTTGGTGAAAAGTTATGCAGTAAAAGATAAGATACAAATGATCTAAAAACAGGTTATTTGAGCTCCTCAAAGCGTTAAAAGCTTGTTTTGAATCGAAAAACAAACTTTCTTATTGTTTGTGAAATTTGGTGAAAAGTTATGTAGTAAAAGATACGATACAAATGATCTAAAAACACGTTATTTGAACTCCTCAAAGCAATAAAATCTTGTTTTGAATCGAAAAACAAATTTCTTAGTGTATGTCAAATTTGGTGAAAAGTTATGTAGTAAATGATACGATACAAATGATCTAAAAACATGTTATTTGAGCTCCTCAATGCGTTAAAAAGTTGTTTTGAATCGAAAAACAAACTTTCTTAGTGTTTGTGAAATTTGGTGAAAAGTTACGTAGTAAATGATACGATACAAATGATCTAAAAACATGTTATTTGAGCTCCTCAAAGCGTTAAAATCTTGTTTTGAATAGAACAACAAACTTTCTTAGTGTCTGTGAAATTTGGTGCAAACTTATGTAGTAAAAGATACGACACAAATGATCTAAAAACACGTTATTTGAACTCCTCAAAGCGTTAAACGCTTGTTTTGAATCGAAAAACAAACTTTCTTAGTGTTTGTGAAATTTGGTGAAAAGTTACGTAGTAAAAGATACGATACAAATGATCTAAGAACACGTTATTTGAACTCCTCAAAGCGTTAAAATCTTGTTTTGAATAGAACAACAAACTTTCTTAGTGTCTGTGAAATTTGGTGCAAACTTATGTAGTAAAAGATACGATACAAATGATCTAAAAACACGTTATTTGAACTCCTCAAAGCGTTAAAATCTTGTTTTGAATCGAACAACAAACTTTCTTAGTGTTTGAGAAATTTGGTGAAAAGTTATGTAGTAAAAGATACGATACCAATGTTCTGAAAACAGGTTATTTGAACTCCTCAAAGCGTTAAAATCTTGTTTTGAATCGAAAAACAAACTTTCTTAGTGTTTGTGAAATTTGTGGAAAAGTTATGTAGTAAAAGATACGATACAAATGATCTTAAAACACGTTATTTGAACTCCTCGAAGCGTTTAAATCTTGTTTTGAATCGAAAAACAAACTTTCTTAGTGTTTCTAAAATTTGGTGACAAGTTATGTAGTAAAAGATACGATACAAATGATCTAAAAACAGGTTATTTGAACTCCTTAAAGCGTTAAAATCTTATTTTGAATAGAACAACAAACTTTCTTAGTGTATGTGAAATTTGGTGAAAAGTTATGTAGTAAAAGATACGATACAAATGATATAAAAACACGTTATTTGATCTCCTCAAAGCGTTAAAAGCTTGTTTTGAATCGAAAAACAAACTTTCTTAGTGTTTGTGAAATGTGGTGAAAAGTTACGTAGTAAAAGATACGATACAAATGATCTAAGAACACGTTATTTGAACTCATCAAAGTGTTTAAATCTTGTTTTGAATCGAAAAACAAACCTTCTTACTGTTTGAAAATTTTGGTGAAAAGTTATGTAGTAATAGATACGATACAAATGATCTAAAAACAGGTTATTTGAACTCCTCAAAGCGTTAAAATCTTGTTTTGAATCGAAAAACAAACTTTCTTAGTGTTTGTGAAATTTGGTGAAAACTTATGTAGTAAAAGATACGATACAAATGATCTAAAAACACGTTATTTGAACTCCTCAAAGCGTTAAAATCTTGTTTTGAATCGAACAACAAAATTTCTTAGTGTTTGTGAAATTTGGTGAAAAGTTATGTAGTAAAAGATACGATACAAATGTTCCGAGAACAGGTTATTTGAACTCCTCAAAGCGTTAAAATCTTGTTTTGAATCGAAAAACAAACTTTCTTAGTGTTTGTGAAATTTGGGGAAAAGTTATGTAGTAAAAGATACGATACAAATGATCTAAAAACACGTTATTTGATCTCCTCGAAGCGTTAAATTCTTGTTTTGAATCGAAAAACAAACTTTCTTAGTGTATGTGAAATTTGGTGAAAAGTTATGTAGTAAAAGATACAATACAAATGATCTAAAAAAACGTTATTTGAGCTCCTCAAAGCGTTAAAAGCATGTTTTGAATCGAACAACAAACTATCTTAGTGTTTGTGAAATTTGGTGAAAAGTTACGTAGTAAAAGATACGATACAAATGATCTAAGAACAAGTTATGTGAACTCCTCAAAGTGTTTAAATCTTGTTTTGAATCGAAAAACAAACTTTCTTATTGTTTGCAAATTTTAGTGAAAAGTTATGTAGTAAAAGATACGATACAAATGATCTAAAAACAGGTTATTTGAACTCCTCAAAGCGTTAAAATCTTGTTTTGAATCGAAAAACAAATTTCTTAGTGTATGTCAAATTTGGTGAAAAGTTATGTAGTAAATGATACGATACAAATGATCTAAAAACATGTTATTTGAGCTCCTCAATGCGTTAAAAAGTTGTTTTGAATCGAAAAACAAACTTTCTTAGTGTTTGTGAAATTTTGTGAAAAGTTACGTAGTAAATGATACGATACAAATGATCTAAAAACATGTTATTTGAGCTCCTCAAAGCGTTAAAATCTTGTTTTGAATAGAACAACAAACTTTCTTAGTGTCTGTGAAATTTGGTGCAAACTTATGTAGTAAAAGATACGATACAAATGATCTAAAAACACGTTATTTGAACTCCTCAAAGCGTTAAAATCTTGTTTTGAATCGAACAACAAACTTTCTTACTGTTTGTGAAATTTGGTGAAAAGTTATGTAGTAAAAGATACGATACAAATGATCTAAAAACACGTTATTTGAACTCCTCAAAGCGTTAAAATCTTGTTTTGAATCGAAAAACAAACCTTCTTACTGTTTGAAAATTTTGGCGAAAAGTTCTGTAGTAATAGATACGATACAAATGATCTAAAAACAGGTTATTTGAACTGCTCGAAGCGTTAAAATCTTGTTTTGAATCGAAAAACAAACTTTCTTAGTGTTTGTGAAATTTGGTGAAAAGTTATGTAGTAAAAGATACGATACAAATGATCTAAAAACACGTTATTTGTACTCCTCAAAGCGTTAAAATCTTGTTTTGAATCGAAAAACAAACTTTCTTAGTTTATGTGAAATTTGGTGAAAAGTTATGTAATAAAAGATACGATACAAATGATCTAAAAACACGTTATTTGAACTCCTCAAAGCGTTAAAATCTTGTTTTGAATCGAAAAACAAACTTTCTTAGTGTATGTGAAATTTGGTGAAAAGTTATGTAGTAAAAGATACGATACAAATGATCTAAAAACACGTTATTTGATCTCCTCAAAGCGTTAAAAGCTTGTTTTGAATCGAAAAACAAACTTTATTAGTGTTTGTGAAATTTGGTGAAAAGTTATGCAGTAAAAGATACGATACAAATGATCTAAAAACAGGTTATTTGAGCTCCTCAAAGCGTTAAAAGCTTGTTTTGAATCGAAAAACAAACTTTCTTATTGTTTGTGAAATTTGGTGAAAAGTTATGTAGTAAAAGATACGATACAAATGATCTAAAAACACGTTATTTGAACTCCTCAAAGCAATAAAATCTTGTTTTGAATCGAAAAACAAATTTCTTAGTGTATGTCAAATTTGGTGAAAAGTTATGTAGTAAATGATACGATACAAATGATCTAAAAACATGTTATTTGAGCTCCTCAATGCGTTAAAAAGTTGTTTTGAATCGAAAAACAAACTTTCTTAGTGTTTGTGAAATTTGGTGAAAAGTTACGTAGTAAATGATACGATACAAATGATCTAAAAACATGTTATTTGAGCTCCTCAAAGCGTTAAAATCTTGTTTTGAATAGAACAACAAACTTTCTTAGTGTCTGTGAAATTTGGTGCAAACTTATGTAGTAAAAGATACGACACAAATGATCTAAAAACACGTTATTTGAACTCCTCAAAGCGTTAAACGCTTGTTTTGAATCGAAAAACAAACTTTCTTAGTGTTTGTGAAATTTGGTGAAAAGTTACGTAGTAAAAGATACGATACAAATGATCTAAGAACACGTTATTTGAACTCCTCAAAGCGTTAAAATCTTGTTTTGAATAGAACAACAAACTTTCTTAGTGTCTGTGAAATTTGGTGCAAACTTATGTAGTAAAAGATACGATACAAATGATCTAAAAACACGTTATTTGAACTCCTCAAAGCGTTAAAATCTTGTTTTGAATCGAACAACAAACTTTCTTAGTGTTTGAGAAATTTGGTGAAAAGTTATGTAGTAAAAGATACGATACAAATGTTCTGAAAACAGGTTATTTGAACTCCTCAAAGCGTTAAAATCTTGTTTTGAATCGAAAAACAAACTTTCTTAGTGTTTGTGAAATTTGTGGAAAAGTTATGTAGTAAAAGATACGATACAAATGATCTTAAAACACGTTATTTGAACTCCTCGAAGCGTTTAAATCTTGTTTTGAATCGAAAAACAAACTTTCTTAGTGTTTCTAAAATTTGGTGACAAGTTATGTAGTAAAAGATACGATACAAATGATCTAAAAACAGGTTATTTGAACTCCTTAAAGCGTTAAAATCTTATTTTGAATAGAACAACAAACTTTCTTAGTGTATGTGAAATTTGGTGAAAAGTTATGTAGTAAAAGATACGATACAAATGATATAAAAACACGTTATTTGATCTCCTCAAAGCGTTAAAAGCTTGTTTTGAATCGAAAAACAAACTTTCTTAGTGTTTGTGAAATGTGGTGAAAAGTTACGTAGTAAAAGATACGATACAAATGATCTAAGAACACGTTATTTGAACTCCTCAAAGTGTTTAAATCTTGTTTTGAATCGAAAAACAAACCTTCTTACTGTTTGAAAATTTTGGTGAAAAGTTATGTAGTAATAGATACGATACAAATGATCTAAAAACAGGTTATTTGAACTCCTCAAAGCGTTAAAATTTTGTTTTGAATCGAAAAACAAACTTTCTTAGTGTTTGTGAAATTTGGTGAAAACTTATGTAGTAAAAGATACGATACAAATGATCTAAAAACACGTTATTTGAACTCCTCAAAGCGTTAAAATCTTGTTCTGAATCGAACAACAAAATTTCTTAGTGTTTGTGAAATTTGGTGAAAAGTTATGTAGTAAAAGATACGATACAAATGTTCCGAGAACAGGTTATTTGAACTCCTCAAAGCGTTAAAATCTTGTTTTGAATCGAAAAACAAACTTTCTTAGTGTTTGTGAAATTTGGGGAAAAGTTATGTAGTAAAAGATACGATACAAATGATCTAAAAACACGTTATTTGATCTCCTCGAAGCGTTAAATTCTTGTTTTGAATCGAAAAACAAACTTTCTTAGTGTATGTGAAATTTGGTGAAAAGTTATGTAGTAAAAGATACAATACAAATGATCTAAAAAAACGTTATTTGAGCTCCTCAAAGCGTTAAAAGCATGTTTTGAATCGAACAACAAACTATCTTAGTGTTTGTGAAATTTGGTGAAAAGTTACGTAGTAAAAGATACGATACAAATGATCTAAGAACAAGTTATGTGAACTCCTCAAAGTGTTTAAATCTTGTTTTGAATCGAAAAACAAACTTTCTTAGTGTTTGCAAATTTTAGTGAAAAGTTATGTAGTAAAAGATACGATACAAATGATCTAAAAACAGGTTATTTGAACTCCTCGAAGCGTTAAAATCTTGTTTTGAATCGAAAAACAAATTTCTTAGTGTATGTCAAATTTGGTGAAAAGTTATGTAGTAAATGATACGATACAAATGATCTAAAAACATGTTATTTGAGCTCCTCAATGCGTTAAAAAGTTGTTTTGAATCGAAAAACAAACTTTCTTAGTGTTTGTGAAATTTTGTGAAAAGTTACGTTGTAAATGATACGATACAAATGATCTAAAAACATGTTATTTGAGCTCCTCAAAGCGTTAAAATCTTGTTTTGAATAGAACAACAAACTTTCTTAGTGTCTGTGAAATTTGGTGCAAACTTATGTAGTAAAAGATACGATACAAATGATCTAAAAACACGTTATTTGAACTCCTCAAAGCGTTAAAATCTAGTTTTGAATCGAACAACAAACTTTCTTACTGTTTGTGAAATTTGGTGAAAAGTTATGTAGTAAAAGATACGATACAAATGATCTAAAAACACGTTATTTGAACTCCTCAAAGCGTTAAAATCTTGTTTTGAATCGAAAAACAAACCTTCTTACTGTTTGAAAATTTTGGCGAAAAGTAATGTAGTAATAGATACGATACAAATGATCTAAAAACAGGTTATTTGAACTGCTCGAAGCGTTAAAATCTTGTTTTGAATCGAAAAACAAACTTTCTTAGTGTTTGTGAAATTTGGTGAAAAGTTATGTAGTAAAAGATACGATACAAATGATCTAAAAACACGTTATTTGTACTCCTCAAAGCGTTAAAATCTTGTTTTGAATCGAAAAACAAACTTTCTTAGTTTATGTGAAATTTGGTGAAAAGTTATGTAATAAAAGATACGATACAAATGATCTAAAAACACGTTATTTGAACTCCTCAAAGCGTTAAAATCTTGTTTTGAATCGAAAAACAAACTTTCTTAGTGTATGTGAAATTTGGTGAAAAGTTATGTAGTAAAAGATACGATACAAATGATCTAAAAACACGTTATTTGATCTCCTCAAAGCGTTAAAAGCTTGTTTTGAATCGAAAAACAAACTTTATTAGTGTTTGTGAAATTTGGTGAAAAGTTATGCAGTAAAAGATACGATACAAATGATCTAAAAACAGGTTATTTGAGCTCCTCAAAGCGTTAAAAGCTTGTTTTGAATCGAAAAACAAACTTTCTTATTGTTTGTGAAATTTGGTGAAAACTTATGTAGTAAAAGATACGATACAAATGATCTAAAAACACGTTATTTGAACTCCTCAAAGCAATAAAATCTTGTTTTGAATCGAAAAACAAATTTCTTAGTGTATGTCAAATTTGGTGAAAAGTTATGTAGTAAATGATACGATACAAATGATCTAAAAACATGTTATTTGAGCTCCTCAATGCGTTAAAAAGTTGTTTTGAATCGAAAAACAAACTTTCTTAGTGTTTGTGAAATTTGGTGAAAAGTTACGTAGTAAATGATACGATACAAATGATCTAAAAACATGTTATTTGAGCTCCTCAATGCGTTAAAAAGTTGTTTTGAATCGAAAAACAAACTTTCTTAGTGTTTGTGAAATTTGGTGAAAAGTTACGTAGTAAATGATACGATACAAATGATCTAAAAACATGTTATTTGAGCTCCTCAAAGCGTTAAAATCTTGTTTTGAATAGAACAACAAACTTTCTTAGTGTCTGTGAAATTTGGTGCAAACTTATGTAGTAAAAGATACGACACAAATGATCTAAAAACACGTTATTTGAACTCCTCAAAGCGTTAAACGCTTGTTTTGAATCGAAAAACAAACTTTCTTAGTGTTTGTGAAATTTGGTGAAAAGTTACGTAGTAAAAGATACGATACAAATGATCTAAGAACACGTTATTTGAACTCCTCAAAGCGTTAAAATCTTGTTTTGAATAGAACAACAAACTTTCTTAGTGTCTGTGAAATTTGGTGCAAACTTATGTAGTAAAAGATACGATACAAATGATCTAAAAACACGTTATTTGAACTCCTCAAAGCGTTAAAATCTTGTTTTGAATCGAACAACAAACTTTCTTAGTGTTTGAGAAATTTGGTGAAAAGTTATGTAGTAAAAGATACGATACAAATGTTCTGAAAACAGGTTATTTGAACTCCTCAAAGCGTTAAAATCTTGTTTTGAATCGAAAAACAAACTTTCTTAGTGTTTGTGAAATTTGTGGAAAAGTTATGTAGTAAAAGATACGATACAAATGATCTTAAAACACGTTATTTGAACTCCTCGAAGCGTTTAAATCTTGTTTTGAATCGAAAAACAAACTTTCTTAGTGTTTCTAAAATTTGGTGACAAGTTATGTAGTAAAAGATACGATACAAATGATCTAAAAACAGGTTATTTGAACTCCTTAAAGCGTTAAAATCTTATTTTGAATAGAACAACAAACTTTCTTAGTGTATGTGAAATTTGGTGAAAAGTTATGTAGTAAAAGATACGATACAAATGATATAAAAACACGTTATTTGATCTCCTCAAAGCGTTAAAAGCTTGTTTTGAATCGAAAAACAAACTTTCTTAGTGTTTGTGAAATGTGGTGAAAAGTTACGTAGTAAAAGATACGATACAAATGATCTAAGAACACGTTATTTGAACTCCTCAAAGTGTTTAAATCTTGTTTTGAATCGAAAAACAAACCTTCTTACTGTTTGAAAATTTTGGTGAAAAGTTATGTAGTAATAGATACGATACAAATGATCTAAAAACAGGTTATTTGAACTCCTCAAAGCGTTAAAATCTTGTTTTGAATCGAAAAACAAACTTTCTTAGTGTTTGTGAAATTTGGTGAAAACTTATGTAGTAAAAGATACGATACAAATGATCTAAAAACACGTTATTTGAACTCCTCAAAGCGTTAAAATCTTGTTCTGAATCGAACAACAAAATTTCTTAGTGTTTGTGAAATTTGGTGAAAAGTTATGTAGTAAAAGATACGATACAAATGTTCCGAGAACAGGTTATTTGAACTCCTCAAAGCGTTAAAATCTTGTTTTGAATCGAAAAACAAACTTTCTTAGTGTTTGTGAAATTTGGGGAAAAGTTATGTAGTAAAAGATACGATACAAATGATCTAAAAACACGTTATTTGATCTCCTCGAAGCGTTAAATTCTTGTTTTGAATCGAAAAACAAACTTTCTTAGTGTATGTGAAATTTGGTGAAAAGTTATGTAGTAAAAGATACAATACAAATGATCTAAAAAAACGTTATTTGAGCTCCTCAAAGCGTTAAAAGCATGTTTTGAATCGAACAACAAACTATCTTAGTGTTTGTGAAATTTGGTGAAAAGTTACGTAGTAAAAGATACGATACAAATGATCTAAGAACAAGTTATGTGAACTCCTCAAAGTGTTTAAATCTTGTTTTGAATCGAAAAACAAACTTTCTTAGTGTTTGCAAATTTTAGTGAAAAGTTATGTAGTAAAAGATACGATACAAATGATCTAAAAACAGGTTATTTGAACTCCTCAAAGCGTTAAAATCTTGTTTTGAATCGAAAAACAAATTTCTTAGTGTATGTCAAATTTGGTGAAAAGTTATGTAGTAAATGATACGATACAAATGATCTAAAAACATGTTATTTGAGCTCCTCAATGCGTTAAAAAGTTGTTTTGAATCGAAAAACAAACTTTCTTAGTGTTTGTGAAATTTTGTGAAAAGTTACGTTGTAAATGATACGATACAAATGATCTAAAAACATGTTATTTGAGCTCCTCAAAGCGTTAAAATCTTGTTTTGAATAGAACAACAAACTTTCTTAGTGTCTGTGAAATTTGGTGCAAACTTATGTAGTAAAAGATACGATACAAATGATCTAAAAACACGTTATTTGAACTCCTCAAAGCGTTAAAATCTTGTTTTGAATCGAACAACAAACTTTCTTACTGTTTGTGAAATTTGGTGAAAAGTTATGTAGTAAAAGATACGATACAAATGATCTAAAAACACGTTATTTGAACTCCTCAAAGCGTTAAAATCTTGTTTTGAATCGAAAAACAAACCTTCTTACTGTTTGAAAATTTTGGCGAAAAGTAATGTAGTAATAGATACGATACAAATGATCTAAAAACAGGTTATTTGAACTGCTCGAAGCGTTAAAATCTTGTTTTGAATCGAAAAACAAACTTTCTTAGTGTTTGTGAAATTTGGTGAAAAGTTATGTAGTAAAAGATACGATACAAATGATCTAAAAACACGTTATTTGTACTCCTCAAAGCGTTAAAATCTTGTTTTGAATCGAAAAACAAACTTTCTTAGTTTATGTGAAATTTGGTGAAAAGTTATGTAATAAAAGATACGATACAAATGATCTAAAAACACGTTATTTGAACTCCTCAAAGCGTTAAAATCTTGTTTTGAATCGAAAAACAAACTTTCTTAGTGTATGTGAAATTTGGTGAAAAGTTATGTAGTAAAAGATACGATACAAATGATCTAAAAACACGTTATTTGATCTCCTCAAAGCGTTAAAAGCTTGTTTTGAATCGAAAAACAAACTTTATTAGTGTTTGTGAAATTTGGTGAAAAGTTATGCAGTAAAAGATACGATACAAATGATCTAAAAACAGGTTATTTGAGCTCCTCAAAGCGTTAAAAGCTTGTTTTGAATCGAAAAACAAACTTTCTTATTGTTTGTGAAATTTGGTGAAAACTTATGTAGTAAAAGATACGATACAAATGATCTAAAAACACGTTATTTGAACTCCTCAAAGCAATAAAATCTTGTTTTGAATCGAAAAACAAATTTCTTAGTGTATGTCAAATTTGGTGAAAAGTTATGTAGTAAATGATACGATACAAATGATCTAAAAACATGTTATTTGAGCTCCTCAATGCGTTAAAAAGTTGTTTTGAATCGAAAAACAAACTTTCTTAGTGTTTGTGAAATTTGGTGAAAAGTTACGTAGTAAATGATACGATACAAATGATCTAAAAACATGTTATTTGAGCTCCTCAATGCGTTAAAAAGTTGTTTTGAATCGAAAAACAAACTTTCTTAGTGTTTGTGAAATTTGGTGAAAAGTTACGTAGTAAATGATACGATACAAATGATCTAAAAACATGTTATTTGAGCTCCTCAAAGCGTTAAAATCTTGTTTTGAATAGAACAACAAACTTTCTTAGTGTCTGTGAAATTTGGTGCAAACTTATGTAGTAAAAGATACGACACAAATGATCTAAAAACACGTTATTTGAACTCCTCAAAGCGTTAAACGCTTGTTTTGAATCGAAAAACAAACTTTCTTAGTGTTTGTGAAATTTGGTGAAAAGTTACGTAGTAAAAGATACGATACAAATGATCTAAGAACACGTTATTTGAACTCCTCAAAGCGTTAAAATCTTGTTTTGAATAGAACAACAAACTTTCTTAGTGTCTGTGAAATTTGGTGCAAACTTATGTAGTAAAAGATACGATACAAATGATCTAAAAACACGTTATTTGAACTCCTCAAAGCGTTAAAATCTTGTTTTGAATCGAACAACAAACTTTCTTAGTGTTTGAGAAATTTGGTGAAAAGTTATGTAGTAAAAGATACGATACAAATGTTCTGAAAACAGGTTATTTGAACTCCTCAAAGCGTTAAAATCTTGTTTTGAATCGAAAAACAAACTTTCTTAGTGTTTGTGAAATTTGTGGAAAAGTTATGTAGTAAAAGATACGATACAAATGATCTTAAAACACGTTATTTGAACTCCTCGAAGCGTTTAAATCTTGTTTTGAATCGAAAAACAAACTTTCTTAGTGTTTCTAAAATTTGGTGACAAGTTATGTAGTAAAAGATACGATACAAATGATCTAAAAACAGGTTATTTGAACTCCTTAAAGCGTTAAAATCTTATTTTGAATAGAACAACAAACTTTCTTAGTGTATGTGAAATTTGGTGAAAAGTTATGTAGTAAAAGATACGATACAAATGATATAAAAACACGTTATTTGATCTCCTCAAAGCGTTAAAAGCTTGTTTTGAATCGAAAAACAAACTTTCTTAGTGTTTGTGAAATGTGGTGAAAAGTTACGTAGTAAAAGATACGATACAAATGATCTAAGAACACGTTATTTGAACTCCTCAAAGTGTTTAAATCTTGTTTTGAATCGAAAAACAAACCTTCTTACTGTTTGAAAATTTTGGTGAAAAGTTATGTAGTAATAGATACGATACAAATGATCTAAAAACAGGTTATTTGAACTCCTCAAAGCGTTAAAATCTTGTTTTGAATCGAAAAACAAACTTTCTTAGTGTTTGTGAAATTTGGTGAAAACTTATGTAGTAAAAGATACGATACAAATGATCTAAAAACACGTTATTTGAACTCCTCAAAGCGTTAAAATCTTGTTTTGAATCGAACAACAAAATTTCTTAGTGTTTGTGAAATTTGGTGAAAAGTTATGTAGTAAAAGATACGATACAAATGTTCCGAGAACAGGTTATTTGAACTCCTCAAAGCGTTAAAATCTTGTTTTGAATCGAAAAACAAACTTTCTTAGTGTTTGTGAAATTTGGGGAAAAGTTATGTAGTAAAAGATACGATACAAATGATCTAAAAACACGTTATTTGATCTCCTCGAAGCGTTAAATTCTTGTTTTGAATCGAAGAACAAACTTTCTTAGTGTATGTGAAATTTGGTGAAAAGTTATGTAGTAAAAGATACAATACAAATGATCGAAAAAAACGTTATTTGAGCTCCTCAAAGCGTTAAAAGCATGTTTTGAATCGAACAACAAACTATCTTAGTGTTTGTGAAATTTGGTGAAAAGTTACGTAGTAAAAGATACGATACAAATGATCTAAGAACAAGTTATGTGAACTCCTCAAAGTGTTTAAATCTTGTTTTGAATCGAAAAACAAACTTTCTTAGTGTTTGCAAATTTTAGTGAAAAGTTATGTAGTAAAAGATACGATACAAATGATCTAAAAACAGGTTATTTGAACCCCTCAAAGCGTTAAAATCTTGTTTTGAATCGAAAAACAAATTTCTTAGTGTATGTCAAATTTGGTGAAAAGTTATGTAGTAAATGATACGATACAAATGATCTAAAAACATGTTATTTGAGCTCCTCAATGCGTTAAAAAGTTGTTTTGAATCGAAAAACAAACTTTCTTAGTGTTTGTGAAATTTTGTGAAAAGTTACGTAGTAAATGATACGATACAAATGATCTAAAAACATGTTATTTGAGCTCCTCAAAGCGTTAAAATCTTGTTTTGAATAGAACAACAAACTTTCTTAGTGTCTGTGAAATTTGGTGCAAACTTATGTAGTAAAAGATACGATACAAATGATCTAAAAACACGTTATTTGAACTCCTCAAAGCGTTAAAATCTTGTTTTGAATCGAACAACAAACTTTCTTACTGTTTGTGAAATTTGGTGAAAAGTTATGTAGTAAAAGATACGATACAAATGATCTAAAAACACGTTATTTGAACTCCTCAAAGCGTTAAAATCTTGTTTTGAATCGAAAAACAAACCTTCTTACTGTTTGAAAATTTTGGCGAAAAGTTATGTAGTAATAGATACGATACAAATGATCTAAAAACAGGTTATTTGAACTGCTCGAAGCGTTAAAATCTTGTTTTGAATCGAAAAACAAACTTTCTTAGTGTTTGTGAAATTTGGTGAAAAGTTATGTAGTAAAAGATACGATACAAATGATCTAAAAACACGTTATTTGTACTCCTCAAAGCGTTAAAATCTTGTTTTGAATCGAAAAACAAACTTTCTTAGTTTATGTGAAATTTGGTGAAAAGTTATGTAATAAAAGATACGATACAAATGATCTAAAAACACGTTATTTGAACTCCTCAAAGCGTTAAAATTTTGTTTTGAATCGAAAAACAAACTTTCTTAGTGTATGTGAAATTTGGTGAAAAGTTATGTAGTAAAAGATACGATACAAATGATCTAAAAACACGTTATTTGATCTCCTCAAAGCGTTAAAAGCTTGTTTTGAATCGAAAAACAAACTTTATTAGTGTTTGTGAAATTTGGTGAAAAGTTATGCAGTAAAAGATACGATACAAATGATCTAAAAACAGGTTATTTGAGCTCCTCAAAGCGTTAAAAGCTTGTTTTGAATCGAAAAACAAACTTTCTTATTGTTTGTGAAATTTGGTGAAAAGTTATGTAGTAAAAGATACGATACAAATGATCTAAAAACACGTTATTTGAACTCCTCAAAGCAATAAAATCTTGTTTTGAATCGAAAAACAAATTTCTTAGTGTATGTCAAATTTGGTGAAAAGTTATGTAGTAAATGATACGATACAAATGATCTAAAAACATGTTATTTGAGCTCCTCAATGCGTTAAAAAGTTGTTTTGAATCGAAAAACAAACTTTCTTAGTGTTTGTGAAATTTGGTGAAAAGTTACGTAGTAAATGATACGATACAAATGATCTAAAAACATGTTATTTGAGCTCCTCAAAGCGTTAAAATCTTGTTTTGAATAGAACAACAAACTTTCTTAGTGTCTGTGAAATTTGGTGCAAACTTATGTAGTAAAAGATACGACACAAATGATCTAAAAACACGTTATTTGAACTCCTCAAAGCGTTAAACGCTTGTTTTGAATCGAAAAACAAACTTTCTTAGTGTTTGTGAAATTTGGTGAAAAGTTACGTAGTAAAAGATACGATACAAATGATCTAAGAACACGTTATTTGAACTCCTCAAAGCGTTAAAATCTTGTTTTGAATAGAACAACAAACTTTCTTAGTGTCTGTGAAATTTGGTGCAAACTTATGTAGTAAAAGATACGATACAAATGATCTAAAAACACGTTATTTGAACTCCTCAAAGCGTTAAAATCTTGTTTTGAGTCGAACAACAAACTTTCTTAGTGTTTGTGAAATTTGGTGAAAAGTTATGTAGTAAAAGATACGATTCAAATGTTCTGAAAACAGGTTATTTGAACTCCTCAAAGCGTTAAAATCTTGTTTTGAATCGAAAAACAAACTTTCTTAGTGTTTGTGAAATTTGTGGAAAAGTTATGTAGTAAAAGATACGATACAAATGATCTTAAAACACGTTATTTGAACTCCTCGAAGCGTTTAAATCTTGTTTTGAATCGAAAAACAAACTTTCTTAGTGTTTCTAAAATTTGGTGACAAGTTATGTAGTAAAAGATACGATACAAATGATCTAAAAACAGGTTATTTGAACTCCTTAAAGCGTTAAAATCTTATTTTGAATAGAACAACAAACTTTCTTAGTGTATGTGAAATTTGGTGAAAAGTTATGTAGTAAAAGATACGATACAAATGATATAAAAACACGTTATTTGATCTCCTCAAAGCGTTAAAAGCTTGTTTTGAATCGAAAAACAAACTTTCTTAGTGTTTGTGAAATGTGGTGAAAAGTTACGTAGTAAAAGATACGATACAAATGATCTAAGAACACGTTATTTGAACTCCTCAAAGTGTTTAAATCTTGTTTTGAATCGAAAAACAAACCTTCTTACTGTTTGAAAATTTTGGTGAAAAGTTATGTAGTAATAGATACGATACAAATGATCTAAAAACAGGTTATTTGAACTCCTCAAAGCGTTAAAATCTTGTTTTGAATCGAAAAACAAACTTTCTTAGTGTTTGTGAAATTTGGTGAAAACTTATGTAGTAAAAGATACGATACAAATGATCTAAAAACACGTTATTTGAACTCCTCAAAGCGTTAAAATCTTGTTTTGAATCGAACAACAAAATTTCTTAGTGTTTGTGAAATTTGGTGAAAAGTTATGCAGTAAAAGATACGATACAAATGTTCCGAGAACAGGTTATTTGAACTCCTCAAAGCGTTAAAATCTTGTTTTGAATCGAAAAACAAACTTTCTTAGTGTTTGTGAAATTTGGGGAAAAGTTATGTAGTAAAAGATACGATACAAATGATCTAAAAACACGTTATTTGATCTCCTCGAAGCGTTAAATTCTTGTTTTGAATCGAAAAACAAACTTTCTTAGTGTATGTGAAATTTGGTGAAAAGTTATGTAGTAAAAGATACAATACAAATGATCTAAAAAAACGTTATTTGAGCTCCTCAAAGTTTTAAAAGCATGTTTTGAATCGAACAACAAACTATCTTAGTGTTTGTGAAATTTGGTGAAAAGTTACGTAGTAAAAGATACGATACAAATGATCTAAGAACAAGTTATTTGAACTCCTCAAAGTGTTTAAATCTTGTTTTGAATCGAAAAACAAACATTCTTAGTGTTTGCAAATTTTAGTGAAAAGTTATGTAGTAAAAGATACGATACAAATGATCTAAAAACAGGTTATTTGAACTCCTCAAAGCGTTAAAATCTTGTTTTGAATCGAAAAACAAATTTCTTAGTGTTGGGGGTTCGCGCAATCATATTGCTCGGCGGAATTTACCCGAACCCCTAAAGCCATGGATCTGTGTATCGCTAATTAGATACGAAGGAAGAGTTTCAAAATTTTCACCTCAGATTTAGTTCAAATCTGGTTGAAGGAAGCTTCCTGAGATCACGTTGGTGTGCTCGAACCGGCACTACCCTCTATCGGTATCCACACGCGACTCGTATAGGCTGGATGTGAAGACCTCCGATGCTAGTCGGATCCTTCCTCCCTTCAGAAAATCTGCTTGCTTCTCTTTTCTTTCACAAAGAAATTCAGCCAAGCTTCACTCTTTTCTTTTCACTGAGAAAACCTTTTTCTCTTCTTTTTGACTCTCCAAGAAAACTCTTTTCTTTTAGTCAAAAATCTGTTCTAGAAAAGATGAGTGAATCTTTCTTCTTATTTCTTTCAAGAAGTCTTGGTGTGTGTTTTTCATCGAGTTGGAGAAAAAACTATTCTTTCCCACCTAATATCTTTCATCCAATGAATGATATCCAGAGCATTAATGTCATGCACCCATACATGCATGTAGCATTCATTTAATGCTTTACACCTTCTATTCGAACAGAATAATATCCTCGTTCGAACAGAATAATATCCACTTTCGAACAGAATAATATCCTGATTCAAAATCAGAATAACATCCTGATTCAAACTGAATAATATCTACTTTCTTGATTTTCTGTGTCCAGTCCTAACTTGTCTTTGTGTGTGACCCTATAGGTTTATTTAAAGTTGGCAGCATATTAAATCTCTATTTAAATATGCAAATCATAGTTGGCCTCTAGCAAGGCATTATGACTACCCAAATTAAATAAATGATTTGTGATCATAACCTATTTATCAAATAGACAAATTTCTAGATCTCTTGTTCATTCGATATCTGTTGATCAAAGACATGGTCAAATGTCATCCTTTCTAAATCAACTTAACTCTTTCCCGATATAGAATTAGATTGAATGTTCAATTAGTATTAACAACACATGTTAATCTTATTGAGCGTGGCCACGCATTTCCTTCAATCCTAATTCATCAGGGGGCCCTGAGAGATATCTCTTTCAATCATGAAAGGAACAACTTCCATCTTGGTTATTCACATCCTCCAACATGCTTCATGTAATACCCAATGATGATCTTGATTACCCGGTTAAAGATAACAAAGAAACATATCTAAGTATCACAATTCACAGGTGAGAAATCTAATGATAACCTCAGGTCAAAGAACTAAAATTCTATTTGTTTATGAGAATATATATAATGACAATAACCATGTATATTCTCATAAGTTGGTCAGTCCAATATGTAGTCTCTAATACATATCTATATTCCATATTTGACATCACTACATCTCTATGTATTCCATGTCCATGATCAGTAAAACATAATCATCTCATATGCGAATATACTGGTGTACATATATATTCTATTTCCTTAGACATGTATATCTCTATATACATCATATATATGACCAGGGACATTTAGAATCGTATTACGTTCATTGATACAGTTTTACTATCATAATCACATATTATGATGATGTATAAACTAGTGATACAATTCAAGGCTTATTCACATATTCCTAAATATGTTAAATAACCTGTACACGTATTAAATGAAACTTTAATTCAATATTAAAATATTAGATTAACAACACATAAATAATAACTATCCTTTGTTTACATACAAGCTAAACAGTTTAGCCTAGGGTATTATTTAGTTCAGCCCAGGGCATTATTTCATTCAGCCTAGGGCATTATTCCTTCAGTCTCCCACTTGCACTAGGGTGAACTGATAATAATAATACACACTCAACTCTCCTCTCTGAGGTAATCCAAACCAATAGCTCTAGCATGACGATCATGTTTCGCTATCGAGAGCGGCTTAGTAAACGGATCAGCTATATTATCATCAGTTGGAATTTTGCACACATTCACGTCTCCTCTCTCTATTATCTCTCGAATTAGATGAAAACGCCGAAGTATGTGTTTGGATCTATGGTGTGACCTTGGCTCCCTAGATTGCGCAATTGCTCCATTGTTATCACAAAAGAGAGTCACAGGGTCCAACACACTTGGAACTACACCTAGTTCTGCCACAAATTTCTTGATCCAAACAGCTTCCTTAGCTGCTTCTGAAGCTGCTATATACTCCGCTTCCGTTGTAGAATCTGCGACAGTTTGCTGTTTGGAACTTTTCCAAACAACTGCTCCTCCGTTCAAACAGAATACATAACCACTTTGCGATCTAAAATCATCTATGCAGGTTTGAAAGCTAGCATCGGTATAACCCTTTATCACCAGCTCACTTTCCAAACCTCCATAGATTAAGAATACATCTTTAGTTCTTCTCAAGTACTTAAGAATATTCTTTACTGCTATCCAGTGACTCTCACCTGGATCTGATTGGTATCTGCTTGTTACACTTAATGCATATGACACATCTGGTCTAGTACATATCATTGCATACATAATAGATCCAATTGCCGAAGCATATGGCACTCTATTCATTCGTTCTCGTTCATCTCTCGATGTCGGACATTGAGATTTATCTAACGAGATACCATGCGACATTGGCAAGGATCCTCTCTTGGAATCTTGCATATTGAACCTCTTCAATACCTTGTCAATGTATGTACTTTGACTCAGACCTAGAAGCTTCCTTGATCTATCTCTATAGATCTTTACGCCTAATATATAAGCTGCTTCTCCTAGGTCTTTCATTGAAAATTGATTCCCCAAATATTTCTTAACACTTAAGAGCATAGGTATATCATTACCAATGAGCAATATGTCATCCACATAAAGAACTAAGAATACATGTGCACTCCCACTGAATTTCTTGTATACACAAGCTTCTTCCACATTCTTGATGAAACCATAATCCTTGATTACTTCATCAAAACGAAGATTCCAACTTCGAGATGCTTGCTTCAAACCATAAATAGACTTTTGAAGCTTGCATACTTTCTTAGAATTCTTTGGATCGACAAAACCCTCGGGTTGTATCATGTATACATCCTCGTTCAAGTTCCCGTTAAGGAAAGCAGTTTTGACATCCATTTGCCATATTTCATAGTCATAATATGCGGCTATGGCAAGTAGAATTCTTATAGACTTAAGCATGGCCACGGGCGAAAACGTTTCATCATAGTCTATACCATGAGTTTGCTTGAAACCTTTCGCCACAAGCCGTGCTTTGTAAGTATGCACCTTACCATCCATGTCAGTTTTCTTCTTGAAAACCCACTTACACCCAATGGTTTTTAATCCTTCAGGTGGATCAATCAAGTTCCAAACTTGATTGTCATACATGGATTGTATCTCGACATTCATGGCTTCTTGCCATTTCTGTGAATCTTCACTCATCATAGCCTCTACGTAGGATGTTGGTTCATCATCCATGGCCAACACATCATCATCATTAGTCACGAGAAATCCATATCTCTCGGGCTCTTGACGATTCCTACTAGATCTACGAGGTGGTCCTTGTGTAACATTTTCTGATTCTCCAACATTTGGTGAACCCGAAATATTTTCCATCTCATGTTCATTTTCAGTTTGGGAATCTTGAACTTCTTCAAGATCAACCTTACTCCCACTAGCTCTCTTGGAAATGAACTCCTTCTCTAAGAAGACCCCATTTCTAGCTATGAAAATCTTATTTTCTGAGGGGATGTAAAAGTAATACCCTTTAGTTTCCTTAGGATATCCCACGAACAAACATTTATCTGATTTGGGTCCAAGCTTATCTGACATCATGCGTTTAACATATGCCTCGCAACCCCAAATCTTCAGAAAAGACAAACTCGGAGTTCTTCCTGTCCATATCTCATATGGAGTCTTTTCTACGGATTTAGATGGAATTCTATTCAGTATGAATGCGGCTGTTTCAATGGCATAACCCCAAAACGATTTCGGGAGATCTGTCTGACTTATCATTGATCGAACCATGTCCAACAAGGTACGATTTCTCCTCTCGGAAACACCATTCCATTGAGGTGTACCGGGTGGAGTTAATTGTGAAACAATTCCACAATCTCTTAGATAGTCATCAAAATCTTGGCTCAAATATTCACCACCTCGATCAGATCGAATGGCCTTTATTTTCTTGCCTAGTTGATTCTCTACTTCATTCTTAAAATCTTTGAACCTTTCAAATGATTCTGACTTTTGTCTCATCAAGTAGACAAAACCATATCTACTATAGTCATCAGTGAATGTAATGAAGTATCTATAACCTCCTCTGGCTTCCATGCTCATTGGGCCACATACATCAGTATGTACGAGCTCCAACAACTCATTGGATCTTTCACCAACATTTGAGAAAGGTTTCTTAGTCATTTTGCCTAATAAACAAGACTCACATGTCTCATATGATCTCATATCAAATGAGTCTAAAAGTCCATCAGTATGGAGTTTAGAAATGCGTTTCTCGTTTATATGGCCTAAACGACAATGCCAGAAGTAGGTCTGATTATCAACATGAGACATTATCCTTTCGGTATTGATATTAAATATGGATTTGTGATTATTCAGATCTAGCACATAGAGACCATTTTCTAATGAAACATTTCCATAGAAAATTTCTCCTTTACAGATAGTACAATTATTATCTTCTATAATAAATTTGTAACCATCCAAAGCTAGTCTTGAAATAGAAATAATATTCCTGTTCATACCAGGTACAAAACAACAATTGTTTAGTTCTAATACAAATCCATTAGGTAAAGTTAAATGGTAATTTCCTACGGCTAAAGCAGCAACTCTTGCTCCATTTCCCACACGTAGGTCCATTTCACCTTTAGCTAATTTCCTTCTACTTTGTAGTCCCTGCACATTTTTACAAATGTGAGTGCCACATCCGGTATCTAATACCCAATTTGACAAAGTAGATAAGTTAACATCAATACCTGAGGCACTTGCCGAAACTGCTTTCTTCTTCTTCACTTCTTCTAAGTAAAGAGGGCAGTTCCTTTTCCAATGGCCATCTTTATGGCAATGGAAACAAGTGGTCGGTTCAGATTTCTTGATCTTTGGTTTGGGCAACATCTTGCCCTTACCTTTGTTCTTGCCTTTGAACTTCTTCTTGAACTTTCCCTTTTGAACCATCAGAACTTCGTTGACATTTGATGCCTTGAAGTCTCCGGACCTATTGGTAGCCTCAAAATTCTTGAGCATACCATGTAATTCCGGTATTGTTTTGTCCATAGAGTGCATGTTGTAGTTAGAAACAAACTGTGCGAAATTCGGAGTCAAAGACTCAAGAATCAAGTCAGTTTCCATCTCATGGCTGACTTTCGCACCTAGTTTCTCAAGGTTATCAACATAACCTTTCATCTTTAAAACATGTGCACTCACAGATGTACCCGAGACCATTTTACAGTTGAACAACGCCTTGTGAGTGTTAAACCTCTCAAGTCTGGCTTGCTCTTGGAACATTTCCTTGAGCTGTTTGTGCATAACATATGCATGCGAATCTACAAACTGCTTTTGAAGATCCGATGACATAGTTGCCAACATGAGACAGGTTATTTCAACATCATCATCTATGAACTTTTCATAGTATTCTTGGTCCACTTGGTCAGCATCTGCTGGTGGTTCTTCAGTTGGGAGAGGCTCATCAAGAACATAACCCTTATGTTCAGCCCTAAGAACAATTCTTAGATTTCGCTCCCAATCCAGAAAGTTCTTACCATTCAACTTCTCCTTCTCAAGGAGAGATCGCAAATTTAAACTGTTTGAGGACATTTTTCTACATGGAATAAAATGTGCAAAATTAATACTTTTATAGATGATAACATTTATGTTTTAGTTCATTTAAAATACTCCCACTATTTTTATCAAATCAACAACCCTCACTGTGTTGGTTCGGATACATTCCAACTACATGTACCATAGTGGCTCAAGATCCATATTTCGCAAAATCCTAATCGGCTTTGGCTCGTCTCAGAATTCTGTTATTTAGGTAGGATCAAATCCAATTGCATCTCCATGCAACTCTTGAGATCATTTATGAGATCAGGGGTTTATGAGTCTAACTCAAAAATCCATGTGTGTACATATCTCATCTTATGCCCTAAGTTCAAGTCCGACTTGCTACTTAGTTAAGTACTAACCATAACTGATTATCATCCAATTAATCTACCAACACACCCAGCTTTGGCATGACCTATGTTGGTAATTAATCAATGCATATTCTCCCGCCAACTATATAATCTCACACACCCAGCTTTGGCATGACCCATGTGAGTGATATAAAGGCCCTGAGAATTTCAGAATATGGGAGGCATTTTCTCAACTTAATAATTAATAGAGGGATTTCTAATTTATTTATCACATGCAAAAGCATATCACATCACACATCACAGAATAATTAATTTAATGACATAGCATGGCCATGATCTTTATAAGCCACTATAAAGATCCCTAATTAATTACTTATAATGAACTCCTTCATTATAACAATGGACGTGGTGATGAACTCCTTCATCATGTGATCGGTTATGGCGATAAGCTTCTTCATCATGTGATCGGTTGTGGTGATGAACTCCTTCATCTTGTGATTGGTTGTCCTGATGAACTCCTTCACCATGTAATCGGTTGAGGCGATGAACTCCTTCATCTTCTTTAATTTACAACCTTATTTATTTTACAACTTGGACAACTCACCGGTTGCCTTAATAAAATAAAATTACAATTTGGACAACTTACTGGTTGCCTTTAGCCATAAATCAAATTTACAACATGCACAACATACATACAATCACATCATTCAATCACAACACAATGTTTTGGCCATGCTATATCATATATCGTTGAATTATAAAATACATATATACATTTCGACTAATACATATGCAATAATCTCCACGTGCGACCAGAATAATATCCTGCATCTTATGCAATAATATCCTGCATCTTATGCAATAAATCTCAGCGTGAGACAGTGCACCTTCTGCTTGAACAGAATAATATCTTCGTTCAAACAGACAATAATATCCGGTATCTCATGAAATAATATCCTGCATCTCATGCAATAATATCCTGCATCTTATGCAGTAAATCTCAGCGTGAGACAGCGTACATTTCTGTTTGAACAGAATAATATCCTCGTTCAAACAGAATAACATCTTGCATCTCATGCAATAATATCCTGCTCGAGACAGTGCACCTTCTTATGCATAATATCAATCAAAATACATATGTAGTTTTATAATTCTCAGAAACTCTAAACTAGTACATCTAATATACTAAATCGATCTAATAAACGATACACGTGGCTCTGATACCACTGTTGGGGGTTCGCGCAATCATATTGCTCGGCGGAATTTACCCGAACCCCTAAAGCCATGGATCTGTGTATCGCTAATTAGATACGAAGGAAGAGTTTCAAAATTTTCACCTCAGATTTAGTTCAAATCTGGTTGAAGGAAGCTTCCTGAGATCACGTTGGTGTGCTCGAACCGGCACTACCCTCTATCGGTATCCACACGCGACTCGTATAGGCTGGATGTGAAGACCTCCGATGCTAGTCGGATCCTTCCTCCCTTCAGAAAATCTGCTTGCTTCTCTTTTCTTTCACAAAGAAATTCAGCCAAGCTTCACTCTTTTCTTTTCACTGAGAAAACCTTTTTCTCTTCTTTTTGACTCTCCAAGAAAACTCTTTTCTTTTAGTCAAAAATCTGTTCTAGAAAAGATGAGTGAATCTTTCTTCTTATTTCTTTCAAGAAGTCTTGGTGTGTGTTTTTCATCGAGTTGGAGAAAAAATTATTCTTTCCCACCTAATATCTTTCATCCAATGAATGATATCCAGAGCATTAATGTCATGCACCCATACATGCATGTAGCATTCATTTAATGCTTTACACCTTCTATTCGAACAGAATAATATCCTCGTTCGAACAGAATAATATCCACTTTCGAACAGAATAATATCCTGATTCAAAATCAGAATAACATCCTGATTCAAACTGAATAATATCTACTTTCTTGATTTTCTGTGTCCAGTCCTAACTTGTCTTTGTGTGTGACCCTATAGGTTTATTTAAAGTTGGCAGCATATTAAATCTCTATTTAAATATGCAAATCATAGTTGGCCTCTAGCAAGGCATTATGACTACCCAAATTAAATAAATGATTTGTGATCATAACCTATTTATCAAATAGACAAATTTCTAGATCTCTTGTTCATTCGATATCTGTTGATCAAAGACATGGTCAAATGTCATCCTTTCTAAATCAACTTAACTCTTTCCCGATATAGAATTAGATTGAATGTTCAATTAGTATTAACAACACATGTTAATCTTATTGAGCGTGGCCACGCATTTCCTTCAATCCTAATTCATCAGGGGGCCCTGAGAGATATCTCTTTCAATCATGAAAGGAACAACTTCCATCTTGGTTATTCACATCCTCCAACATGCTTCATGTAATACCCAATGATGATCTTGATTACCCGGTTAAAGATAACAAAGAAACATATCTAAGTATCACAATTCACAGGTGAGAAATCTAATGATAACCTCAGGTCAAAGAACTAAAATTCTATTTGTTTATGAGAATATATATAATGACAATAACCATGTATATTCTCATAAGTTGGTCAGTCCAATATGTAGTCTCTAATACATATCTATATTCCATATTTGACATCACTACATCTCTATGTATTCCATGTCCATGATCAGTAAAACATAATCATCTCATATGCGAATATACTGGTGTACATATATATTCTATTTCCTTAGACATGTATATCTCTATATACATCATATATATGACCAGGGACATTTAGAATCGTATTACGTTCATTGATACAGTTTTACTATCATAATCACATATTATGATGATGTATAAATTAGTGATACAATTCAAGGCTTATTCACATATTCCTAAATATGTTAAATAACCTGTACACGTATTAAATGAAACTTTAATTCAATATTAAAATATTAGATTAACAACACATAAATAATAACTATCCTTTGTTTACATACAAGCTAAACAGTTTAGCCTAGGGTATTATTTAGTTCAGCCCAGGGCATTATTTCATTCAGCCTAGGGCATTATTCCTTCACTTAGTGTATGTCAAATTTGGTGAAAAGTTATGTAGTAAATGATACGATACAAATGATCTAAAAACATGTTATTTAAGCTCCTCAAAGCGTTAAAATCTTGTTTTGAATAGAACAACAAACTTTCTTAGTGTCTGTGAAATTTGGTGCAAACTTATGTAGTAAAAGATACGATACAAATGATCTAAAAACACGTTATTTGAACTCCTCAAAGCGTTAAAATCTTGTTTTGAATCGAACAACAAACTTTCTTACTGTTTGTGAAATTTGGTGAAAAGTTATGTAGTAAAAGATACGATACAAATGATCTAAAAACACGTTATTTGAACTCCTCAAAGCGTTAAAATCTTGTTTTGAATCGAAAAACAAACCTTCTTACTGTTTGAAAATTTTGGCGAAAAGTTATGTAGTAATAGATACGATACAAATGATCTAAAAACAGGTTATTTGAACTGCTCGAAGCGTTAAAATCTTGTTTTGAATCGAAAAACAAACTTTCTTAGTGTTTGTGAAATTTGGTGAAAAGTTATGTAGTAAAAGATACGATACAAATGATCTAAAAACACGTTATTTGTACTCCTCAAAGCGTTAAAATCTTGTTTTGAATCGAAAAACAAACTTTCTTAGTGTATGTGAAATTTGGTGAAAAGTTATGTAGTAAAAGATACGATACAAATGATCTAAAAACACGTTATTTGATCTCCTCAAAGCGTTAAAAGCTTGTTTTGAATCGAAAAACAAACTTTATTAGTGTTTGTGAAATTTGGTGAAAAGTTATGCAGTAAAAGATACGATACAAATGATCTAAAAACAGGTTATTTGAGCTCCTCAAAGCGTTAAAAGCTTGTTTTGAATCGAAAAACAAACTTTCTTATTGTTTGTGAAATTTGGTGAAAAGTTATGTAGTAAAAGATACGATACAAATGATCTAAAAACACGTTATTTGAACTCCTCAAAGCAATAAAATCTTGTTTTGAATCGAAAAACAAATTTCTTTGTGTATGTCAAATTTGGTGAAAAGTTATGTAGTAAATGATACGATACAAATGATCTAAAAACATGTTATTTGAGCTCCTCAACGCGTTAAAAAGTTGTTTTGAATCGAAAAACAAACTTTCTTAGTGTTTGTGAAATTTGGTGAAAAGTTACGTAGGAAATGATACGATACAAATGATCTAAAAACATGTTATTTGAGCTCCTCAAAGCGTTAAAATCTTGTTTTGAATAGAACAACAAACTTTCTTAGTGTCTGTGAAATTTGGTGCAAACTTATGTAGTAAAAGATACGATACAAATGATCTAATAACACATTATTTGAACTCCTCAAAGCGTTAAAATCTTGTTTTGAATCGAACAACAAACTTTCTTAGTGTTTGTGAAATTTGGTGAAAAGTTATGTAGTAAAAGATACGATACAAATGTTCTGAAAACAGGTTATTTGAACTCCTCAAAGCGTTAAAATCTTGTTTTGAATCGAAAAACAAACTTTCTTAGTGTTTGTGAAATTTGTGGAAAAGTTATTTGAACTAAAAACACGTTATTTGAACTCCTCGAAGCGTTTAAATCTTGTTTTGAATCGAAAAACAAACTTTCTTAGTGTTTCTAAAATTTGGTGACAAGTTATGTAGTAAAAGATACGATACAAATGATCTAAAAACAGGTTATTTGAAGAACTTAAAGCGTTAAAATCTATTTTTGAATCGAACAACAAACTTTCTTAGTGTATGTGAAATTTGGTGAAAAGTTATGTAGTAAAAGATACGATACAAATTATCTAAAAACACGTTATTTGATCTCCTCAAAGCGTTAAAAGCTTGTTTTGAATCGAAAAACAAACTTTCTTAGTGTTTGTGAAATTTGGTGAAAAGTTACGTAGTAAAAGATACGATACAAATGATCTAAGAACACGTTATTTGAACTCCTCAAAGTGTTTAAATCTTGTTTTGAATCGAAAAACAAACCTTCTTACTGTTTGAAAATTTTGGCGAAAAGTTATGTAGTAATAGATACGATACAAATGATCTAAAAACAGGTTATTTGAACTCCTCAAAGCGTTTAAATCTTGTTTTGAATCGAAAAACAAACTTTCTTAGTGTTTGTGAAATTTGGTGAAAACTTATGTAGTAAAAGATACGATACAAATGATCTAAAAACACATTATTTGAACTCCTCAAAGCGTTAAAATCTTGTTTTGAATCGAACAACAAACTTTCTTAGTGTTTGTGAAATTTGGTGAAAAGTTATGTAGTAAAAGATACGATACAAATGTTCCGAGAACAGGTTATTTGAACTCCTCAAAGCGTTAAAATCTTGATTTGAATCGAAAAACAAACTTTCTTAGTGTTTGTGAAATTTGGGGAAAAGTTATGTCGTAAAAGATACGATACAAATGATCTAAAAACACGTTATTTGATCTCCTCGAAGCGTTAAAATCTTGTTTTGAATCGAAAAACAAACTTTCTTAGTGTATGTGAAATTTAGTGAAAAGTTATGTAGTAAAAGATACAATACAAATGATCTAAAAAAACGTCATTTGAGCTCCTCAAAGCGTTAAAAGCATGTTTTGATTCGAACAACAAACTATCTTAGTGTTTGTGAGATTTGGTGAAAAGTTACGTAGTAAAAGATACGATACAAATGATCTAAGAACACGTTATTTGAACTTCTCAAAGCGTTAAACGCTTGTTTTGAATCGAAAAACAAACTTTCTTAGTGTTTGTGAAATTTGGTGAAAAGTTACGTAGTAAAAGATACGATACAAATGATCTAAGAACACGTTATTTGAACTCCTCAAAGTGTTTAAATCTTCTTTTGAATCGAAAAACAAACTTTCTTAGTGTTTGAAAATTTTGGTGAAAAGTTATGTAGTAAAAGATACGATACAAATGATCTAAAAACAGGTTATTTGAACTCCTCAAAGCGTTAAAATCATGTTTTAAATAGAACAACAAACTTTCTTAGTGTCTGTGAAATTTGGTGCAGACTTATGTAGTAAAAGATACGATACAAATGATCTAAAAACACGTTATTTGAACTCCTCAAAGCGTTAAAATCTTGTTTTGAATCGAACAACAAACTTTCTTAGTGTTTGTGAAATTTGGTGAAAAGTTATGTAGTAAAAGATACGATACAAATGTTCTGAAAACAGGTTATTTGAACTCCTCGAAGCGTTAAAATCTTGTTTTGAATCGAAAAACAAACTTTCTTAGTGTTTGTGAAATTTGTGATGTAGTAAAAGATACGATACAAATGAACTAAAAACACGTTATTTGAACTCCTCGAAGCGTTTAAATATTGTTTTGAATCGAAAAACAAACTTTCTTAGTGTTTCTAAAATTTGGTGACAAGTTATGTAGTAAAAGATACGATACAAATGATCTAAAAACAGGTTATTCGAACAACTTAAAGCGTTAAAATCTTGTTTTGAATCGAACAACAAACTTTCTTAGTGTATGTGAAATTTGGTGAAAAGTTATGTAGTAAAAGATACGATACAAATGATCTAAAAACACGTTATTTGATCTCCTCAAAGCGTTAAAAGCTTGTTTTGAATCGAAAAACAAACTTTCTTAGTGTTTGTGAAATTTGGTGAAAAGTTACGTAGTAAAAGATACGATACAAATGATCTAAGAACACGTTATTTGAACTCCTCAAAGTGTTTAAATCTTGTTTTGAATCGAAAAACAAACCTTCTTACTGTTTGAAAATTTTGGCGAAAAGTTATGTAGTAATAGATACGATACAAATGATCTAAAAACAGGTTATTTGAACTCCTCAAAGCGTTAAAATCTTGTTTTGAATGGAAAAACAAACTTTCTTAGTGTTTGTGAAATTTGGTGAAAACTTATGTAGTAAAAGATACGATACAAATGATCTAAAAACACGTTATTTGAACTCCTCAAAGCGTTAAAATCTTGTTTTGAATCGAACAACAAACTTTCTTAGTGTTTGTGAAATTTGGTGAAAAGTTATGTAGTAAAAGATACGATACAAATGTTCCGAGAACAGGTTATTTGAACTCCTCGAAGCGTTAAAATCTTGTTTTGAATCGAAAAACAAACTTTCTTAGTGTTTGTGAAATTTGGTGAAAAGTTACGTAGTAAATGATACGATACAAATGATCTAAAAACATGTTATTTGAGCTCCTCAAAGCGTTAAAATCTTGTTTTGAATAGAACAACAAACTTTCTTAGTGTCTGTGAAATTTGGTGCAAACTTATGTAGTAAAAGATACGATACAAATGATCTAAGAACACGTTATTTGAACTCCTCAAAGTGTTTAAATCTTGTTTTGAATCGAAAAACAAACTTTCTTAGTGTTTGTGAAATTTGGTGAAAAGTTACGTAGTAAATGATACGATACAAATGATCTAAAAACATGTTATTTGAGCTCCTCAAAGCGTTAAAATCTTGTTTTGAATAGAACAACAAACTTTCTTAGTGTCTGTGAAATTTGGTGCAAACTTATGTAGTAAAAGATACGATACAAATGATCTAATAACACGTTATTTGAACTCCTCAAAGCGTTAAAATCTTGTTTTGAATCGAACAACAAACTTTCTTAGTGTTTGTGAAATTTGGTGAAAAGTTATGTAGTAAAAGATACGATACAAATGTTCTGAAAACAGGTTATTTGAACTCCTCAAAGCGTTAAAATCTTGTTTTGAATCGAAAAACAAACTTTCTTAGTGTTTGTGAAATTTGTGGAAAAGTTATTTGAACTAAAAACACGTTATTTGAACTCCTCGAAGCGTTTAAATCTTGTTTTGAATCGAAAAACAAACTTTCTTAGTGTTTCTAAAATTTGGTGACAAGTTATGTAGTAAAAGATACGATACAAATGATCTAAAAACAGGTTATTTGAAGAACTTAAAGCGTTAAAATCTTGTTTTGAATCGAACAACAAACTTTCTTAGTGTATGTGAAATTTGGTGAAAAGTTATGTAGTAAAAGATACGATACAAATTATCTAAAAACACGTTATTTGATCTCCTCAAAGCGTTAAAAGCTTGTTTTGAATCGAAAAACAAACTTTCTTAGTGTTTGTGAAATTTGGTGAAAAGTTACGTAGTAAAAGATACGATACAAATGATCTAAGAACACGTTATTTGAACTCCTCAAAGTGTTTAAATCTTGTTTTGAATCGAAAAACAAACCTTCTTACTGTTTGAAAATTTTGGCGAAAAGTTATGTAGTAATAGATACGATACAAATGATCTAAAAACAGGTTATTTGAACTCCTCAAAGCGTTTAAATCTTGTTTTGAATCGAAAAACAAACTTTCTTAGTGTTTGTGAAATTTGGTGAAAACTTATGTAGTAAAAGATACGATACAAATGATCTAAAAACACATTATTTGAACTCCTCAAAGCGTTAAAATCTTGTTTTGAATCGAACAACAAACTTTCTTAGTGTTTGTGAAATTTGGTGAAAAGTTATGTAGTAAAAGATACGATACAAATGTTCCGAGAACAGGTTATTTGAACTCCTCAAAGCGTTAAAATCTTGATTTGAATCGAAAAACAAACTTTCTTAGTGTTTGTGAAATTTGGGGAAAAGTTATGTCGTAAAAGATACGATACAAATGATCTAAAAACACGTTATTTGATCTCCTCGAAGCGTTAAAATCTTGTTTTGAATCGAAAAACAAACTTTCTTAGTGTATGTGAAATTTAGTGAAAAGTTATGTAGTAAAAGATACAATACAAATGATCTAAAAAAACGTCATTTGAGCTCCTCAAAGCGTTAAAAGCATGTTTTGATTCGAACAACAAACTATCTTAGTGTTTGTGAGATTTGGTGAAAAGTTACGTAGTAAAAGATACGATACAAATGATCTAAGAACACGTTATTTGAACTTCTCAAAGCGTTAAACGCTTGTTTTGAATCGAAAAACAAACTTTCTTAGTGTTTGTGAAATTTGGTGAAAAGTTACGTAGTAAAAGATACGATACAAATGATCTAAGAACACGTTATTTGAACTCCTCAAAGTGTTTAAATCTTCTTTTGAATCGAAAAACAAACTTTCTTAGTGTTTGAAAATTTTGGTGAAAAGTTATGTAGTAAAAGATACGATACAAATGATCTAAAAACAGGTTATTTGAACTCCTCAAAGCGTTAAAATCATGTTTTAAATAGAACAACAAACTTTCTTAGTGTCTGTGAAATTTGGTGCAGACTTATGTAGTAAAAGATACGATACAAATGATCTAAAAACACGTTATTTGAACTCCTCAAAGCGTTAAAATCTTGTTTTGAATCGAACAACAAACTTTCTTAGTGTTTGTGAAATTTGGTGAAAAGTTATGTAGTAAAAGATACGATACAAATGTTCTGAAAACAGGTTATTTGAACTCCTCGAAGCGTTAAAATCTTGTTTTGAATCGAAAAACAAACTTTCTTAGTGTTTGTGAAATTTGTGGAAAAGTTATGTAGTAAAAGATACGATACAAATGAACTAAAAACACGTTATTTGAACTCCTCGAAGCGTTTAAATCTTGTTTTGAATCGAAAAACAAACTTTCTTAGTGTTTCTAAAATTTGGTGACAAGTTATGTAGTAAAAGATACGATACAAATGATCTAAAAACAGGTTATTCGAACAACTTAAAGCGTTAAAATCTTGTTTTGAATCGAACAACAAACTTTCTTAGTGTATGTGAAATTTGGTGAAAAGTTATGTAGTAAAAGATACGATACAAATGATCTAAAAACACGTTATTTGATCTCCTCAAAGCGTTAAAAGCTTGTTTTGAATCGAAAAACAAACTTTCTTAGTGTTTGTGAAATTTGGTGAAAAGTTACGTAGTAAAAGATACGATACAAATGATCTAAGAACACGTTATTTGAACTCCTCAAAGTGTTTAAATCTTGTTTTGAATCGAAAAACAAACCTTCTTACTGTTTGAAAATTTTGGCGAAAAGTTATGTAGTAATAGATACGATACAAATGATCTAAAAACAGGTTATTTGAACTCCTCAAAGCGTTAAAATCTTGTTTTGAATCGAAAAACAAACTTTCTTAGTGTTTGTGAAATTTGGTGAAAACTTATGTAGTAAAAGATACGATACAAATGATCTAAAAACACGTTATTTGAACTCCTCAAAGCGTTAAAATCTTGTTTTGAATCGAACAACAAACTTTCTTAGTGTTTGTGAAATTTGGTGAAAAGTTATGTAGTAAAAGATACGATACAAATGTTCCGAGAACAGGTTATTTGAACTCCTCGAAGCGTTAAAATCTTGTTTTGAATCGAAAAACAAACTTTCTTAGTGTTTGTGAAATTTGGTGAAAAGTTACGTAGTAAATGATACGATACAAATGATCTAAAAACATGTTATTTGAGCTCCTCAAAGCGTTAAAATCTTGTTTTGAATAGAACAACAAACTTTCTTAGTGTCTGTGAAATTTGGTGCAAACTTATGTAGTAAAAGATACGATACAAATGATCTAAGAACACGTTATTTGAACTCCTCAAAGTGTTTAAATCTTGTTTTGAATCGAAAAACAAACTTTCTTAGTGTTTGTGAAATTTGGTGAAAAGTTACGTAGTAAATGATACGATACAAATGATCTAAAAACATGTTATTTGAGCTCCTCAAAGCGTTAAAATCTTGTTTTGAATAGAACAACAAACTTTCTTAGTGTTTGCAATTTTTAGTGAAAAGTTATGTAGTAAAAGATACGATACAAATGATCTAAAAACAGGTTATTTGAACTCCTCAAAGCGTTAAAATCTTGTTTTGAATCGAAAAACAAATTTCTTAGTGTATGTCAAATTTGGTGAAAAGTTATGTAGTAAATGATACGATACAAATGATCTAAAAACATGTTATTTGAACTCCTCAAAGTGTTTAAATCTTGTTTTGAATCGAAAAACAAACTTTCTTAGTGTTTGCAAATTTTAGTGAAAAGTTATGTAGTAAAAGATACGATACAAATGAACTAAAAACACGTTATTTGAACTCCTCGAAGCGTTTAAATCTTGTTTTGAATCGAAAAACAAACTTTCTTAGTGTTTCTAAAATTTGGTGACAAGTTATGTAGTAAAAGATACGATACAAATGATCTAAAAACAGGTTATTTGAACAACTTAAAGCGTTAAAATCTTGTTTTGAATCGAACAACAAACTTTCTTAGTGTATGTGAAATTTTGTGAAAAGTTATGTAGTAAAAGATACGATACAAATGATCTAAAAACACTTTATTTGATCTCCTCAAAGCGTTAAAAGCTTGTTTTGAATCGAAAAACAAACTTTCTTAGTGTTTGTGAAATTTGGTGAAAAGTTACGTAGTAAAAGATACGATACAAATGATCTAAGAACACGTTATTTGAACTCCTCAAAGTGTTTAAATCTTGTTTTGAATCGAAAAACAAACCTTCTTACTGTTTGAAAATTTTGGCGAAAAGTTATGTAGTAATAGATACGATACAAATGATCTAAAAACAGGTTATTTGAACTCCTCAAAGCGTTAAAATCTTGTTTTGAATCGAAAAACAAACTTTCTTAGTGTTTGTGAAATTTGGTGAAAACTTATATAGTAAAAGATACGATACAAATGATCTAAAAACACGTTATTTGAACTCCTCCAAGCGTTAAAATCTTGTTTTGAATCGAACAACAAACTTTCTTAGTGTTTGTGAAATTTGGTGAAAAGTTATGTAGTAAAAGATACGATACAAATGTTCCGAGAACAGGTTATTTGAACTCCTCCAAGCGTTAAAATCTTGTTTTGAATCGAAAAACAAACTTTCTTAGTGTTTGTGAAATTTGTGGAAAAGTTATGTAGTAAAAGATACGATACAAATGATCTTAAAACACGTTATTTGAACTCCTCGAAGCGTTTAAATCTTGTTTTGAATCGAAAAACAAACTTTCTTAGTGTTTCTAAAATTTGGTGACAAGTTATGTAGTAAAAGATACGATACAAATGATCTAAAAACAGGTTATTTGAACTCCTTAAAGCGTTAAAATCTTATTTTGAATAGAACAACAAACTTTCTTAGTGTATGTGAAATTTGGTGAAAAGTTATGTAGTAAAAGATACGATACAAATGATATAAAAACACGTTATTTGATCTCCTCAAAGCGTTAAAAGCTTGTTTTGAATCGAAAAACAAACTTTCTTAGTGTTTGTGAAATGTGGTGAAAAGTTACGTAGTAAAAGATACGATACAAATGATCTAAGAACACGTTATTTGAACTCCTCAAAGTGTTTAAATCTTGTTTTGAATCGAAAAACAAACCTTCTTACTGTTTGAAAATTTTGGTGAAAAGTTATGTAGTAATAGATACGATACAAATGATCTAAAAACAGGTTATTTGAACTCCTCAAAGCGTTAAAATCTTGTTTTGAATCGAAAAACAAACTTTCTTAGTGTTTGTGAAATTTGGTGAAAACTTATGTAGTAAAAGATACGATACAAATGATCTAAAAACACGTTATTTGAACTCCTCAAAGCGTTAAAATCTTGTTTTGAATCGAACAACAAAATTTCTTAGTGTTTGTGAAATTTGGTGAAAAGTTATGTAGTAAAAGATACGATACAAATGTTCCGAGAACAGGTTATTTGAACTCCTCAAAGCGTTAAAATCTTGTTTTGAATCGAAAAACAAACTTTCTTAGTGTTTGTGAAATTTGGGGAAAAGTTATGTAGTAAAAGATACGATACAAATGATCTAAAAACACGTTATTTGATCTCCTCGAAGCGTTAAATTCTTGTTTTGAATCGAAAAACAAACTTTCTTAGTGTGTGTGAAATTTGGTGAAAAGTTATGTAGTAAAAGATACAATACAAATGATCTAAAAAAACGTTATTTGAGCTCCTCAAAGCGTTAAAAGCATGTTTTGAATCGAACAACAAACTATCTTAGTGTTTGTGAAATTTGGTGAAAAGTTACGTAGTAAAAGATACGATACAAATGATCTAAGAACAAGTTATTTGAACTCCTCAAAGTGTTTAAATCTTGTTTTGAATCGAAAAACAAACTTTCTTAGGGTTTGCAAATTTTAGTGAAAAGTTATGTAGTAAAAGATACGATACAAATGATCTAAAAACAGGTTATTTGAACTCCTCAAAGCGTTAAAATCTTGTTTTGAATCGAAAAACAAATTTCTTAGTGTATGTCAAATTTGGTGAAAAGTTATGTAGTAAATGATACGATACAAATGATCTAAAAACATGTTATTTGAGCTCCTCAATGCGTTAAAAAGTTGTTTTGAATCGAAAAACAAACTTTCTTAGTGTTTGTGAAATTTTGTGAAAAGTTACGTAGTAAATGATACGATACAAATGATCTAAAAACATGTTATTTGAGCTCCTCAAAGCGTTAAAATCTTGTTTTGAATAGAACAACAAACTTTCTTAGTGTCTGTGAAATTTGGTGCAAACTTATGTAGTAAAAGATACGATACAAATGATCTAAAAACACGTTATTTGAACTCCTCAAAGCGTTAAAATCTTTTTTTGAATCGAACAACAAACTTTCTTACTGTTTGTGAAATTTGGTGAAAAGTTATGTAGTAAAAGATACGATACAAATGATCTAAAAACACGTTATTTGAACTCCTCAAAGCGTTAAAATCTTGTTTTGAATCGAAAAACAAACCTTCTTACTGTTTGAAAATTTTGGCGAAAAGTTATGTAGTAATAGATACGATACAAATGATCTAAAAACAGGTTATTTGAACTGCTCGAAGCGTTAAAATCTTGTTTTGAATCGAAAAACAAACTTTCTTAGTGTTTGTGAAATTTGGTGAAAAGTTATGTAGTAAAAGATACGATACAAATGATCTAAAAACACGTTATTTGTACTCCTCAAAGCGTTGAAATCTTGTTTTGAATCGAAAAACAAACTTTCTTAGTGTATGTGAAATTTGGTGAAAAGTTATGTAGTAAAAGATACGATACAAATGATCTAAAAACACGTTATTTGATCTCCTCAAAGCGTTAAAAGCTTGTTTTGAATCGAAAAACAAACTTTATTAGTGTTTGTGAAATTTGGTGAAAAGTTATGCAGTAAAAGATACGATACAAATGATCTAAAAACAGGTTATTTGAGCTCCTCAAAGCGTTAAAAGCTTGTTTTGAATCGAAAAACAAACTTTCTTATTGTTTGTGAAATTTGGTGAAAAGTTATGTAGTAAAAGATACGATACAAATGATCTAAAAACACGTTATTTGAACTCCTCAAAGCAATAAAATCTTGTTTTGAATCGAAAAACAAATTTCTTTGTGTATGTCAAATTTGGTGAAAAGTTATGTAGTAAATGATACGATACAAATGATCTAAAAACATGTTATTTGAGCTCCTCAATGCGTTAAAAAGTTGATTTGAATCGAAAAACAAACTTTCTTAGTGTTTGTGAAATTTGGTGAAAAGTTACGTAGGAAATGATACGATACAAATGATCTAAAAACATGTTATTTGAGTTCCTCAAAGCGTTAAAATCTTGTTTTGAATAGAACAACAAACTTTCTTAGTGTCTGTGAAATTTGGTGCAAACTTATGTAGTAAAAGATACGATACAAATGATCTAATAACACGTTATTTGAACTCCTCAAAGCGTTAAAATCTTGTTTTGAATCGAACAACAAACTTTCTTAGTGTTTGTGAAATTTGGTGAAAAGTTATGTAGTAAAAGATACGATACAAATGTTCTGAAAACAGGTTATTTGAACTCCTCAAAGCGTTAAAATCTTGTTTTGAATCGAAAAACAAACTTTCTTAGTGTTTGTGAAATTTGTGGAAAAGTTATTTGAACTAAAAACACGTTATTTGAACTCCTCGAAGCGTTTAAATCTTGTTTTGAATCGAAAAACAAACTTTCTTAGTGTTTCTAAAATTTGGTGACAAGTTATGTAGTAAAAGATACGATACAAATGATCTAAAAACAGGTTATTTGAACAACTTAAAGCGTTAAAATCTTGTTTTGAATCGAACAACAAACTTTCTTAGTGTATGTGAAATTTGGTGAAAAGTTATGTAGTAAAAGATACGATACAAATTATCTAAAAACACGTTATTTGATCTCCTCAAAGCGTTAAAAGCTTGTTTTGAATCGAAAAACAAACTTTCTTAGTGTTTGTGAAATTTGGTGAAAAGTTACGTAGTAAAAGATACGATACAAATGATCTAAGAACACGTTATTTGAACTCCTCAAAGTGTTTAAATCTTGTTTTGAATCGAAAAACAAACCTTCTTACTGTTTGAAAATTTTGGCGAAAAGTTATGTAGTAATAGATACGATACAAATGATCTAAAAACAGGTTATTTGAACTCCTCAAAGCGTTTAAATCTTGTTTTGAATCGAAAAACAAACTTTCTTAGTGTTTGTGAAATTTGGTGAAAACTTATGTAGTAAAAGATACGATACAAATGATCTAAAAACACATTATTTGAACTCCTCAAAGCGTTAAAATCTTGTTTTGAATCGAACAACAAACTTTCTTAGTGTTTGTGAAATTTGGTGAAAAGTTATGTAGTAAAAGATACGATACAAATGTTCCGAGAACAGGTTATTTGAACTCCTCAAAGCGTTAAAATCTTGATTTGAATCGAAAAACAAACTTTCTTAGTGTTTGTGAAATTTGGGGAAAAGTTATGTCGTAAAAGATACGATACAAATGATCTAAAAACACGTTATTTGATCTCCTCGAAGCGTTAAAATCTTGTTTTGAATCGAAAAACAAACTTTCTTAGTGTATGTGAAATTTAGTGAAAAGTTATGTAGTAAAAGATACAATACAAATGATCTAAAAAAACGTCATTTGAGCTCCTCAAAGCGTTAAAAGCATGTTTTGATTCGAACAACAAACTATCTTAGTGTTTGTGAGATTTGGTGAAAAGTTACGTAGTAAAAGATACGATACAAATGATCTAAGAACACGTTATTTGAACTTCTCAAAGCGTTAAACGCTTGTTTTGAATCGAAAAACAAACTTTCTTATTGTTTGTGAAATTTGGTGAAAAGTTACGTAGTAAAAGATACGATACAAATGATCTAAGAACACGTTATTTGAACTCCTCAAAGTGTTTAAATCTTCTTTTGAATCGAAAAACAAACTTTCTTAGTGTTTGAAAATTTTGGTGAAAAGTTATGTAGTAAAAGATACGATACAAATGATCTAAAAACCGGTTATTTGAACTCCTCAAAGCGTTAAAATCATGTTTTAAATAGAACAACAAACTTTCTTAGTGTCTGTGAAATTTGGTGCAGACTTATGTAGTAAAAGATACGATACAAATGATCTAAAAACACGTTATTTGAACTCCTCAAAGCGTTAAAATCTTGTTTTGAATCGAACAACAAACTTTCTTAGTGTTTGTGAAATTTGGTGAAAAGTTATGTAGTAAAAGATACGATACAAATGTTCTGAAAACAGGTTATTTGAACTCCTCGAAGCGTTAAAATCTTGTTTTGAATCGAAAAACAAACTTTCTTAGTGTTTGTGAAATTTGTGGAAAAGTTATGTAGTAAAAGATACGATACAAATGAACTAAAAACACGTTATTTGAACTCCTCGAAGCGTTTAAATCTTGTTTTGAATCGAAAAACAAACTTTCTTAGTGTTTCTAAAATTTGGTGACAAGTTATGTAGTAAAAGATACGATACAAATGATCTAAAAACAGGTTATTCGAACAACTTAAAGCGTTAAAATCTTGTTTTGAATCGAACAACAAACTTTCTTAGTGTATGTGAAATTTGGTGAAAAGTTATGTAGTAAAAGATACGATACAAATGATCTAAAAACACGTTATTTGATCTCCTCAAAGCGTTAAAAGCTTGTTTTGAATCGAAAAACAAACTTTCTTAGTGTTTGTGAAATTTGGTGAAAAGTTACGTAGTAAAAGATACGATACAAATGATCTAAGAACACGTTATTTGAACTCCTCAAAGTGTTTAAATCTTGTTTTGAATCGAAAAACAAACCTTCTTACTGTTTGAAAATTTTGGCGAAAAGTTATGTAGTAATAGATACGATACAAATGATCTAAAAACAGGTTATTTGAACTCCTCAAAGCGTTAAAATCTTGTTTTGAATCGAAAAACAAACTTTCTTAGTGTTTGTGAAATTTGGTGAAAACTTATGTAGTAAAAGATACGATACAAATGATCTAAAAACACGTTATTTGAACTCCTCAAAGCGTTAAAATCTTGTTTTGAATCGAACAACAAACTTTCTTAGTGTTTGTGAAATTTGGTGAAAAGTTATGTAGTAAAAGATACGATACAAATGTTCCGAGAACAGGTTATTGGAACTCCTCGAAGCGTTAAAATCTTGTTTTGAATCGAAAAACAAACTTTCTTAGTGTTTGTGAAATTTGGTGAAAAGTTACGTAGTAAATGATACGATACAAATGATCTAAAAACATGTTATTTGAGCTCCTCAAAGCGTTAAAATCTTGTTTTGAATAGAACAACAAACTTTCTTAGTGTCTGTGAAATTTGGTGCAAACTTATGTAGTAAAAGATACGATACAAATGATCTAAGAACACGTTATTTGAACTCCTCAAAGTGTTTAAATCTTGTTTTGAATCGAAAAACAAACTTTCTTAGTGTTTGTGAAATTTGGTGAAAAGTTACGTAGTAAATGATACGATACAAATGATCTAAAAACATGTTATTTGAGCTCCTCAAAGCGTTAAAATCTTGTTTTGAATAGAACAACAAACTTTCTTAGTGTTTGCAATTTTTAGTGAAAAGTTATGTAGTAAAAGATACGATACAAATGATCTAAAAACAGGTTATTTGAACTCCTCAAAGCGTTAAAATCTTGTTTTGAATCGAAAAACAAATTTCTTAGTGTATGTCAAATTTGGTGAAAAGTTATGTAGTAAATGATACGATACAAATGATCTAAAAACATGTTATTTGAACTCCTCAAAGTGTTTAAATCTTGTTTTGAATCGAAAAACAAACTTTCTTAGTGTTTGCAAATTTTAGTGAAAAGTTATGTAGTAAAAGATACGATACAAATGAACTAAAAACACGTTATTTGAACTCCTCGAAGCGTTTAAATCTTGTTTTGAATCGAAAAACAAACTTTCTTAGTGTTTCTAAAATTTGGTGACAAGTTATGTAGTAAAAGATACGATACAAATGATCTAAAAACAGGTTATTTGAACAACTTAAAGCGTTAAAATCTTGTTTTGAATCGAACAACAAACTTTCTTAGTGTATGTGAAATTTGGTGAAAAGTTATGTAGTAAAAGATACGATACAAATGATCTAAAAACACTTTATTTGATCTCCTCAAAGCGTTAAAAGCTTGTTTTGAATCGAAAAACAAACTTTCTTAGTGTTTGTGAAATTTGGTGAAAAGTTACGTAGTAAAAGATACGATACAAATGATCTAAGAACACGTTATTTGAACTCCTCAAAGTGTTTAAATCTTGTTTTGAATCGAAAAACAAACCTTCTTACTGTTTGAAAATTTTGGCGAAAAGTTATGTAGTAATAGATACGATACAAATGATCTAAAAACAGGTTATTTGAACTCCTCAAAGCGTTAAAATCTTGTTTTGAATCGAAAAACAAACTTTCTTAGTGTTTGTGAAATTTGGTGAAAACTTATGTAGTAAAAGATACGATACAAATGATCTAAAAACACGTTATTTGAACTCCTCCAAGCGTTAAAATCTTGTTTTGAATCGAACAACAAACTTTCTTAGTGTTTGTGAAATTTGGTGAAAAGTTATGTAGTAAAAGATACGATACAAATGTTCCGAGAACAGGTTATTTGAACTCCTCCAAGCGTTAAAATCTTGTTTTGAATCGAAAAACAAACTTTCTTAGTGTTTGTGAAATTTGTGGAAAAGTTATGTAGTAAAAGATACGATACAAATGATCTTAAAACACGTTATTTGAACTCCTCGAAGCGTTTAAATCTTGTTTTGAATCGAAAAACAAACTTTCTTAGTGTTTCTAAAATTTGGTGACAAGTTATGTAGTAAAAGATACGATACAAATGATCTAAAAACAGGTTATTTGAACTCCTTAAAGCGTTAAAATCTTATTTTGAATAGAACAACAAACTTTCTTAGTGTATGTGAAATTTGGTGAAAAGTTATGTAGTAAAAGATACGATACAAATGATATAAAAACACGTTATTTGATCTCCTCAAAGCGTTAAAAGCTTGTTTTGAATCGAAAAACAAACTTTCTTAGTGTTTGTGAAATGTGGTGAAAAGTTACGTAGTAAAAGATACGATACAAATGATCTAAGAACACGTTATTTGAACTCCTCAAAGTGTTTAAATCTTGTTTTGAATCGAAAAACAAACCTTCTTACTGTTTGAAAATTTTGGTGAAAAGTTATGTAGTAATAGATACGATACAAATGATCTAAAAACAGGTTATTTGAACTCCTCAAAGCGTTAAAATCTTGTTTTGAATCGAAAAACAAACTTTCTTAGTGTTTGTGAAATTTGGTGAAAACTTATGTAGTAAAAGATACGATACAAATGATCTAAAAACACGTTATTTGAACTCCTCAAAGCGTTAAAATCTTGTTTTGAATCGAACAACAAAATTTCTTAGTGTTTGTGAAATTTGGTGAAAAGTTATGTAGTAAAAGATACGATACAAATGTTCCGAGAACAGGTTATTTGAACTCCTCAAAGCGTTAAAATCTTGTTTTGAATCGAAAAACAAACTTTCTTAGTGTTTGTGAAATTTGGGGAAAAGTTATGTAGTAAAAGATACGATACAAATGATCTAAAAACACGTTATTTGATCTCCTCGAAGCGTTAAATTCTTGTTTTGAATCGAAAAACAAACTTTCTTAGTGTGTGTGAAATTTGGTGAAAAGTTATGTAGTAAAAGATACAATACAAATGATCTAAAAAAACGTTATTTGAGCTCCTCAAAGCGTTAAAAGCATGTTTTGAATCGAACAACAAACTATCTTAGTGTTTGTGAAATTTGGTGAAAAGTTACGTAGTAAAGGATACGATACAAATGATCTAAGAACAAGTTATTTGAACTCCTCAAAGTGTTTAAATCTTGTTTTGAATCGAAAAACAAACTTTCTTAGTGTTTGCAAATTTTAGTGAAAAGTTATGTAGTAAAAGATACGATACAAATGATCTAAAAACAGGTTATTTGAACTCCTCAAAGCGTTAAAATCTTGTTTTGAATCGAAAAACAAATTTCTTAGTGTATGTCAAATTTGGTGAAAAGTTATGTAGTAAATGATACGATACAAATGATCTAAAAACATGTTATTTGAGCTCCTCAATGCGTTAAAAAGTTGTTTTGAATCGAAAAACAAACTTTCTTAGTGTTTGTGAAATTTTGTGAAAAGTTACGTAGTAAATGATACGATACAAATGATCTAAAAACATGTTATTTGAGCTCCTCAAAGCGTTAAAATCTTGTTTTGAATAGAACAACAAACTTTCTTAGTGTCTGTGAAATTTGGTGCAAACTTATGTAGTAAAAGATACGATACAAATGATCTAAAAACACGTTATTTGAACTCCTCAAAGCGTTAAAATCTTGTTTTGAATCGAACAACAAACTTTCTTACTGTTTGTGAAATTTGGTGAAAAGTTATGTAGTAAAAGATACGATACAAATGATCTAAAAACACGTTATTTGAACTCCTCAAAGCGTTAAAATCTTGTTTTGAATCGAAAAACAAACCTTCTTACTGTTTGAAAATTTTGGCGAAAAGTTATGTAGTAATAGATACGATACAAATGATCTAAAAACAGGTTATTTGAACTGCTCGAAGCGTTAAAATCTTGTTTTGAATCGAAAAACAAACTTTCTTAGTGTTTGTGAAATTTGGTGAAAAGTTATGTAGTAAAAGATACGATACAAATGATCTAAAAACACGTTATTTGTACTCCTCAAAGCGTTAAAATCTTGTTTTGAATCGAAAAACAAACTTTCTTAGTGTATGTGAAATTTGGTGAAAAGTTATGTAGTAAAAGATACGATACAAATGATCTAAAAACACGTTATTTGATCTCCTCAAAGCGTTAAAAGCTTGTTTTGAATCGAAAAACAAACTTTATTAGTGTTTGTGAAATTTGGTGAAAAGTTATGCAGTAAAAGATACGATACAAATGATCTAAAAACAGGTTATTTGAGCTCCTCAAAGCGTTAAAAGCTTGTTTTGAATCGAAAAACAAACTTTCTTATTGTTTGTGAAATTTGGTGAAAAGTTATGTAGTAAAAGATACGATACAAATAATCTAAAAACACGTTATTTGAACTCCTCAAAGCAATAAAATCTTGTTTTGAATCGAAAAACAAATTTCTTTGTGTATGTCAAATTTGGTGAAAAGTTATGTAGTAAATGATACGATACAAATGATCTAAAAACATGTTATTTGAGCTCCTCAATGCGTTAAAAAGTTGTTTTGAATCGAAAAACAAACTTTCTTAGTGTTTGTGAAATTTGGTGAAAAGTTACGTAGGAAATGATACGATACAAATGATCTAAAAACATGTTATTTGAGCTCCTCAAAGCGTTAAAATCTTGTTTTGAATAGAACAACAAACTTTCTTAGTGTCTGTGAAATTTGGTGCAAACTTATGTAGTAAAAGATACGATACAAATGATCTAATAACACGTTATTTGAACTCCTCAAAGCGTTAAAATCTTGTTTTGAATCGAACAACAAACTTTCTTAGTGTTTGTGAAATTTGGTGAAAAGTTATGTAGTAAAAGATACGATACAAATGTTCTGAAAACAGGTTATTTGAACTCCTCAAAGCGTTAAAATCTTGTTTTGAATCGAAAAACAAACTTTCTTAGTGTTTGTGAAATTTGTGGAAAAGTTATTTGAACTAAAAACACGTTATTTGAACTCCTCGAAGCGTTTAAATCTTGTTTTGAATCGAAAAACAAACTTTCTTAGTGTTTCTAAAATTTGGTGACAAGTTATGTAGTAAAAGATACGATACAAATGATCTAAAAACAGGTTATTTGAACAACTTAAAGCGTTAAAATCTTGTTTTGAATCGAACAACAAACTTTCTTAGTGTATGTGAAATTTGGTGAAAAGTTATGTAGTAAAAGATACGATACAAATTATCTAAAAACACGTTATTTGATCTCCTCAAAGCGTTAAAAGCTTGTTTTGAATCGAAAAACAAACTTTCTTAGTGTTTGTGAAATTTGGTGAAAAGTTACGTAGTAAAAGATACGATACAAATGATCTAAGAACACGTTATTTGAACTCCTCAAAGTGTTTAAATCTTGTTTTGAATCGAAAAACAAACCTTCTTACTGTTTGAAAATTTTGGCGAAAAGTTATGTAGTAATAGATACGATACAAATGATCTAAAAACAGGTTATTTGAACTCCTCAAAGCGTTTAAATCTTGTTTTGAATCGAAAAACAAACTTTCTTAGTGTTTGTGAAATTTGGTGAAAACTTATGTAGTAAAAGATACGATACAAATGATCTAAAAACACATTATTTGAACTCCTCAAAGCGTTAAAATCTTGTTTTGAATCGAACAACAAACTTTCTTAGTGTTTGTGAAATTTGGTGAAAAGTTATGTAGTAAAAGATACGATACAAATGTTCCGAGAACAGGTTATTTGAACTCCTCAAAGCGTTAAAATCTTGATTTGAATCGAAAAACAAACTTTCTTAGTGTTTGTGAAATTTGGGGAAAAGTTATGTAGTAAAAGATACGATACAAATGATCTAAAAACACGTTAATTGATCTCCTCGAAGCGTTAAAATCTTGTTTTGAATCGAAAAACAAACTTTCTTAGTGTATGTGAAATTTAGTGAAAAGTTATGTAGTAAAAGATACAATACAAATGATCTAAAAAAACGTCATTTGAGCTCCTCAAAGCGTTAAAAGCATGTTTTGATTCGAACAACAAACTATCTTAGTGTTTGTGAGATTTGGTGAAAAGTTACGTAGTAAAAGATACGATACAAATGATCTAAGAACACGTTATTTGAACTTCTCAAAGCGTTAAACGCTTGTTTTGAATCGAAAAACAAACTTTCTTATTGTTTGTGAAATTTGGTGAAAAGTTACGTAGTAAAAGATACGATACAAATGATCTAAGAACACGTTATTTGAACTCCTCAAAGTGTTTAAATCTTCTTTTGAATCGAAAAACAAACTTTCTTAGTGTTTGAAAATTTTGGTGAAAAGTTATGTAGTAAAAGATACGATACAAATGATCTAAAAACAGGTTATTTGAACTCCTCAAAGCGTTAAAATCATGTTTTAAATAGAACAACAAACTTTCTTAGTGTCTGTGAAATTTGGTGCAGACTTATGTAGTAAAAGATACGATACAAATGATCTAAAAACACGTTATTTGAACTCCTCAAAGCGTTAAAATCTTGTTTTGAATCGAACAACAAACTTTCTTAGTGTTTGTGAAATTTGGTGAAAAGTTATGTAGTAAAAGATACGATACAAATGTTCTGAAAACAGGTTATTTGAACTCCTCGAAGCGTTAAAATCTTGTTTTGAATCGAAAAACAAACTTTCTTAGTGTTTGTGAAATTTGTGGAAAAGTTATGTAGTAAAAGATACGATACAAATGAACTAAAAACACATTATTTGAACTCCTCGAAGCGTTTAAATCTTGTTTTGAATCGAAAAACAAACTTTCTTAGTGTTTCTAAAATTTGGTGACAAGTTATGTAGTAAAAGATACGATACAAATGATCTAAAAACAGGTTATTGGAACAACTTAAAGCGTTAAAATCTTGTTTTGAATCGAACAACAAACTTTCTTAGTGTATGTGAAATTTGGTGAAAAGTTATGTAGTAAAAGATACGATACAAATGATCTAAAAACACGTTATTTGATCTCCTCAAAGCGTTAAAAGCTTGTTTTGAATCGAAAAACAAACTTTCTTAGTGTTTGTGAAATTTGGTGAAAAGTTACGTAGTAAAAGATACGATACAAATGATCTAAGAACACGTTATTTGAACTCCTCAAAGTGTTTAAATCTTGTTTTCAATCGAAAAACAAACCTTCTTACTGTTTGAAAATTTTGGCGAAAAGTTATGTAGTAATAGATACGATACAAATGATCTAAAAACAGGTTATTTGAACTCCTCAAAGCGTTAAAATCTTGTTTTGAATCGAAAAACAAACTTTCTTAGTGTTTGTGAAATTTGGTGAAAACTTATGTAGTAAAAGATACGATACAAATGATCTAAAAACACGTTATTTGAACTCCTCAAAGCGTTAAAATCTTGTTTTGAATCGAACAACAAACTTTCTTAGTGTTTGTGAAATTTGGTGAAAAGTTATGTAGTAAAAGATACGGTACAAATGTTCCGAGAACAGGTTATTTGAACTCCTCGAAGCGTTAAAATCTTGTTTTGAATCGAAAAACAAACTTTCTTAGTGTTTGTGAAATTTGGTGAAAAGTTACGTAGTAAATGATACGATACAAATGATCTAAAAACATGTTATTTGAGCTCCTCAAAGCGTTAAAATCTTGTTTTGAATAGAACAACAAACTTTCTTAGTGTCTGTGAAATTTGGTGCAAACTTATGTAGTAAAAGATACGATACAAATGATCTAAGAACACGTTATTTGAACTCCTCAAAGTGTTTAAATCTTGTTTTGAATCGAAAAACAAACTTTCTTAGTGTTTGTGAAATTTGGTGAAAAGTTACGTAGTAAATGATACGATACAAATGATCTAAAAACATGTTATTTGAGCTCCTCAAAGCGTTAAAATCTTGTTTTGAATAGAACAACAAACTTTCTTAGTGTTTGCAAATTTTAGTGAAAAGTTATGTAGTAAAAGATACGATACAAATGATCTAAAAACAGGTTATTTGAACTCCTCAAAGCGTTAAAATCTTGTTTTGAATCGAAAAACAAATTTCTTAGTGTATGTCAAATTTGGTGAAAAGTTATGTAGTAAATGATACGATACAAATAATCTAAAAACATGTTATTTGAACTCCTCAAAGTGTTTAAATCTTGTTTTGAATCGAAAAACAAACTTTCTTAGTGTTTGCAAATTTTAGTGAAAAGTTATGTAGTAAAAGATACGATACAAATGAACTAAAAACACGTTATTTGAACTCCTCGAAGCGTTGAAATCTTGTTTTGAATCGAAAAACAAACTTTCTTAGTGTTTCTAAAATTTGGTGACAAGTTATGTAGTAAAAGATACGATACAAATGATCTAAAAACAGGTTATTTGAACAACTTAAAGCGTTAAAATCTTGTTTTGAATCGAACAACAAACTTTCTTAGTGTATGTGAAATTTGGTGAAAAGTTATGTAGTAAAAGATACGATACAAATGATCTAAAAACACTTTATTTGATCTCCTCAAAGCGTTAAAAGCTTGTTTTGAATCGAAAAACAAACTTTCTTAGGGTTTGTGAAATTTGGTGAAAAGTTACGTAGTAAAAGATACGATACAAATGATCTAAGAACACGTTATTTGAACTCCTCAAAGTGTTTAAATCGTGTTTTGAATCGAAAAACAAACCTTCTTACTGTTTGAAAATTTTGGCGAAAAGTTATGTAGTAATAGATACGATACAAATGATCTAAAAACAGGTTATTTGAACTCCTCAAAGCGTTAAAATCTTGTTTTGAATCGAAAAACAAACTTTCTTAGTGTTTGTGAAATTTGGTGAAAAGTTATGTAGTTAAAGATACGATACAAATGAACTAAAAACACGTTATTTGAACTCCTCCAAGCGTTAAAATCTTGTTTTGAATCGAACAACAAACTTTCTTAGTGTTTGTGAAATTTGGTGAAAAGTTATGTAGTAAAAGATACGATACAAATGTTCCGAGAACAGGTTATTTGAACTCCTCCAAGCGTTAAAATCTTGTTTTGAATCGAAAAACAAACTTTCTTAGTGTTTGTGAAATTTGGGGAAAAGTTATGTAGTAAAAGATACGATACAAATGATCTAAAAACACGTTATTTGATCTCCTCGAAGCGTTAAAATCTTGTTTTGAATCGAAAAACAAACTTTCTTTGTGTATGTGAAATTTGGTGAAAAGTTATGCAGTAAAAGATACAATACAAATGATCTAAAAAACGTCATTTGAGCTCCTCAAAGCGTTAAAAGCATGTTTTGAATCGAACAACAAACTATCTTAGTGTTTGTGAGATTTGGTGAAAAGTTACGTAGTAAAAGATACCATACAAATGATCTAAGAACACGTTATTTGAACTTCTCAAAGCGTTAAACGCTTGTTTTGAATCGAAAAACAAACTTTCTTAGTGTTTGTGAAATTTGGTGAAAAGTTACGTAGTAAAAGATACGATACAAATGATCTAAGAACACGTTATTTGAACTCCTCAAAGTGTTTAAATCTTCTTTTGAATCGAAAAAAAACTTTCTTAGTGTTTGAAAATTTTGGTGAAAAGTTATGTAGTAAAAGATACGATACAAATGATCTAAAAACAGGTTATCTGAACTCCTCAAAGCGTTAAAATCATGTTTTAAATAGAACAACAAACTTTCTTAGTGTTTGTGAAATTTGGTAAAAAGTTATGTAGTAAAAGATACGATACAAATGTTCTGAAAACATGTTATTTGAACTCCTCAAAGCGTTAAAATCTTGTTTTGAATCGAAAAACAAACTTTCTTAGTGTTTGTGAAATTTGGGGAAAAGTTAAGATACGATACAAATGATCTAAAAACACGTTATTTGAACTCCTCGAAGCGTTAAAATCTTGTTTTGAATCGAAAAACAAACTTTCTTAGTGTTTCTAAAATTTGGTGAAAAGTTATGTAGTAAAAGATACGATACAAATGATCTAAAAACACGTTATTTGATCTCCTCAAAGCGTTAAAAGCATGTTTTGAATCGAACAACAAACTGTCTTAGTGTTTGTGAAATTTGGTGAAAAGTTACGTAGTAAAAGATACGATACAAATGATCTAAGAACACGTTATTTGAACTCCTCAAAGTGTTCGAATCTTGTTTTTAATCGAAAAACAAACTTTCTTAGTGTTTGAAAAATTTGGTGAAAAGTTATGTAGTAAAAGATACGATACAAATGATCTAAAAACACGTTATTTGATCTCCTCAAAGCGTTAAGAGCTTATTTTGAATCGAAAAACAAACTTTCTTAGTGTTTGTGAAATTTGGTGAAAAGTTACGTAGTAAAAGATACGATACAAATGATCTAAGAACAAGTTATTTGAACTCCTCAAAGTGTTTAAATCTTGTTTTGAATCGAAAAACAAACTTTCTTAGTGTTTGAAAATTTTGGTGAAAAGTTATGTAGTAAAAGATACGATACAAATGATCTAAAAACAGGTTATTTGAACTCCTCAAAGCGTTAAAATCTTGTTTTGAATCGAACAACAAACTATCTTAGTGTTTGTGTAATTTGGTGAAAAGTTACGTAGTAAAAGATACGATACAAATGATCTAAGAACACGTTATTTGAACTCCTCAAAGCGTGAAAATCTTGTTTTGAATCGAAAAACAAACTTTCTTAGTGTATGTGAAATTTGGTGAAACGTTATGTAGTAAAAGATACAATACAAATGATCTAAAAATACGTTATTTGAACTCCTCAAAGTGTTAAAATCTTGTTTTGAATCGAACAACAAACTTTATTAGTGTATGTAAAATTTGGTGAAAAGTTATGTAATAAAAGATACGATACAAATGATCTAAAAACACGTTATTTGAACTCCTCAAAGCGTTAAAATCTTGTTTTGAATCGAAAAACAAACTTTCTTAGTGTATGTGAAATTTGGTGAAAAGTTATGTAGTAAAAGATACGATACAAATGATCTAAAAACACGTTATTTGATCTCCTCAAAGCGTTAAAAGCTTGTTTTGAATCGAAAAACAAACTTTATTAGTGTTTGTGAAATTTGGTGAAAAGTTATGCAGTAAAAGATACGATACAAATGATCTAAAAACAGGTTATTTGAGCTCCTCAAAGCGTTAAAAGCTTGTTTTGAATCGAAAAACAAACTTTCTTATTGTTTGTGAAATTTGGTGAAAAGTTATGTAGTAAAAGATACGATACAAATGATCTAAAAACACGTTATTTGAAATCCTCAAAGCAATAAAATCTTGTTTTGAATCGAAAAACAAATTTCTTAGTGTATGTCAAATTTGGTGAAAAGTTATGTAGTAAATGATACGATACAAATGATCTAAAAACATGTTATTTGAGCTCCTCAATGCGTTAAAAAGTTGTTTTGAATCGAAAAACAAACTTTCTTAGTGTTTGTGAAATTTGGTGAAAAGTTACGTAGTAAATGATACGATACAAATGATCTAAAAACATGTTATTTGAGCTCCTCAAAGCGTTAAAATCTTGTTTTGAATATAACAACAAACTTTCTTAGTGTCTGTGAAATTTGGTGCAAACTTATGTAGTAAAAGATACGATACAAATGATCAAAAAACACGTTATTTGAACTCCTCAAAGCGTTAAAATCTTGTTTTGAATCGAACAACAAACTTTCTTAGTGTTTGTGAAATTTGGTGAAAAGTTATGTAGTAAAAGATACGATACAAATGTTCTGAAAACAGGTTATTTGAACTCCTCGAAGCGTTAAAATCTTGTTTTGAATCGAAAAACAAACTTTCTTAGTGTTTGTGAAATTTGTGGAAAAGTTATGTAGTAAAAGATACGATACAAATGAACTAAAAACACGTTATTTGAACTCCTCGAAGCGTTTAAATCTTGTTTTGAATCGAAAAACAAACTTTCTTAGTGTTTCTAAAATTTGGTGACAAGTTATGTAGTAAAAGATACGATACAAATGATCTAAAAACAGGTTATTTGAACAACTTAAAGCGTTAAAATCTTGTTTTGAATCGAACAACAAACTTTCTTAGTGTATGTGAAATTTGGTGAAAAGTTATGTAGTAAAAGATACGATACAAATGATCTAAAAACACGTTATTTGATCTCCTCAAAGCGTTAAAAGCTTGTTTTGAATCGAAAAACAAACTTTCTTAGTGTTTGTGAAATTTGGTGAAAAGTTACGTAGTAAAAGATACGATACAAATGATCTAAGAACACGTTATTTGAACTCCTCAAAGTGTTTAAATCTTGTTTTGAATCGAAAAACAAACCTTCTTACTGTTTGAAAATTTTGGCGAAAAGTTATGTAGTAATAGATACGATACAAATGATCTAAAGACAGGTTATTTGAACTCCTCAAAACGTTAAAATCTTGTTTTGAATCGAAAAACAAACTTTCTTAGTGTTTGTGAAATTTGGTGAAAACTTATGTAGTAAAAGATACGATACAAATGATCTAAGAACAAGTTATTTGAACTCCTCAAAGTGTTTAAATCTTGTTTTGAATCGAAAAACAAACTTTCTTAGTGTTTGAAAATTTTGGTGAAAAGTTATGTAGTAAAAGATACGATACAAATGATCTAAAAACACGTTATTTGATCTCCTCAAAGCGTTAAAAGCTTGTTTTGAATCGAAAAACAAACTTTATTAGTGTTTGTGAAATTTGGTGAAAAGTTACGCAGTAAAAGATACGATACAAATGATCTAAAAAAAGGTTATTTGAACTCCTCAAAGTGTTCGAATCTTGTTTTGAATCGAACAACAAACTTTCTTAGTGTATGAAAATTTTGGTGAAAAGTTATGTAGTAAAAGATACGTTACAAATGATCTAAAAACACGTTATTTGATCTCCTCAAAGCGTTAAAAGCTTGTTTTGAATCGAAAAACAAACTTTCTTAGTGTTTGTGAAATTTGGTGAAAAGTTATGCAGTAAAAGATACCATACAAATGATCCAAAAATACGTTATTTGAACTCCTCAAAGCTTTAAAATCTTGTTTTGAATCGAAAAACAAACTTTCTTAGTGTTTGTAAAATTTGGTGAAAAGTTATGTAGTAAAAGATACGATACAAATGATCTAAAAACAGGTTATTTGAACTCCTCAAAGCGTTAAAATCTTGTTTTGAATCGAAAAACAAACTATCTTAGTGTATGTGAAATTTGGTGAAAAGTTACGTAGTAAAAGATACGATACAAATGGTCTAAGAACACGTTATTTGAACTCCTCAAAGCGTGAAAATCTTGTTTTGAATCGAAAAACAAACTTTCTTAGTGTATGTGAAATTTGGTGAAACGTTATGTAGTAAAAGATACAATACAAATGATCTAAAAATACGTTTTTTGAACTCCTCAAAGCGTTAAAATCTTGTTCTGAATCGAACAACAAACTTTCTTAGTGTATGTAAAATTTGGTGAAAAGTTATGTAATAAAAGATACGATACAAATGATCTAAAAACACGTTATTTGAACTCCTCAAAGCGTTAAAATCTTGTTTTGAATCGAAAAACAAACTTTCTTAGTGTATGTGAAATTTGGTGAAAAGTTATGTAGTAAAAGATACGATACAAATGATCTAAAAACACGTTATTTGATCTCCTCAAAGCGTTAAAAGCTTGTTTTGAATCGAAAAACAAACTTTATTAGTGTTTGTGAAATTTGGTGAAAAGTTATGCAGTAAAAGATATGATACAAATAATCTAAAAACAGGTTATTTGAGCTCCTCAAAGCGTTAAAAGCTTGTTTTGAATCGAAAAACAAACTTTCTTATTGTTTGTGAAATTTGGTGAAAAGTTATGTAGTAAAAGATACGATACAAATGATCTAAAAACACGTTATTTGAACTCCTCAAAGCAATAAAATCTTGTTTTGAATCGAAAAACAAATTTCTTAGTGTATGTCAAATTTGATGAAAAGTTTATGTAGTAAATGATACGATACAAATGATCTAAAAACATGTTATTTGAGCTCCTCAATGTGTTAAAAAGTTGTTTTGAATCGAAAAACAAACTTTCTTAGTGTTTGTGAAATTTGGTGAAAAGTTACGTAGTAAAAACAAGTTATTTGAGCTCCTCAAAGCGTTAAAATCTTGTTTTGAATCGAAAAACAAACTTTCTTAGTGTTTCTAAAATTTGGTGACAAGTTATGTAGTAAAAGATACGATACAAATGATCTAAAAACAGGTTATTTGAACAACTTAAAGCATTAAAATCTTGTTTTAAATCGAACAACAAACTTTCTTAGGGCGTGTTTGCTAGGTCAGTTTTGTGTAGCAGCAGGAAACTCGTAGTTGCAGGAAACCGATAAGTGAATATCAGGAAACTATGATAGCAGGAAAATGCAAAAACTATGAGTGTAGGATGTTTAAAAGGTGTTTGATGAAAATCATAGGATTAGATGTAGGAAACGAATAAAATATTTTAATTAAACTATTTCTTATGAAATTTTATAACTATCATATTTATTTCTTAATCATGTCAAAATATTATTAATTCCTAGCTACATTATAATAATAATAATAATAATAATTATTATTATTATTATTATTATTATTATTGTTGTTGTTGTTGTTGTTGTTGTTGTTGTTGTTGTTGTTGTTGTTGTTGTTGTTGTTGTTGTTGTTGTTATAATAAGAATTATTAATATCATTATTATTATTTTCTAACTACATTTCGAATTATGTATGTATGTATGTATGTATGTATGTATGTATTATTATTATTATTATTAATTTCTAAATACATTTTAATCATGTATTAATTTATTATTATTATTAATAATAATAATAATTTCTAAATATTTTTTTAATTTAATTATTTATTATTATTATTAATAATTTCTAAATACATTTTTAATTTTCTATTATTAATTATTATTATTATTATTATTAATTTCTAAATATATTTTTAATTTTGTATTAATTTATTATTATTATCATTATTAATATCTAAATACATTTTTAATTATGTATTATGTATTATTATTATTATTTATAATAATTATTATATTTTCTAAATACATTTTTAATTATGTATTATTTTTTCATTATTATAATAATAATCATATGTTTTCTAAATACATTATTATTATTATTTTTATTATTATTATTATTATTATTATTATTATTATTATTATTATTATTATTAATATTATTATTATTATTATTATTATTAATTTCTAAATACATTTTAATCATGTATTAATTTATTATTATTATTAATAATAATAATAATTTCTAAATATTTTTTTAATTTAATTATTTATTATTATTATTAATAATTTCTAAATACATTTTTAATTTTCTATTATTAATTATTATTATTAATTTCTAAATATATTTTTAATTTTGTATTAATTTATTATTATTATCATTATTAATATCTAAATACATTTTTAATTATGTATTATTATTATTATTATTATTATTTATAATAATTATTATATTTTCTAAATACATTTTTAATTATGTATTATTTTTTCATTATTATAATAATAATCATATGTTTTCTAAATACATTATTATTATTATTATTATTATTATTATTATTATTATTATTATTATTATTATTATTATTATTATTAATTTCTAAATACATTTTAATCATGTATTAATTTATTATTATTATTATTAATAATAATTTCTAAAGATTTTTTTAATTTAATTATTTATTATTATTATTAATAATTTCTAAATACATTTTTAATTTTCTATTATTAATTATTATTATTATTAATTTCTAAATATATTTTTAATTTTGTATTAATTTATTATTATTATCATTATTAATATCTAAATACATTTTTAATTATGTATTATTATTATTATTATTATTATTATTTATAATAATTATTATATTTTCTAAATACAGTTTTAATTATGTATTATTTTTTCATTATTATAATAATAATCATATGTTTTCTAAATACATTATTATTATTATTATTATTATTATTGTTAAAATAATTATTTCTTATTACAATTATTATCATTTATTATTATTAATAATTGCTACATACATCACTATTACTATTATTATTATTATTATTATTAATTTCTAAATACAATATTATAATATTTAATACATGTAGTACATGAAGGTTAAAAAAAGATCAATTAATTAATACATAATACATGTAGTACATGAAGTTTAAAAAAAGATCAATTAATTAATATTTAATACATGTGCATGTAAGTTTTGAAAAATCCAATCGGATGTAAGTTTTTGAAAGCCAAGAAAAGAACCCCAATCCTATCTCATTCCAAGTTTTGGAATAGTAAAACTATACTTCCTAAATGGGTAGAGAACACTACCTAGTTTTGGAATAGTCAAATCCTAGGAAACTTCACTTCCTAAGCTCAAAAACTCCACTGCCGAACAGGGCCTTAGTGTATGTGAAATTTGGTGAAAAGTTATGTAGTAAAAGATACGATACAAATGATCTAAAAACACGTTATTTGATCTCCTCAAAGCGTTAAAAGCTTGTTTTGAATCGAAAAACAAACTTTCTTAGTGTTTGTGAAATTTGGTGAAAAGTTACGTAGTAAAAGATACGATACAAATGATCTAAGAACACGTTATTTGAACTCCTCAAAGTGTTTAAATCTTGTTTTGAATCGAAAAACAAACCTTCTTACTGTTTGAAAATTTTGGCGAAAAGTTATGTAGTAATAGATACGATACAAATGATCTAAAAACAGGTTATTTGAACTCCTCAAAGGGTTAAAATCTTGTTTTGAATCGAAAAACAAACTTTCTTAGTGTTTGTGAAATTTGGTGAAAACTTATGTAGTAAAAGATACGATACAAATGATCTAAGAACAAGTTATTTGAACTCCTCAAAGTGTTTAAATCTTGTTTTGAATCGAAAAACAAACTTTCTTAGTGTTTGAAAATTTTGGTGAAAAGTTATGTAGTAAAAGATACGATACAAATGATCTAAAAACACGTTATTTGATCTCCTCAAAGCGTTAAAAGCTTGTTTTGAATCGAAAAACAAACTTTATTAGTGTTTGTGAAATTTGGTGAAAAGTTATGCAGTAAAAGATACGATACAAATGATCTAAAAACACGTTATTTGATCTCCTCAAAGCGTTAAAAGCTTGTTTTGAATCGAAAAACAAACTTTATTAGTGTTTGTGAAATTTGGTGAAAAGTTATGCAGTAAAAGATACGATACAAATGATCTAAAAACAGGTTATTTGAGCTCCTCAAAGCGTTAAAAGCTTGTTTTGAATCGAAAAACAAACTTTCTTATTGTTTGTGAAATTTGGTGAAATGTTATGTAGTAAAAGATACGAAACAAATGATCTAAAAACACGTTATTTGAACTCCTCAAAGCGTTAAAATCTTGTTTTGAATCGAAAAACAAATTTCTTATTGTATGTCAAACTTGGTGAAAAGTTATGTAGTAAATGATACGATACAAATGATCTAAAAACATGTTATTTGAGCTCCTCAATGCGTTAAAAACTTGTTTTGAATCGAAAAACAAACTTTCTTAGTGTTTGTGAAATTTGGTGAAAAGTTACGTAGTAAAAGATACGATACAAATGATCTAAGAACACGTTATTTGAACTCCTCAAAACGTTAAAATCTTGTTTTGAATCGAAAAACAAATTTTCTTAGTGTATGTGAAATTTGGTGAAAAGTTATGTAGTAAAAGATACAATACAAATGATCTAAAAACACGTTATTTGAGCTCCTCAAAGCGTTAAAAGCATGTTTTGAATCGAACAACAAACTATCTTAGGGTTTGTGAAATTTGGTGAAAAGTTACGTAGTAAAAGATAACATACAAATGATATAAGAACACGTTATTCGAACTCCTCAAAACGTTAAAATCTTGTTTTGAATCGAAAAACAAACTTTCTTAGTGTATGTGAAATTTGGTGAAAAGTAATGTAGTAAAAGATACAATACAAATGATCTAAAAACACATTATTTGAACTCGTCAAAGCGTTTAAATCTTGTTTTGAATCGAAAAACAAACTTTCTTAGCGTTTGAAAATTTTGGTGAAAAGTTATGTAGTAAAATATACGATACAAATGATCTAAAAACAGGTTATTTGAACTCCTCAAAGCGTTAAAATCATGTTTTGAATCGAACAACAAACTTTCTTAGTGTATGTGAAATTTGGTGAAATGTTACGTAGTAAAAGATACGATACAAATGATCTAAAAACACGTTATTTGAACTCCTCAATGCGTTAAAATCTTGTTTTGAATCGAAAAACAAACTTTTTTAGTGTATGTGAAATTTGGTGAAAAGTTATGTAGTAAAAGATACGATACAAATGATCTAAAAACACGTTATTTGATCTCCTCAAAGCGTTAAAAGCTTGTTTTGAATCGAAAAACAAACTTTCTTAGTGTTTATGAAATTTGGTGAAAAGTTATGTAGTTAAAGATACGATACAAATGAACTAAAAACACGTTATTTGAACTCCTCAAAGCGTTAAAAGCTTGTTTTGAATCGAAAAAAAACTTTCTTAGTCTTTGTGAAATTTGGTGAAAAGTTATGTAGTAAAAGATATGATACAAATGATCTAAAAACACGTTATTTGATCTCCTCAAAGCGTTAAAAACTTGTTTTGAATCGAAAAAGAAACTTTCTTAGTGTTTGTGAAATTTGGTGAAAAGTTACGTAGCAAAAGATACGATACAAATGATCTAAAAACAGGTTATTTGAACTCCTCAAAGCGTTAAAATCTTGTTTTGAATCGAACAACAAACTTTCTTAGTGTTTGTGAAATTTGGTGAATAGTTTTGTAGTAAAAGATACGATACAAATGATCTAAAAACACGTTATTTGATCTCCTCAAAGCGTTAAAAGCTTGTTTTGAATCGAAAAACAAACTTTCTTAGTGTTTGTGAAATTTGGTGAAAAGTTATGTAGTTAAAGATACGATACAAATGAACTAAAAACACGTTATTTGAAATCCTCAAAGCGTTAAAAGCTTGTTTTGAATCGAAAAACAAACTTTCTTAGTGTTTGTGAAATTTGGTGAAAAGTTATGTAGTTAAAGATACGATACAAATTAACTAAAAACACGTTATTTGAACTCCTCAAAGCGTTAAAAGCTTGTTTTGAATCGAAAACAAACTTTCTTAGTGTATGTGAAATTTGGTGAAAAGTTAAGTAGTAAAAGATACGATACAAATGATCTAAAAACACGTTATTTGATCTCCTCAAAGCGTTAAAAACTTGTTTTGAATCGAAAAACAAACTTTCTTAGTGTTTGTGAAATTTGGTGAAAAGTTACGTAGCAAAAGATACTATACAAATGATCTAAAAACAGGTTATTTGAACTCCTCAAAGCGTTAAAATCTTGTTTTGAATCGAACAACAAACTTTCTTAGTGTTTGTGAAATTTGGTGAAAAGTAATGTAGTAAAAGATACAATACAAATGATCTAAAAACACATTATTTGAACTCCTCAATGCGTTAAAAACTTGTTTTGAATCGAAAAACAAACTTTCTTAGTGTTTGTGAAATTTGGTGAAAAGTTACGTAGTAAAAGATACGATACAAATGATCTAAGAACACGTTATTGGAACTCCTCAAAACGTTAAAATCTTGTTTTGAATCGAAAAACAAATTTTCTTAGTGTATGTGAAATTTGGTGAAAAGTTATGTAGTAAAAGATACAATACAAATGATCTAAAAACACGTTATTTGAGCTCCTCAAAGCGTTAAAAGCATGTTTTGAATCGAACAACAAACTATCTTAGGGTTTGTGAAATTTGGTGAAAAGTTACGTAGTAAAAGATAACATACAAATGATCTAAGAACACGTTATTCGAACTCCTCAAAACGTTAAAATCTTGTTTTGAATCGAAAAACAAACTTTCTTAGTGTATGTGAAATTTGGTGAAAAGTAATGTAGTAAAAGATACAATACAAATGATCTAAAAACACATTATTTGAACTCGTCAAAGCGTTTAAATCTTGTTTTGAATCGAAAAACAAACTTTCTTAGCGTTTGAAAATTTTGGTGAAAAGTTATGTAGTAAAATATACGATACAAATGATCTAAAAACAGGTTATTTGAACTCCTCAAAGCGTTAAAATCATGTTTTGAATCGAACAACAAACTTTCTTAGTGTATGTGAAATTTGGTGAAATGTTACGTAGTAAAAGATACGATACAAATGATCTAAAAACACGTTATTTGAACTCCTCAATGCGTTAAAATCTTGTTTTGAATCGAAAAACAAACTTTTTTAGTGTATGTGAAATTTGGTGAAAAGTTATGTAGTAAAAGATACGATACAAATGATCTAAAAACACGTTATTTGATCTCCTCAAAGCGTTAAAAGCTTGTTTTGAATCGAAAAACAAACTTTCTTAGTGTTTATGAAATTTGGTGAAAAGTTATGTAGTTAAAGATACGATACAAATGAACTAAAAACACGTTATTTGAACTCCTCAAAGCGTTAAAAGCTTGTTTTGAATCGAAAAAAAACTTTCTTAGTCTTTGTGAAATTTGGTGAAAAGTTATGTAGTAAAAGATATGATACAAATGATCTAAAAACACGTTATTTGATCTCCTCAAAGCGTTAAAAACTTGTTTTGAATCGAAAAACAAACTTTCTTAGTGTTTGTGAAATTTGGTGAAAAGTTACGTAGCAAAAGATACGATACAAATGATCTAAAAACAGGTTATTTGAACTCCTCAAAGCGTTAAAATCTTGTTTTGAATCGAACAACAAACTTTCTTAGTGTTTGTGAAATTTGGTGAATAGTTTTGTAGTAAAAGATACGATACAAATGATCTAAAAACACGTTATTTGATCTCCTCAAAGCGTTAAAAGCTTGTTTTGAATCGAAAAACAAACTTTCTTAGTGTTTGTGAAATTTGGTGAAAAGTTATGTAGTTAAAGATACGATACAAATGAACTAAAAACACGTTATTTGAAATCCTCAAAGCGTTAAAAGCTTGTTTTGAATCGAAAAACAAACTTTCTTAGTGTTTGTGAAATTTGGTGAAAAGTTATGTAGTTAAAGATACGATACAAATTAACTAAAAACACGTTATTTGAACTCCTCAAAGCGTTAAAAGCTTGTTTTGAATCGAAAACAAACTTTCTTAGTGTATGTGAAATTTGGTGAAAAGTTAAGTAGTAAAAGATACGATACAAATGATCTAAAAACACGTTATTTGATCTCCTCAAAGCGTTAAAAACTTGTTTTGAATCGAAAAACAAACTTTCTTAGTGTTTGTGAAATTTGGTGAAAAGTTACGTAGCAAAAGATACTATACAAATGATCTAAAAACAGGTTATTTGAACTCCTCAAAGCGTTAAAATCTTGTTTTGAATCGAACAACAAACTTTCTTAGTGTTTGTGAAATTTGGTGAAAAGTAATGTAGTAAAAGATACAATACAAATGATCTAAAAACACATTATTTGAACTCGTCAAAGTGTTTAAATCTTGTTTTGAATCGAAAAACAAACTTTCTTAGCGTTTGAAAATTTTGGTGAAAAGTTATGTAGTAAAAGATACGATACAAATGATCTAAAAACAGGTTATTTGAACTCCTCAAAGCGTTAAAATCTTGTTTTGAATCGAACAACAAACTTTCTTAGTGTATGTGAAATTTGGTGAAAAGTTACGTAGTAAAAGATACGATACAAATGATCTAAAAACACGTTATTTGAACTCCTCAATGCGTTAAAATCTTGTTTTGAATCGAAAAACAAACTTTCTTAGTGTATGTGAAATTTGGTGAAAAGTTATGTAGTAAAAGATACGATACAAATGATCTAAAAACACGTTATTTGATCTTCTCAAAGCGTTAAAAGCTTGTTTTGAATCGAAAAACAAACTTTCTTAGTGTTTGTGAAATTTGGTGAAAAGTTATGTAGTTAAAGATACGATACAAATGAACTAAAAACACGTTATTTGAACTCCTCAAAGCGTTAAAAGCTTGTTTTGAATCGAAAAAAAACTTTCTTAGTCTTTGTGAAATTTGGTGAAAAGTTATGTAGTAAAAGATATGATACAAATGATCTAAAAACACGTTATTTGATCTCCTCAAAGCGTTAAAAACTTGTTTTGAATCGAAAAACAAACTTTCTTAGTGTTTGTGAAATTTGGTGAAAAGTTACGTAGCAAAAGATACGATACAAATGATCTAAAAACAGGTTATTTGAACTCCTCAAAGCGTTAAAATCTTGTTTTGAATCGAACAACAAACTTTCTTAGTGTATGTGAAATTTGGTGAAAAGTTACGTAGTAAAAGATACGATACAAATGATCTAAAAACACGTTATTTGAACTCCTCAATGCGTTAAAATCTTGTTTTGAATCGAAAAACAAACTTTCTTAGTGTATGTGAAATTTGGTGAAAAGTTATGTAGTAAAAGATACGATACAAATGATCTAAAAACACGTTATTTGATCTTCTCAAAGCGTTAAAAGCTTGTTTTGAATCGAAAAACAAACTTTCTTAGTGTTTGTGAAATTTGGTGAAAAGTTATGTAGTTAAAGATACGATACAAATGAACTAAAAACACGTTATTTGAACTCCTCAAAGCGTTAAAAGCTTGTTTTGAATCGAAAAAAAACTTTCTTAGTCTTTGTGAAATTTGGTGAAAAGTTATGTAGTAAAAGATATGATACAAATGATCTAAAAACACGTTATTTGATCTCCTCAAAGCGTTAAAAACTTGTTTTGAATCGAAAAACAAACTTTCTTAGTGTTTGTGAAATTTGGTGAAAAGTTACGTAGCAAAAGATACGATACAAATGATCTAAAAACAGGTTATTTGAACTCCTCAAAGCGTTAAAATCTTGTTTTGAATCGAACAACAAACTTTCTTAGTGTTTGTGAAATTTTGTGAAAAGTTATGTAGTAAAAGATACGATACAAATGATCTAAAAACACGTTATTTGATCTCCTCAAAGCGTTAAAAGCTTGTTTTGAATCGAAAAACAAACTTTCTTAGTGTTTGTGAAATTTGGTGAAAAGTTATGTAGTTAAAGATACGATACAAATGAACTAAAAACAGATTATTTGAAATCCTCAAAGCGTTAAAAGCTTGTTTTGAATCGAAAAATAAACTTTCTTAGTGTTTGTGAAATTTGGTGAAAAGGTATGTAGTTAAAGATACGATACAAATTAACTAAAAACACGTTATTTGAACTCCTCAAAGCGTTAAAAGCTTGTTTTGAATCGAAAACAAACTTTCTTAGTGTATGTGAAATTTGGTGAAAAGTTAAGTAGTAAAAGATACGATACAAATGATCTAAAAACACGTTATTTGATCTCCTCAAAGCGTTACAAACTTGTTTTGAATCGAAAAACAAACTTTCTTAGTGTTTGTGAAATTTGGTGAAAAGTTACGTAGCAAAAGATACAATACAAATGATCTAAAAACAGGTCATTTGAACTCCTCAAAGCGTTAAAATCTTGTTTTGAATCGAACAACAAACTTTCTTAGTGTTTGTGAAATTTGGTGAAAAGTTATGTAGTAAAAGATACGATACAAATGATCTAAAAACACGTTATTTGAACTCCTCAAAGCGTTAAAATCTTGTTTTGAATCGAAAAACAAACTTTCTTAGTGTTTGTGAAATTTGGTGAAAAATTATGTAGTAAAAGATACGATACAACTGATCTAAAAACAGATTATTTGAACTCCTCAAAGCGTTAAAATCTTGTTTTGAATCGAACAACAAACCTTCTTAGTGTTTGTGAAATTTGGTGAAAAGTTATGTAGTAAAAGATACGATACAAATGATCTAAAAACACGTTATTTGAACTCCTCAAAGCGTTAAAATCTTGTTTTGAATCGAAAAACAAACTTTCTTAGTGTATGTGGAATTTGGTGAAAAGTTATGTAGTAAAAGATACGATACAAATGATCTAAAAACACGTTATTTGATCTCCTCAAAGCGTTAAAAGCTTGTTTTGAATCGAAAAACAAACTTTCTTAGTGTTTGTGAAATTTGGTGAAAAGTTACGTAGTAAAAGATACGATACAAATGATCTAAGAACACGTTATTTGAATTCCTCATCAAAGCGTTTAAATCTTGTTTTGAATCGAAAAATAAACTTTCTTAGTGTTTCTAAAATTTGGTGAAAAGTTATGTAGTAAAAGATACCATACAAATGATCTAAAAACAAGTTATTTGAACTCCTCGAAGCGTTAAAATCTTGTTTTGAATCGAAAAACAAACTTTCTTAGTGTTTCTAAAATTTGGTGAAAAATTTTGTAGTAAAAGATACGATACAAATGATCTAAAAACACCTTATTTGAGCTCCTCAATGCTTTAAAACCATGTTTTGAATCGAACAACAAACTATCTTAGTGTTTGTGAAATTTGGTGAAAAGTTATGTAGTAAAAGATACGATACAAATGATCTAAAAACACGTTATTTGAACTCCACAAAGCGTTAAAATCTTGTTTTGAATCGAAAAACAAACTATCTTCGTGTTTGTGAAATTTGGTTAAAAGTTATGTAGTAAAAGATACGATACAAATGATCTAAAAACACGTTATTTGAACTCCTCAAAGCGTTAAAAGCTTGTTTTCAATCGAAAAACAAACTTTCTTAGTGTTTATGAAATTTGGTGAAAAGTTATGTAGTTAAAGATACGATACAAATGAACTAAAAACACGTTATTTGAACTCCTCAAAGCGTTAAAAGCTTGTTTTGAATCGAAAAAAAACTTTCTTAGTCTTTGTGAAATTTGGTGAAAAGTTATGTAGTAAAAGATATGATACAAATGATCTAAAAACACGTTATTTGATCTCCTCAAAGCGTTAAAAACTTGTTTTGAATCGAAAAACAAACTTTCTTAGTGTTTGTGAAATTTGGTGAAAAGTTGCGTAGCAAAAGATACGATACAAATGATCTAAAAACATGTTATTTGAACTCCTCAAAGCGTTAAAATCTTGTTTTGAATCGAACAACAAACTTTCTTAGTGTTTGTGAAATTTGGTGAATAGTTATGTAGTAAAAGATACGATACAAATGATCTAAAAACACGTTATTTGATCTCCTCAAAGCGTTAAAAGCTTGTTTTGAATCGAAAAACAAACTTTCTTAGTGTTTGTGAAATTTGGTGAAAAGTTATGTAGTTAAAGATACGATACAAATGAACTAAAAACACGTTATTTGAAATCCTCAAAGCGTTAAAAGCTTGTTTTGAATCGAAAAACAAACTTTCTTAGTGTTTGTGAAATTTGGTGAAAAGTTATGTAGTTAAAGATACGATACAAATGAACTAAAAACACGTTATTTGAACTCCTCAAAGCGTTAAAAGCTTGTTTTGAATCGAAAACAAACTTTCTTAGTGTATGTGAAATTTGGTGAAAAGTTAAGTAGTAAAAGATACGATACAAATGATCTAAAAACACGTTATTTGATCTCCTCAAAGCGTTAAAAACTTGTTTTGAATCGAAAAACAAACTTTCTTAGTGTTTGCGAAATATGGTGAAAAGTTACGTAGCAAAAGATACAAAACAAATGATCTAAAAACAGGTTATTTGAACTCCTCAAATAACAAAACAAATTTGGTGAAAAGTTACGTAGCAAAAGATACAAAACAAATGATCTAAAAACAGGTTATTTGAACTCCTCAAAGCGTTAAAATCTTGTTTTGAATCGAACAACAAACTTTCTTAGTGTTTGTGAAATTTGGTGAAAAGTTATGTAGTAAAAGATACGATACAAATGATCTAAAAACACGTTATTTGAACTCCTCAAAGCGTTAAAATCTTGTTTTGAATCGAAAAACAAACTTTCTTAGTGTTTGTGAAATTTGGTGAAAAGTTATGTAGTAAAAGATACGATACAACTGATCTAAAAACAGATTATTTGAACTCCTCAAAGCGTTAAAATCTTGTTTTGAATCGAACAACAAACTTTCTTAGTGTTTGTGAAATTTGGTGAAAAGTTATGTAGTAAAAGATACGATACAAATGATCTAAAAACACGTTATTTGAACTCCTCAAAGCGTTAAAATCTTGTTTTGAATCGAAAAACAAATTTCTTATTGTATGTCAAATTTGGTGAAAAGTTATGTAGTAAATGATACGATACAAATGATCTAAAAACATGTTATTTGAGCTCCTCAATGCGTTAAAAACTTGTTTTGAATCGAAAAACAAACTTTCTTAGTGTTTGTGAAATTTGGTGAAAAGTTACGTAGTAAAAGATACGATACAAATGATCTAAGAACACGTTATTTGAACTCCTCAAAATGTTAAAATCTTGTTTTGAATCGAAAAACAAATTTTCTTAGTGTATGTGAAATTTGGTGAAAAGTTAAGTAGTAAAAGATACAATACAAATGATCTAAAAACACGTTATTTGAGCTCCTCAAAGCGTTAAAAGCATGTTTTGAATCGAACAACAAACTATCTTAGGGTTTGTGAAATTTGGTGAAAAGTTACGTAGTAAAAGATAACATACAAATGATCTAAGAACACGTTATTCGAACTCCTCAAAACGTTAAAAACTTGTTTTGAATCGAAAAAGAAACTTTCTTAGTGTATGTGAAATTTGGTGAAAAGTAATGTAGTAAAAGATACAATACAAATGATCTAAAAACACATTATTTGAACTCGTCAAAGCGTTTAAATCTTGTTTTCAATCGAAAAACAAACTTTCTTAGCGTTTGAAAATTTTGGTGAAAAGTTATGTAGTAAAATATACGATACAAATGATCTAAAAACAGGTTATTTGAACTCCTCAAAGCGTTAAAATCTTGTTTTGAATCGAACATCAAACTTTCTTAGTGTATGTGAAATTTGGTGAAAAGTTACGTAGTAAAAGATACGATACAAATGATCTAAAAACACGTTATTTGAACTCCTCAATGCGTTAAAATCTTGTTTTGAATCGAAAAACAAACTTTCTTAGTGTATGTGAAATTTGGTGAAAAGTTATGTAGTAAAAGATACGATACAAATGATCTAAAAACACGTTATTTGATCTCCTCAAAGCGTTAAAACCTTGTTTTGAATCGAAAAACAAACTTTCTTAGTGTTTGTGAAATTTGGTGAAAAGTTATGTAGTTAAAGATACGATACAAACGAACTAAAAACACGTTATTTGAACTCCTCAAAGCGTTAAAAGCTTGTTTTGAATCGAAAAAAAACTTTCTGAGTCTTTGTGAAATTTGGTGAAAAGTTATGTAGTAAAAGATATGATACAAATGATCTAAAAACACGTTATTTGATCTCCTCAAAGCGTTAAAAACTTGTTTTGAATCAAAAAACAAACTTTCTTAGTGTTTGTGAAATTTGGTGAAAAGTTACGTAGCAAAAGATACGATACAAATGATCTAAAAACAGGTTATTTGAACTCCTCAAAGCGTTAAAATCTTGTTTTGAATCGAACAACAAACTTTCTTAGTGTTTGTGAAATTTGGTGAAAAGTTATGTAGTAAAAGATACGAAACAAATGATCTAAAAACACGTTATTTGATCTCCTCAAAGCGTTAAAAGCTTGTTTTGAATCGAAAAACAAACTTTCTTAGTGTTTGTGAAATTTGGTGAAAAGTTATGTAGTTAAAGATACGATACAAATTAACTAAAAACACGTTATTTGAACTCCTCAAAGCGTTAAAAGCTTGTTTCGAATCGAAAACAAACTTTCTTAGTGTTTGTGAAATTTGGGGAAAAGTTATGTAGTAAAAGATACCATACAAATGATCTAAAAAACACGTTATTTGAACTCCTCGAAGCGTTAAAATCTTGTTTTGAATCGAACAACAAACTTTCTTAGTGTATGTGAAATTTGGTGAAAAGTTATGTAGTAAAAGATACGTTACAAATGATCTAAAAACACGTTATTTGATCTCCTCAAAGCGTTAAAAGCTTGTTTTGAATCGAAAAACAAATTTTCTTAGTGTTTGTGAAATTTGGTGAACACTTATGTAGTAAAAGATACGATACAAATGATCTAAAAACACGTTATTTGAACTCCTCAAAGCGTTAAAATCTTGTTTTGAATCGAACAACAAACTTTCTTAGTGTTTGTGAAATTTGGTGAAAAGTTATGTAGTAAAAGATACGATACAAATGTTCTGAAAACAGGTTATTTGAACTCCTCGAAGCGTTAAAATCTTGTTTTGAATCGAAAAACAAACTTTCTTAGTGTTTGTGAAATTTGGGGAAAAGTTATGTAGTAAAAGATACCATACAAATGATCTAAAAAACACGTTATTTGAACTCCTCGAAGCGTTAAAATCTTGTTTTGAATCGAAAAACAAACTTTCTTAGTGTTTCTAAAATTTGGTGAAAAGTCATGTAATAAAAGATACGATACAAATGATCTAAAAACACCTTATTTGAGCTCCTCAATGCGTTAAAACCATGTTTTGAATCGAACAACAAACTATCTTAGTGTTTGTGAAATTTGGTGAAAAGTTATGTAGTAAAAGATACGATACAAATGATCTAAAAACAGGTTATTTGAACTCCACAAAGCGTTAAAATCTTGTTTTGAATCAAAAAACAAACTATCTTCGTGTTTGTGAAATTTGGTGAAAAGTTATGTAGTAAAAGATACGATACAAATGATCTAAAAACAGATTATTTGAACTCCTCAAAGCGTTGAAATCTTGTTTTGAATCGAACAACAAACCTTCTTAGTGTTTGTGAAATTTGGTGAAAAGTTATGTAGTAAAAGATACGATACAAATGATCTAAAAACAGATTATTTGAACTCCTCAAAGCGTTAAAATCTTGTTTTGAATCGAACAACAAACCTTCTTAGTGTTTGTGAAATTTGGTGAAAAGTTATGTAGTAAAAGATACGATACAAATGATCTAAAAACACGTTATTTGAACTCCTCAAAGCGTTAAAATCATGTTTTGAATCGAAAAACAAACTTTCTTAGTGTATGTGGAATTTGGTGAAAAGTTATGTAGTAAAAGATACGATACAAATGATCTAAAAACACGTTATTTGATCTCCTCAAAGCGTTAAAAGCTTGTTTTGAATCGAAAAACAAACTTTCTTAGTGTTTGTGAAATTTGGTGAAAAGTTACGTAGTAAAAGATACGATACAAATGATCTAAGAACACGTTATTTGAATTCCTCATCAAAGCGTTTAAATCTTGTTTTGAATCGAAAAATAAACATTCTTAGTGTTTCTAGAATTTGGTGAAAAGTTATGTAGTAAAAGATACCATACAAATGATCTAAAAACAAGTTATTTGAACTCCTCGAAGCGTTAAAATCTTGTTTTGAATCGAAAAACAAACTTTCTTAGTGTTTCTAAAATTTGGTGAAAAGTTTTGTAGTAAAAGATACGATACAAATGATCTAAAAATACCTTATTTGAGCTCCTCAATGCTTTAAAACCATGTTTTGAATCGAACAACAAACTATCTTAGTGTTTGTGAAATTTGGTGAAAAGTTATGTAGTAAAAGATACGATACAAATGATCTAAAAACACGTTATTTGAACTCCACAAAGCGTTAAAATCTTGTTTTGAATCGAAAAACAAACTATCTTCGTGTTTGTGAAATTTGGTTAAAAGTTATGTAGTAAAAGATACGATACAAATGATCTAAAAACACGGTATTTGAACTCCTCAAAGCGTTAAAATCTTGTTTTCAATCGAAAAACAAACTTTCTTAGTGTTTGTGAAATTTGGTGAAAAGTTACGTTGTAAAAGATACGATACAAATGATCTAAAAACAGGTTATATGAACTCCTCAAAGCGTTAAAATCTTGTTTTCAATCGAAAAACAAACTTTCTTAGTGTTTGTAAAATTTGGTGAAACGTTATGTAGTAAAAGATACATTACAAATGATCTAAAAACACGTTATTTGAACTCCTCAAAGCGTTAAAATCTTGTTTTGAATCGAACAACAAACTTTCTTAGTGTATGTGAAATTTGGTGAAAAGTTATGTAGTAAAAGATACGATACAAATGATCTAAAAACACGTTATTTGATCTCCTCAAAGCGTTAAAAGCTTGTTTTGAATTGAAAAACAAACTTTCTTAGTGTTTCTGAAATTTGGTGAAAAGTTATGTAGTTAAAGATACGATACAAATGAACTAAAAACACGTTATTTGAACTCCTCAAAGCGTTAAAAGCTTGTTTTGAATCGAAAAAAAACTTTCTTAGTCTTTGTGAAATTTGGTGAAAAGTTATGTAGTAAAAGATATGATACAAATGATCTAAAAACACGTTATTTGATCTCCTCAAAGCGTTAAAAACTTGTTTTGAATCGAAAAACAAACTTTCTTAGTGTTTGTGAAATTTGGTGAAAAGTTGCGTAGCAAAAAATACGATACAAATGATCTAAAAACAGGTTATTTGAACTCCTCAAAGCGTTAAAATCTTGTTTTGAATCGAACAACAAACTTTCTTAGTGTTTGTGAAATTTGGTGAATAGTTATGTAGTAAAAGATACGATACAAATGATCTAAAAACACGTTATTTGATCTCCTCAAAGCGTTAAAAGCTTGTTTTGAATCGAAAAACAAACTTTCTTAGTGTTTGTGAAATTTGGTGAAAAGTTATGTAGTTAAAGATACGATACAAATGAACTAAAAACACGTTATTTGAAATCCTCAAAGCGTTAAAAGCTTGTTTTGAATCGAAAAACAAACTTTCTTAGTGTTTGTGAAATTTGGTGAAAAGTTATGTAGTTAAAGATACGATACAAATGAACTAAAAACACGTTATTTGAACTCCTCAAAGCGTTAAAAGCTTGTTTTGAATCGAAAACAAACTTTCTTAGTGTATGTGAAATTTGGTGAAAAGTTAAGTAGTAAAAGATACGATACAAATGATCTAAAAACACGTTATTTGATCTCCTCAAAGCGTTAAAAACTTGTTTTGAATCGAAAAACAAACTTTCTTAGTGTTTGTGAAATTTGGTGAAAATTTACGTAGCAAAAGATACAAAACAAATGATCTAAAAACAGGTTATTTGAACTCCTCAAATAACAAAACAAATTTGGTGAAAAGTTACGTAGCAAAAGATACAAAACAAATGATCTAAAAACAGGTTATTTGAACTCCTCAAAGCGTTAAAATCTTGTTTTGAATCGAACAACAAACTTTCTTAGTGTTTGTGAAATTTGGTGAAAAGTTATGTAGTAAAAGATACGATACAAATGATCTAAAAACACGTTATTTGAACTCCTCAAAGCGTTAAAATCTTGTTTTGAATCGAAAAACAAACTTTCTTAGTGTTTGTGAAATTTGGTGAAAAGTTATGTAGTAAAAGATACGATACAACTGATCTAAAAACAGATTATTTGAACTCCTCAAAGCGTTAAAATCTTGTTTTGAATCGAACAACAAACTTTCTTAGTGTTTGTGAAATTTGGTGAAAAGTTATGTAGTAAAAGATACGATACAAATGATCTAAAAACACGTTATTTGAACTCCTCAAAGCGTTAAAATCTTGTTTTGAATCGAAAAACAAATTTCTTATTGTATGTCAAATTTGGTGAAAAGTTATGTAGTAAATGATACGATACAAATGATCTAAAAACATGTTATTTGAGCTCCTCAATGCGTTAAAAACTTGTTTTGAATCGAAAAACAAACTTTCTTAGTGTTTGTGAAATTTGGTGAAAAGTTACGTAGTAAAAGATACGATACAAATGATCTAAGAACACGTTATTTGAACTCCTCAAAACGTTAAAATCTTGTTTTGAATCGAAAAACAAATTTTCTTAGTGTATGTGAAATTTGGTGAAAAGTTAAGTAGTAAAAGATACAATACAAATGATCTAAAAACACATTATTTGAGCTCCTCAAAGCGTTAAAAGCATGTTTTGAATCGAACAACAAACTATCTTAGGGTTTGTGAAATTTGGTGAAAAGTTACGTAGTAAAAGATAACATACAAATGATCTAAGAACACGTTATTCGAACTCCTCAAAACGTTAAAATCTTGTTTTGAATCGAAAAAGAAACTTTCTTAGTGTATGTGAAATTTGGTGAAAAGTAATGTAGTAAAAGATACAATACAAATGATCTAAAAACACATTATTTGAACTCGTAAAAGCGTTTAAATCTTGTTTTCAATCGAAAAACAAACTTTCTTAGCGTTTGAAAATTTTGGTGAAAAGTTATGTAGTAAAATATACGATACAAATAATCTAAAAACAGGTTATTTGAACTCCTCAAAGCGTTAAAATCTTGTTTTGAATCGAACATCAAACTTTCTTAGTGTATGTGAAATTTGGTGAAAAGTTACGTAGTAAAAGATACGATACAAATGATCTAAAAACACGTTATTTGAACTCCTCAATGCGTTAAAATCTTGTTTTGAATCGAAAAACAAACTTTCTTAGTGTATGTGAAATTTGGTGAAAAGTTATGTAGTAAAAGATACGATACAAATGATCTAAAAACTCGTTATTTGATCTCCTCAAAGCGTTAAAACCTTGTTTTGAATCGAAAAACAAACTTTCTTAGTGTTTGTGAAATTTGGTGAAAAGTTATGTAGTTAAAGATACGATACAAATGAACTAAAAACACGTTATTTGAACTCCTCAAAGCGTTAAAAGCTTGTTTTGAATCGAAAAAAAACTTTCTTAGTCTTTGTGAAATTTGGTGAAAAGTTATGTAGTAAAAGATATGATACAAATGATCTAAAAACACGTTATTTGATCTCCTCAAAGCGTTAAAAACTTGTTTTGAATCGAAAAACAAACTTTCTTAGTGTTTGTGAAATTTGGTGAAAAGTTACGTAGCAAAAGATACGATACAAATGATCTAAAAACAGGTTATTTGAACTCCTCAAAGCGTTAAAATCTTGTTTTGAATCGAACAACAAACTTTCTTAGTGTTTGTGAAATTTGGTGAAAAGTTATGTAGTAAAAGATACGAAACAAATGATCTAAAAACACGTTATTTGATCTCCTCAAAGCGTTAAAAGCTTGTTTTGAATCGAAAAACAAACTTTCTTAGTGTTTGTGAAATTTGGTGAAAAGTTATGTAGTTAAAGATACGATACAAATTAACTAAAAACACGTTATTTGAACTCCTCAAAGCGTTAAAAGCTTGTTTTGAATCGAAAACAAACTTTCTTAGTGTTTGTGAAATTTGGGGAAAAGTTATGTAGTAAAAGATACCATACAAATGATCTAAAAAACACGTTATTTGAACTCCTCGAAGCGTTAAAATCTTGTTTTGAATCGAAAAACAAACTTTCTTAGTGTTTCTAAAATTTGGTGAAAAGTCATGTAATAAAAGATACGATACAAATGATCTAAAAACACCTTATTTGAGCTCCTCAATGCGTTAAAACCATGTTTTGAATCGAACAACAAACTATCTTAGTGTTTGTGAAATTTGGTGAAAAGTTATGTAGTAAAAGATACGATACAAATGATCTAAAAACAGGTTATTTGAACTCCACAAAGCGTTAAAATCTTGTTTTGAATCGAAAAACAAACTATCTTCGTGTTTGTGAAATTTGGTGAAAAGTTATGTAGTAAAAGATACGATACAAATGATCTAAAAACAGATTATTTGAACTCCTCAAAGCGTTAAAATCTTGTTTTGAATCGAACAACAAACCTTCTTAGTGTTTGTGAAATTTGGTGAAAAGTTATGTAGTAAAAGATACGATACAAATGATCTAAAAACAGATTATTTGAACTCCTCAAAGCGTTAAAATCTTGTTTTGAATCGAACAACAAACCTTCTTAGTGTTTGTGAAATTTGGTGAAAAGTTATGTAGTAAAAGATACGATACAAATGATCTAAAAACACGTTATTTGAACTCCTCAAAGCGTTAAAATCTTGTTTTGAATCGAAAAACAAACTTTCTTAGTGTATGTGGAATTTGGTGAAAAGTTATGTAGTAAAAGATACGATACAAATGATCTAAAAACACGTTATTTGATCTCCTCAAAGCGTTAAAAGCTTGTTTTGAATCGAAAAACAAACTTTCTTAGTGTTTGTGAAATTTGGTGAAAAGTTACGTAGTAAAAGATACGATACAAATGATCTAAGAACACGTTATTTGAATTCCTCATCAAAGCGTTTAAATCTTGTTTTGAATCGAAAAATAAACATTCTTAGTGTTTCTAAAATTTGGTGAAAAGTTATGTAGTAAAAGATACCATACAAATGATCTAAAAACAAGTTATTTGAACTCCTCGAAGCGTTAAAATCTTGTTTTGAATCGAAAAACAAACTTTCTTAGTGTTTCTAAAATTTGGTGAAAAGTTTTGTAGTAAAAGATACGATACAAATGATCTAAAAACACCTTATTTGAGCTCCTCAATGCTTTAAAACCATGTTTTGAATCGAACAACAAACTATCTTAGTGTTTGTGAAATTTGGTGAAAAGTTATGTAGTAAAAGATACGATACAAATGATCTAAAAACACGTTATTTGAACTCCACAAAGCGTTAAAATCTTGTTTTGAATCGAAAAACAAACTATCTTCGTGTTTGTGAAATTTGGTTAAAAGTTATGTAGTAAAAGATACGATACAAATGATCTAAAAACACGGTATTTGAACTCCTCAAAGCGTTAAAATCTTGTTTTCAATCGAAAAACAAACTTTCTTAGTGTTTGTGAAATTTGGTGAAAAGTCACGTTGTAAAAGATACGATACAAATGATCTAAAAACAGGTTATATGAACTCCTCAAAGCGTTAAAATCTTGTTTTCAATCGAAAAACAAACTTTCTTAGTGTTTGTAAAATTTGGTGAAACGTTATGTAGTAAAAGATACATTACAAATGATCTAAAAACACGTTATTTGAACTCCTCAAAGCGTTAAAATCTTGTTTTGAATCGAACAACAAACTTTCTTAGTGTATGTGAAATTTGGTGAAAAGTTATGTAGTAAAAGATACGATACAAATGATCTAAAAACACGTTATTTGATCTCCTCAAAGCGTTAAAAGCTTGTTTTGAATTGAAAAACAAACTTTCTTAGTGTTTATGAAATTTGGTGAAAAGTTATGTCGTTAAAGATACGATACAAATGAACTAAAAACACGTTATTTGAACTCCTCAAAGCGTTAAAAGCTTGTTTTGAATCGAAAAAAAACTTTCTTAGTCTTTGTGAAATTTGGTGAAAAGTTATGTAGTAAAAGATATGATACAAATGATCTAAAAACACGTTATTTGATCTCCTCAAAGCGTTAAAAACTTGTTTTGAATCGAAAAACAAACTTTCTTAGTGTTTGTGAAATTTGGTGAAAAGTTGCGTAGCAAAAAATACGATACAAATGATCTAAAAACAGGTTATTTGAACTCCTCAAAGCGTTAAAATCTTGTTTTGAATCGAACAACAAACTTTCTTAGTGTTTGTGAAATTTGGTGAATAGTTATGTAGTAAAAGATACGATACAAATGATCTAAAAACACGTTATTTGATCTCCTCAAAGCGTTAAAAGCTTGTTTTGAATCGAAAAACAAACTTTCTTAGTGTTTGTGAAATTTGGTGAAAAGTTATGTAGTTAAAGATACGATACAAATGAACTAAAAACACGTTATTTGAAATCCTCAAAGCGTTAAAAGCTTGTTTTGAATCGAAAAACAAACTTTCTTAGTGTTTGTGAAATTTGGTGAAAAGTTATGTAGTTAAAGATACGATACAAATGAACTAAAAACACGTTATTTGAACTCCTCAAAGCGTTAAAAGCTTGTTTTGAATCGAAAACAAACTTTCTTAGTGTATGTGAAATTTGGTGAAAAGTTAAGTAGTAAAAGATACGATACAAATGATCTAAAAACACGTTATTTGATCTCCTCAAAGCGTTAAAAACTTGTTTTGAATCGAAAAACAAACTTTCTTAGTGTTTGTGAAATTTGGTGAAAAGTTACGTAGCAAAAGATACAAAACAAATGATCTAAAAACAGGTTATTTGAACTCCTCAAATAACAAAACAAATTTGGTGAAAAGTTACGTAGCAAAAGATACAAAACAAATGATCTAAAAACAGGTTATTTGAACTCCTCAAAGCGTTAAAATCTTGTTTTGAATCGAACAACAAACTTTCTTAGTGTTTGTGAAATTTGGTGAAAAGTTATGTAGTAAAAGATACGATACAAATGATCTAAAAACACGTTATTTGAACTCCTCAAAGCGTTAAAATCTTGTTTTGAATCGAAAAACAAACTTTCTTAGTGTTTGTGAAATTTGGTGAAAAGTTATGTAGTAAAAGATACGATACAACTGATCTAAAAACAGATTATTTGAACTCCTCAAAGCGTTAAAATCTTGTTTTGAATCGAACAACAAACTTTCTTATTGTTTGTGAAATTTGGTGAAAAGTTATGTAGTAAAAGATACGATACAAATGATCTAAAAACACGTTATTTGAACTCCTCAAAGCGTTAAAATCTTGTTTTGAATCGAAAAACAAATTTCTTATTGTATGTCAAATTTGGTGAAAAGTTATGTAGTAAATGATACGATACAAATGATCTAAAAACATGTTATTTGAGCTCCTCAATGCGTTAAAAACTTGTTTTGAATCGAAAAACAAACTTTCTTAGTGTTTGTGAAATTTGGTGAAAAGTTACGTAGTAAAAGATACGATACAAATGATCTAAGAACACGTTATTTGAACTCCTCAAAACGTTAAAATCTTGTTTTGAATCGAAAAACAAATTTTCTTAGTGTATGTGAAATTTGGTGAAAAGTTAAGTAGTAAAAGATAAAATACAAATGATCTAAAAACACATTATTTGAGCTCCTCAAAGCGTTAAAAGCATGTTTTGAATCGAACAACAAACTATCTTAGGGTTTGTGAAATTTGGTGAAAAGTTACGTAGTAAAAGATAACATACAAATGATCTAAGAACACGTTATTCGAACTCCTCAAAACGTTAAAATCTTGTTTTGAATCGAAAAAGAAACTTTCTTAGTGTATGTGAAATTTGGTGAAAAGTAATGTAGTAAAAGATACAATACAAATGATCTAAAAACACATTATTTGAACTCGTAAAAGCGTTTAAATCTTGTTTTCAATCGAAAAACAAACTTTCTTAGCATTTGAAAATTTTGGTGAAAAGTTATGTAGTAAAATATACGATACAAATGATCTAAAAACAGGTTATTTGAACTCCTCAAAGCGTTAAAATCTTGTTTTGAATCGAACATCAAACTTTCTTAGTGTATGTGAAATTTGGTGAAAAGTTACGTAGTAAAAGATACGATACAAATGATCTAAAAACACGTTATTTGAACTCCTCAATGCGTTAAAATCTTGTTTTGAATCGAAAAACAAACTTTCTTAGTGTATGTGAAATTTGGTGAAAAGTTATGTAGTAAAAGATACGATACAAATGATCTAAAAACACGTTATTTGATCTCCTCAAAGCGTTAAAAGCTTGTTTTGAATCGAAAAACAAACTTTCTTAGTGTTTGTGAAATTTGGTGAAAAGTTATGTAGTTAAAGATACGATACAAACGAACTAAAAACACGTTATTTGAACTCCTCAAAGCGTTAAAAGCTTGTTTTGAATCGAAAAAAAACTTTCTTAGTCTTTGTGAAATTTGGTGAAAAGTTATGTAGTAAAAGATATGATACAAATGATCTAAAAACACGTTATTTGATCTCCTCAAAGCGTTAAAAACTTGTTTTGAATCAAAATACAAACTTTATTAGTGTTTGTGAAATTTGGTGAAAAGTTACGTAGCAAAAGATACGATACAAATGATCTAAAAACAGGTTATTTGAACTCCTCAAAGCGTTAAAATCTTGTTTTGAATCGAACAACAAACTTTCTTAGTGTTTGTGAAATTTGGTGAAAAGTTATGTAGTAAAAGATACGAAACAAATGATCTAAAAACACGTTATTTGATCTCCTCAAAGCGTTAAAAGCTTGTTTTGATTCGAAAAACAAACTTTCTTAGTGTTTGTGAAATTTGGTGAAAAGTTATGTAGTTAAAGATACGATACAAATTAACTAAAAACACGTTATTTGAACTCCTCAAAGCGTTAAAAGCTTGTTTCGAATCGAAAACAAACTTTCTTAGTGTTTGTGAAATTTGGGGAAAAGTTATGTAGTAAAAGATACCATACAAATGATCTAAAAAACACGTTATTTGAACTCCTCGAAGCGTTAAAATCTTGTTTTGAATCGAACAACAAACTTTCTTAGTGTATGTGAAATTTGGTGAAAAGTTATGTAGTAAAAGATACGTTACAAATGATCTAAAAACACGTTATTTGATCTCCTCAAAGCGTTAAAAGCTTGTTTTGAATCGAAAAACAAATTTTCTTAGTGTTTGTGAAATTTGGTGAACACTTATGTAGTAAAAGATACGATACAAATGATCTAAAAACACGTTATTTGAACTCCTCAAAGCGTTAAAATCTTGTTTTGAATCGAACAACAAACTTTCTTAGTGTTTGTGAAATTTGGTGAAAAGTTATGTAGTAAAAGATACGATACAAATGTTCTGAAAACAGGTTATTTGAACTCCTCGAAGCGTTAAAATCTTGTTTTGAATCGAAAAACAAACTTTCTTAGTGTTTGTGAAATTTGGGGAAAAGTTATGTAGTAAAAGATACCATACAAATGATCTAAAAAACACGTTATTTGAACTCCTCGAAGCGTTAAAATCTTGTTTTGAATCGAAAAACAAACTTTCTTAGTGTTTCTAAAATTTGGTGAAAAGTCATGTAATAAAAGATACGATACAAATGATCTAAAAACACCTTATTTGAGCTCCTCAATGCGTTAAAACCATGTTTTGAATCGAACAACAAACTATCTTAGTGTTTGTGAAATTTGGTGAAAAGTTATGTAGTAAAAGATACGATACAAATGATCTAAAAACAGGTTATTTGAACTCCACAAAGCGTTAAAATCTTGTTTTGAATCAAAAAACAAACTATCTTCGTGTTTGTGAAATTTGGTGAAAAGTTATGTAGTAAAAGATACGATACAAATGATCTAAAAACAGATTATTTGAACTCCTCAAAGCGTTGAAATCTTGTTTTGAATCGAACAACAAACCTTCTTAGTGTTTGTGAAATTTGGTGAAAAGTTATGTAGTAAAAGATACGATACAAATGATCTAAAAACAGATTATTTGAACTCCTCAAAGCGTTAAAATCTTGTTTTGAATCGAACAACAAACCTTCTTAGTGTTTGTGAAATTTAGTGAAAAGTTATGTAGTAAAAGATACGATACAAATGATCTAAAAACACGTTATTTGAACTCCTCAAAGCGTTAAAATCATGTTTTGAATCGAAAAACAAACTTTCTTAGTGTATGTGGAATTTGGTGAAAAGTTATGTAGTAAAAGATACGATACAAATGATCTAAAAACACGTTATTTGATCTCCTCAAAGCGTTAAAAGCTTGTTTTGAATCGAAAAACAAACTTTCTTAGTTTTTGTGAAATTTGGTGAAAAGTTACGTAGTAAAAGATACGATACAAATGATCTAAGAACACGTTATTTGAATTCCTCATCAAAGCGTTTAAATCTTGTTTTGAATCGAAAAATAAACATTCTTAGTGTTTCTAAAATTTGGTGAAAAGTTATGTAGTAAAAGATACCATACAAATGATCTAAAAACAAGTTATTTGAACTCCTCGAAGCGTTAAAATCTTGTTTTGAATCGAAAAACAAACTTTCTTAGTGTTTCTAAAATTTGGTGAAAAGTTTTGTAGTAAAAGATACGATACAAATGATCTAAAAATACCTTATTTGAGCTCCTCAATGCTTTAAAACCATGTTTTGAATCGAACAACAAACTATCTTAGTGTTTGTGAAATTTGGTGAAAAGTTATGTAGTAAAAGATACGATACAAATGATCTAAAAACACGTTATTTGAACTCCACAAAGCGTTAAAATCTTGTTTTGAATCGAAAAACAAACTATCTTCGTGTTTGTGAAATTTGGTTAAAAGTTATGTAGTAAAAGATACGATACAAATGATCTAAAAACACGTTATTTGAACTCCTCAAAGCGTTAAAATCTTGTTTTCAATCGAAAAACAAACTTTCTTAGTGTTTGTGAAATTTGGTGAAAAGTTACGTTGTAAAAGATACGATACAAATGATTTAAAAACAGGTTATATGAACTCCTCAAAGCGTTAAAATCTTGTTTTCAATCGAAAAACAAACTTTCTTAGTGTTTGTAAAATTTGGTGAAACGTTATGTAGTAAAAGATACATTACAAATGATCTAAAAACACGTTATTTGAACTCCTCAAAGCGTTAAAATCTTGTTTTGAATCGAACAACAAACTTTCTTAGTGTATGTGAAATTTGGTGAAAAGTTATGTAGTAAAAGATACGATACAAATGATCTAAAAACACGTTATTTGATCTCCTCAAAGCGTTAAAAGCTTGTTTTGAATTGAAAAACAAACTTTCTTAGTGTTTCTGAAATTTGGTGAAAAGTTATGTAGTTAAAGATACGATACAAATGAACTAAAAACACGTTATTTGAACTCCTCAAAGCGTTAAAAGCTTGTTTTGAATCGAAAAAAAACTTTCTTAGTCTTTGTGAAATTTGGTGAAAAGTTATGTAGTAAAAGATATGATACAAATGATCTAAAAACACGTTATTTGATCTCCTCAAAGCGTTAAAAACTTGTTTTGAATCGAAAAACAAACTTTCTTAGTGTTTGTGAAATTTGGTGAAAAGTTGCGTAGCAAAAAATACGATACAAATGATCTAAAAACAGGTTATTTGAACTCCTCAAAGCGTTAAAATCTTGTTTTGAATCGAACAACAAACTTTCTTAGTGTTTGTGAAATTTGGTGAATAGTTATGTAGTAAAAGATACGATACAAATGATCTAAAAACACGTTATTTGATCTCCTCAAAGCGTTAAAAGCTTGTTTTGAATCGAAAAACAAACTTTCTTAGTGTTTGTGAAATTTGGTGAAAAGTTATGTAGTTAAAGATACGATACAAATGAACTAAAAACACGTTATTTGAAATCCTCAAAGCGTTAAAAGCTTGTTTTGAATCGAAAAACAAACTTTCTTAGTGTTTGTGAAATTTGGTGAAAAGTTATGTAGTTAAAGATACGATACAAATGAACTAAAAACACGTTATTTGAACTCCTCAAAGCGTTAAAAGCTTGTTTTGAATCGAAAACAAACTTTCTTAGTGTATGTGAAATTTGGTGAAAAGTTAAGTAGTAAAAGATACGATACAAATGATCTAAAAACACGTTATTTGATCTCCTCAAAGCGTTAAAAACTTGTTTTGAATCGAAAAACAAACTTTCTTAGTGTTTGTGAAATTTGGTGAAAATTTACGTAGCAAAAGATACAAAACAAATGATCTAAAAACAGGTTATTTGAACTCCTCAAATAACAAAACAAATTTGGTGAAAAGTTACGTAGCAAAAGATACAAAACAAATGATCTAAAAACAGGTTATTTGAACTCCTCAAAGCGTTAAAATCTTGTTTTGAATCGAACAACAAACTTTCTTAGTGTTTGTGAAATTTGGTGAAAAGTTATGTAGTAAAAGATACGATACAAATGATCTAAAAACACGTTATTTGAACTCCTCAAAGCGTTAAAATCTTGTTTTGAATCGAAAAACAAACTTTCTTAGTGTTTGTGAAATTTGGTGAAAAGTTATGTAGTAAAAGATACGATACAACTGATCTAAAAACAGATTATTTGAACTCCTCAAAGCGTTAAAATCTTGTTTTGAATCGAACAACAAACTTTCTTAGTGTTTGTGAAATTTGGTGAAAAGTTATGTAGTAAAAGATACGATACAAATGATCTAAAAACACGTTATTTGAACTCCTCAAAGCGTTAAAATCTTGTTTTGAATCGAAAAACAAATTTCTTATTGTATGTCAAATTTGGTGAAAAGTTATGTAGTAAATGATACGATACAAATGATCTAAAAACATGTTATTTGAGCTCCTCAATGCGTTAAAAACTTGTTTTGAATCGAAAAACAAACTTTCTTAGTGTTTGTGAAATTTGGTGAAAAGTTACGTAGTAAAAGATACGATACAAATGATCTAAGAACACGTTATTTGAACTCCTCAAAATGTTAAAATCTTGTTTTGAATCGAAAAACAAATTTTCTTAGTGTATGTGAAATTTGGTGAAAAGTTAAGTAGTAAAAGATACAATACAAATGATCTAAAAACACATTATTTGAGCTCCTCAAAGCGTTAAAAGCATGTTTTGAATCGAACAACAAACTATCTTAGGGTTTGTGAAATTTGGTGAAAAGTTACGTAGTAAAAGATAACATACAAATGATCTAAGAACACGTTATTCGAACTCCTCAAAACGTTAAAATTTTGTTTTGAATCGAAAAAGAAACTTTCTTAGTGTATGTGAAATTTGGTGAAAAGTAATGTAGTAAAAGATACAATACAAATGATCTAAAAACACATTATTTGAACTCGTAAAAGCGTTTAAATCTTGTTTTCAATCGAAAAACAAACTTTCTTAGCGTTTGAAAATTTTGGTGAAAAGTTATGTAGTAAAATATACGATACAAATGATCTAAAAACAGGTTATTTGAACTCCTCAAAGCGTTAAAATCTTGTTTTGAATCGAACATCAAACTTTCTTAGTGTATGTGAAATTTGGTGAAAAGTTACGTAGTAAAAGATACGATACAAATGATCTAAAAACACGTTATTTGAACTCCTCAATGCGTTAAAATCTTGTTTTGAATCGAAAAACAAACTTTCTTAGTGTATGTGAAATTTGGTGAAAAGTTATGTAGTAAAAGATACGATACAAATGATCTAAAAACACGTTATTTGATCTCCTCAAAGCGTTAAAACCTTGTTTTGAATCGAAAAACAAACTTTCTTAGTGTTTGTGAAATTTGGTGAAAAGTTATGTAGTTAAAGATACGATACAAATGAACTAAAAACACGTTATTTGAACTCCTCAAAGCGTTAAAAGCTTGTTTTGAATCGAAAAAAAACTTTCTTAGTCTTTGTGAAATTTGGTGAAAAGTTATGTAGTAAAAGATATGATACAAATGATCTAAAAACACGTTATTTGATCTCCTCAAAGCGTTAAAAACTTGTTTTGAATCGAAAAACAAACTTTCTTAGTGTTTGTGAAATTTGGTGAAAAGTTACGTAGCAAAAGATACGATACAAATGATCTAAAAACAGGTTATTTGAACTCCTCAAAGCGTTAAAATCTTGTTTTGAATCGAACAACAAACTTTCTTAGTGTTTGTGAAATTTGGTGAAAAGTTATGTAGTAAAAGATACGAAACAAATGATCTAAAAACACGTTATTTGATCTCCTCAAAGCGTTAAAAGCTTGTTTTGAATCGAAAAACAAACTTTCTTAGTGTTTGTGAAATTTGGTGAAAAGTTATGTAGTTAAAGATACGATACAAATTAACTAAAAACACGTTATTTGAACTCCTCAAAGCGTTAAAAGCTTGTTTTGAATCGAAAACAAACTTTCTTAGTGTTTGTGAAATTTGGGGAAAAGTTATGTAGTAAAAGATACCATACAAATGATCTAAAAAACACGTTATTTGAACTCCTCGAAGCGTTAAAATCTTGTTTTGAATCGAAAAACAAACTTTCTTAGTGTTTCTAAAATTTGGTGAAAAGTCATGTAATAAAAGATACGATACAAATGATCTAAAAACACCTTATTTGAGCTCCTCAATGCGTTAAAACCATGTTTTGAATCGAACAACAAACTATCTTAGTGTTTGTGAAATTTGGTGAAAAGTTATGTAGTAAAAGATACGATACAAATGATCTAAAAACAGGTTATTTGAACTCCACAAAGCGTTAAAATCTTGTTTTGAATCGAAAAACAAACTATCTTCGTGTTTGTGAAATTTGGTGAAAAGTTATGTAGTAAAAGATACGATACAAATGATCTAAAAACAGATTATTTGAACTCCTCAAAGCGTTAAAATCTTGTTTTGAATCGAACAACAAACCTTCTTAGTGTTTGTGAAATTTGGTGAAAAGTTATGTAGTAAAAGATACGATACAAATGATCTAAAAACAGATTATTTGAACTCCTCAAAGCGTTAAAATCTTGTTTTGAATCGAACAACAAACCTTCTTAGTGTTTGTGAAATTTGGGGAAAAGTTATGTAGTAAAAGATACCATACAAATGATCTAAAAAACACGTTATTTGAACTCCTCGAAGCGTTAAAATCTTGTTTTGAATCGAAAAACAAACTTTCTTAGTGTTTCTAAAATTTGGTGAAAAGTCATGTAATAAAAGATACGATACAAATGATCTAAAAACACCTTATTTGAGCTCCTCAATGCGTTAAAACCATGTTTTGAATCGAACAACAAACTATCTTAGTGTTTCTGAAATTTGGTGAAAAGTTATGTAGTAAAAGATACGATACAAATGATCTAAAAACAGGTTATTTGAACTCCACAAAGCGTTAAAATCTTGTTTTGAATCGAAAAACAAACTATCTTCGTGTTTGTGAAATTTGGTGAAAAGTTATGTAGTAAAAGATACGATACAAATGATCTAAAAACAGATTATTTGAACTCCTCAAAGCGTTAAAATCTTGTTTTGAATCGAACAACAAACCTTCTTAGTGTTTGTGAAATTTGGTGAAAAGTTATGTAGTAAAAGATACGATACAAATGATCTAAAAACAGATTATTTGAACTCCTCAAAGCGTTAAAATCTTGTTTTGAATCGAACAACAAACCTTCTTAGTGTTTGTGAAATTTGGTGAAAAGTTATGTAGTAAAAGATACGATACAAATGATCTAAAAACACGTTATTTGAACTCCTCAAAGCGTTAAAATCTTGTTTTGAATCGAAAAACAAACTTTCTTAGAGTATGTGGAATTTGGTGAAAAGTTATGTAGTAAAAGATACGATACAAATGATCTAAAAACACGTTATTTGATCTCCTCAAAGCGTTAAAAGCTTGTTTTGAATCGAAAAACAAACTTTCTTAGTGTTTGTGATATTTGGTGAAAAGTTACGTAGTAAAAGATACGATACAAATGATCTAAGAACACGTTATTTGAATTCCTCATCAAAGCGTTTAAATCTTGTTTTGAATCGAAAAATAAACATTCTTAGTGTTTCTAAAATTTGGTGAAAAGTTATGTAGTAAAAGATACCATACAAATTATCTAAAAACAAGTTATTTGAACTCCTCGAAGCGTTAAAATCTTGTTTTGAATCGAAAAACAAACTTTCTTAGTGTTTCTAAAATTTGGTGAAAAGTTTTGTAGAAAAAGATACGATACAAATGATCTAAAAACACCTTATTTGAGCTCCTCAATGCTTTAAAACCATGTTTTGAATCGAACAACAAACTATCTTAGTGTTTGTGAAATTTGGTGAAAAGTTATGTAGTAAAAGATACGATACAGATGATCTAAAAACACGTTATTTGAACTCCACAAAGCGTTAAAATCTTGTTTTGAATCGAAAAACAAAATATCTTCGTGTTTGTGAAATTTGGTTAAAAGTTATGTAGTAAAAGATACGATACAAATGATCTAAAAACACGTTATTTGAACTTCTCAAAGCGTTAAAATCTTGTTTTCAATCGAAAAACAAACTTTCTTAGTGTTTGTGAAATTTGGTGAAAAGTTACGTTGTAAAAGATACGATACAAATGATCTAAAAACAGGTTATATGAACTCCTCAAAGCGTTAAAATCTTGTTTTCAATCGAAAAACAAACTTTCTTAGTGTTTGTAAAATTTGGTGAAACGTTATGTAGTAAAAGATACATTACAAATGATCTAAAAACACGTTATTTGAACTCCTCAAAGCTTTAAAATCTTGTTTTGAATCGAACAACAAACTTTCTTAGTGTATGTGAAATTTGGTGAAAAGTTATGTAGTAAAAGATACGATACAAATGATCTAAAAACACGTTATTTGATCTCCTCAAAGCGTTAAAAGCTTGTTTTGAATCGAAAAACAAACTTTCATAGTGTTTATGAAATTTGGTGAAAAGTTATGTAATAAAAGATACGATACAAATGATCTAAAAACACCTTATTTGAGCTCCTCAATGCGTTAAAACCATGTTTTGAATCGAACAACAAACTATCTTAGTGTTTGTGAAATTTGGTGAAAAGTTATGTAGTAAAAGATACGATACAAATGATCTAAAAACAGGTTATTTGAACTCCACAAAGCGTTAAAATCTTGTTTTGAATCGAAAAACAAACTATCTTCGTGTTTGTGAAATTTGGTGAAAAGTTATGTAGTAAAAGATACGATACAAATGATCTAAAAACAGATTATTTGAACTCCTCAAAGCGTTAAAATCTTGTTTTGAATCGAACAACAAACCTTCTTAGTGTTTGTGAAATTTGGTGAAAAGTTATGTAGTAAAAGATACGATACAAATGATCTAAAAACAGATTATTTGAACTCCTCAAAGCGTTAAAATCTTGTTTTGAATCGAACAACAAACCTTCTTAGTGTTTGTGAAATTTGGGGAAAAGTTATGTAGTAAAAGATACCATACAAATGATCTAAAAAACACGTTATTTGAACTCCTCGAAGCGTTAAAATCTTGTTTTGAATCGAAAAACAAACTTTCTTAGTGTTTCTAAAATTTGGTGAAAAGTCATGTAATAAAAGATACGATACAAATGATCTAAAAACACCTTATTTGAGCTCCTCAATGCGTTAAAACCATGTTTTGAATCGAACAACAAACTATCTTAGTGTTTGTGAAATTTGGTGAAAAGTTATGTAGTAAAAGATACGATACAAATGATCTAAAAACAGGTTATTTGAACTCCACAAAGCGTTAAAATCTTGTTTTGAATCGAAAAACAAACTATCTTCGTGTTTGTGAAATTTGGTGAAAAGTTATGTAGTAAAAGATACGATACAAATGATCTAAAAACAGATTATTTGAACTCCTCAAAGCGTTAAAATCTTGTTTTGAATCGAACAACAAACCTTCTTAGTGTTTGTGAAATTTGGTGAAAAGTTATGTAGTAAAAGATACGATACAAATGATCTATAAACAGATTATTTGAACTCCTCAAAGCGTTAAAATCTTGTTTTGAATCGAACAACAAACCTTCTTAGTGTTTGTGAAATTTGGTGAAAAGTTATGTAGTAAAAGATACGATACAAATGATCTAAAAACACGTTATTTGAACTCCTCAAAGCGTTAAAATCTTGTTTTGAATCGAAAAACAAACTTTCTTAGTGTATGTGGAATTTGGTGAAAAGTTATGTAGTAAAAGATACGATACAAATGATCTAAAAACACGTTATTTGATCTCCTCAAAGCGTTAAAAGCTTGTTTTGAATCGAAAAACAAACTTTCTTAGTGTTTGTGAAATTTGGTGAAAAGTTACGTAGTAAAAGATACGATACAAATGATCTAAGAACACGTTATTTGAATTCCTCATCAAAGCGTTTAAATCTTGTCTTGAATCGAAAAATAAACATTCTTAGTGTTTCTAAAATTTGGTGAAAAGTTATGTAGTAAAAGATACCATACAAATGATCTAAAAACAAGTTATTTGAACTCCTCGAAGCGTTAAAATCTTGTTTTGAATCGAAAAACAAACTTTCTTAGTGTTTCTAAAATTTGGTGAAAAGTTTTGTAGTAAAAGATACGATACAAATGATCTAAAAACACCTTATTTGAGCTCCTCAATGCTTTAAAACCATGTTTTGAATCGAACAACAAACTATCTTAGTGTTTGTGAAATTTGGTGAAAAGTTATGTAGTAAAAGATACATTACAAATGATCTAAAAACACGTTATTTGAACTCCTCAAAGCGTTAAAATCTTGTTTTGAATCGAACAACAAACTTTCTTAGTGTATGTGAAATTTGGTGAAAAGTTATGTAGTAAAAGATACGATACAAATGATCTAAAAACACGTTATTTGATCTCCTCAAAGCGTTAAAAGCTTGTTTTGAATCGAAAAACAAACTTTCTTAGTGTTTATGAAATTTGGTGAAAAGTTATGTAGTTAAAGATACGATACAAATGAACTAAAAACACGTTATTTGAACTCCTCAAAGCGTTAAAAGCTTGTTTTGAATCGAAAAAAAACTTTCTTAGTCTTTGTGAAATTTGGTGAAAAGTTATGTAGTAAAAGATATGATACAAATGATCTAAAAACACGTTATTTGATCTCCTCAAAGCGTTAAAAACTTGTTTTGAATCGAAAAACAAACTTTCTTAGTGTTTGTGAAATTTGGTGAAAAGTTGCGTAGCAAAAAATACGATACAAATGATCTAAAAACAGGTTATTTGAACTCCTCAAAGCGTTAAAATCTTGTTTTGAATCGAACAACAAACTTTCTTAGTGTTTGTGAAATTTGGTGAATAGTTATGTAGTAAAAGATACGATACAAATGATCTAAAAACACGTTATTTGATCTCCTCAAAGCGTTAAAAGCTTGTTTTGAATCGAAAAACAAACTTTCTTAGTGTTTGTGAAATTTGGTGAAAAGTTATGTAGTTAAAGATACGATACAAATGAACTAAAAACACGTTATTTGAAATCCTCAAAGCGTTAAAAGCTTGTTTTGAATCGAAAAACAAACTTTCTTAGTGTTTGTGAAATTTGGTGAAAAGTTATGTAGTTAAAGATACGATACAAATGAACTAAAAAAACGTTATTTGAACTCCTCAAAGCGTTAAAAGCTTGTTTTGAATCGAAAACAAACTTTCTTAGTGTATGTGACATTTGGTGAAAAGTTAAGTAGTAAAAGATATGATACAAATGATCTAAAAACACGTTATTTGATCTCCTCAAAGCGTTAAAAACTTGTTTTGAATCGAAAAACAAACTTTCTTAGTGTTTGTGAAATTTGGTGAAAAGTTACGTAGCAAAAGATACAAAACAAATGATCTAAAAACAGGTTATTTGAACTCCTCAAATAACAAAAAAAATTTGGTGAAAAGTTACGTAGCAAAAGATACAAAACAAATGATCTAAAAACAGGTTATTTGAACTCCTCAAAGCGTTAAAATCTTGTTTTGAATCGAACAACAAACTTTCTTAGTGTTTGTGAAATTTGGTGAAAAGTTATGTAGTAAAAGATACGATACAAATGATCTAAAAACACGTTATTTGAACTCCTCAAAGCGTTAAAATCTTGTTTTGAATCGAAAAACAAACTTTCTTAGTGTTTGTGAAATTTGGTGAAAAGTTATGTAGTAAAAGATACCATACAAATTATCTAAAAACAAGTTATTTGAACTCCTCGAAGCGTTAAAATCTTGTTTTGAATCGAAAAACAAACTTTCTTAGTGTTTCTAAAATTTGGTGAAAAGTTTTGTAGAAAAAGATACGATACAAATGATCTAAAAACACCTTATTTGAGCTCCTCAATGCTTTAAAACCATGTTTTGAATCGAACAACAAACTATCTTAGTGTTTGTGAAATTTGGTGAAAAGTTATGTAGTAAAAGATACGATACAGATGATCTAAAAACACGTTATTTGAACTCCACAAAGCGTTAAAATCTTGTTTTGAATCGAAAAACAAAATATCTTCGTGTTTGTGAAATTTGGTTAAAAGTTATGTAGTAAAAGATACGATACAAATGATCTAAAAACACGTTATTTGAACTTCTCAAAGCGTTAAAATCTTGTTTTCAATCGAAAAACAAACTTTCTTAGTGTTTGTGAAATTTGGTGAAAAGTTACGTTGTAAAAGATACGATACAAATGATCTAAAAACAGGTTATATGAACTCCTCAAAGCGTTAAAATCTTGTTTTCAATCGAAAAACAAACTTTCTTAGTGTTTGTAAAATTTGGTGAAACGTTATGTAGTAAAAGATACATTACAAATGATCTAAAAACACGTTATTTGAACTCCTCAAAGCGTTAAAATCTTGTTTTGAATCGAACAACAAACTTTCTTAGTGTATGTGAAATTTGGTGAAAAGTTATGTAGTAAAAGATACGATACAAATGATCTAAAAACACGTTATTTGATCTCCTCAAAGCGTTAAAAGCTTGTTTTGAATCGAAAAACAAACTTTCATAGTGTTTATGAAATTTGGTGAAAAGTTATGTAATAAAAGATACGATACAAATGATCTAAAAACACCTTATTTGAGCTCCTCAATGCGTTAAAACCATGTTTTGAATCGAACAACAAACTATCTTAGTGTTTGTGAAATTTGGTGAAAAGTTATGTAGTAAAAGATACGATACAAATGATCTAAAAACAGGTTATTTGAACTCCACAAAGCGTTAAAATCTTGTTTTGAATCGAAAAACAAACTATCTTCGTGTTTGTGAAATTTGGTGAAAAGTTATGTAGTAAAAGATACGATACAAATGATCTAAAAACAGATTATTTGAACTCCTCAAAGCGTTAAAATCTTGTTTTGAATCGAACAACAAACCTTCTTAGTGTTTGTGAAATTTGGTGAAAAGTTATGTAGTAAAAGATACGATACAAATGATCTAAAAACAGATTATTTGAACTCCTCAAAGCGTTAAAATCTTGTTTTGAATCGAACAACAAACCTTCTTAGTGTTTGTGAAATTTGGGGAAAAGTTATGTAGTAAAAGATACCATACAAATGATCTAAAAAACACGTTATTTGAACTCCTCGAAGCGTTAAAATCTTGTTTTGAATCGAAAAACAAACTTTCTTAGTGTTTCTAAAATTTGGTGAAAAGTCATGTAATAAAAGATACGATACAAATGATCTAAAAACACCTTATTTGAGCTCCTCAATGCGTTAAAACCATGTTTTGAATCGAACAACAAACTATCTTAGTGTTTGTGAAATTTGGTGAAAAGTTATGTAGTAAAAGATACGATACAAATGATCTAAAAACAGGTTATTTGAACTCCACAAAGCGTTAAAATCTTGTTTTGAATCGAAAAACAAACTATCTTCGTGTTTGTGAAATTTGGTGAAAAGTTATGTAGTAAAAGATACGATACAAATGATCTAAAAACAGATTATTTGAACTCCTCAAAGCGTTAAAATCTTGTTTTGAATCGAACAACAAACCTTCTTAGTGTTTGTGAAATTTGGTGAAAAGTTATGTAGTAAAAGATACGATACAAATGATCTATAAACAGATTATTTGAACTCCTCAAAGCGTTAAAATCTTGTTTTGAATCGAACAACAAACCTTCTTAGTGTTTGTGAAATTTGGTGAAAAGTTATGTAGTAAAAGATACGATACAAATGATCTAAAAACACGTTATTTGAACTCCTCAAAGCGTTAAAATCTTGTTTTGAATCGAAAAACAAACTTTCTTAGTGTATGTGGAATTTGGTGAAAAGTTATGTAGTAAAAGATACGATACAAATGATCTAAAAACACGTTATTTGATCTCCTCAAAGCGTTAAAAGCTTGTTTTGAATCGAAAAACAAACTTTCTTAGTGTTTGTGAAATTTGGTGAAAAGTTACGTAGTAAAAGATACGATACAAATGATCTAAGAACACGTTATTTGAATTCCTCATCAAAGCGTTTAAATCTTGTCTTGAATCGAAAAATAAACATTCTTAGTGTTTCTAAAATTTGGTGAAAAGTTATGTAGTAAAAGATACCATACAAATGATCTAAAAACAAGTTATTTGAACTCCTCGAAGCGTTAAAATCTTGTTTTGAATCGAAAAACAAACTTTCTTAGTGTTTCTAAAATTTGGTGAAAAGTTTTGTAGTAAAAGATACGATACAAATGATCTAAAAACACCTTATTTGAGCTCCTCAATGCTTTAAAACCATGTTTTGAATCGAACAACAAACTATCTTAGTGTTTGTGAAATTTGGTGAAAAGTTATGTAGTAAAAGATACATTACAAATGATCTAAAAACACGTTATTTGAACTCCTCAAAGCGTTAAAATCTTGTTTTGAATCGAACAACAAACTTTCTTAGTGTATGTGAAATTTGGTGAAAAGTTATGTAGTAAAAGATACGATACAAATGATCTAAAAACACGTTATTTGATCTCCTCAAAGCGTTAAAAGCTTGTTTTGAATCGAAAAACAAACTTTCTTAGTGTTTATGAAATTTGGTGAAAAGTTATGTAGTTAAAGATACGATACAAATGAACTAAAAACACGTTATTTGAACTCCTCAAAGCGTTAAAAGCTTGTTTTGAATCGAAAAAAAACTTTCTTAGTCTTTGTGAAATTTGGTGAAAAGTTATGTAGTAAAAGATATGATACAAATGATCTAAAAACACGTTATTTGATCTCCTCAAAGCGTTAAAAACTTGTTTTGAATCGAAAAACAAACTTTCTTAGTGTTTGTGAAATTTGGTGAAAAGTTGCGTAGCAAAAAATACGATACAAATGATCTAAAAACAGGTTATTTGAACTCCTCAAAGCGTTAAAATCTTGTTTTGAATCGAACAACAAACTTTCTTAGTGTTTGTGAAATTTGGTGAATAGTTATGTAGTAAAAGATACGATACAAATGATCTAAAAACACGTTATTTGATCTCCTCAAAGCGTTAAAAGCTTGTTTTGAATCGAAAAACAAACTTTCTTAGTGTTTGTGAAATTTGGTGAAAAGTTATGTAGTTAAAGATACGATACAAATGAACTAAAAACACGTTATTTGAAATCCTCAAAGCGTTAAAAGCTTGTTTTGAATCGAAAAACAAACTTTCTTAGTGTTTGTGAAATTTGGTGAAAAGTTATGTAGTTAAAGATACGATACAAATGAACTAAAAAAACGTTATTTGAACTCCTCAAAGCGTTAAAAGCTTGTTTTGAATCGAAAACAAACTTTCTTAGTGTATGTGACATTTGGTGAAAAGTTAAGTAGTAAAAGATATGATACAAATGATCTAAAAACACGTTATTTGATCTCCTCAAAGCGTTAAAAACTTGTTTTGAATCGAAAAACAAACTTTCTTAGTGTTTGTGAAATTTGGTGAAAAGTTACGTAGCAAAAGATACAAAACAAATGATCTAAAAACAGGTTATTTGAACTCCTCAAATAACAAAAAAAATTTGGTGAAAAGTTACGTAGCAAAAGATACAAAACAAATGATCTAAAAACAGGTTATTTGAACTCCTCAAAGCGTTAAAATCTTGTTTTGAATCGAACAACAAACTTTCTTAGTGTTTGTGAAATTTGGTGAAAAGTTATGTAGTAAAAGATACGATACAAATGATCTAAAAACACGTTATTTGAACTCCTCAAAGCGTTAAAATCTTGTTTTGAATCGAAAAACAAACTTTCTTAGTGTTTGTGAAATTTGGTGAAAAGTTATGTAGTAAAAGATACGATACAACTGATCTAAAAACAGATTATTTGAACTCCTCAAAGCGTTAAAATCTTGTTTTGAATCGAACAACAAACTTTCTTAGTGTTTGTGAAATTTGGTGAAAAGTTATGTAGTAAAAGATACGATACAAATGATCTAAAAACACGTTATTTGAACTCCTCAAAGCGTTAAAATCTTGTTTTGAATCGAAAAACAAATTTCTTATTGTATGTCAAATTTGGTGAAAAGTTATGTAGTAAATGATACGATACAAATGGTCTAAAAACATGTTATTTGAGCTCCTCAATGCGTTAAAAACTTGTTTTGAATCGAAAAACAAACTTTCTTAGTGTTTGTGAAATTTGGTGAAAAGTTACGTAGTAAAAGATACGATACAAATGATCTAAGAACACGTTATTTGAACTCCTCAAAACGTTAAAATCTTGTTTTGAATCGAAAAACAAATTTTCTTAGTGTATGTGATATTTGGTGAAAAGTTAAGTAGTAAAAGATACAATACAAATGATCTAAAAACACATTATTTGAGCTCCTCAAAGCGTTAAAAGCATGTTTTGAATCGAACAACAAACTATCTTAGGGTTTGTGAAATTTGGTGAAAAGTTACGTAGTAAAAGATAACATACAAATGATCTAAGAACACGTTATTTGAACTCCTCAAAATGTTAAAATCTTGTTTTGAATCGAAAAAGAAACTTTCTTAGTGTATGTGAAATTTGGTGAAAAGTAATGTAGTAAAAGATACAATACAAATGATCTAAAAACACATTATTTGAACTCGTAAAAGCGTTTAAATCTTGTTTTCAATCGAAAAACAAACTTTCTTAGCGTTTGAAAATTTTGGTGAAAAGTTATGTAGTAAAATATATGATACAAATGATCTAAAAACAGGTTATTTGAACTCCTCAAAGCGTTAAAATCTTGTTTTGAATCGAACATCAAACTTTCTTAGTGTATGTGAAATTTGGTGAAAAGTTACGTAGTAAAAGATACGATACAAATGATCTAAAAACACGTTATTTGAACTCCTCAATGCGTTAAAATCTTGTTTTGAATCGAAAAACAAACTTTCTTAGTGTATGTGAAATTTGGTGAAAAGTTATGTAGTAAAAGATACGATACAAATGATCTAAAAACACGTTATTTGATCTCCTCAAAGCGTTAAAACCTTGTTTTGAATCGAAAAACAAACTTTCTTAGTGTTTGTGAAATTTGGTGAAAAGTTATGTAGTTAAAGATACGATACAAATGAACTAAAAACACGTTATTTGAACTCCTCAAAGCGTTAAAAGCTTGTTTTGAATCGAAAAAAAACTTTCTTAGTCTTTGTGAAATTTGGTGAAAAGTTATGTAGTAAAAGATATGATACAAATGATCTAAAAACACGTTATTTGATCTCCTCAAAGCGTTAAAAACTTGTTTTGAATCGAAAAACAAACTTTCTTAGTGTTTGTGAAATTTGGTGAAAAGTTACGTAGCAAAAGATACGATACAAATGATCTAAAAACAGGTTATTTGAACTCCTCAAAGCGTTAAAATCTTGTTTTGAATCGAACAACAAACTTTCTTAGTGTTTGTGAAATTTGGTGAAAAGTTATGTAGTAAAAGATACGATACAAATGATCTAAAAACATGTTATTTGATCTCCTCAAAGCGTTAAAAGCTTGTTTTGAATCGAAAAACAAACTTTCTTAGTGTTTGTGAAATTTGGTGAAAAGTTATGTAGTTAAAGATACGATACAAATGAACTAAAAACACGTTATTTGAAATCCTCAAAGCGTTAAAAGCTTGTTTTGAATCAAAAAACAAACTTTCTTAGTGTTTGTGAAATTTGGTGAAAAGTTATGTAGTTAAAGATACGATACAAATTAACTAAAAACACGTTATTTGAACTCCTCAAAGCGTTAAAAGCTTGTTTTGAATCGAAAACAAACTTTCTTAGTGTATGTGAAATTTGGTGAAAAGTTAAGTAGTAAAAGATACGATACAAATGATCTAAAAACACGTTATTTGATCTCCTCAAAGCGTTAAAAACTTGTTTTGAATCGAAAAACAAACTTTCTTAGTGTTTGTGAAATTTGGTGAAAAGTTACGTAGCAAAAGATACTATACAAATGATCTAAAAACAGGTTATTTGAACTCCTCAAAGCGTTAAAATCTTGTTTTGAATCGAACAACAAACTTTCTTAGTGTTTGTGAAATTTGGTGAAAAGTAATGTAGTAAAAGATACAATACAAATGATCTAAAAACACATTATTTGAACTCGTCAAAGCGTTTAAATCTTGTTTTGAATCGAAAAATAAACTTTCTTAGCGTTTGAAAATTTTGGTGAAAAGTTATGTAGTAAAATATACGAGACAAATGATCTAAAAACTGGTTATTTGAACTCCTCAAAGCGTTAAAATCTTGTTTTGAATCGAACAACAAACTTTCTTAGTGTATGTGAAATTTGGTGAAAAGTTACGTAGTAAAAGATACGATACAAATGATCTAAAAACACGTTATTTGAACTCCTCAATGCGTTAAAATCTTGTTTTGAATCGAAAAACAAACTTTCTTAGTGTATGTGAAATTCGGTGAAAAGTTATGTAGTAAAAGATACGATACAAATGATCTAAAAACACGTTATTTGATCTCCTCAATGCGTTAAAAGCTTGTTTTGAATCGAAAAACAAACTTTCTTAGTGTTTGTGAAATTTGGTGAAAAGTTATGTAGTTAAAGATACGATACAAATGAACTAAAAACACGTTATTTGAACTCCTCAAAGCGTTAAAAGCTTGTTTTGAATCGAAAAAAAACTTTCTTAGTCTTTGTGAAATTTGGTGAAAAGTTATGTAGTAAAAGATATGATACAAATGATCTAAAAACACGTTATTTGATCTCCTCAAAGCTTTAAAAACTTGTTTTGAATCGAAAAACAAACTTTCTTAGTGTTTGTGAAATTTGGTGAAAAGTTACGTAGCAAAAGATACGATACAAATGATCTAAAAACAGGTTATTTGAACTCCTCAAAGCGTTAAAATCTTGTTTTGAATCGAACAACAAACTTTCTTAGTGTTTGTGAAATTTTGTGAAAAGTTATGTAGTAAAAGATACGATACAAATGATCTAAAAACACGTTATTTGATCTCCTCAAAGCGTTAAAAGCTTGTTTTGAATCGAAAAACAAACTTTCTTAGTGTTTGTGAAATTTGGTGAAAAGTTATGTAGTTAAAGATACGATACAAATGAACTAAAAACAGATTATTTGAAATCCTCAAAGCGTTAAAAGCTTCTTTTGAATCGAAAAATAAACTTTCTTAGTGTTTGTGAAATTTGGTGAAAAGTTATGTAGTTAATGATACGATACAAATTAACTAAAAACACGTTATTTGAACTCCTCAAAGCGTTAAAAGCTTGTTTTGAATCGAAAACAAACTTTCTTAGTGTATGTGAAATTTGGTGAAAAGTTAAGTAGTAAAAGATACGATACAAATGATCTAAAAACACGTTATTTGATCTCCTCAAAGCGTTACAAACTTGTTTTGAATCGAAAAACAAACTTTCTTAGTGTTTGTGAAATTTGGTGAAAAGTTACGTAGCAAAAGATACAATACAAATGATCTAAAAACAGGTTATTTGAACTCCTCAAAGCGTTAAAATCTTGTTTTGAATCGAACAACAAACTTTCTTAGTGTTTGTGAAATTTGGTGAAAAGTTATGTAGTAAAAGATACGATACAAATGATCTAAAAACACGTTATTTGAACTCCTCAAAGCGTTAAAATCTTGTTTTCAATCGAAAAAAAAACTATCTTAGTGTTTGTGAAATTTGATTAAAAGTTATGTTGTAAAAGATACGATACAAATGATCTAAAAACACGTTATTTGAACTCCTCAAAGCGTTAAAATCTTGTTTTGAATCGAAAAACAAACTATCTTAGTGTTTGTGAAATTTGATTAAAAGTTATGTTGTAAAAGATACGATACAAATGATCCAAAAACACGTTATTTGAACTCCTGAAAGCGTTAAAATCTTGTTTTCAATCGAAAAACAAACTTTCTTAGTGTTTGTGAAATTTGGTGAAAAGTTACGTTGTAAAAGATACGATACAAATGATCTAAAAACACCTTATTTGAGCTCCTCAATGCGTTAAAACCATGTTTTGAATCGAACAACAAACTATCTTAGTGTTTGTGAAATTTGGTGAAAAGTTATGTAGTAAAAGATACGATACAAATGATCTAAAAACACGTTATTTGAACTCCACAAAGCGTTAAAATCTTGTTTTGAATCGAAAAACAAACTATCTTAGTGTTTGTGAAATTTGATTAAAAGTTATGTTGTAAAAGATACGATACAAATGATCCAAAAACACGTTATTTGAACTCCTGAAAGCGTTAAAATCCTGTTTTCAATCGAAAAACAAACTTTCTTAGTGTTTGTGAAATTTGGTGAAAAGTTACGTTGTAAAAGATACGATACAAATGATCTAAAAACAGGTTATATGAACTCCTCAAAGCGTTAAAATCTTGTTTTCAATCGAAAAACAAACTTTCTTAGTGTTTGTAAAATTTGGTGAAACGTTATGTAGCAAAAGATACAATACAAATGATCTAAAAACACGTTATTTGAACTCCTCAAAGCGTTAAAATCTTGTTTTGAATCGAACAACAAACTTTCTTAGTGTTTGTGAAATTTAGTGAAAAGTTATGTGGTAAAAGATACGATACAAATGATCTAAAAACATGTTATTTGAACTCCTCAAAGCGTTAAAATCTTGTTTTCAATCGAAAAAAAAACTTTCTTAGTGTTTGTAAAATTCGGTGAAAAGTTGTGTAGTAAAAGATACGATACAAATGATCTAAAAACACGTTATTTGAGCTCCTCAATGCGTTAAAACCATGTTTTGAATCGAACAACAAACTATCTTAGTGTTTGTGAAATTTGGTGAAAAGTTATGTAGTAAAAGATACGATACAAATGATCTAAAAACACGTTATTTGAACTCCTCAAAGCGTTAAAATCGTGTTTTGAATCGAAAAACAAACTATCTTAGTGTTTGTGAAATTTGGTTAAAAGTTATGTAGTAAAAGATACGATACAAATGATCTAAAAACACGTTATTTGAACTCCTTAAAATCTTGTTTTCAATCGAAAAACAAACTTTCTTAGTGTTTGTGAAATTTGGTGAAACGTTATGTAGTAAAAGATACAATACAAATGATCTAAAAACACGTTATTTGAACTCCTCAAAGCGTTAAAATCTTGTTTTGAATCGAACAACAAACTTTCTTAGTGTTTGTGAAATTTAGTGAAAAGTTATGTAGTAAAAGATACGATACAAATGATCTAAAAACACGTTATTTGAACTCCTCAAAGCGTTAAAAGCTTGTTTTGAATCGCAAAACATACTTTCTTAGTGTTTATGAAATTTGGTGAAACGTTATGTAGTAAAAGATACAATACAAATGATCTAAAAACACGTTATTTGAACTCCTCAAAGCGTTAAAAGCTTGTTTTGAATCGAAAAACAAACTTTCTCAGTGTTTGTGAAATTTGGTGAAAAGTTACGTAGTAAAAGATACGATACAAATGATCTAAGAACACGTTATTTGAATTCCTCATCAAAGCGTTTAAATCTTGTTTTGAATCGAAAAATAAACTTTCTTAGTGTTTCTAAAATTTGGTGAAAAGTTATGTAGTAAAAGATACCATACAAATGATCTAAAAACAAGTTATTTGAACTCCTCGAATCGTTAAAATCTTGTTTTGAATCGAAAAACAAACTTTCTTAGTGTTTCTAAAATTTGGTGAAAAGTTTTGTAGTAAAAGATACGATACAAATGATCTAAAAACACCTTATTTGAGCTCCTCAATGCTTTAAAACCATGTTTTGAATCGAACAACAAACTATCTTAGTGTTTGTGAAATTTGGTGAAAAGTTATGTAGTAAAAGATACGATACAAATGATCTAAAAACACGTTATTTGAACTCCACAAAGCGTTAAAATCTTGTTTTGAATCGAAAAACAAACTATCTTCGTGTTTGTGAAATTTGGTTAAAAGTTATGTAGTAAAAGATACGATACAAATGATCTAAAAACACGTTATTTGAACTCCTCAAAGCGTTAAAATCTTGTTTTCAATCGAAAAACAAACTTTCTTAGTGTTTGTGAAATTTGGTGAACAGTTACGTTGTAAAAGATACGATACAAATGATCTAAAAACAGGTTATATGAACTCCTCAAAGCGTTAAAATCTTGTTTTCAATCGAAAAACAAACTTTCGTAGTGTTTGTAAAATTTGGTGAAACGTTATGTAGTAAAAGATACATTACAAATGATCTAAAAACACGTTATTTGAACTGCTCAAAGCGTTAAAATCTTGTTTTGAATCGAACAACAAACTTTCTTAGTGTTTGTGAAATTTAGTGAAAAGTTATGTATTAAAAGATACGATACAAATGATCTAAAAACACGTTATTTGAACTCCTCAAAGCGTTAAAATCTTGTTTTGAATCGAACAACAAACTTTCTTAGTGTTTGTGAAATTTAGTGAAAAGTTATGTAGTAAAAGATACGATACAAATGATCTAAAAACATGTTATTTGAACTCCTCAAAGCGTTAAAATCTTGTTTTCAATCGAAAAAAAAACTTTCTTAGTGTTTGTAAAATTCGGTGAAAAGTTGTGTAGTAAAAGATACGATACAAATGATCTAAAAACGCGTTATTTTAGCTCCTCAATGCGTTAAAACCATGTTTTGAATCGAACAACAAACTATCTTAGTGTTTGTGAAATTTGGTTAAAAGTTATGTAGTAAAAGATACGATACAAATGATCTAAAAACACGTTATTTGAACTCCTTAAAATCTTGTTTTCAATCGAAAAACAAACTTTCTTTGTGTTTGTGAAATTTGGTGAAAAGTTACGTTGTAAAAGATACGATACAAATGATCTAAAAACAGGTTATATGAACTCCTCAAAGCGTTAAAATCTTGTTTTCAATCGAAAAACAAACTTTCTTAGTGTTTGTAAAATTTGGTGAAACGTTATGTAGCAAAAGATACAATACAAATGATCTAAAAACACGTTATTTGAACTCCTCAAAGCGTTAAAATCTTGTTTTGAATCGAACAACAAACTTTCTTAGTGTTTGTGAAATTTAGTGAAAAGTTATGTAGTAAAAGATACGATACAAATGATCTAAAAACATGTTATTTGAACTCCTCAAAGCGTTAAAATCTTGTTTTCAATCGAAAAAAAAACTTTCTTAGTGTTTGTAAAATTCGGTGAAAAGTTGTGTAGTAAAAGATACGATACAAATGATCTAAAAACACGTTATTTGAGCTCCTCAATGCGTTAAAACCATGTTTTGAATCGAACAACAAACTATCTTAGTGTTTGTGAAATTTGGTGAAAAGTTATGTAGTAAAAGATACGATACAAATGATCTAAAAACACGTTATTTGAACTCCTCAAAGCGTTAAAATCGTGTTTTGAATCGAAAAACAAACTATCTTAGTGTTTGTGAAATTTGTTTAAAAGTTATGTAGTAAAAGATACGATACAAATGATCTAAAAACACGTTATTTGAACTCCTTAAAATCTTGTTTTCAATCGAAAAACAAACTTTCTTAGTGTTTGTGAAATTTGGTGAAACGTTATGTAGTAAAAGATACAATACAAATGATCTAAAAACACGTTATTTGAACTCCTCAAAGCGTTAAAATCTTGTTTTGAATCGAACAACAAACTTTCTTAGTGTTTGTGAAATTTAGTGAAAAGTTATGTAGTAAAAGATACGATACAAATGATCTAAAAACACGTTATTTGAACTCCTCAAAGCGTTAAAAGCTTGTTTTGAATCGCAAAACATACTTTCTTAGTGTTTATGAAATTTGGTGAAACGTTATGTAGTAAAAGATACAATACAAATGATCTAAAAACACGTTATTTGAACTCCTCAAAGCGTTAAAAGCTTGTTTTGAATCGAAAAACAAACTTTCTCAGTGTTTGTGAAATTTGGTGAAAAGTTACGTAGTAAAAGATACGATACAAATGATCTAAGAACACGTTATTTGAATTCCTTATCAAAGCGTTTAAATCTTGTTTTGAATCGAAAAATAAACTTTCTTAGTGTTTCTAAAATTTGGTGAAAAGTTATGTAGTAAAAGATACCATACAAATGATCTAAAAACAAGTTATTTGAACTCCTCGAATCGTTAAAATCTTGTTTTGAATCGAAAAACAAACTTTCTTAGTGTTTCTAAAATTTGGTGAAAAGTTTTGTAGTAAAAGATACGATACAAATGATCTAAAAACACCTTATTTGAGCTCCTCAATGCTTTAAAACCATGTTTTGAATCGAACAACAAACTATCTTAGTGTTTGTGAAATTTGGTGAAAAGTTATGTAGTAAAAGATACGATACAAATGATCTAAAAACACGTTATTTGAACTCCACAAAGCGTTAAAATCTTGTTTTGAATCGAAAAACAAACTATCTTCGTGTTTGTGAAATTTGGTTAAAAGTTATGTAGTAAAAGATACGATACAAATGATCTAAAAACACGTTATTTGAACTCCTCAAAGCGTTAAAATCTTGTTTTCAATCGAAAAACAAACTTTCTTAGTGTTTGTGAAATTTGGTGAACAGTTACGTTGTAAAAGATACGATACAAATGATCTAAAAACAGGTTATATGAACTCCTCAAAGCGTTAAAATCTTGTTTTCAATCGAAAAACAAACTTTCGTAGTGTTTGTAAAATTTGGTGAAACGTTATGTAGTAAAAGATACATTACAAATGATCTAAAAACACGTTATTTGAACTGCTCAAAGCGTTAAAATCTTGTTTTGAATCGAACAACAAACTTTCTTAGTGTTTGTGAAATTTAGTGAAAAGTTATGTATTAAAAGATACGATACAAATGATCTAAAAACACGTTATTTGAACTCCTCAAAGCGTTAAAATCTTGTTTTGAATCGAACAACAAACTTTCTTAGTGTTTGTGAAATTTAGTGAAAAGTTATGTAGTAAAAGATACGATACAAATGATCTAAAAACATGTTATTTGAACTCCTCAAAGCGTTAAAATCTTGTTTTCAATCGAAAAAAAAACTTTCTTAGTGTTTGTAAAATTCGGTGAAAAGTTGTGTAGTAAAAGATACGATACAAATGATCTAAAAACGCGTTATTTTAGCTCCTCAATGCGTTAAAACCATGTTTTGAATCGAACAACAAACTATCTTAGTGTTTGTGAAATTTGGTTAAAAGTTATGTAGTAAAAGATACGATACAAATGATCTAAAAACACGTTATTTGAACTCCTTAAAATCTTGTTTTCAATCGAAAAACAAACTTTCTTTGTGTTTGTGAAATTTGGTGAAAAGTTACGTTGTAAAAGATACGATACAAATGATCTAAAAACAGGTTATATGAACTCCTCAAAGCGTTAAAATCTTGTTTTCAATCGAAAAACAAACATTCTTAGTGTTTGTAAAATTATGTGAAACGTTATGTAGTAAAAGATACGATACAAATGATCTAAAAACACGTTATTTGAACTCCTCAAAGCGTTAAAATCTTGTTTTGAATCGAACAACAAACTTTCTTAGTGTTTGTGAAATTTAGTGAAAAGTTATGTAGTAAAAGATACGATACAAATGATCTAAAAACACGTTATTTGAACTCCTCAAAGCGTTAAAAGCTTGTTTTGAATCGAAAAACAAACTTTCTTAGTGTTTGTGAAATTTGGTGAAAAGTTACGTAGTAAAAGATACGATACAAATGATCTAAGAACACGTTATTTGAACTCCTCAAAGTGTTTAAATCTTGTTTTGAATCGAAAAACAAAATTTCTTAGTGTTTGAAAATATTGGTGAAAAGTTATGTTGTAAAAGATACGATACAAATGATCTAAAAACAGGTTATTTGAACTCCTCAAAGCGTCAAAATCTTGTTTTGAATAGAACAACAAACTTTCTTAGTGTTTGTGAAATTTGGTGAAAAGTTATGTAGTAAAAGATACGATACAAATGTTCTGAAAACATGTTATTTGAACTCCTCAAAACGTTAAAATCTTGTTTTGAATCGAAAAACAAACTTTCTTAGTGTTTGTGAAATTTGGAGAAAAGTTATGTAGTAAAAGATACGATACAAATGATCTAAAAACACGTTATTTGAACTCCTCGAAGCGTTAAAATCTTGTTTTGAATCGAAAAACAAACTTTCTTAGTGTTTCTAAAATTTGGTGAAAAGTTATGTAGTAAAAGATACGATACAAATGATCTAAAAACACGTTATTTGATCTCCTCAAAGCGTTAAAAGCTTGTTTTGAATCGAACAACAAACTATCTTAGTGTTTCTAAAATTTGGTGAAAAGTTTCGTAGTAAAAGATACGATACAAATGATCTAAGAACACGTTATTTGAACTCCTCAAAGTGTTCAAATCTTGTTTTGAATCGAAAAACAAACTTTCTTAGTGTTTGAAAATTTTGGTGAAAAGTTATGTAGTAAAAGATACGATACAAATGATCTAAAAACAGGTTATTTGAACTCCTCAAAGCGTTAAAATCTTGTTTTGAATCGAACAACAAACTTTCTTAGTGTATGTGAAATTTGGTGAAAAGTTATGTAGTAAAAGATACGTTACAAATGATCTAAAAACACGTTATTTGATCTCCTCAAAGCGTTAAAAGCTTGTTTTGAATCGAAAAACAAATTTTCTTAGTGTTTGTGAAATTTGGTGAACACTTATGTAGTAATAGATACGATACAAATGATCTAAAAACACGTTATTTGAACTCCTCAAAGCGTTAAAATCTTGATTTGAATCGAACAACAAACTTTCTTAGTGTTTGTGAAATTTGGTGAAAAGTTATGTAGTAAAAGATACGATACAAATGTTCTGAAAACAGGTTATTTGAACTCCTCGAAGCGTTAAAATCTTGTTTTGAATCGAAAAACAAACTTTCTTAGTGTTTGTAAAATTTGGGGAAAAGTTATGTAGTAAAAGATACCATACAAATGATCTAAAAAACACGTTATTTGAACTCCTCGAAGCGTTAAAATCTTGTTTTGAATCGAAAAACAAACTTTCTTAGAGTTTCTAAAATTTGGTGAAAAGTCATGTAATAAAAGATACGATACAAATGATCTAAAAACACCTTATTTGAGCTCCTCAATGCGTTAAAACCATGTTTTGAATCGAACAACAAACTATCTTAGTGTTAGTGAAATTTGGTGAAAAGTTATGTAGTAAAAGATACGATACAAATGATCTAAAAACACGTTATTTGAACTCCACAAAGCGTTAAAATCTTGTTTTGAATCGAAAAACAAACTATCTTCGTGTTTGTGAAATTTGGTTAAAAGTTATGTAGTAAAAGATACGATACAAATGATCTAAAAACACGTTATTTGAACTCCTCAAAGCGTTAAAATCTTGTTTTCAATCGAAAAACAAACTTTCTTAGTGTTTGTGAAATTTGGTGAAAAGTTATGTTGTAAAAGATACGATACAAATGATCTAAAAACAGGTTATATGAACTCCTCAAAGCGTTAAAATCTTGTTTTCAATCGAAAAACAAACTTTCTTAGTGTTTGTAAAATTTGGTGAAACGTTATGTAGTAAAAGATACATTACAAATGATCTAAAAACACGTTATTTCAACTCCTCAAAGCGTTAAAATCTTGTTTTGAATCGAACAACAAACTTTCTTAGTGTTTGTGAAATTTAGTGAAAAGTTATGTAGTAAAAGATACGATACAAATGATCTAAAAACACGTTATTTGAACTCCTCAAAGCGTTAAAATCTTGTTTTGAATCGAACAACAAACTTTCTTAGTGTTTGTGAAATTTAGTGAAAAGTTATGTAGTAAAAGATACGATACAAATGATCTAAAAACATGTTATTTGAACTCCTCAAAGCGTTAAATTCTTGTTTTCAATCGAAAAAAAAACTTTCTTAGTGTTTGTAAAATTCGGTGAAAAGTTGTGTAGTAAAAGATACGATACAAATGATCTAAAAACACGTTATTTGAGCTCCTCAATGCGTTAAAACCATGTTTTGAATCGAACAACAAACTATCTTAGTGTTTGTGAAATTTGGTGAAAAGTTATGTAGTAAAAGATACGATACAAATGATCTAAAAACACGTTATTTGAACTCCTCAAAGCGTTAAAATCTTGTTTTGAATCGAAAAACAAACTATCGTAGTGTTTGTGAAATTTGGTTAAAAGTTATGTATTAAAAGATACGATACAAATGATCTAAAAACACGTTATTTGAACTCCTTAAAATCTTGTTTTCAATCGAAAAACAAACTTTCTTTGTGTTTGTGAAATTTGGTGAAAAGTTACGTTGTAAAAGATACGATACAAATGATCTAAAAACAGGTTATATGAACTCCTCAAAGCGTTAAAATCTTGTTTTCAATCGAAAAACAAACATTCTTAGTGTTTGTAAAATTATGTGAAACGTTATGTAGTAAAAGATACGATACAAATGATCTAAAAACACGTTATTTGAACTCCTCAAAGCGTTAAAATCTTGTTTTGAATCGAACAACAAACTTTCTTAGTGTTTGTGAAATTTAGTGAAAAGTTATGTAGTAAAAGATACGATACAAATGATCTAAAAACACGTTATTTGAACTCCTTAAAATCTTGTTTTCAATCGAAAAACAAACTTTCTTTGTGTTTGTGAAATTTGGTGAAAAGTTACGTTGTAAAAGATACGATACAAATGATCTAAAAACAGGTTATATGAACTCCTCAAAGCGTTAAAATCTTGTTTTCAATCGAAAAACAAACATTCTTAGTGTTTGTAAAATTATGTGAAACGTTATGTAGTAAAAGATACGATACAAATGATCTAAAAACACGTTATTTGAACTCCTCAAAGCGTTAAAATCTTGTTTTGAATCGAACAACAAACTTTCTTAGTGTTTGTGAAATTTAGTGAAAAGTTATGTAGTAAAAGATACGATACAAATGATCTAAAAACACGTTATTTGAACTCCTCAAAGCGTTAAAAGCTTGTTTTGAATCGAAAAACAAACTTTCTTAGTGTTTGTGAAATTTGGTGAAAAGTTACGTAGTAAAAGATACGATACAAATGATCTAAGAACACGTTATTTGAACTCCTCAAAGTGTTTAAATCTTGTTTTGAATCGAAAAACAAAATTTCTTAGTGTTTGAAAATATTGGTGAAAAGTTATGTTGTAAAAGATACGATACAAATGATCTAAAAACAGGTTATTTGAACTCCTCAAAGCGTCAAAATCTTGTTTTGAATAGAACAACAAACTTTCTTAGTGTTTGTGAAATTTGGTGAAAAGTTATGTAGTAAAAGATACGATACAAATGTTCTGAAAACATGTTATTTGAACTCCTCAAAACGTTAAAATCTTGTTTTGAATCGAAAAACAAACTTTCTTAGTGTTTGTGAAATTTGGAGAAAAGTTATGTAGTAAAAGATACGATACAAATGATCTAAAAACACGTTATTTGAACTCCTCGAAGCGTTAAAATCTTGTTTTGAATCGAAAAACAAACTTTCTTAGTGTTTCTAAAATTTGGTGAAAAGTTATGTAGTAAAAGATACGATACAAATGATCTAAAAACACGTTATTTGATCTCCTCAAAGCGTTAAAAGCTTGTTTTGAATCGAACAACAAACTATCTTAGTGTTTCTAAAATTTGTTGAAAAGTTTCGTAGTAAAAGATACGATACAAATGATCTAAGAACACGTTATTTGAACTCCTCAAAGTGTTCAAATCTTGTTTTGAATCGAAAAACAAACTTTCTTAGTGTTTGAAAATTTTGGTGAAAAGTTATGTAGTAAAAGATACGATACAAATGATCTAAAAACAGGTTATTTGAACTCCTCAAAGCGTTAAAATCTTGTTTTGAATCGAACAACAAACTTTCTTAGTGTATGTGAAATTTGGTGAAAAGTTATGTAGTAAAAGATACGTTACAAATGATCTAAAAACACGTTATTTGATCTCCTCAAAGCGTTAAAAGCTTGTTTTGAATCGAAAAACAAATTTTCTTAGTGTTTGTGAAATTTGGTGAACACTTATGTAGTAATAGATACGATACAAATGATCTAAAAACACGTTATTTGAACTCCTCAAAGCGTTAAAATCTTGTTTTGAATCGAACAACAAACTTTCTTAGTGTTTGTGAAATTTGGTGAAAAGTTATGAAGTAAAAGATACGATACAAATGTTCTGAAAACAGGTTATTTGAACTCCTCGAAGCGTTAAAATCTTGTTTTGAATCGAAAAACAAACTTTCTTAGTGTTTGTAAAATTTGGGGAAAAGTTATGTAGTAAAAGATACCATACAAATGATCTAAAAAACACGTTATTTGAACTCCTCGAAGCGTTAAAATCTTGTTTTGAATCGAAAAACAAACTTTCTTAGAGTTTCTAAAATTTGGTGAAAAGTCATGTAATAAAAGATACGATACAAATGATCTAAAAACACCTTATTTGAGCTCCTCAATGCGTTAAAACCATGTTTTGAATCGAACAACAAACTATCTTAGTGTTAGTGAAATTTGGTGAAAAGTTATGTAGTAAAAGATACGATACAAATGATCTAAAAACACGTTATTTGAACTCCACAAAGCGTTAAAATCTTGTTTTGAATCGAAAAACAAACTATCTTCGTGTTTGTGAAATTTGGTTAAAAGTTATGTAGTAAAAGATACGATACAAATGATCTAAAAACACGTTATTTGAACTCCTCAAAGCGTTAAAATCTTGTTTTCAATCGAAAAACAAACTTTCTTAGTGTTTGTGAAATTTGGTGAAAAGTTATGTTGTAAAAGATACGATACAAATGATCTAAAAACAGGTTATATGAACTCCTCAAAGCGTTAAAATCTTGTTTTCAATCGAAAAACAAACTTTCTTAGTGTTTGTAAAATTTGGTGAAACGTTATGTAGTAAAAGATACATTACAAATGATCTAAAAACACGTTATTTCAACTCCTCAAAGCGTTAAAATCTTGTTTTGAATCGAACAACAAACTTTCTTAGTGTTTGTGAAATTTAGTGAAAAGTTATGTAGTAAAAGATACGATACAAATGATCTAAAAACACGTTATTTGAACTCCTCAAAGCGTTAAAATCTTGTTTTGAATCGAACAACAAACTTTCTTAGTGTTTGTGAAATTTAGTGAAAAGTTATGTAGTAAAAGATACGATACAAATGATCTAAAAACATGTTATTTGAACTCCTCAAAGCGTTAAATTCTTGTTTTCAATCGAAAAAAAAACTTTCTTAGTGTTTGTAAAATTCGGTGAAAAGTTGTGTAGTAAAAGATACGATACAAATGATCTAAAAACACGTTATTTGAGCTCCTCAATGCGTTAAAACCATGTTTTGAATCGAACAACAAACTATCTTAGTGTTTGTGAAATTTGGTGAAAAGTTATGTAGTAAAAGATACGATACAAATGATCTAAAAACACGTTATTTGAACTCCTCAAAGCGTTAAAATCTTGTTTTGAATCGAAAAACAAACTATCTTAGTGTTTGTGAAATTTGGTTAAAAGTTATGTATTAAAAGATACGATACAAATGATCTAAAAACACGTTATTTGAACTCCTTAAAATCTTGTTTTCAATCGAAAAACAAACTTTCTTTGTGTTTGTGAAATTTGGTGAAAAGTTACGTTGTAAAAGATACGATACAAATGATCTAAAAACAGGTTATATGAACTCCTCAAAGCGTTAAAATCTTGTTTTCAATCGAAAAACAAACATTCTTAGTGTTTGTAAAATTATGTGAAACGTTATGTAGTAAAAGATACGATACAAATGATCTAAAAACACGTTATTTGAACTCCTCAAAGCGTTAAAATCTTGTTTTGAATCGAACAACAAACTTTCTTAGTGTTTGTGAAATTTAGTGAAAAGTTATGTAGTAAAAGATACGATACAAATGATCTAAAAACACGTTATTTGAACTCCTCAAAGCGTTAAAAGCTTGTTTTGAATCGAAAAACAAACTTTCTTAGTGTTTGTGAAATTTGGTGAAAAGTTACGTATTAAAAGATACGATACAAATGATCTAAGAACACGTTATTTGAACTCCTCAAAGTGTTTAAATCTTGTTTTGAATCGAAAAACAAACTTTCTTAGTGTCTGAAAATTTTGGTGAAAAGTTATGTAGTAAAAGATACGATACAAATGATCTAAAAACAGGTTATTTGAACTCCTCAAAGCGTTAAAATCATGTTTTAAATAGAACAACAAACTTTCTTAGTGTTTGTGAAATTTGGTGAAAAGTTATGTAGTAAAAGATACGATACAAATGTTCTGAAAACATGTTATTTGAACTTCTCAAAGCGTTAAAATCTTGTTTTGAATCGAAAAACAAACTTTCTTAGTGTTTGTGAAATTTGGGGAAAAATTATGTAGTAAAAGATACGATACAAATGATCTAAAGACACGTTATTTGAACTCCTCGAAGCGTTAAAATCTTGTTTTGAATCGAAAAACAAACTTTCTTAGTGTTTCTAAAATTTGGTGAAAAGTTATGTAGTAAAAGATACGATACAAATGATCTAAAAACACGTTATTTCATCTCCTCAAAGCGTTAAAAGCATGTTTTGAATCGAACAACAAACTATCTTAGTGTTTGTGAAATTTGGTGAAAAGTTACGTAGTAAAAGATACGATACAAATGATCTAAGAACACGTTATTTGAACTCCTCAAAGTGTTTAAATCTTGTTTTGAATCGAAAAACAAACTTTCTTAGTGTTTGAAAATTTTGGTGAAAAGTTATGTAGTAAAAGATACGATACAAATGATCTAAAAACACGTTATTTGATCTCCTCAAAGCGTTAAGAGCTTATTTTGAATCGAAAAACAAACTTTCTTAGTGTTTGTGATATTTGGTGAAAAGTTACGTAGTAAAAGATACGATACAAATGATCTAAGAACACGTTATTTGAACTCCTCAAAGTGTTTAAATCTTGTTTTGAATCGAAAAACAAACTTTCTTAGTGTTTGAAAATTTTGGTGAAAAGTTATGTAGTAAAAGATACGATACAAATGATCTAAAAACAGGTTATTTGAACTCCTCAAAGCGTTAAACTCTTGTTTTGAATCGAACAATAAACTATCTTAGTGTTTGTGAAATTTGGTGAAAAGTTACGTAGTAAAAGATACGATACAAATGATCTAAGAACACGTTATTTGAACTCCTCAAAGCGTGAAAATCTTGTTTTGAATCGAAAAACAAACTTTCTTAGTGTATGTGAAATTTGGTGAAAAGTTATGTAGTAAAAGATACAATACAAATGATCTAAAAATACGTTATTTGAACTCCTCAAAGCGTTAAAATCTTGTTTGAATCGAACAACAAACTTTCTTAGTGTATGTAAAATTTGGTGAAAAGTTATGTAGTAAAAGATACGATACAAATGATCTAAAAACACGTTATTTGAACTCCTCAAAGCGTTAAAATCTTGTTTTGAATCGAAAAACAAACTTTCTTAGTGTATGTGAAATTTGGTGAAAAGTTATGTAGTAAAAGATACGATACAAATGATCTAAAAACACGTTATTTGATCTCCTCAAAGCGTTAAAAGCTTGTTTTGAATCGAAAAACAAACTTTCTTAGTGTTTGTGAAATTTGGTGAAAAGTTATGTAGTAAAAGATACGATACAAATGATCTAAAAACAGGTTATTTGAGCTCCTCAAAGCGTTAAAAGCTTGTTTTGAATCGAAAAACAAAATTTCTTATTGTTTGTGAAATTTGGTGAAAAGTTTTGTAGTAAAAGATACGATACAAATGATCTAAAAACACGTTATTTGAACTCCTCAAAGCGTTAAAATCTTGTTTTCAATCGAAAAACAAACTTTCTTAGTGTTTGTGAAATTTGGTGAAAAGTTACGTTGTAAAAGATACGATACAAATGATCTAAAAACAGGTTATATGAACTCCTCAAAGCGTTAAAATCTTGTTTTCAATCGAAAAACAAACTTTCTTAGTGTTTGTAAAATTTGGTGAAACGTTATGTAGTAAAAGATACATTACAAATGATCTAAAAACACGTTATTTGAACTCCTCAAAGCGTTAAAATCTTGTTTTGAATCGAACAACAAACTTTCTTAGTGTTTGTGAAATTTAGTGAAAAGTTATGTATTAAAAGATACGATACAAATGATCTAAAAACACGTTATTTGAACTCCTCAAAGCGTTAAAATCTTGTTTTGAATCGAACAACAAACTTTCTTAGTGTTTGTGAAATTTAGTGAAAAGTTATGTAGTAAAAGATACGATACAAATGATCTAAAAACATGTTATTTGAACTCCTCAAAGCGTTAAAATCTTGTTTTCAATCGAAAAAAAAACTTTCTTAGTGTTTGTAAAATTCGGTGAAAAGTTGTGTAGTAAAAGATACGATACAAATGATCTAAAAACGCGTTATTTTAGCTCCTCAATGCGTTAAAACCATGTTTTGAATCGAACAACAAACTATCTTAGTGTTTGTGAAATTTGGTGAAAAGTTATGTAGTAAAAGATACGATACAAATGATCTAAAAATGCGTTATTTGAACTCCTCAAAGCGTTAAAATCTTGTTTTGAATCGAAAAACAAACTATCTTAGTGTTTGTGAAATTTGGTTAAAAGTTATGTAGTAAAAGATACGATACAAATGATCTAAAAACACGTTATTTGAACTCCTTAAAATCTTGTTTTCAATCGAAAAACAAACTTTCTTTGTGTTTGTGAAATTTGGTGAAAAGTTACGTTGTAAAAGATACGATACAAATGATCTAAAAACAGGTTATATGAACTCCTCAAAGCGTTAAAATCTTGTTTTCAATCGAAAAACAAACATTCTTAGTGTTTGTAAAATTATGTGAAACGTTATGTAGTAAAAGATACGATACAAATGATCTAAAAACACGTTATTTGAACTCCTCAAAGCGTTAAAATCTTGTTTTGAATCGAACAACAAACTTTCTTAGTGTTTGTGAAATTTAGTGAAAAGTTATGTAGTAAAAGATACGATACAAATGATCTAAAAACACGTTATTTGAACTCCTCAAAGCGTTAAAAGCTTGTTTTGAATCGAAAAACAAACTTTCTTAGTGTTTGTGAAATTTGGTGAAAAGTTACGTAGTAAAAGATACGATACAAATGATCTAAGAACACGTTATTTGAACTCCTCAAAGTGTTTAAATCTTGTTTTGAATCGAAAAACAAAATTTCTTAGTGTTTGAAAATATTGGTGAAAAGTTATGTTGTAAAAGATACGATACAAATGATCTAAAAACAGGTTATTTGAACTCCTCAAAGCGTCAAAATCTTGTTTTGAATAGAACAACAAACTTTCTTAGTGTTTGTGAAATTTGGTGAAAAGTTATGTAGTAAAAGATACGATACAAATGTTCTGAAAACATGTTATTTGAACTCCTCAAAACGTTAAAATCTTGTTTTGAATCGAAAAACAAACTTTCTTAGTGTTTGTGAAATTTGGAGAAAAGTTATGTAGTAAAAGATACGATACAAATGATCTAAAAACACGTTATTTGAACTCCTCGAAGCGTTAAAATCTTGTTTTGAATCGAAAAACAAACTTTCTTAGTGTTTCTAAAATTTGGTGAAAAGTTATGTAGTAAAAGATACGATACAAATGATCTAAAAACACGTTATTAGATCTCCTCAAAGCGTTAAAAGCTTGTTTTGAATCGAACAACAAACTATCTTAGTGTTTCTAAAATTTGGTGAAAAGTTACGTAGTAAAAGATACGATACAAATGATCTAAGAACACGTTATTTGAACTCCTCAAAGTGTTCAAATCTTGTTTTGAATCGAAAAACAAACTTTCTTAGTGTTTGAAAATTTTGGTGAAAAGTTATGTAGTAAAAGATACGATACAAATGATCTAAAAACAGGTTATTTGAACTCCTCAAAGCGTTAAAATCTTGTTTTGAATCGAACAACAAACTTTCTTAGTGTATGTGAAATTTGGTGAAAAGTTATGTAGTAAGAGATACGTTACAAATGATCTAAAAACACGTTATTTGATCTCCTCAAAGCGTTAAAAGCTTGTTTTGAATCGAAAAACAAATTTTCTTAGTGTTTGTGAAATTTGGTGAACACTTATGTAGTAATAGATACGATACAAATGATCTAAAAACACGTTATTTGAACTCCTCAAAGCGTTAAAATCTTGTTTTGAATCGAACAACAAACTTTCTTAGTGTTTGTGAAATTTGGTGAAAAGTTATGTAGTAAAAGATACGATACAAATGTTCTGAAAACAGGTTATTTGAACTCCTCGAAGCGTTAAAATCTTGTTTTGAATCGAAAAACAAACTTTCTTAGTGTTTGTAAAATTTGGGGAAAAGTTATGTAGTAAAAGATTCCATACAAATGATCTAAAAAACACGTTATTTGAACTCCTCGAAGCGTTAAAATCTTGTTTTGAATCGAAAAACAAACTTTCTTAGAGTTTCTAAAATTTGGTGAAAAGTCATGTAATAAAAGATACGATACAAATGATCTAAAAACACCTTATTTGAGCTCCTCAATGCGTTAAAACCATGTTTTGAATCGAACAACAAACTATCTTAGTGTTAGTGAAATTTGGTGAAAAGTTATGTAGTAAAAGATACGATACAAATGATCTAAAAACACGTTATTTGAACTCCACAAAGCGTTAAAATCTTGTTTTGAATCGAAAAACAAACTATCTTCGTGTTTGTGAAATTTGGTTAAAAGTTATGTAGTAAAAGATACGATACAAATGATCTAAAAACACGTTATTTGAACTCCTCAAAGCGTTAAAATCTTGTTTTCAATCGAAAAACAAACTTTCTTAGTGTTTGTGAAATTTGGTGAAAAGTTATGTTGTAAAAGATACGATACAAATGATCTAAAAACAGGTTATATGAACTCCTCAAAGCGTTAAAATCTTGTTTTCAATCGAAAAACAAACTTTCTTAGTGTTTGTAAAATTTGGTGAAACGTTATGTAGTAAAAGATACATTACAAATGATCTAAAAACACGTTATTTCAACTCCTCAAAGCGTTAAAATCTTGTTTTGAATCGAACAACAAACTTTCTTAGTGTTTGTGAAATTTAGTGAAAAGTTATGTAGTAAAAGATACGATACAAATGATCTAAAAACACGTTATTTGAACTCCTCAAAGCGTTAAAATCTTGTTTTGAATCGAACAACAAACTTTCTTAGTGTTTGTGAAATTTAGTGAAAAGTTATGTAGTAAAAGATACGATACAAATGATCTAAAAACATGTTATTTGAACTCCTCAAAGCGTTAAATTCTTGTTTTCAATCGAAAAAAAAACTTTCTTAGTGTTTGTAAAATTCGGTGAAAAGTTGTGTAGTAAAAGATACGATACAAATGATCTAAAAACACGTTATTTGAGCTCCTCAATGCGTTAAAACCATGTTTTGAATCGAACAACAAACTATCTTAGTGTTTGTGAAATTTGGTGAAAAGTTATGTAGTAAAAGATACGATACAAATGATCTAAAAACACGTTATTTGAACTCCTCAAAGCGTTAAAATCTTGTTTTGAATCGAAAAACAAACTATCTTAGTGTTTGTGAAATTTGGTTAAAAGTTATGTATTAAAAGATACGATACAAATGATCTAAAAACACGTTATTTGAACTCCTTAAAATCTTGTTTTCAATCGAAAAACAAACTTTCTTTGTGTTTGTGAAATTTGGTGAAAAGTTACGTTGTAAAAGATACGATACAAATGATCTAAAAACAGGTTATATGAACTCCTCAAAGCGTTAAAATCTTGTTTTCAATCGAAAAACAAACATTCTTAGTGTTTGTAAAATTATGTGAAACGTTATGTAGTAAAAGATACGATACAAATGATCTAAAAACACGTTATTTGAACTCCTCAAAGTGTTAAAATCTTGTTTTGAATCGAACAACAAACTTTCTTAGTGTTTGTGAAATTTAGTGAAAAGTTATGTAGTAAAAGATACGATACAAATGATCTAAAAACACGTTATTTGAACTCCTCAAAGCGTTAAAAGCTTGTTTTGAATCGAAAAACAAACTTTCTTAGTGTTTGTGAAATTTGGTGAAAAGTTACGTATTAAAAGATACGATACAAATGATCTAACAACACGTTATTTGAACTCCTCAAAGTGTTTAAATCTTGTTTTGAATCGAAAAACAAACTTTCTTAGTGTTTGAAAATTTTGGTGAAAAGTTATGTAGTAAAAGATACGATACAAATGATCTAAAAACAGGTTATTTGAACTCCTCAAAGCGTTAAAATCATGTTTTAAATAGAACAACAAACTTTCTTAGTGTTTGTGAAATTTGGTGAAAAGTTATGTAGTAAAAGATACGATACAAATGTTCTGAAAACATGTTATTTGAACTTCTCAAAGCGTTAAAATCTTGTTTTGAATCGAAAAACAAACTTTCTTAGTGTTTGTGAAATTTGGGGAAAAATTATGTAGTAAAAGATACGATACAAATGATCTAAAGACACGTTATTTGAACTCCTCGAAGCGTTAAAATCTTGTTTTGAATCGAAAAACAAACTTTCTTAGTGTTTCTAAAATTTGGTGAAAAGTTATGTAGTAAAAGATACGATACAAATGATCTAAAAACACGTTATTTCATCTCCTCAAAGCGTTAAAAGCATGTTTTGAATCGAACAACAAACTATCTTAGTGTTTGTGAAATTTGGAGAAAAGTTACGTAGTAAAAGATACGATACAAATGATCTAAGAACACGTTATTTGAACTCCTCAAAGTGTTTAAATCTTGTTTTGAATCGAAAAACAAACTTTCTTAGTGTTTGAAAAATTTGGTGAAAAGTTATGTAGTAAAAGATACGATACAAATGATCTAAAAACACGTTATTTGATCTCCTCAAAGCGTTAAGAGCTTATTTTGAATCGAAAAACAAACTTTCTTAGTGTTTGTGATATTTGGTGAAAAGTTACGTAGTAAAAGATACGATACAAATGATCTAAGAACACGTTATTTGAACTCCTCAAAGTGTTTAAATCTTGTTTTGAATCGAAAAACAAACTTTCTTAGTGTTTGAAAATTTTGGTGAAAAGTTATGTAGTAAAAGATACGATACAAATGATCTAAAAACAGGTTATTTGAACTCCTCAAAGCGTTAAACTCTTGTTTTGAATCGAACAATAAACTATCTTAGTGTTTGTGAAATTTGGTGAAAAGTTACGTAGTAAAAGATACGATACAAATGATCTAAGAACACGTTATTTGAACTCCTCAAAGCGTGAAAATCTTGTTTTGAATCGAAAAACAAACTTTCTTAGTGTATGTGAAATTTGGTGAAAAGTTATGTAGTAAAAGATACAATACAAATGATCTAAAAATACGTTATTTGAACTCCTCAAAGCGTTAAAATCTTGTTTGAATCGAACAACAAACTTTCTTAGTGTATGTAAAATTTGGTGAAAAGTTATGTAGTAAAAGATACGATACAAATGATCTAAAAACACGTTATTTGAACTCCTCAAAGCGTTAAAATCTTGTTTTGAATCGAAAAACAAACTTTCTTAGTGTATGTGAAATTTGGTGAAAAGTTATGTAGTAAAAGATACGATACAAATGATCTAAAAACACGTTATTTGATCTCCTCAAAGCGTTAAAAGCTTGTTTTGAATCGAAAAACAAACTTTCTTAGTGTTTGTGAAATTTGGTGAAAAGTTATGTAGTAAAAGATACGATACAAATGATCTAAAAACAGGTTATTTGAGCTCCTCAAAGCGTTAAAAGCTTGTTTTGAATCGAAAAACAAAATTTCTTATTGTTTGTGAAATTTGGTGAAAAGTTTTGTAGTAAAAGATACGATACAAATGATCTAAAAACACGTTATTTGAACTCCTCAAAGCGTTAAAATCTTGTTTTGAATCGAAAAACAAATTTCTTAGTGTACGTCAAATTTGGTGAAAAGTTATGTAGTAAATGATACGATACAAATGATCTAAAAACATGTTATTTGAGCTCCTCAATGCGTTAAAAGCTTGTTTTGAATCGAAAAACAAACTTTCTTAGTGTTTGTGAAATTTGGTGAAAAGTTACGTAGTAAAAGATACGATACAAATGATCTAAGAACACGTTATTTGAACTCCTCAAAACGTTAAAATCTTGTTTTGAATCGAAAAACAAATTTTCTTAGTGTATCTAAAATTTGGTGACAAGTTATGTAGTAAAAGATACAATACAAATGATCTAAAAACACGTTATTTGAGCTCCTCAAAGCGTTAAAAGCATGTTTTGAATCGAACAACAGACTATCTTAGGGTTTGTGAAATTTGATGAAAAGTTACGTAGTAAAAGATAACATACAAATGATCTAAGAACACGTTATTCGAACTCCTCAAAGCGTTAAAAGCTTGTTTTGAATCGAAAAACAAACTTTCTTAGTGTTTGTGAAATTTGGTGAAAAGTTACGTAGTAAAAGATACAATACAAATGATCTAAAAACACGTTATTTGAACTCCTCAAAGCGTTTAAATCTTGTTTTGAATCGAAAAACAAACTTTCTTAGCGTTTGAAAATTTTGGTGAAAAGTTATGTAGTAAAAGATACGATACAAATGATCTAAAAACAGGTTATTTGAACTCCTCAAAGCGTTAAAATCTTGTTTTGAATCGAACAACAAACTTTCTTAGTGTATGTGAAATTTGGTGAAAAGTTACGTAGTAAAAGATACGATACAAATGATCTAAAAACACGTTATTTGAACTCCTCAATGCGTTAAAATCTTGTTTTGAATCGAAAAACAAACTTTCTTAGTGTATGTGAAATTTGGTGAAAAGTTATGTAGTAAAAGATACGATACAAATGATCTAAAAACACGTTATTTGATCTTCTCAAAGCGTTAAAAGCTTGTTTTGAATCGAAAAACAAATTTTCTTAGTGTTTGTGAAATTTGGTGAAAAGTTATGTAGTTAAAGATACGATACAAATGAACTAAAAACACGTTATTTGAACTCCTCAAAGCGTTAAAAGCTTGTTTTGAATCGAAAAAAAACTTTCTTAGTCTTTGTGAAATTTGGTGAAAAGTTATGTAGTAAAAGATATGATACAAATGAAATTTGGTGAAAAGTTATGTAGTCAATTATGATATTTTCTTGAAAATATTAAAATTGAAGTGTAACACGAGCAAAATGCTTAATTTTCATGTTGTGCTCAAAATACTTTGTAATAGAAGACTAACACACACAAATTTCTTTTTTTTCAAAAGTTACTTAAAAATGTTAAAAGTGAAGTGTAACACATTCCATATCATATTTTATTAAAAATGTTTATATTGAAGTGTGACACGAGCAAAATATTTAATTTTCTTGTTCCCAATAAAAGTCTCACACACACAAATTTCTATTTTTTTCAAAAAAAATTATTTTGCTCGTGTTACAGATTTTTATTTTTTCAAAAGTGAAGTCTGACACCTTCAAAAAAGGCAACTATCATATTTACGAAGTATTTTGCTCCTGTTACACTTCAATTTTGACATTTTCTAAAAATAGGATAATTGATTCGTGTGTAAAGTCTTAGACTTTACTTTTTGCTTTTTTTTTGGAATTTTTGAAAAAAATGAAATTTTTGTGTGTTAGTCTTCTATTACGGAGTATTTTCAGGACGACATGAAAATTGTGTATTTTTCTCATGTTGCACTTCGATTTTTACATTTTTTTAGGAAATATGATAATTGTTTTTTTTAAGGTGTTAGATCTTCAAATTAAGTATTTTAAAAAATGTTTTGAAAAAATAGAAATATGTGTGTGTTAATCTTCTATTATAGAGTATTTTGATAACAACATGAAAATTAAGTAATTATCTCGTGTTACACTTAAATTTTGACATTTCATAGAAAATATGATAATTGTTTTTTCAAGGTGTTAGATTTAGCTTTTTGCACTATTAAGATGTTGTGTACCGACGTCGCTACCGAGCCTCGCGCAGCGGATTGAGAGGCCCGGTTCGACCCTATCCCGAGGACAACATCACCGATCCAAGGGTACGAATCCTAAACTATGTGCTACTACCTATATATATATAACTATTATATATACAAATAACCATACCACGTGAAATTGAGCACGGTGAAGGGTTGACTCTTGTAGTTGCTGCTGCTCCGATCTCGGTAACACGTGCATCCCACGCCCGCACGATTTGACACCTTGCCCGAAGCTCCGATTTGTCGAATACAACCGGATTGCTTTCCGGTTTGTCCTGCAACCTTGCTCAAACTTGCTCCCGTTGGACCACAGCAAAGGTTTCAGCTGAAACCTCTCTACCCGTATCCACCGCGAGCTTCGTCTCTCGGTTACGAACGATTCCCCTAAAATCGTCGTAAACTTGCTCAAGATCTAATCTCTTTTCCCTTTCTCTAACTTGTCTCACAAGTATATTTCTGTCAAAGAATTAACCAGAGAGAGAAAGAATTGTTCGCCTTGATCTTATAATCAAGCCATCATTAATTTGAGAATTAATGAGTATCTTAAGAAAAAATGTCAAACCAGAATTTGGTTCACCGTCCGTCATGACGCACCATAGTCTGTCCTGACGCACGTGTCACGATTATTGGTATAGCCGTTATTTTCGTGCTCCGTCTTGACGGACCATATTGTCCGTCATGACGCTCCTCAGTCATGACTGCAGTCAGTCACGACTCTATACTCACAGATTGGTACACAGAAATCATTTAGGTCCGTCATGACGGACCAACCAGTCCGTCATAACGGACTGTGTATGTTATGTGTAATCTGTCAGGAAACCCCTATGGTCTGTCACGACGGACCACCAGTCCGTCACGATGGACTATGTATTTTCTGTCATATTTGCATAATCTTATTATGCATCCAATCGTTTCGACGAACGTGTACGTTCATCTATTATCATGTGTACAATCTACTAGTTTATCTATAACTGTATTTCCTTCATAAGATTCTTTTGAAAAAATAGAAATCTGTGTGTTAGTCTTCTATTACGGAAAAATTGTATTACACCAGGAAAATATGATTATTTTGCTTGTGTTACCCTTCAATTTGAACATTTTTTAAATAGTCACTTTTTGCATTTTTAAGATATTGATGAAAAATAGAAATTTGAGTGTGTGTTAGTCTTTTATTACAAACTATTTCTCGGACAACATGAAAATTGAGTATTTTGCTCATGTTACGCTTCTTTTTTGTCATTTTTAGAAAATAGGATAATTATTTTTATAAGGTGTTAGACTTCACTTTTAGCATTTTGTAAGAATTTTTAGAAAAAATAGATATTTGTGTGTGTTAATCTTCTCTAACGGAATATTTTCAGGACAACATAAAAATTTAGTACTTTGCTCGTGTTAGACTTCAATTTTGACATTTTTTAGAAAATAGGATAACTGAGTTTTTTTTAAGGTGTTAGACTTCACTTTGTTCATTTTTAAGAAGTTATTGAAAAACTAGAAATTTGTGTGTGTTAGACTTTAAGCATTTTTAAGAAATTTTTTAAAAAACATAAATTTGTGTGTGTTAGTCTTCTAATATGAAGTATTTTCAGGACAACATGCAAATTGAGTATTTTGCTCGTGTTACACTTCAATTATGACATTTTCTAGAATATAAGCTAATTGGTTTTACTAAGGTGTTTGACATCACTTTTTGCATTTTCAAGAAATTTTTGAAAAAATATAAATTTATGTGTGTTAGTCTTCTATTCCGGAGTTTATTGGGGAAAACTGGAAAATTGAGTATTTTGCTCGTGTTACACTTCAATTTTGACATTTTTTAGAAAATAAAACAATTGATATTTTTTGAAGGTGTTGGATTTCACTTTTTGCATTTTTCAGAAATTTTCGAAAAATAGAAAGCTTTTTGTGTGAGTCTTCTATTTTGGAGTATTTTTAGAACGACATGAAAATTGAGTATTTATCTCGTGTTACCCTTTAATTTTACATTTTTTAGAAAATAGGATTTTTTTTTTTAAGGTGTTAGACTCCACTTTTTGTAATTTTAAGAATTTTTTAAAAAAAATAGAAGTTTGTGTGTGTAAGTTCTATTTCGGAGTATTTTGAGGATAACATGAACATTAAGTATTTACCCTTCAATTTGAATATTGTTTTTGAAAATATGATATTTTGTTTTTTTTTTTAAGGTGTCTGGCTTCATTTTTTACATTTTAAAGATATTGTTGAAAAAATGCAATTTGTGTTAGTCTTTTATTACGGACTATTATTCGGACAACATGAAAATTGAGTATTTTGCTCGTGTTACGTTTCATTTTTGTCATTTTTTAGAAAATAGGATAATTTTGTTTTTTTAAGGTGTTAGACTTCACTTTTTGCATATTTTAAGAATTTTTAAAAAAAATTAAAAATTTGTGTGTTGGTATTCTATTACGAAATATTTTCAGGACAACATGAAAATTGAGTACTTTGCTCGTGTTACACTTCAATTTTGTCAATTTTTAGAAATAGGATAATTGAGTTTGTTTGAAGATGTTAAACTTCACTTTTTGCATTTTTTATGAAATTAGGAAATTGTAAAGAGAGGTTTCGTATCATCATACACCCAATTATATTGTTACCCTAAATTATTTGCATTATGCACCCAATATCTTCTTGATTTTACTTTTTCTTCTTTATCCTTTTCAAATAATAAGTCCTAAATAAATACAAATATTAATACTGGGCAAAAAAGGAGTTCCAAATTATCTTTTTTCTGAATTTCAAAACAATTCATTATCAATAAGAAACTATATTGTAATCTTAAAAAGTGGAATAGATTTCATAAAAAATTGACAAATACAAGATTTATTGCGTTACATCACATTTGTAAGTTTATATTTAAATTGCATGATTTTTACAGAAATTCTAAGTGATGGTATAAATATGATAAATATTAGGTGTTGTTTGCAAATAAACCAATGGGCCTTACTGCAAAAAGAACCCTCTATATATACGCTCACCAAACTGCCCCTCTTTTTCAACACCTCCAAAGAATCAGTACACTTCCAAGAGAAATATCTCAACATAGAGAAAGCAAGACCATTTTGAATCAATCTAAGGTAAGAAAATAAAGACTAATTTAATCAATTCCAATTGCATGCAACTCTCTTCCTCCCTGAGTTTTCATAAATTCCGCAGATGGTTCGCACCAAAATCGTCAAGATTCCAATCAAACAAGGGATGGTGAACAAAGGGAAGAGACTCAAGGTCTTGACATCCAAACTGGGTGATATCAGCCCTAGACTTGATCAGACCAATAGCGTGATCCCCCCTGGCTTAACCGATGAAATGATTGAGGTATTCTACAAGTCCCTTATCGACTCCGGGGAAACAAAGCCGTTTCTGGTGCCGGAGTTGGATGGATACTGGCCGTCTGATGAGAACCTCGGTGCAGATGTGGAACATGTCTGGGGACCTATCCTGCGCGAACCGTTACTTCCTTTTGTCTGCGCAAGGAAGAACTCATCGAATGAATGTGAAAAGGAAAAATGATGATAGTGTGTGTATGTGTGTGTTTAATTTTATTTATGTATGCATGTTTAATAGGTGGTGCAATTTCTCTTTATTTGTTACTTGTTTTCCTTGTGTTGGACTGATTGCATGCAAGTTTTGTTTTCAGAAGTAAAGGTAGAGAAATTAGTTGACATATATACATATATTCTGAATTTGCATGCATGATTTGATAATTCTTCCATATATCCTCCTCTATAAGTGACATGCAAATAGAATACAAACCCTAATGTTAAATATTGGAACATGCAACATTTAGAAAAACCCTGAATTTTCTGATTCTTGATTGCAAAATGCTAAATATTACTACTTCAAGCGGTTCCGATAAATCACAACCGTGCCTGGCGATTGAGCCTCCCACACATCGATCACATGTCTGGTCATAGAAGGATAGTTTTCGTGCACAGGGTTTGTCTTATCTCCTACCTATCTCTCGTATACCACGTGTCAAATTGTCGGTGCGACCATACAACCGAAGCCTACGTGTCGCACTGTCAAAGATAAAAAAAAAATTTTGCAAAGCCTTAGGTTTCTTTTTTCTTACTCAAAACTAGGGGCTAGAGTGAAAATCCCATGGAAACCTTTTGGTGATCATCATGATCACAAACTTTCCTAATCATATCCATTAATTGTGTATCATCATAATTATCAGTTAAATTTAAAATTAAAACTGAATTAATTCAAGTGCTTTTGGAGAGACCATTCTGCATATTCTGCATGATATAAATTAGAGGTCATATGATGCCTTTAAATTCCTCCCAACATTCTCTATATCACCAATTAACAATTAATTAACATAGTCATTAACAATAATACATTCATTAACAATTGATTGATATGTAATTAAAATATATATGAATATATAATTCTTAATTAATATTAATTAATCATTAATAGAATATATTTTTTTTGTTAATTATCATGTTAATTAATTGTTAATTGATGATACAGAGAGTGTTGGGAGAATTTGAGAGGCATTAATTCTATAAATTATGATGCAATAAAATTTGAAGAGATTTATTGAATTGATGGGGGTATAAAAAATAGTCTTGGTCTGAATTTAAAGCCCGTATATATTTCTAATTAATGGGCCAGGTCAAGTTTTGGTCCAGTATTCAGTCTGATCAAAGTCTCATGTGGAATTAAAACCATGATTTATCAAGGATAAATAGCTCATTAATGTGTAGCATGTATTAGTATATACAAGTAGAGAGGAGGGAATACATTTCTCAAGGTCAATTGATCTATTTGGGAGTGCGTGTTCGAGCAATTACTTAGTAATTTAATTATTATCTCATTATAATTGATTTTTCATTAGTTAATCCATTGACTAATTGCCTAAGTCACTAACTCACTATTAAGCAAAACTAAATTAACTCCAGCACGAGACTGAAAATTAAAGAAAATATTTTCGGTTCCGAAATGCAAATTCCATGCACATGCACGTATGTTTACTACCATGTGAGATCATATGCACGATCTTTCCATTATATCTTAGTCACCCTCATATTTTGTACACATGATATTCAATGGTCAAACGATGATTATGACTAATTAATGAGCATATGGCTAATTTGCACTCCGATCCCCACTAGTTTATTTTACAGCATTCTTCAACCATGACTTCGAATCACGAAGTAACAATTAATTAGAGATAAAAATATTTGTGGTCACGGCCTCATAGTTTAATGATGAAGTTTTTAACAGAAGATATCATAGGTTTTGGATTCGAATTCCGTTAGTATTATCAATAAAGATTAAAAAAAAATTTAAAAAAAATATTTGTGGTCGACAGTTCTAGTCGCTAGTTGACGTTAAAGTGAAGTAAATGATTTTATTCCCCCGAACAAGAGCAAGAGTGCAAGAAAATGAATAAAAAAAGTGAACGAACAGCTTAAATTTATTTCATAAAAAAATGATGGAATAATAAACAAAATGAATTTTGTTCTCATCATTGCACATAAAACAAATTAATTTAACTTTTTGTTTCATTTTTTTTTACTATATGATCTCACCGGTCATCGAGAACGAAATCAGGAATATTATTTAGGAAAGGCTCAACATAAAAAAAAAAAAATCTTCGCTAAAACAATTTTTTTTTAATATTTGTTCGGGGAACAAAAACCCCCAACAAACTAACATTTACATATATATTCCGCAAATATTTAAAAAAGAACATTTTGCTTGAATGAAAAAAAAAATGTTTTTAAATATTTGTGGGATTCCCCACCCCCACACACACGCACACGCACACGCACACACGCACACGCACACACAAACACGAACACACACATATGTGTAAATGTTATTTTGTTGGTAAGGGGGGTTAGTCACCTGCCGCCCGTTTCCGTCTATGCCCGTCACCTTTGAAATAAAACAAAATAATTATTCTTTCACTTATTCGCTATTCCATATATTTCCAACACACATATTTTGTAATTTTGTGATCTCTCCTTTAATGAAGTTTTTAAGTTGATCGTCGCTTTATGAGCACGAAAACCTGATGCAATCCCTTCCTCTTGACATATCCTCACGATTTTCCTTTTTTCTGGTACACTAGACGGCAAAGACGAGAAGACGCCAAATTTCCTTTTTTGCTGGCTCTCTTTTTTAATTTGTGATGCTTCTTTTTCCTTTTCATGAAGACGACAGTCAGTTTCTCGAACTCTCATTTTTCTTTCCAACAAATTTTCGATTAACTAAACAACTTTATTGATCACAGGAACAGATTTATCTTGGGGCCGGAAAGGCCATCGCCCCTCCCCTCCAAGATTGTCAGAAAAAAAATGTTTGTATGTTAGTAGTTTGTATAATGTATTGTTATAACAACGTAATTTCTATGTTTGGTCCCTCAAAAATAATTTATAATATTCCGGTAAATATTTTTTAGGAATTTTTTTGGATATAACCAAGTTTTTAAACGAAATTCGAAAAATAACCAAGTTTTGAAAATATTTCTGAAAATGTATTTTGCGCTGAATGGTTCAGCGCCTTTTGTAAAAGGCGAGGTATGGTTCCGCGCCTTTCTTAATTTCAAATTAATTACATCGTTGGTTGGTTAATTAGTAATTAGAGAAAGGCGCAGTATGGTTCAGCGCCTGGCGAGGTATGGTTCCGCGCCTTTCTTAATTTCAAATTAATTCCCAGGCTATTTTCTTCCTTTCTTTCCCTCTTCTCTCTTCTTTCATTCTTTTTTGGGAAATTTTCAAAAAAACCCCTATCTTTTTTGGTAATTATTTTACATAATTAGTAACTATTTTAAAGGATAAATATGATATTTTAATTTTAAGAAGGATAAATATAATCTTTGACTTTTTTTTATATGATATCAATGAAACTGAAAAACATAAATTAATAATAATCCAAATATCAACACAATCAAAACATACGAAATCAGATCGAAATAGTCTAAATATCACAACACAATAACAATCAGAACACAATAACAATAACAATAACAACACAATCACAACACAATCACAACACAATAACAATAATCTAAATGTCATCTCTCGGTTCATTTTGTGTCGGATCGAAATAGTCTGGCTGACCACCATACGAAGTACCGCCACGACCATACGAAGTACCATACTCATTTTGAAAGTTCGTGTTCATGAAGTCCATGAAACCGGTACCGACTGGAGCGTCATAATTCGGTCGCGAAGTGGAAACGTAATCGGTGAATGGTGGTTGGACAAAGTCATTCGGTGCGCTAGGTGGATGATCCATCGTGTGTGGAGCCGGTACGTCCTGACCGTGCGAATAGTTCAACGACAATTCATCAAGTAAAACCGTCATTCTACCACCCATTTGATCTAAGATCATGCGACATGGGCAAGTAGGGGCACAAGGCGTGCCTTCTCGCGCACGATGAATATCTAGCTGCATCTCGTTGACCTATAATTACAATAAAATTAATTTCGATAACTTCAATTTGATTTAATATAATTACAATAAAAATAATAAATGATGACATACCATGGATCGCAAAAGCGGACCACTAGGTCGAAAGCTCAAATCAGGAGGACTAATCTTGTTGATGATCCACCGCCTCGTTATTCGCCAATATCATCTCATGTAATCCTACAAACATACATGTTATTAGAGAATGAATGTTTAATAAAATATGATCGAACTAATTAAGTTTTGTACCGTTCTAGTGAACACGCCGGTCAATACAATATCGTCCTCTCTAACAACATGTGTATCCCGCTGCTCCCAAAAATCCAAGTAAGATGTGATTTGTGCGTTCTTCAATTTCCCGCGACGCGTCATAATCGGGTTCTTAGGGATGTGTTGGCGATAACCAAACTGGAGCATAACCCTGTCTGGTAGGTGCATCTCCGCGGTATTATTGCATATCAACGGGACTTTTGCCATCCAAATCTCTGAACCAACAAAACATGCTAATAGTTATATCTTGACGCAAATTGGGAAGGATCATCAAACAAATGTGTTCGGTATTTAATTGACGATTCTGAGATCCAAGACCGGAATTAACACACGTATGTCCACCTTTGAATTTAGTAATTTTCCACGAGATTCCATATTTCGGCACAATTGCACGCAATCTCCACTCACATTCATTTTGAACACATCGAATTTGATATTCACTCGTATTACTTTTCTCTACCCGAAACTGGACAAAATTCTTAATCGACCAATCTCTCAATTGGTTTTGCATTTCTTTCTTCGTTTCAAATAATAGCCCGTGCCAAGATTTCTCGGATGATAAATCATTTTTTTCATCATTGTCGTCATCTTCTTCTTCACATACCATTAAATCCACCCATTCGTCATCTTCAAAAATTTCGGGGATATCCTCCGTCATATTCATTCCATTTATCCACGTCCCGCCTTGACTAGATTCACGAATCACGTAATCTATATCAATTTCTGGAACACTATTTTCACTACTACCATCGTCTTCCTCCATTTCTTCTTCTTCTTCTTCCTCCTCCTCCATATCTTCCTCTAATTCTACGCGCCTCTCTGAGGGTACTGAGGGTCCGGCAAAATGTTCGGATGACCCGGGATGACCCGAATAATTAGCTCTTTGTTCAACAAACAATTGATTGTAACCTCCGGTAATATTTGCCATCATCATGTTTAAACTTGAATCACTATTAATTTCAACAATATTCCAAACTCCTGATTGAAATAGCCAATTCGTTTTCAGTATTATATCATACATTTCTGTATTTATTCCAGTGTAATTACGAACCAAATTTATCAAATCCGTAAAATTACTTCCGTTTGGTAAAATTACTAACGTACTTCTGCCTCCTTCATAACGGGGTATATTTCCGTCCCTAACAATATAACCCCCCCCCCCCCCCCCCCCAAAAATGCAAAAAGACGCCCCTTCCATGCTTGCACTACAAGTTGTTCTTGTGTCAAATTTATTTTCAATTCTTAATTTTTCAAATTATTTTTTGAACAATTTTTTTTTGTAATTTAAACCCTAACTTCATTCTTATTCTAACCCTAATTTAAATGTCATTTTTGCAATTTAAACCCTAATTTCATTCATATTCTAACTAACCCTAATTTAAATGTCAGTTTTGCAATTTAAACCCTAAATTAATTCCTAATTTAACTCAAATATTTTTTTGCAATTTAAACCCTAACTCTATTCCTAATTTAAACCCTAATTTAATTCCTAATTAAAACCCTAACTTAATTCCTAATTTAAATGTCATTTTTGCAATTTAAACCCTAACTTCTTTGTAAATCCTAACTTTTAAACAAAAAATTCATATCAAACATTCATATCAAAAAATTCATATCAAACATTCATATCAAAAAATTCATATCTAGCACAAATATAACTAAAATAATCTAAGAAAAATAATTGAATATAAAAAAATGTACCTTGATAAGTGAACAAACTTCAAATCTGGTCCGAATCTGAAATTTTCAATTCTCTAAATCAAAATCTGTCATTTTAAACAAAAAAATGCATATCAAAATCTGTCTAAAATCTGTCATTTTAAACAAATTTTCAATATAAATAAGAAAAAATAACAACACATACCTTAAAATCTCTTTTTATCAACAAAACTGCACCAAATCTGCCCCAAAACTGCACCAAACCGAGGAGAAGAAAGAAAGAAAGAAGAAGAAAGAAAAGAAAAGAAGAAGCGGCGGTTTTAGGGTTACAGAGGAAAGGTGGGGTACCATTCCGCGCTAGGCGCTAAACCATTCAGCGCCTTGGACACGTGGCAAGATCTGGGGAAAAGGCGGGGAACCATTCCGCGCCTGGCGCTGTATCATTTGTCGCCTTTGATTAGTTAATAATTAACCGCCACAATCAACCAATGAACACGTAATTAAGGAAGGCGCGGAACCATACCTCGCCTTTTACAAAAGGCGCTGAACCATTCAGCGCAAAATACATTTTCAGAAATATTTTCAAAACTTGGTTATTTTTCGAATTTCGTTTAAAAACTTGGTTATATCCAAAAAATTTCCTATTTTTTATTTAGCTCCCCTAATATTATTTGTGGTGACTAATACTAAACCTATGTTTATTTTGAATTTTCTCTGTGTTTATTTTGAATTTTCATGAAAAAACACAAATCTCAATGCAAATTCAATGGTTAAAAAGCATTAAGTACCAAATATTTGGTACTTAATTAAGTAGGTTAGTCTCCCTCGTATATATATATATATATATATATATATAAATAAAAGTTTAGTAAAATTGAATATGAAAAATAGCGGGATATTTTGGTCCAAATTTGTTTTAACACCAATAATCATTAAAATTAATTTTTTTAGGAGAATATATGAAAATGAAAATTCCTTTAGAGGATTATTTAAGATTTCCCCTATATTTATTAAGCATTGTTTTATTAATTTACTTTGTGACATTAAAGATCAAATATACATTAACATAAATAAATCCAATTCATGAATACCACAAGCATAAAACAACATAAAGAAATCCAATTCATCAATACCCTAAGTACAAAATAACATAAACAAATCTAATTCATTAATTTCAATCGAAACAGAAAAGCTTTATCTAAACCCCAATTATTTCAGTGCAATTTCAAATCTGACATCCTAGAAAAATACCCATGTTACTCTATAAAATACTTGTAGATCCATCCAAACAACCCTTAATAAAACTATATTTGACTACAGTATTTTATAGTATAACTATAACTCGTTACATGAAACAACACACTATGGAGCACACACAGACTCTGTTTGCATAGGAATGAGATTCAGGCTCCAGCAAGTGAAAGCTGTAGTCACATTAAATGTTGAACTTCCATGGGTAGTTCTTTCATACCATTCTCCTCTCTCTCTCTCTTCTCTCTCTCTCTCTCTCTCTCTCTCTCACACACACACACACACAGTCCACTAGCATCGCATTGTGTTCGTTCTCACTGAGTTGTAGGCGGTGTTGGGGGTAGAAAGTGGACTTGAAGAGAGGCGGATGAGCGAGTGATGGCAAAGAACAGTGATCGCCGGAGAAGAAAGAGAAGAAGCACGGGTTTAGCATTGCTTTTAGCATCGGTTTTCGCGCCCATTCTTCTTTTTACTGATAGATTTACCTCTTCCTCTATTTCCAATCGTACGTATCGATTCTTCCTGTGAAAAATAATGATTATATTTGCTTACTCGTCCCTGTTTTCTACTAGAATTTCACTTTGGTCCCTCAATTTTACTTGGTTTTGTTATGTGAGTTAAAAGAAATTGCCTTTGAGAAGATGTGTGGAGTGAGGATACAATGCACTGAGTGAATTAGTGATTAAAGTGAATTTTAATGAGTATTTCAGGGCCATAAGTGCATCAATTTAGAATTTATGAAAATGCTTTGTAAATGATGTTCGATTCAAATTTTGTTTTTGTTGCAGCAAGTATCGAGTTTAGTGAGGTGGAGGAGGGCTGGAATTTGGTCAGTACATTTTTTATATATTTTTTACTTAAAAGAAAATGAATCAAAAATCATTTTTTTCTAATTGATTGCTTTAGATTTCTCGCAAGGAGTTGGGGAAATTAAGTGTGACTATAGAGGTAAAATTCATTTCTTTCTTGTTCTGTTCTTGATTTAGTACTAAACTTTATTTATTTTCATCTTTAATTTATTGTAGGATACTAGCGATAGACTTGACAATCCGATTAATGAAGCTTATTCAGATAGATTAGAAAATTCTTTAATCAAATCAAACAGCAGGAATAACTTACCAAAATATGGTAAATTTTTGCATTAATAATTTAATACTTAGATGCATCATAATTTATAAGTGATTCTTCTTCTTTTGTAAAAAATGCCCTAAAGCCATTTTTTATTTTTCTAATTGCGATATAGAATTATCAATTGGAAGCTCAGGAGAGCACAAGCATCGAGTATTATCTGCAACGAATGAAAATAATGAAACTAAAAATGAATCACAAAATGAAGAAAAAATTATTCAAGTGGTTGAAATTCCTAAACTAGAAGAAAAAAACACTCAACCTGTATTCCATAATATAAAGAAAATCACCGTTAACATTCCGGTAATTTTAATCTAATTAATCTTGATTATTTTTTATATATTTAATTATTAACTAACTATTTAATTTCTTTTTAAATTTTAGGAAAACAAGGAAGAGAAGCCAAGTGAAGAAATTACAACACAAATCAAACCTAATAATGAAGACAATGTTGAAAACCAAATGGTGCTTCGATTAAGAGACCAATTAATAAGAGCCAGGCTTCATCTAAAACTCGGATCTTCTAGAAGCCACCCTTCATTTGTTAAAGAATTAAGAGTTCGCATCAGGGATATTCAACGAATGTTAGGCGATTCCACAAAAGATTCTCAATTACCAAAAGGGTAATTAAATTTCCTCCCATTTTCCCTTTTTAACTAATTCAAAACTTTTGAAACCCTTTATTATTTAGTTCTTATATTTAATTTCTTTTTTATAATTTTGAAGTGCTTATGAGAAATTGAAAGCGATGGAAGAAACCCTATCAAAGGGAAAACAGATAGAATCAACCTGCTCCGATACCATAAAAAAATTAAGAGGAACTCTTCACTCAACTGAAGATCAATTAAACGCGCATAAAAAACAAAACACATTTTTGTCGCAATTAACTGCTAAAACCATACCTAAAGGCCTTCATTGCCTCCCTCTCAGACTCACCAATGAGTATTTCATTAATGGGTTTGATCAAAAGGAATTATTATTGGGAAATAAAGAGAAATTTGAAGATAATAAACTCTTTCATTATGCGATATTTTCTGATAATGTTCTGGCCACAGCTGTTGTTGTAAATTCCTCAATTTCTCATGCTAAGGTACAATTTTTTTTGTCTTTATTATTTTTAACTTTATGTTGTTTTATTATGATTTCATTTGATTTTTATTTCATGTTTAGTTATATACTTATTTTTATTTTTTATTTTTGTAGAATCCAGAGAAACATGTGTTTCACATAGTGACTGATAGAATGAATTATGCAGCAATGAAAATGTGGTTTATATCAAATCCACCACAAAATTCAACAATTCAAATACAAAATCTAGAGGATTTCAAATGGCTAAATTCAAATTACAGTCCTGTTTTAAAACAACTAGAATCTCAATCCATGATTAACTTCTACTTTAAAACCCGTGCCAACTCGGACGAGAATTTGAAGTACCGAAACCCTAAATATTTATCGATTCTAAATCACTTGAGGTTTTATATGCCCGAAATATTTCCTAAATTGGAAAAGGTTTTGTTTTTGGATGATGATGTGGCGGTTCAAAAAGACCTTTCTGCCCTTTGGAAGGTGGATTTGAAAGAGAAGGTTATAGGAGTAGTGGAGACTTGCGGTGAGAGTTTTCATAGATTTGATAGATATTTGAATTTCTCAAATGATTTAATTTCGAAAAATTTCGATCCTCATGCTTGTGGATGGGCTTTTGGTATGAACTTATTTGATTTAAATGAATGGAGAAAACAAAATATAACTCAAGTTTATCACTCTTGGCAAAAATTGGTAATTTCTCAAACTCATATTTAATTTAGTGTCAATTTTAACTTTTTTTCATATTAATTTGTGATTTTTGTTTTGATTTGGCAGAATGAGAAAAGATTATTGTGGAAATTAGGAACTTTGCCAGCTGGGCTCGTGACTTTCTGGAATCGCACTTTGGTCCTCGATAATTCGTGGCATTTGTTAGGACTTGGATATAATCCTAACATAAATCATACCGAAATTAAACGAGCTGCGGTCATACATTACAATGGAAATTTAAAACCTTGGCTCGAAATTTCATTACCCAAATATAGAAATTATTGGTCTAAATATCTGGATTTCCAACAAGTATATTTACAAGAATGCAATATTAGTCCTTGAAAGATTCATGGGTTTTTATTGTTTGTAATCTATTAATTTTTTTTTGTAGCTCTAGTAGTTTATTTTGATTAGAGCCCTTCTTGTAGATTTATCCTTTTAGATATTTTTTTTAGAGAAAAATATGATATTTATCCTTTTAGATATTGGACATTAGTAATTTTTTGTTTTCCATATTAATCATACCAATATAATATTTATTAAATTTCGCATATAATATCAATAAGACTTCTCAATGTCAAACCTTGCTAACAAGATCAACAAAAATCTCAAGACTGGGTCTCTCTGAATATCCATGTGTAGTTGAAATGTACCATCAAAGGACCCGTGGGAAAATGATATATGTGGGACCTATAATAATTCTAACTTGTCCTATCAAAATAGATTTTCTCTTGTGTGGATTTAAGAAATATATAAGATGGATTCTTAATTCAACTTGAAAATAGAGGCCATTGTTGTTCTAAAAATATGGCAAAGCTCTTACAATCTCTTCTCTTGCTCGAGACGGTATCAATCGTAGCGAGATTCTCCTTCGTCGCCTTTTTAATACTAATGGCAGTGTCAATTGTGATGATTGTGAATTAAAAAGGTTCAAATTCTCTCATTTTCTTATTTAATTTTTTTTTTTTTTTTGTTTCTGTTATGATTCTATGAGCTATTTACAAATGAATAGCCCATTAGTGAAGAGAACAAGGAGCCTTAACAATATAGCGAATTAACCGAATGAGGAAATGGATCGCTCGAAGTTATTTATCGTTCATAACTATGTTCAAAGCATGTTTTATTAATGCGATTTAACTTTTTAGTTCGCAATTTTTTTTCTGTTGTTTTTGTGACCAATAATGTCAGGAGTAGATGTTTGTTTTCAAATCACTCGGTATAAGTTTAACTACAACATCTCATAGATTTAAGAAAATAATCGTATCAATTTTATCTTATTGAGTATTTTTAATGAAAATTTTGAAAACATTCATCCGAAGTGGAAAGATTTATTTTTATTACAGTACTTATCTTCTTTTTCATTTTCGTGAAGACATCAAAAGAATAATTTTGTGGCCCGAAAAATTATAATTAGGCCCGATTAGAATAAGTTAGCCAATGGCAACCCAATAATATCGTAATGTTTTTATACAAATTGAGGGGCCTAGGCCCTGTTCGGAGGCTTGGGTTTTGGTCATGGATTGACTAGGAAACTCAAGTTTCCATGGAATGCTAAAACAGGTGTTCGGTCTATTTATAAACCAACAAAAACCAGGAAATTGTGCCAAAACAGAGAAAACGTGACCACAATCTGTCAAGTTTTGAAAAAGAAGGTCTGAGTGGATTTTCATGTAGGAAAGGCAGGAAAGGTGAAGCAAATGCATAAAATAATAGCACATGAAGGGTCCCACCATGTTCTTTCTCCTTAGCTGAGCCCATCATGTTCCCTCTTCTCATCAAGAAACAAGAAATATTTTTTCTTTCTTCACCATTTTTTTCTCCATTAATCAATATAAGCTTTCTTCTTCTTGTGATATTTTTCCTGCCTGACTTTCTCTTAATCGACTTCTCTGTTCATTCTCCATATCGAGTTTTTAATGTCTCTTGTTTTTTTTCCCAAGTTCTTCTCCAAACTCACGATTTTTTTCTGTGGTGTTCATGCATCAGTAGAAGTTCAATCTCATGAACCATCTTTAGTATATAAAATTGGATATTGATGTTATATTTAATTGGACTTGATAGTTCGTTTATTTGTTCTTTTTTTGTTTTTCATGTTCAATTGGATAAATATTGAGATGCACTATGGACAAAATGGATATACCGAATATATAATATTTCGAATGCTAGAGACCTAATAACAATCAAATCAACAAAAACATCCTTTTTCATAAAAGATCTTATCAAAATTTTACCTTTCTACACAATATCAACTAATACGTCCCCTAACCCCAGTTGGAAATGGACGTCAGATAATATATTTTCCACCAAGAGTGCTTATCATACTCTTATAGACCCAGGACAAAGAATATATTGGTACAAATATCTATGGAAAGCCAAAATTCCACAGAAAATTAAAATTTTCATGTGGCTAACTATTCATGATAAAATATTAACAGCTAAAAACCTACAAAAGAAAGGTATTATGGGCCCAGTCAGATGTGTAATGTGCTGCAAAAATGAAGAATCGACAGGCCACCTGTTCATGCATTGCCCAATGATAATTGAAATATGGACCAAAATCCAAAACTATACAAATTACATCCTAATACCCGAGCTTGACCATCAAAATGTCCTCCAATTTTGGACACAAACGCGCCGAACCGTTCAAATAGAAGACAAACCACATTGGGATATCCTCATCTCAGCAGTAATATGGAGCGTTTGGATGGAGCGAAATCGTAGGATTTTGGACGGAGCTAAGAAGACTACAATGATGATCACAAGTTCTGCAATGGAGCTCGCACTACAATGGAAAAAGCACCTATGATTAGATCACATTTCTTAGAGTGTAATAGGTTTAGGAAGACTTTTGTAAAGTTTTTGATGTCAGTGTATAAGTCTCATGATACCAGTCACAGCTAGCGATCGCTGGTTGGGTATCCTTCAAAAAAAAAAAAATATATTGAGATGCACTGAATTTGTATTTGGCCTTTTTAGAAATTGAAGTGTGTTAATTAACTAAAACAAGGGAGTAATACATAAGATAATCAAGATTTCATTCACTGTATTTGCATACCCTGCATCGACTAAGTAGAATTTATTTTGCGATACATAAAAACCGCAATCGTCAATAGCACTCTTCAATCCATCCCACCCAAAAAAATAAATTTCTCTAAAAATATATTTCATGTGACATAATTATAATATTTTGATATGATTAAGAAATAAATATGATAATTATAAATTTTCATAAGAAATAATACAATTCAAGATTATTTTATTCATTTGCTACATCGAATCCTATGATTTTCATCAAACACCTTATAAACATCCTACACTCATAATTTTTGCATATCCCTGCTATCATAGTTTCCTGATATTCATATATTGGTTTCCTGCAACTACTAGTTTCCAAAACAATAAATTGAAGTTATATTTTGCCACATCTATCGAATATTCCTGGTAAAATATCAAAGTTCATGCACCCTACCCAAGAAATAATTTGGTTGCTTGCACTCGTATGTTTTAAATCTTCAATCTTCAACTGATATAATTTTGAACGTATGATGATATTGTGACACGTGTCCTGTTTTTTTCAGTTTTATTAAAATTGTAATCCAAATTATATTCATGTATGAAAGAAAAATATAATTAGTCCTCAAACTCATCACAATATCCGGTAACAAAGTAAATTTATTATTTCTAATTGACTCGATTAAAAATTAGTTGACACGTTTAATTAAGAAGCCATATACAGTACCCCCTCATTTTCCCCAAACACCCTCTATTCTCTAATTAATGGTTAATTAGGAAAATTATTAGATTTGTGTTCTAAAAGTTATCATATGTGGATAATTTTTATATGTTATTTTTATGAATTGGATGTTATTTACATTTTGTTCCATGAGCTTATATATTTTTCATTTAGAAGTTTTCAAGAAGATGCACTTGGTCTTGAACCGCAGAACTTTAAGTGATGATAAATATTGAAATCTAAAATGTTCACATGTCTTGGATATTAGCAGGAATACTAATATACATAATAAGAATGTCGTGTTGATTAAAAGTACGTTGCAGTTCTGCAAACGTTGATAAAAGATTATCATTTAATAACACGAATATATGAAAAGGTTCATATATTGAACAGACCTAATAGATGAAACATTATATCAATTGTATTAGTGTCAGTAATGTTTTTCATCGTGTCTCTGGTTCTAAGATTGAGAGATGTATCTCTTTCACATGAGGAATGCATAACGTAATTATTATTAAAAGCTGCTTATTAATAAGTGGTGATAAAAGTAATAGTTATTTATACGTAACTTATGCTGGAAAGATAGTACATGTCAATAACATCATTGCCACTCATTCATTATGAGAAATGATATTATGGGCCCCTTGATAAAGTAGAATTATGAATGGATCCAATATAACTGAAGTGCAGTTATATATTTATAATTTACTTAATAGAGATCAAGAAATGATTATAATACAAAGATGACACATCACTACTTTGTATATTAATCACAATATCATAAAGGCAAGGAATGGACACAATCAATATCACAAGGATTACGTTTCGTAAAAGGGTTACTAAACATCTAAGTTATTTGGGTAACCATAATGTATAGCTAGAATACCGCTTACGGTTTATGGAATAAAATATTTTATTTCATTGCCAACATAACATAGATCCTCGATATATGTCACACCAACTGAATGGGAAACAAGAAATATATTATATATATTTTCTATGTATACATATTTCATGTTGTATGAAATACAGATACAAATAGAAAATATGTAAAATATTATGTCATATGAGATGACTACCGAGCATGAAAATAAATTAAATGAAATGTGCATATTATGAGAATAATATATGTAGCTCATATCATAATCAAGCCCAAGCCCAAAACAAATTGAGAAGAGAACTTGAGAAGTCCAAATAAACATGGATCATGACCATAAATTCGAGACAGATTTTGAGGCATGTTTGAACAGATATTTGAAATAGCAAAACTTTATCATTCTGTACAAAATGACATATGTAAATTGTAGCCATTTGAATGTAGTTTTTAATGGCGAAGGTTTCAAGTCATTTGGAATTTTCTAGAAGACGTTATGACAGAAACAGTGACCAGTGGTCAGGAGTTAATGTGCTGCTTCGAATTTTGTTCATGCCTTAATTACGAATTTTGAAAGGGTTTTGACCTAATGTTTAGGGACTATAAATATGAGACCTGGCTAAGCATTTTACAATAAGAATTTTCTCTCTATAGCCAGTCTCTCTCTCTTTCTCTTTAAGTGTTTGTTGAAACGTTGATTAAGCAATCGATCATAAACGGGCGACGGAGCTAGGTGCGGACAAGAGGACGCTAGCACGGACTCGACGCCGTTCTTGTTTCGGATTCAAGGGTGAACCCAAGAGGACCAGACCTACGTTAAAGATCTTTGGTATTGTATTATAATCCTTCTTGTAGGATAAATAAAATAAATTAGAGTAGAAAGTTAGCTTAAGTAAGACGATTCCCGACTTTGTGGGAATAAATTTTTAATATTACGAACGTCATGAAATCCTTCAATAATTGACAAAAAAACACTCTGTTAACAGTTAATTAATGTATAATTAAAATACATATACATGAACACTTCTTAATTACTATCAATTAATTGTTAATGGGATGTACTTTTGTTAATTACCATGCTAATTAATCATCAATTAATGGTTAATTGGTGATATAGAGGATGTGGTGGGGAAATGAGGAAGTATGGTATAATTATCCTTTAATTAACACCCCAATAATTTATAATATGTTAATATTAGTAAATATATACTTGACATGTCAATTCAATTAAACGGTCAATTAAATCGTTAATTGAGTCAATCAATAATACTAATCAACCTACTTAATTTTCTTTTGTCACATCATCAAGAATATTATTTTTGTGTTATTGGGACTCCATATATGACTCCTATGAAACAATGACTCAATTGTTAATTTTTATGGCATAATTTACAATGGTATTTTTTATTTTAAAAAAATGATATTTTCTATGTGAATGGATGACATTTTAAATATATTTCGATTTTATGTGTATTTTTCACGATTTTCTTTTATTTGTTTTCAAACATTAATGTTGTTTGAATTATAATATGTTCTATTCTATTTATTTTCTGTGAATTTATAATGACAAATTCCATAGACATTTATTACTTATAATGCATATATCCATGATAGACAAATTTCCTGAACATTTATTAATTATAATGTATTTATTAACATCAATATATTTGCAAACATATCATGATTATATAATTGAGTTTAAACTTATCGGTACAAATTATATTTAAACAAAGTATACAAAAACATGTAAAAAAAATGTATGAAGTCCCGCGCAATTGTTGCACTTGTCACTTCCACTTGATGACCGTCTCTATTGAATTACTAATTTTAGTTTTTTTTTTCCTTCATCTTATAACTCAGATTCCCCTCAAACAATTCCACTTGCCAAAATGAAATGTTAGTGTCTCTTATTCTCACTTTAACATTTTTGATGCGCCAATCAAAATGTGATTAATTAAAGTGAGAATGATTAATTAGAATAACTAATATTATAATTAATTATTAATTGATACGTCAATTCAGTCCAATATATAAATATTAATACATGTTCATTGACATATTAATTCTATTCAGCAATCAATTAATCGGTTAATTAGAATATTAATTATTTCAATTAACCAATTTCGATTGACTTATCAAAAATGATTGGTTGAGAGTGGATGCACCCTATATAAACCCCTTGGCAGATGGCCTCAGATTGTCGTCCTCATGGCCAAGAAAACTAATATTACTTAACCACTAAGAATCAACTAATACAATGAAATTAATCCAAACACTACGTTCTGAAGCAAAGCATTTTTATTGGCTTCACCAACTCAACGGTCCTCTTGACCTGTCCCATTTAACGTGTCTATTTAAAAGAAGGACCTCATCTTAATAAATTACCCTCTTAAAGTCTTAATTGATTCCAACAGAATCCCACCTATAAATTCAGTCCCAAATACATAGACAAAAACCTTAAGTAGAGTGTAGTACAACTACTGTAAGAGACCAAGTAGGAAAAGAGAGAATTAATGGAGTTCGGTTTTGGAGGAGAAGCTATGTATTGTGTGATTATACTTTGGCTTTGGATCGTTTCTGTGATTATAGTTTCGTGCGAAGATGAAGAAGCCGAGTTGAGAAGAAGAAAGAGGCCGTCTAGAGGGGAAACGGATTTCTTTTTCGACGAAGTAGTATTTTACTGACATGGTGGTTAATGGTCATGTTGAAACTTGAAACACAGTTTTTGAAGTTCTGTGCACTTGTGAAGTTGAAGAAGAAGGGTGACTTCTGTGTTTTTCTTTTGAGATGTATTTTCTCTGTGTTAAGGAAGTGGAAATAATTGTGGGGTAATTTCTTGTAAATCCTCTATAAGCTTTGAATTAACTAATATATCACTTTTAACCTGTGGCAAATCTTGCCAAGATTTTTGGGAGACTAAATGAAAAATTGGTTATGAAATTATATATATTGTACGATTTTTTGGATGACGAAACGTAAATTTTACACTGGTATAGTGATAAAATATACTGGATCAAAGTGTTATACAATGTTCGACAAAAATCTTGGAGAGACGACGGCCTCTCCTGACCCCTACTAAGATCCGCCTTTGCTTTTAACTTACAAATATCATATTTATCTCCAACACTTTATTATTTCAACATTCAAATCCGTCTCAAATTAACTAAAACGTTAAAGCCTATGTTGTCCGGATACTTCAATAATCAAGTAGTATCGTATTGGATACCGATACTCGTGGGATACGTACCGGATACTCCATATGGTGTATCCGAATATTTAATTTCAAAATAATAACGGATATTTTTCGGATACTTCCAGATACTTGTCTGATACTTCTATCGTATAAATAAATATAATGAAAAATAAAAATAAAAATTTGAAATTGAAATAAATTAATAATACAAATAACTAAATAACTAAATAAAATGAACATTTACTTAATAAGAAGTTATTTCTCTAAAAACAAACTTTAAATATTTTATGTTAAACTTATAATATATAAAAATATAAATTACAATTAATAAAATAATAAAATATTATAATAATAGACGTAGCGTATCCTATGTTTTTTTTAAATTGTCGTGTCGCCGTATCCGTATCATATTGGATACAATATCCGTATCCGTGCAACATAGATTAAAGCTCATATACAATTTGAGAAATGGCATCTTAACCCCTGTGAGAGAAAATAGCGCAGGCATGCACGCGCGCACGCACATGCACACATACATATATATATATATATATATATATATATATATATATATATATATATATATATATATATATATATATATATATATATATATATATAGATATTCTTCTACTATGTCCTCCAATTTTCTCATTGCTTTCATGATGACGTTATTATGACGTCATAATGAGTAATTAACACTTTAATTGTTAATGGAAATTAACGTTTGATTCATAATTTTTAAGTATTTCTAAATTAATGGTTAATGGGTGGAGATTCTAATGACATATTAATTTTTTGTATTAATTATATATTAATCGTTAATTCATCTTGTTAAATGGGATGTTAATTGAGTTGGGTGATGTCACCACCAAATTGGTGGAGAAATGTGAGAACAAAGTACAATATTCCCCTCTCTCTCTCTCTCTCTCTCTCTCTCTCTATATATATATATATATATATATATATATATATATATATATAAAGATTGAGTTGGATCGTATTCATTAAAAACTATAACAAATTAAAGAGAAATGGCTAAAAAAATAACTAGGAACAATTTACATAAAAGATAACCAAATAACATTTCCGGACTCGAGAGTGGGGAGAGTAATTAATGGATGTTTAAATTGTAGTTGTAATAATCAAAATCTACCTAAACGAGTTTTGTTAGGCACAATTAAAATATGTAAAGTACATAAACATTAATTATGATATATAACAAATGTATATATTAAATTGTAGTATAAATTTTAAATGATCTCAAATGACCACTAAATTCTCAACTTATCATTTCCAAAACCAATTTATGAATGAGTAAAAAATATAAAACTGGACTTTATTTGCCATCCCTCTTGACGAAATATGTTTTAAGTGTGGATCTTTCGCCAGGAGTGCTAGCAAAATAGAGTATAATTGGGTCTAAATCCAATCAGTGTGTAAAGAGATGAAAAAACATGGATTTGTTGTCTTTTACCAAGTGGCCTGACGAAAGACAACCAATGTTGGAATTTTCATCCCATTACGCACTTATTGAATTCAGACTTCTCTTAACAACCAAAATTCGTAGATATTCTTACAAATCGGCAGATTTGCAAATTACCTAAATTCGTAGATATTCTTACGAATTGGACTTTTGATAAGACTATATGTCCGAAAAAAAATCATTGAATCCGACCTCATTCCTTCAATGCATCTTGTGCTGCTCTCGATACTCATATATGTTCTTCTGCATTTACAACGAGAGAAGCAATCAAATATTGCTAGAGATAAACATATCATAGACGAAAGAACACATATGAGTATCCCTGAAGTAGAGAGCAGCACGAGATGCATTGAAAGACGGGGCCGGATTCCATTATATAGAGGAGAACACATAGGCGGATCATCTAGGCAACTATGCTAGATTCACATGTACTCTGATCAAACAAGAGATAGCCGATTTGGTGCTAACGAAGGCTGACTAGTATGTACGTACGACATCCTAGATGGTTGAGTGCTCATCACAATAAACCCTCATGTTGTAGAGGTTGTGGGTTCGAATCCCGGCGGTATCAATATAAAAAAAAGAAATCTATAATGGCCACGATTCGTGGCCTAGAATTCTCTTCAAAAAAAATAAGAATATTATCTTATATATTCTTCCAAAATTCTCTCTTTCGTTTCACTTCTTTGATCTAATATATTCGAGGTCTCGACACATTGTCAAACCTCCTTTAAAAAAAAAAAAAAAAAAAAAGTATGTACGTACGACTACTTTGTATAAATTGAATGAAAAAATATATTTGTTTTTTTTTTTATAATTTCTTCACACCAATTGTTTGATGTGTTTGATGGGTTGACAACTAACGATAAACCAAACAAATAAGAAAAATTACACATGTTCAACTAAACAAATTTATGTATTAAACATATATTATTTATGTCAATGATCACATAACTCAGTTATTTAAGTGTTTGACATAATAAAATTAAATATTGAAAAAGTTAGGAGTTTGAGTACCGGATGCATCAATATAAAAATAAAAATCTATAATTATCACGGATTGTTTAGTTTATGATTCTCTTCAAAAAAAAACCTAGATTATTTACTTATTTATTACATATATGTTTAACACATATTATGTTGACACATAATTCTATTTTACAATAGACAATATACATATGAAAATATATATCTAAAAGTATATTCAATATTTAAGCTGTAAACATATAATTAAAAATATATATTTAAAAGTATATTGTGTATTTAAAAATATACAAAAAAAAAACATATGAAAAGAAATAGTAGATATAACGTATATTGCTTTAAATAAAAGGTATGTTCAGCATATAAAATTATATATATTCTATCATTTAAAAAATATTATATTATTCAAACAAGAAGGTATTCCAAACATGTAAAACCGGGCATGCAGAAAATATATATTGTAATTAAAAAAAATACCCAAATGGAAAAGAGATTGAGTTGAGACTAGATTGGATTATTGCGCTGAACCAGAATCGATATCGAGCCTTGACAGACCTGGTAGTGCTCAGGTGATCATGGACCACTGATTCAATAAATCTGAGATTTACCCAAAATAAATTGGGCATTAAATAGGTTCTGGGCAATAATTAAGAAGCAATGGAAATATCTGCTTTTAATGAAAAATAAAAGTGAGCAGAGAATCAAGGTGAACTATGCTAAGAAATTGCGATATAAAACAACATAAAAATGGATATTTTTCATAAAAGTTTTGATCTTCTACGTGGTTTCTATTTTCTAATAGCCTATATAAATAGCGGTACACGACTTTTGCAAATCGATACCGAACAAACCAACAAAAAAAGAAAGATGTATTTGGCGATAATTACGTTATATATGCTTGGTATGTGTATGACGGCTCTTCTGGTAACACTCATCGCAGAATGTGCGGATATATGTTCAGCACAAAATGAAAACTAAGCCATGATTGTATATTAGTTTTTTCTTCGATTTATTTTCAATATTTTATGTAATTCTAATCTATTGTTATCAAACATTATTTTATTTTATTTTATTTTTCTTGTTTCCCAAGACCGAACACTATATTTCTCAGTTTTACGCAATAAAATCTGCTATTGAGTTTGTAAAAGAAAAGGTGAATTTGTTGGATATAACATAGTTAGATATTTATTGACATTGGTCATAATTTATTTGGAATTCAAAGTTACTCATGGTTTATATTTGTAATAAAATGAATTAGGATTTTTTTTTTTTTTTTGAATTAGGAATAAAATACAAAATAATGAGAAATCGTGAGAGAGATGGATCTTCTTGTCATTGTGCATATATCAATATCGCTATCCATCAATAATATCCTCGGCTTTGAGTTTTTGCGATTTTCGTATTGGCAATAATCATAGCATGCATGTGGATCCTCCGAAAGCATGCCTAGCGACAGAGAAATTAATTTCGGGGCAATACATATCAATAAAATACAGGATTTTAGATTTTTCTTTTATCTCAAGTCTTATATTTGCACGAGTCTATCAAATTATAGTCTTAATTGGTGACTCGAGATTTAATTCGATTCATACCTAATTGATTAAGATTCATAACAGGGCTCACCCTAATTTTCATGAGTAATGATAGAGACAATACATGTTTTCTCGAATTTTTTCACGAATTGCTGATGTGCCTGTGGTCCGCCACGTCAGCAAGTTCATGGCCCATTTTTTTCTCGACGCTCAACTTGTTATTTTTCTTTGGAAAATTATGGTATGCCTCCCCCCCCCCATTTCACCCAACTTTTCGTGATGCATCAATTAAAATTTGGTGAAAAATACTTCCAATTTGCACCCCAACTCTTATTTAATTATTGTTGTACCCAAAATTTGATAATTTTAATTAAAATTAAATTTATTAAATCATTGATTAGTTTAATTAGAAGGTAATTAATTATAAATTAATTATAGTCATTATTAATTGGAAGAAGATTTTGGGTGCAAATTAAAAATTCATTTCATCCAAAATGATTTCGTGATGTTATGATGATGACATCACGATTTTATGGGTGAAATTAGACATAACCCTTAGATTCTTGGAAAAAATTCATCTAGTTAATCATGCCTTTTATTCTAGTGTTGTTTGTTGTTTGGTATAATTCCATAAGTTTTTTTCTTGTTTCTCTGCTGTTTTACTAATTCCATAAGTTTTTTTCTTGTTTGGTATAATTCCATAAGTTTTGTTTCTTGTTTCTCTGCTGTTTTACTAATTCTAGTAATTTTTTTAGGGCAATTTCGAGTGACTTTGTCTTTGTTTAGCATAGTGATTTCCTTGTGGATATTTTGCATAGTGATTCTACATTTTTTGTCTTTTGATCTAGTTATTTTCGTGTTTGAATTTTCAGGGGATAGATGTGTTGCACGGATACACAGACACGACGATATGGTGACGCGTATCAGATACGGAGATAAGTCATTTTAACATATGATTCAGGATACGATACGGATACGGCAATACGGGTAAAACCATTTTTTTGGAGTATCCGTGCAACATAGGGGATAGTGATTCCTTCGAGGGGTTCAAGACCTGGCACGGTCGATTCATCAATGGAAGCCTCTGTAGAAGAACAATAAAGAGAAAAGGGTGATTTTGTTTGAAATGCTTTTGTTTAATTTTGTTTTAAATGTATTAGAGAAGATAGAAGAATAGAAGGCTGGATTGTAGAATGATTGAATGATCTTGTTTAATTTTGTTTAGAGGGCTGAATTTTGTTTAATTTTGTTAATTGAACTTTGTTTTAGTTTTTGTTAATTGATCTTGTTTAATTGTCATAAAAATATTTTGTTTTTATTTCTATGGAATGTATTAAAATGATCTTATAATTGAATGATCTTTTTTCTAGACAATGCCTCATCTTATTCACTTCTCTCTCATAGAAAATTCTAATGAATAACAACGATCATGATCATAGCAATTATCATTTAAGAACTTTTCAATTCTTACAAAATAAAATAAAACACAAGCTCATTGCAATTCACATTTCTCTTCTCAAAAAAATTGCAAAATCAATTACAAATTCATTAACCATTACAAATCCAATTATTCTTTTGAAGGCCCTAAGCCTGAAGTTTGTTTTCGAGGTCCTTGTGTGTTGTTTCATCCAAATCTTCATTTTTACCGTTAATCCGCAAAGAACCTTGATTCCCCTTCGAGCTACTAGATGAGCATCTAGCCGTGTATGCGGTGCCGGTCCATCATCTAGCCGTGTATGGTGGCTTCGTTAACGTTTCGTGGGTATTCTCTCTCGTTTCTCTTCTTTCTCTCCATCGATCTGTTCTTTTTGTTTCCTCTTGCGTTAGCTCTCTCTCTCTCTCTCTCTAGACATTTTTCTGAATAGGAGTGGTATTCCAGCACACCGCTCACTGTCACATCAAATTCGTGGTAAAATTCGGGGACAAAAGTATGGTCCCTATCATTACTCAGTTTTCATGATTGGTATCCTTACTCTGGAATACATGTACCGGTACTGGTAATGGTATTGCGGGAGTTGTGGGCCCATTTGATATCTTGATAAAATATTTCCATTTCCAATTGGGTGTTCAATGTTCACCTCACTACACTAGGATAAGGAACATAACGATTCCGAAGAATATTTGCTTTCATTTTCTATGATTCTATTTTTTTTTTGTCTCAGGTCTATCAACCAGAATAAAATCAAGAAAACCCTCCAGAAATGGGAAAAATAAGCAATTAATTGTTTCAGTTTGCTTCCTTTTTACGAAATACAAATATTCCTCAACACAATAAGGTCGAATTAATGGTTAAATTAATACTAGACAGGAGTTTCATACACCCAAAAATCAAAAATATAATATTTTCTGAGGGCCAATATGCCAAATAACCAAACAAACCTCAAGAATCAAATAAATCAACAAGGCTTTGAAGAAGAAGGAGGGGAAAAAATTGTCTCTCTCAAGCACAGAGAATAAACTTAAAAACTGGAAATACAAGTCCAGAGAAACACAGTAGGCAAATGGTGACGATGTTCCTTGAGCACCACTTTACTGGAGCCATCCATTTAACCTCCACACTTGAGCTCTTCATCTTCTTCACTGTGCTGGCCATGGCTGATCCTGCTCCAGATCCCGTTGTATCCTTCCACAAGTCATAGCTCGGGCCTTTCATCCTCAATTCCTATTATTATTCAACAATCATCACGTGAGAAAATGACCCCAAATTAAAATTACCAAGAAACCCAAAATCAAATGATTAATTAATCAGTAAATCATAAATCGATTCAAATTAAGAAAAATTAGCAAGAAATAATCTTTGATAGTACCTGAATGTTTTTAGTAATTGCTCTCGCTTCAGATCTCGTCCTTCCCAATCTTCTCTCCGCCCTCCAATAAGCCAAAACCCTCATCTGTACGGACAACACCAAGACCAGAGAAGTCGCAATGGAAACTGACGATGGGACCCACCATTTCTCACACTTCTGCTTTACGTTCAGAGAACCAGTCGAAGAAACAAAGACGAGGATCAAAGAGAGAAAGTTAAATGCAAGAAACAAGCAAGAGAGGCAAAATGCATCTTGTCTGAGAGAAGCAACGCGGCTCTCCAGTTTTACCGCCCTGTGACCGTGTGTTTCTTCCTCACGGTACAACAATTTAAGCATCAACAGATGGCCAGGACTGGAGGCGATATCAGCCAATGGGTGCTGAGAAATGGAGGGCGGTGATTTGGCAGGCGAGATTTCTACCACATGAGTCTCTGGATCTGATGCCATTTTTGAGGGGTTTGACAAGTAGATAAATTAGATAGATAGAATCGGGAAAGGTTTGAGCTTTCAGAGAGATTAATAGAGGATTAGCGGAGGAAAGAGAAGGTGTTCTCTCTTTTTCCCCGTTTGGGACTTTAATGGAGAGCTCCAACGGTCGAATTTGCCAACGGTCGGCTGGGAGTAAAATGATTCATCCCCACGTGAACTGTACATTAGTATTTGAATATCAATAAAATTTGGGCCTATCAATCCTCTTATTTTTCTTTTCATGGGCCAAGCCTTTATTTGATATCGGAAAAATATTCATGGTAATACAAAATTATATATTTGTAAAATAATATTGATAATATCATCTCAAAATAAAATTATTTGAATTCATTTATTAATGATTATGATTATGTACATGTTTTTAATTATTTTACATTATGATAGCAAAAAACTAATTTTTTAATCAAATAATAATATTTATATTAGTACAATTGTACAATAATATTTGAGGTATAACATAATTTTACGAAAAAATATGACAATACAAAATATATCATTGTTGCTCGCAATATTTCATACAAAATCGAATATAAAAAATAATAAATCTTACTACATATGTAGTAACACGTCACTAATTATATAATACTAATATTTTTTTATTAATTCAAAAGGCAAATGAAAATTATATATAATATGAACTTAATAATGAAGTAGTTTAATATATAATATTAAAAATTAATTTAGCATGAACATAAATACAAATTATTTTATATCATATGATTTTTTTTTAATTCGTATTTTTACAAATAACAATAATGTTTGATAGGTGTTTATAAATTTAATAAGTTATTTAGATGGATAAACAATTCTTAAATCTCGATTAACTTTTCAAAATTTTAATATGAAAGTTGTTTTATTAAAAACACAAATATAATCATCATGGTATTATATGTTATGTTACGCGGATACTTAAAAAATGCAGAAGTATTCTGAGGTTACGTGTATCCGATACGGTTCGGATACATATCTGATACGTCACGTAGCGTATTCGGTTATTTTAATATTTATTTTTTTGGATACGGCTTGATATGGCAGGATACGGCTGAGATACGTCCATGATATATATTGGATGTTCCATTTAGGATACTTCGGCCCATTATATATTTTGGCTCGTGATGTTTTTAAATACAGTATAAACTATGTTACGTGGATACTTCAAAATGCAAAAGTATCATGAGGATACGAGTATCCGATACGGATACGGGTACGATACGGCTCAGATACGTATCGGATATGCCACGTGCCATTCGATTATTTTAATATTTATTTTTTTCGGATACAGTGTGGATACGGCAGGATACAGTAGGGATACGTTCAAGATACGGCTGGGATAGTTCATTTATGATACTTCGGCCCATTATATATTTTGGCCTATAATATTTTTAAATAAATTTTATAGGACACTTGTATATACTTCTAAATTCATTCTAGGATACTTCTAGAATAAATTTTGGATACTTTTTTTATACTTATATTCTTATGTTGATTTTATTTATTGTCATGATATTTAATTTAAAAATATTATTAATTTATTAATTATTATACAATATAAATATATTAAAATAATAACTATATAGCCGTATCCGTATCCACGATTTTTTGAAAATTGTCGTATCGTCGTATCCGTATCGTATCGGATACGATACCCCTATCCGTATCCGTACAACATAGATTATAAAGGATACTTCTACGATAGTTCCAAATTAGTTTTAGGATACTTCTAGAATAAATTTAGGATACTTTTTATGATATTTGTATTGTTAGGTTAATTTTATTTATAATCATGATATTTAATTTTAAAATATTATTAATGTATTATTTATTTATTAATTATAAATAATATTAATATATTAAAATAATAATTATATAGTCATATCCGTATCCGTGATTTTTTAAAAATTGACGATTCGTATCGTCGTATTCGGATCCGTGCAACATTTATATGTGATTATTATAGTTATAATTTTTAAAAAAATAAATAATAATACTTAAAATTTTATTATGTAAATATGATACTTAAAATTCTATTATGTAAATATGATACTTAAAACTATATTATGTAAATATGATACTTAAAATTCTATTATGTAAATATGAATTTTTGGCCTTGTATTTTTACAAATTCAAATTATGAAAAATGTATGTATGAATTATGCTAATACGGTGTCAAAATAAAAATTAAATTCAGATGGATTTTTAAAATTAAATTTCTAAAATTAATATTAATATATGTTGTATGTTTTATAATATTACATATTAAGTTATTAGTATTTTATATATAAACTTTTATTTATCATTGCATTCACATTTGATCAGGTAATCTTATATGAAATAGCAAACAATCGAATCGACTTAGTCTAACGTAAAACTAACCAATAATAATAGTTTACGTTATTAATGTAGGATGATGTAATTTTCTAAGAATGATTTAAACATGTCCTAAGTAGTGGACACATAAATGACTATAAAAAAATTTACGATTAATCAATGGCCTAAAATTTGTCAAATATCACAATCTAATAGTTCAAATGAATGTTAAAGAATCAAATAAATCAAGAAAGTCGTCCAAGAAATTGTTGGTTCAAATTTCCTAGGGTTTGATTATCTCAAAATAATGTCGATACCACTAATCTATTGGTGGGAGTAACATTTATAGAGATAGAAGACGTAACCCACAAAAGGATCAAAAGAAGAATCAAGACGTCGCAAGTCTAGACGGTGAAGAAACGATGGCACGAAAACGCATGATCAAGTGAAGATATCAAGACATCGAAGATTCCGCAAGTTGGGATATCAAATCATCACCTCAAATATCCAATATGTATCCCTAAACTTGTCTTTGGAATTATTAAACTCAAGATCAAAAGAAATATTCAAAACATGATGAAATGGAAAATGGTGAATCACCATGCCAGAATATGGTTCGTTCGAACGAACCTTTCGTTAGAACGAACTTCCACACTGTGTTCGAACGAACCTAATTCTGGTGATGGGAGAAAATAAACACAAACAATAGTTCGTTCGAACGAATGTTTATACGTTCGAACGAACCTCACCATGTATGTTGGAACGAACCCTCTAAACGTTCGAACGCACGTCAGTCCGTTCGAACGAACAATAATGTTCGTTCGAACCCACCTTCATGGTTCGTTCAAGATTCATAGAACGAACCTTGAACTCCATTTCAAATTCCATGTTCGTTCGAACGAACTTCTCAGTCAGTTCGAACGAACCCATCGTGTTTGTGAATAATACATTTGAAACAGCTAGTTCAAATTGCAGTGCGTTCGAACGCACAGTGTAATTTAACCAAAAACTGAGTGGTGTCTATGAGTGAAATATATAAATCCCACTCAAGTCTTCTCTCTCTAACCCTTTCAAAAAATAAAAAGACAAAACTAAAAGAGAGAAACAAAGCCAAAATATTGAGCTCGTATTTTCAAATCATATTAGGGATTATTAGATCCACTTTCGAATCCACTACTCAACGATTCCCAACTTGCATGACCGATCACGACTAGTTCGTTAGTATTAAATTGTAATATGCTAGTTACTAATTGTAAAGTCCGTCATTGATCGATAAATTCGTGTAAATCGATCTATGCAAACCTTGTAATTGTTTGAGTTGGGTATTCAATCGAAAGCCGAAAAGGCGCAAGGCAACCCCGGAGACGTAGGTACTTGCCATCAATCGAGTCGGCCGATTGAGCAAGTAGCCGGTGAGTTAAAGCTACAAAGCAACCACCTACCGAACTCCGTAAACAAATATCGCGTGTTATTTGTTTCGGTATTGTATTCATTTCTCTAATTTATTTACGATTCCGCCCAAATTATAATTGTATTCCATTATCGCGAAAATTGGACCTTAGAACTTTCTATTCACTCCCTCTAGGTTATAATTAACTAACATAAATAACATTATATGTGTAAAAATTCAGAAATGTCATCAATAAAGTGAACAAAATATCGCGATTCAAAGTTCAAAACCAATGATAATGAATAATTTCTAAAGAAAAGACTACCATAACAGATGATTCAAAAAGTAGATATATCGTGTATTTCAATTTTTCCGCGCACAACATGCGCTACAAAATTCGATTTTAGTCGAGGAAATATTAAGTTCATTTTGCGAAATTATTTTGAGGAAATAGGAAATTTATTTTGCATACTCATGTATGCCAGAGATCGGTTGGTGCCTAGACCGCAAATAACTTGGGATTATTATCCCTTCTTGTTATAAGTAATCTGATCTAATAAATTATCAAGGTCAGGCCTCGACAAAATTGAACACTAAATTTAAGAACAATGTTAATAACCTCTCACATAATGGTGAATATTATGATTATAAAACTAGAGGTTGTGGGTTTAATTTTCTATTCACAAATAAAATAAAAATAAAGTTCCGACTAAAACACACTTCGTTGTCGTGCACTCCAAATGAACGGCAGTTAACCAATATAAATTGTTCTATATGAATCTGTATAAATATAATTTAAAAAGTAAATATACAGAATGTTGCAATTTTGTATACAATTTTGTGATAAATACTAAAAATATATCATACATACATAAAACATATAAAAATATATAACACGTATTATCTTTAAAAAAAAAATTATCATACATCTAAAAATTTATAACAAATAAATTTATATTATAAAAATAAAAATATGTAATATTTATTGTACTTGGAAAAATATCATACATCTAAAAAATAAAAAAATACATAAAAATATATCATACGAGGTGATTTAAAGGTAGGACATTTTTTTTTCAATTTGTATTCATATTTAGAAGAGTATTTTTCAATTATTTTTTTCGATTAATAATTAATGTGTTAGAAAAAAAATAATATGCATTTTAAAAATACATATAAAAATTAACATATATTTAAAAAAATTGATACATATAAAAATACGAAATTTTTTTAGTGGGAGACGGTGCGCATTTAAAATGTGTGAGACCACCAAAACAACAAAACACTTATTTTTGTACGAAAAAACATATTATTGTGTATCGCACCAATATTACTGACGACTTGAATGCTAAACTACGATGTGCACAGTCTTTTTTTTAATTTTTAATTGAATTGAAAAAACGACTTGGAGCCAAATGTCAATTAAAAAATAGTTGAAAGTAGGCCGTTTTTTTTTTAGGTGACACGAATTGATGAGATGAGAATTGAGAGGTAATGTTTTCGTTTCAGACGTGGACTTGATTCACTGTAGTCCATGCCTGTGTAGCTTAAGAAATTATATCAACAAACGAATTCGTGATCCTCTATGAAAAAATCACATAAATCACATAGGTCGTTATGAATGTTTGGGCCTAGTCAATAATTAAAATTAAAATTATAATTATTGTTAGTTGATCATAATTATGTTAGTAGTTAATTGATGATGTGGATGTACCTAACTATGTGATTATATAAGTCACTTACTTATCTGATAATCAATGTAATCATTTGAAAATATATTCTTTATATCTAAAAAAAACGAATTGACTCATAGGAATTTATTGTGCTCATGATATCATATAAGAATAGAAAATACTAAGAAGTGGATAAAATAATAGTAAGCATAGTATATAATAATTATTGTATCGTTTGTTTTTTCACGACACACATTAGTGCAACACAATATATGCTATAATTTTTAAAATTAGGAAGTTTTTAAGTTTAAAAAATTTACGTTTCGTGACAATAATTACTTAGTAGGACCGGAACGAGAAAAAAATAATTTAGATCAAACAAGATTTTTTTTGTGCTTTGCATTATTGCATAAAATATAAAATGGATAAATCTATTTGTTTCCTTTTGTACACGTGGGTCCATATATAATGTCAAGAACAATTTCGATCTATGATTTATATTTTATCTTTTCACATTAGTTTTAGAGTCGTAATACTATGCTAAACAAAAAGTTCTAAAATACAAAATAATTTTAGAGAATATATATATATATATATATATATATATATATATATATATATATATATATATATATATAATCTGAGTCCCTGACTCAGAATATTCATATATAAGTATTTTGATACTTATAATGTACTTTTAGAATATTTCTAGTATATTTATCCGATAATTTATGGTATTTTTATGTTATTTTTTTATATTTAGTTATTTTTACTCAAATGGCATGATATAAATATACATTATTTATTTGTTACTTAATTATTTTAAATTTATTGATATTATATAAATATATTAAAATAATAACGATACGCAGTTATTCGTATCTTGTAGTATTTTATTTTGGAAATTATTGTACCGTATCGGTATCCATGCAACATACGTCAAATACAATGATGATTTTTAATATTATATAAACTAATGTGCATATTTAGTAATCTTTGTCGAGATTAATATATATTTATATATGAAAGTCCGATCTCAATGTGTTTCTCAATCAATGTTTATTTATTAAACTATAAATTAAAATTAATTTGTATCACATATCTTTATGCGCTAATACATAACAAAATATCTTCAATGGAATACTAATTTATATTGACAATCGCTACGTCAATACCAATTTTATGTGTTCATATTTAAATAATCATAATAATATTTTGAAATATTTTCAAAATATTATGTTATACTTATCAATTTATCATTAGTGATATATCTTATTTTTATTACATATTAATAAAATTCGTTTGAAGTGATGTGTCAAACTATAAATACGACGAACACACAATATATAATATCATATACAAAGGATAAATTAAAGATTATAACATTCCTAGTACATATGAAACAACAATCAGTATGTAGTAAAAAATATTCTTATATCATGAATAATTTTTTTCTGAAATCTAATAATATAAATCATACTAATAAACAAAGCCACATAGTTCACCACACTTCACCGTCACAGAAGAACCCTGAAGAACCACATAGTTATCCAATACGTTCCTGTACCTCGCGGGACATCATACCGTTGATAGTTCTTTATGTATTTTTTAAGATATTTGACTCATAGTCTTCCCGGGCAAAAGAGGAAAACTGTGTTTCCACTACAGTACAAAAACCTCAGAAATAAACCATCTGCACTCTAAAACATATACTTTCTTCTACAAAATCCCTCAAATTAACAGTGAAGATGCGCCACGTCATTCCGTAAACAATTTCGTAAATTCATGAAGTGAGAGTAAATGGAAAAAGGTGATATAAATAACAGCCAAGTGCACAGGCGCGGACGAAAACTCCCAGTTGCAAAGAAAGCGAGAGCGAAAGAAAGCAACAACAACAACCCAGTTTTGAAAATTAGAAACAAAAGAGCGTAAAGAATTAATAAAAAACGAATGCATCTGTACAATGCCTGGCTTCCGCCGCCGGTGGCGGAGCAGGCGAGCAAAGAGGCGGAGGAGTTCAAGTCTGTTGTCAGATCGGTGAAGGAGTCTTGGAAAAGAGACGATCCAGATTCAATCAAGGAGACGCTCAAATGGATCTCCGTTATTGATTTGTGAGCCTTGCTTTACTCTCTACCTACTCCGTTTTAATTTTAATTCCATTGTTTGTCTTATCGTGAATTGCTAGATTCCTTTTTGTTAGAAAAAACTGATTGTGTGCAGTTTATTTTGTATTTTCTTGATTTCATAATTTCTATTGAGCTTAGTGACGAAGATTAACGGAAGGGAACGGAAAATTAGTTCTCATAGTTATTTACGCTTTCTGTTTCTCAGATTGAAGTTAAATGAATTAACATCAATTTGAATTTTGAGGTTTAAATGAGATATGAAATCAAGAATTCAACTAATTTACGTGCATTGTACAGATTCATACAAGCGAAGAGCGATATTTCTCCGAACGATGTTAAAGAACTTATAGAATTCGGATTGGAATTTTTCCATTCTTCACAAGACATGCATACTCAGGTATTTACAGAACAAAAATTCGGTACAAACATTTAATGCACATATTTTGTTGTATTTATTTCCGCATATAATTTTAATGGTATCCAGGCAAGGTGGGGATCTATCCTAAACACTCTCTTTAAGAAGCACCGGAAGAATATTTCTGTTAGCATTAAATGGAGGCCTTTTTACGAGACTTTAATGCGCATACATTTCAGAAGGTTAATTTAATAATTTATCCAAATTTTATTTTTTGTTTCCAAATTTGACATTATTTTTCATGTATTAATCAGAAACACAGGACCAGAAGGATGGATAGTGAGAGATAAACATATAAGAATGATAAAAAATCTTATTAAGAAATGTCGCAGATTTTTCCCTGCTGGATCTTCTTCTGAAATTTGGTCTGAATTCAGGTTCGATCTTTTATTTCGATAAAAAATATCATATATATTATAAGGACCTTTCTGTAATATTTCTTTATTTGCAGTGGGTTTTTGTTAAATCCATGGAGTCACTCTGCTTTCGAAGGTGCTGGATTTCTAAACCTCTTTCTCAGTATGAATCCAGAGAACCAGGGCTTCTTTACCAGGTAACTAAAAATTATTTACCAGCATAACAAGTTTCACTTACCACCACAGTAAAATTTATTTTCCTTATTGTTTTTTTCCGCATGTACCAGTGAGTGGATAGAGAAGTGTCTCGATATTTGGGAGTCGGTACCGAATTGTAATTATTGGAATACTCAATGGCTTTCTATTTTAGCTCGAAGTATAAAGCATTGCTCCTTAATTAACTTCGAAAGTTTCCTTCCAAGACTCTTCACTCATTATCTGAACTTACTTCAGGTCATAAAACCTTATTCTTTATTAAATAAATACTAATATTAACAACAGAAACAAAATTATTTATTCGATTTATTTTTGGGCGTGATAGGTTTCTCCTTCATACAGTCTAAAAGCAGAGCAGTTTCTTATTGGGAGGCCTCAAAATCTTACGAGTATTTTTCATTTCTATTGGGGCACCCCTAAATGCATAGCCAAGTCAATCGTGAGAAAAAAAAATTGATTTTGATTTATTTTCTTTAATTGGTTATTTTCTTTATCTTTTTGTGTTAAAAACATGATTTTCAGGTTTATCTGCTCAGACATAGCAATAAGACGCAACAATACTTACAAACATTAGTTGATAAACTAGAGCAGTTTGTTCCATTTCTCTCTTTAATATTTTTTTTTGAAACCCTAAACCCTAATTTCTTTTTTCATATTTATGATTTAAGGTTTTTTCATCCATCCAATGGAGGTGAATGGACGGACTCACTGGATATTTTCTTATGGTTTTTGGTTATCTTCTTCAAAGAATGCCTTTCTAAAGAAACATGGTAATAAATAATTTATTACACCAATATACTATTTTACACTATACAAAATCTGAACAATTAACGTACTACCAAAATTGGGCATATATGAAGGAATGGCGCAAAAGAAGGAAGTAAAGAAGATCAAAAGAATCATCTGGGGAAATTGGAAAGAGAAACATTTTGCAAAACGGTCCTCCGATTAATGGATCGAGGGCAATACAGTAAAGACGAAGACCTTTCCGACACCGTTTTAAAAGCTATTTCAATTTTGTCCTATGTGGAGCCTTCTTTGGTTCTCCCTTTCATTTCTTCTCGGTTCAATCTCGCTTTAGAAACAGTAAGTATATCCCAATATATTCATTATTTTACTATAATTATATATTTACTTCTAATAACTTTTTTTTTTTTTTTTTTTCTATAGACAACAGCGACGCATCAATTGAAAATAGCCATATTGTCAGTAGCTTCTGCAAGCCGTGCTTTTGTTCTTTTCTCAGATAATATTGAAGATTACAGGGACCTAATTGTAAAATACCTCTCCTTTGCACTTCTTGCATTGGATGCAAATGACCCACCGAAAACTATGGCAGCCATGGAATTAATCTGCTCTATATTCTCCAATGTAAGCCCAAACTTTAATAATATAATAAATATATGTGCTAAATTAAAATTGTATAATTAATTCATATTTCTTTTCCTTCTTTTTCAGATATCTTTGGAGAGTATATGGTTGTCAGAATGGCTGGATGAGTTCTTTTCTCGCTTATTTCTTCTCTTGCGAAATATAGAATCAAATAACATAGTGTAAGTTCATATTTATTACAAATATAAGATAATTTATCACATTATTAAGTTTTCTAATGTATGTATATAATATAATTAATATATCAGGCATGATGGTTTGAAATTACCAAGTGCAAAATTAACGTTTCTTTGTGACGTGAATTCGTTCTATTCCCTCATGCTCAGAATCCTTCTCGGAAAACTACCTCAACCTCTATTCAAACAGGTATCTTTTTTTTTCAAATTAGCCCTTGTAATTTCCATATTCGCAAATAACCCCAACATTATTCCCTTTTTTCTTTTCTGTAGGCAATGGAGAAAATCTCGCATTTTGTCAATGAAAATTTCCTACCTGGAGTAGCAAACGAAATAGGTCAGCTCTGTGCGGCTTGTGTCGAAACAGATCCTCTATTAGCCGGGCCCCACCTTATCCAAAAAATCGTTGAAACTACAATTTCTTCGTTGAGGGAAATCTCTGTCAAAAATACTGGACAAGATATCTCCCATGTATAGTTTCCTTACTTTTAATTCTATAAACAAACACGAGTCAATCATTGATAAAAAACATAAAACCGAGAATTCTATTTTCAGGAAATGGTTTCCCGATCTTGGGAAATGGTGACGGTTTATCATTTAAGGATATTAAAAAGTGTAATTGGTCGTGCTGGTAATGTTTTGACTAATTATAAAGATGAATTAAAAGAAGCTATTTCACTTGCCTTTCAAGCCCCTTCATGGAAGGTTAATAAATTTTAATTTTAATTTGTACTTTCTTAACTTTATTTTAGTTTTATTATAATTTTAATATAATTATGTTTATACATTTTTTTGTTAGATTAATCAATCTGGAGGTTTATTGCTTTTGTTGCTTCTGCGTAGCTTAGTTTTTTATTACCCATCTGACCAATACAAGTATTAAATTACATCATTAAATAATGCTTACATAAAATATTTAAAATTATAATGCTTAAATTGTAAATATAAATGTTGTTTGATTTTAGGTTTCTTAGTAATGAGAAGGGGACTTGTTCCATAGAACAATGGGTATGCACAAAAGGATACCAAAATGGAGAAACTGGCTTAGAAACGGTATATTCTGCACCAAAATGGCATATTCCTACTAAAGACGAGGTTCTTTTTGCAAATGAGCTCTTGGATATTCATCTTAAGTTAGCCTCCGACAATCTCATAACATTCTGTAATGCAGGTCATAAACAAATTAATTCCCATTTTTTTAATTTTCAATTCACAGTATTATTTTTATAATTTGCACAATTTAGCAATTAAATGTAAATTTTTCAGGAGCTGAGAAAGAGAAATTGAAAGTAACATTATTGAGCATTAAATGCTCTTTGGATGGAGTATTATCTTGTTTACCCGAAGTAAAATCGATGAATAATTGTAATAATTATATTTCTATTGCGGGAGAAATTGGTGCGAGTGTGGGAAGTTCAGATTTGAGAGAGAGAATTTCAGAACAAATTCATTCTGCTTGCAAGTAATTAATTATCCCTTTTTTCAGTATTTTATTAAATTAAATTTATACACTATCATAGTTCATTATAAAATATAATACAATATTTATTGGGTGATAGATATCTACTGAAAGAAAGAGGAGATGATAGCATACTTTTACAGCTTACTATAAATATCATGGAAGTAATTGGAATTTATGGTATATATCAAAATATTTCTACCAATTAAATAATGAATCTATTTGAAATTTAAATCATTATATAAAAGACACTTAATTTTATGTTTGAAAATATAATTGTTCAGGAAATACAGAGTATCAGGAATGGTGTGGGAAAGACGAAACAATTTTGCGCTCTAATTCTTTACTGGAGCCTCCATTTAATTTCATTAATTCTTCTCACACCCAAGGACAAAAAAGGTACCGATTTTTCTTCTTTATCCATCTCATTATATACATATTCATGCATATCATTAATATTAATTATATTATATCTTATTTTAGGCCTAGATGGGCACTTATAGAAAAAGGTTACATGCATCATGTATGGCGAGCTTCACAATCTTCATATAATAAATTTTGTATGGATGAAAATATTATTCCGTCAGAAAATATCATTAATTTATTGCAAGACCTTCTCGCTCTCTCTCTCCACAATTATGAAGGAGTTCGTGCGTAAGTTAAATATTTTCTATTTATTTCTTTATTTTGCATTTTAATTTTGAATTTTTGGATAATTGCTATTTTTTTTTCGAAATTGTAGTTTGGCAATGAAATCGGTCTCTAGAATGTTGAAGAGAAATCCTTCGCTAATTTCGAATTATATAATAATTCTATCGAATAAATTGCGGGATAAGAAAACGCCAGAGCATGAGGTGCTCGGTTCTTGCAATCTTCTCTCCGAAACTACTCTTCTTAGGCATTTGAATACAGTAATATAAATTTCAAAATATCATATATACCCCTGTCAAAATGATGAACTTTCTTTTAACATTTTTGTTTTTGTGTGATTTGTACTTTGTAGGACAGCGTGTCGTTTTCTTCATTTATAATTGGGCTTTTAGAAAGGTATATAAATATTCTTATTCTTTTTCTATATATTTTTTTGGAGCTTGTAAACAAATACTAATATATCGGTTAAATAATTTTTGAAGCTTTCACCATGAATCATTAAAATCTCAAAAAGCCATCACTGAGGTAATATTTATTATTCAATATTAAATATTTGGAATGGAATTATAAAAGATAAACGAGTAAATGCTAAACTTTTTTGTGAATTTTGGAAAATTTAATAGCTTTTTGTGGAATTTAATGCGAATTATCCTGGAATACCAGTAGAATTTTGGAACATTTCAAATAGTCAAAATTGCTCAAAATTCTCTGAATTGGTTTCTAAAATCAGACTATTGAACTTCTCTTCAACTACCCTTCAGTGGAGGTACATAATACAATTACTTCTTTTTTTCAATTTGATATAATAAATATAATTTAAATTTCTTTTTCAAATGAATAATGAGAAATTGATTTCATTTTTATAGGTATAGTTTAATGGCTGATAGAATTCTTCTTCTACTAACATTATCTTGCAAAAACAACTCGATTTTGCCTTCAAATATCCAAGCCGAAATCACTGGTCAGTCATATAATATTATCAAAATAATTGAACTTATAATATTTTTAATTAATTATAAATTATTTATTTAAAACATTTCAGGCCATTTCTTGAAAAATCTGAAAAGCCAACTTCCACAATCAAGAATGCTATCAATCTCAGCTCTAAACTCTCTATTACAAAACTCATCTCGAAATAATAATCCTCCAATCAAAGAAACCCTATCTCAAATCCTAAACAAAAAAGACGGGGAAATATTAATCGAAATATTCACAGAATTATCTTATCTACATCAAGATAACGAAAATTTTACCGACTCGTCTAGTTCCCGAACATTATTTCTAAACCAGAGCCTTACAGACGATAACATAACTCAATTTTTCTATGATTTTTCCTCCTCTTGGCCGAGAACTCCTAGTTGGATATTTCTAGACTCGTTTCCTAATAATACGAGTTTTAATTCGCGATTAGCTAGGGTTTTCAAAAGACTGGTACAAGAATGCGGTACCGATATTTTAGACGTGACTAAAGATATTATAGAAGAATTCTCTCGTGAAGATGAGAGGTCGAAACGGTCCGTTGCTTCCGAAGCCTTGGCTGGATTGCTTCATTCGAATATAATCAAAACTTCAGATAATTGGGTTGATAATATTTTAGAGAATATAATGAACGAAAGTTCGTTCGAATCGGTGAATGAATGGGCGGATTGTATACTGTATGCGGTAACCGGGAAAGGAAAAGACGGAAATGAAATCCCGGTTTTGAGACGAGATATTTTGGATTGGTTGGTGAGGCGGTCGAAAGGTGTTAAGGCCGGATTGGCGGCGAAGAGATATTATTTTATACTACTTGCATTTAATGAGATTTCTCCTGTTATTATGAGTAATGATGAGGTGAAATTTCATGAAGAAATTCTCGAGGAACTTCTTGGCGATCTTAATCATTTCTCTCCTCAAGTAACATATATTTTTATTAACATTATATTTTTTTCGTTTAATTATTAAATGGAAAAAATGATTATTTCTAATTTTTTTAGGTAAGGGAAGTTATTGGCGCGACTTTATGTGTAGTATGTTCGAATTTGAGAAAATATCATGTGAAATCAAATATAAGTGAATCCGATAAAATTGGTTCGTTATTAGATTCGATACAAAAGTTTACAAATACAAAGGAATATACCGATAACGACCAGACTGAAACAGTAATTTCTATTTCATTTTAAAAAAGAAATATTTTTTATTTTTGTATGATATTAATATTATAATATATTTTATTTTATTTTTTATCTTTTCTTTCAGATGTTATATTTCTTGACTGCGTGTTTAGTATCTGGGAGATCAACGTTTTTACTCGATATGATCGTTAGTTTAATTTATCCCGTCCTTTCATTACAGGTAATAATAATAATTATTATTAATTAATATTTCTCATACGTTTTAATTAATTAATTAATTAATTGATTTCTAGTTTTCAAATATAAAAACATGTTTATTTTTATTTTATTTTTGAAGGACACGTCGGATAAAGAATTGGCGAAATTGGCAGGCGATGCGTTTGAGATGCTGAGCTGGCGAATTTTCCCAAGACCTTTTTTGGAAAATACAATTGAAATTATTCTATCTTCATGCACTGATTCTAATTGGAGAACTAGAAATGCTTCTTTAACCTATCTCGAAGCCTTCATGTTCAGGTCCATTTTTTTTCCCTTTTTTCTCCCTTTTTCTCAAATTATTTAATATTTTTAAATTTTATGTTTAAAGTAGTTAAAATTTTGCAGGCATACATTCACTCTTTCAGAAATGGAGAAATCGCGTATTTGGGATCAAATAAAGAAACTACTTTCAGATAACCAAGTCGAGGCAAGTTTTATTTTTATTTCATTTTTTTTTACTTTTTATATTTCTTCTTTTTCATTATATAATGTCATAATTTTAGGTAAGAGAGCATGCCACGAAAGTACTAGCGAGTTTAATGAAAGGAGGAGAGGAAGAATTTTCTAGAACCTTCCGTGAAGAATCATATGCCAATGCACTAAAAATTATCAATGAAAAAAATCACAGGTTAATTAATTAACAGTTTAATACACATAAATTCCAAAAAATTGAGATTATATTTTTTTAAAAAAATAAATGTAGATTTACATTGGCTTTAAGACATGGTTTAGTTCTTGCTTTAGCTTCTTCTGTGCTGTCCATTCCTTATGATATGCCAAGGTACATAATTACTACACTGGGAATTTTTCAAAAAAAACCCTAACTTTTCTGAATTTTTTTTTATGTACAGGTGGCTTCCAAATCATGTAACGTTGTTAGCGAAATTTATAATGGAGCCGTATCCAATAAATATTACGGTTACAAAAACAGTAGCGGAATTTAGGAGAAGCCATGCAGATACTTGGGATCTTCAAAAAGATTCCTTCACCGAAGAACAACTCGAGGCAAGCCATTTTTTATTTTCATTATTTATTTATTTTTTGTTAAGTAATTAATTATATTTTGTGTTGGTTTTGTGAAATTAATCAGGTCCTTGCAGATACTTCGATTTCTTCTTCATATTTTGCGTAGAGTTAGCATTTATAGAAAGAAAGAAAAAATGAATTCAGTATAGAAAGGAAAATTATCTATTTTATTAATGTAGATAATTCATATAAAAAAATTATGGGATGGTCTTTTTTTTTTTTGTCTTTTCAATTTGTTGGACAAATTATTTCAATTTTTTTTGGACAGGATAATATTGTCATAGAAATTGTTTATTATTGGATCAAAATTTGATCTAATTTGCGTAACTGAAATCTGATGAGTTTTCTAATTAAAATCCTTTTGAACTTGCTCTGTTATTTTATGACCTAATATAAATGATCATGCATTTGTGATGAACCCGTATGGAGAATCTGGGATGTCATGATCTGAACTGAACTGAAGCAAGAGAATATAATCATACATCATATTATTTTTCTTTTCTAGAAAATAAAAAAAATATATATATATATATATATATATATATATATATATATATATATATATATATATATATATCAGAGGATAATCTGAAGCTAATTTGTTGGATAGTAAACACAACGATTTTTATCTTAATAAGTTTTGAGGGCCAAAAGTAGTATGAGATCATACTGTTACACTAATCAAGTGTTTATATATAATTTTAGACTTTTATACATTTACATAATATTGGGAAATAGAAAAAAAAAACTTTATTTTTCTAAATATTTTGATATGTTTAGTTTACTTGCTTTTTAGGGGCTTTAATTATGGTGTATGGTATAAAATATTCACAAAATATTTCTGGTTACAAAATTTAATCCATTTTATGAAGGATAAAACAAGAAATCTAAAAAATCAGTGAGTTTTATGACGTATTCACAAAAGTTAAAAGGGATTTTTCAAAAAAAAAAAATTACAATTTTGGAATACAAATTTCTGCACTTCTCCTATAAATAAAGGGCTCATGACCAGGTCTCAATCTACATTTCAACCATGTCTCTTTCCTTCTCTTTTATTTTCTCATTCCTTATAGTGAGTACTACTTAATACTTGTGATCTCTTCTAAAGACTTTCGTGCATATGAAAAAAATAATAAGTGAATTTTTTGTGTGTTTTCTTCAGGTAGGAATCGGTATCACCATTGCGACGATTCCTGAAGCAGAGGTTTATTGGAATAATGTTCTTCCAAATACTGCCATGCCGAGTTCGATGTATGAACTCTTGTACCCAAAAGGTCTCTAATCTTTCTCTCTCTAATTAACTCCAACATAAATTCTAGACGCAATTAAATCTCAAAATATGGCGTATATCCTTATAAAATGAGCAATGTGGTGAATATTCCTATTAACTTAATATCATTTTCGATTTTTTAACTAACAGGAGAGGAGCTTTCATCATCTTCGTCAAAACCGAACCCTCGCCCTCCTCCCAAATATTTCGATTACTCCAACTATGCAATGGATTATTCACCAACAAAGATTTCATCTCCGTCAAGACCAAAACCAAAACCGAAAACTCCACCGCCTGCTCCCGCACCGATTCCAATCTCTTTCGTCTACAGCGAATACGCGAAAGATAATTCACAAAATAAAATTGTAACTCCTCCACCCACACCATTCCCCAGTTTCAACTATGACTACGCGAAAAAGGATTCTTCATTTCAAAAAGTTGATCCTCCTCCCTCACCATTCCCTGGTTTCAATTATGGATACGCAAAAAACGAAATTGAATCCAAAATTGATTCTTTATTAGAAAAATCGGATCCTCCTTCGCCATTTCCTGGTTTCAATTATGGATACGCAAAAAACGAAATTGAATCCAAAATTGATTCTTTATTAGAAAAATCGGATCCTCCTTCGCCATTTCCTGGTTTCAATTATGGCTATGCAAAAAAAGAAGATCGGTCCAAAAAGGATTCGTCGTTAGAAAAAGCCGATCCTCCCTCACCGTTTCCTGGTTTTAATTATGGATACGCAAAAGAGGAATTTGAATCCGAAATAAACGAACCTCCATCACCAATTCCTATTTTGCCATTTGGATATGACTACCTGAAAAATAAAAAAGTGGGGAAAAAGAAAGTGGCGAGTTCGGGTGTGTTTTTTCTAGAAGAGTCCTTGATCCCCGATTCGAAATTCAATTTCGTTTTCCCTCCCGCAAATTCCAAAAATACCCTCTTGCCTCGTAAAATAGCCGAATCGATACCTTTTTCCTCAAAGGAGGTTCCTTTGATCCTCTCTCTTTTCTCCATAAACCCTAATTCAAACCAAGCTCGAGATTTATCCACGACCCTTCGTTTATGCGAGTCGCCCACTATACCCAACGAGGTAAAGGCTTGCGTGACATCACTGGAGTCGATGGTAGAATTCGTCATGTCAGCATTACAAACACGTGACATCACCGCCACGTCATCAGATTTGCCGAAAGTAGGGTTGTCAAAAAAGGAATATACCGTTTCTAAAGTGAATCAAATAGGAGAGGAGGCTAATTACGTGGCTTGTCATGATGAGATGTATCCATACAAACTATTTAGGTGCCACACAACCGGACCGGCTAGGGCTTACATGGTGATGATGTCAGCAGAGGACGGTACAACGATCGAATTGGCTTCGATATGCCATTTAGACACGTCATTTTGGAACCCTAATCATGTATCGTTCAAAATACTTGGTGTGAAACCAGGTGGTAAACCTGTTTGCCATATCATGCCTTATGGACATTTTCTCTGGGGACCTAATAAGAAAATATCCCAAATATAAGGGGGTTTAGGTAAATGTGTTTTCTATTAAGTTTGTTTTAATAATAAGCATTTATGCTATGGTTTCTTGTTAATGTGTTCGATTAAGTATGTTTACTAAGCCTTGTTTGCAATAACTTTATTCAAACCAATCGAATCAGAAAGAAATTCAAATTTCATAAACTAAGCAATCAATAAACAAAGTATTAAAAAAATTCAATTCTTTTAACAGACATTCACTCATTCACCGTCAATCAATAACATAATCAAACGACAAACAATCTCTCCAGTAGATTTCATAACAAATCTACTCAAAAGTATATCCTGTTATATAAGTAGAGAACTTCTAAAAAAAAAATTACGACACCAAGTAAAAATTACCAACCTACCCCTCCTCACAATTATTCATCTAAACCATCTCAAAAAATTAAATCAATCGATCTTAACAGAGGAAAAGAGATAATGAACGAAAGTAAAAGAGACGAGAAAACCAACTGTACCGGTCGCGAGCATGATCGCAAGAGCCATAATCAAAGAATACCCCAAATAAACCATCGCCGAAACGGGCCCGCTCAAACTCCTCAAATCGAAAACCAAATAATTCACCGAGTATAAAAACACATAGAAGGCCACAGATCCACTTGCGAAAAAAGATTTCCACCACCATTTATAATCCTCCACGCATAAATGCATGTACGTCAGAACCACCGCCACCTCAGCGCAAACCGTCACGAGCAAGATGAGTACCAACAGTAGAAATCCAAACACGTAGTAGAATCTCCCGAGCCAAATCGAGGTTAGAATGAAGAATAACTCGATGAAAAGCGTACCGAACGGGAGCGTACCGGTACCGAGAACGAGAAGCCAAGAAGGGTATTTCCTCACGGGAATCTCTCGGGGGATTTGATTGGTACGTACCGGATATTCGATCGGTTCGGCTTTGGTACCGAGAAAGCCTCCGATTAAAGTCAACGGTACCGAAATGCAGAACCAAAGAGCGAATAGAGTAAAGAACAACGAAATAGGCAAAGCTCCCGTACTCTTGCTTCCCCATAGAATGAAATTCAAGAAAGTAAGAACCAGGAAACAGATTCCTGGAAAAAAACACGCGATGGACCAGGAAACGGAACGCCAAGATTCGGGACTCCCTTTCACGGTTTTCCAAAGCCGGATTCCCACGTACCCGGCTCCGATACCGAGAAACAAATACAAAACAATCATTCCGGTCAAAAGCATTCCTCTCGAAGCTGGAGACATAAACCCTAAAGCCGCGAAAATTATCGTGACGATACCCATTCCTAAAATCTGGATTCCGTTTCCCACCATTACACAGAGCAATTTCGAGTTAGCGGGTTCGCGGAACACATCGCCAACGACCAATTTCCAACCCGATAATTCCTCGTTCATTTGCGCCTGTGCTTCCTTGTCTAATTCTTCGTATCGGGCCAAGTCTCTCCTAACGGTTCGTAAAAATATAACAAATACAATTCCAGATAAAAATGAAATAACCATCACCGAATTCATTATCGAGAACCAGTGGACTTTGGAACCGTCCATTTTTAGATAATGGTCCCATCTAGAAGGCCATTTAATATCGCTTTTGACGAATTCGATATCATAAGTGAAAGTTATTTTTTCGTTTTCTTTTATTGGTTGAGATCGTTCGATTTCGACTGGGCAGAGTAACGGGTCGATTTTTTCGTATGTACTTAATTTGGAGAAATAATCTGAGTCGCGTTTTATGCTGCACGGTACCACTTCGAAACCGACGATTTGGTACCCAGACATTTTCTTTTGGTCCGATTCGGTGATTATCATGCCTTCCTCTCCAGTCGAGATTATTTCCACGTTGGTACCTTCGTATTCATGTACGAAGATTTTGAAGCGTAAATGGTTGATTATGTAGTACTGGTCCGTACCGGTCGGTGCGTACCCGATTGGGAAACCGGTCCATTGAATCGTCATGCTGTTTTGTTCGGTGAATCTCAAAACGGGTAAGTTATCTAAAATCATGTTGACTTGGTACAGATCTCTGCTTCTCTCTTTCAGTAATTTGACTTCGTCTTTAGTGAGTGGATTTGTGGTACAGAGATTGAGAGATTCGTTCACGTTTACGTGGAATTGGTACGGGGAATTATCGATTTGGTCCCCCATTAATATCTCTCCTAAGTTTTCGGCGCTTTTTTTAATGCCGCCTTGAGGTTTGCAGTAAGGGAGAGAGTAGTAAGAGAAAGGAAGCTCTGTTTCTATGGAAGTCAAAGAGTTGACTTTTGCGAAAATCGGCTCGCCTTGTGTGTAAGTGTGCATGTAACTTCCTGGTAAATAGAACGCATTGGTATTGATTGGAGAGAGAGTTAGGAAGAGGATTAATGTGGAAATGGAGAGGATTAGAGAGGTTTTGAGAGTCTTCATTTTCGTTTGGAGGTATCGAAATCTTGAATTTTTTTAAGGATGCGATTATATCATCGTGTGAAGAATCTGCAATGAAGGAGAAAAGAAAGAGATAAATTATAGTGCAAATTTTCAATGGAGAGTATTTTCAGAAGTATGGAAGCAAATGAAGTAGAACAACCGAAAAGATCTAGATTTAAAAAGTCAAAATCATAAAAATTAATTGTCAGAAAATCGTAGGATATATATTACTAAACTGATTCAAAAGCTAAGTAATTCAAAGTAAATAACATAAACCTTTTCGATTAGTTAAGGCGAGCCAATACAAATTACTTCCAATTCATAGTTAAATAATCCCGTAAGATCTGGACAATTAACAGTAAGAACTAGCTAATACGATATAAGATTCGATAAATTTCGAACAAAAATCGCCACTAAATCCCAAAAATTCCAAATAAAAATCTCTCAATCCAATTCAAACGAACGAATCTACTAATAAGCCATAAAGCACGAGATCCAGGCCAGAAACTTCAATAAATTAACCAAACTATCCCTCAATGCAAAATAATAACAACGTAAAATTATCAAGTGATAAGATAATTAATTACCTTGATTGAGAGATGAACAGCTCGTAGATCTGGATCTTCCTTCTTCTGGGCTCGATTTTCGTGGGTTAAGAGAGGCTGAGAGCGTGACTACGAAGTGAGAAGAAAAATGTCGGTTTCAACCTTTTGGGATTCGATCCTGGCGCGTGATACTTACCGTGATTTAAGGCTTCGAGTTTTCCTCCACTACCAAATTCTACGACTCGTTCCACCATAGCATATAACGAATAATAACGATGCTAATTATAACGTTGTCTGATAAATAAATATTATATTTGTAACGCATAGGAAATGCATGCAGTAGAAATTTGAAGTGTAAATAATTGTTGAATAGTCAATAGATCTCGACCAGCTAAATAAATATAAATGGTTGCGTCCAGTAACCTTAACTGGAGGGAACTCCAAAATGAAGCTAAATAAATATAATTGTTGAATAACAAAATCCAGTTTAAAGAATTTACCCTCCCATTAAATTGACTTCAACTTGGCTCAAAAACAATGGGCCACGTCTCCCTTAACTGTACATCCAATTAAAATATACCCCATCTCAACCTAAATAAGTCTCAACCTAAATAAAGCCAACGTCCCCTAACCCTCCGCTCATTCCTCTCCCATTTCACACTGCCGCCTTTCTCTCCAACGCTCGACCCAGACCCCCTTTCTCTCCCGCTCGCCATGGTACTTTCTCACGGGTCCCCCTCTCGCGCTGTCCTCACGCCCTCTCCTCTCTCCCCTGCTTCGCCATGGTTGTCTCACGATAACCTAGAACTCTCTCCCCTGCTCCGTCTTCTTCAACAGCTATCCGAGACTGGTGTCGGAGTATATAACAAAGGTAACGTCTTCTTCCACGACAAAGCATCGTCTTCTTCAGAACCCTACGAGCGGTCTTCTTCATAACCCTGCGAGGAGCTCCAGAGCCACTCCTCAAACATTTCAGTGGCATCGGAGTATGGCATTTCAATGGCGTCGGAGTATAGGCTGGATGCTGCTGCAGAATCCGAGACTGGTGAATTTCGATGGGGGCTGGACGTTCAAATGGGGCTGGTATGTTATTAATTGTTACATTTATTCGCATAAATCTGCAAATTGATCTAATTTAACCCGAATCTGGTTCAATTTGACACTTGATAATAGGACTCGTTTCGAGCTGGGAGCATTTTTAGTCGCTCCTCCAATCAGAGTGATATTACTCGCACATACGTTTTTTTTTAATTAAAATACTAATTATTAACGAAATTTATTAATCCAGATTTTATTAAAATTTATTAAAATACCAATCAGTGTGACAATTACATTTATAATTTTTTCCCTTCAAAATAATTTATCTATTATCAAATTAAAGTTTCTGGTCGAAACGTTACTGGATTGATTCGAAAGTGGTACGATATGATATGCCAATTGTTCTGGTGCGGATAGATACTAACTCTTATGATATTCATTAATTATAGCATCATGCTAAGTGACAAAACTGAATTGTAGGATTTCATTCAAAAGTTTATTGCAAATTGAAGAAAAATCGGGCAAACAAAATTCCAAAGGTAGGTGTTTTTTCCTATAATTTTCTCTTTTAATATTAATAAGTTCTTGATTAAAATGTAGGGATCTCATTTGCAAGGAAGAAAAGATGAGTAGATATCAAATCTAAAAATTTATGGACGATTTCTACGAATATCGAGGGGTTCGAATCTTCTTCGTCTCACTCAGGGCTGTTAGCAAAGCGCGATTGATCCGAACTTTTTCAGGTTCTAATAAACTTTTATTTGTTAATTTGTTCTCTTTTTTTTATTAGTCATTTAAATCTTCCATTTGCGATTGTTGTAGTCAGAGATCGTTTTTTCTTATCTGTAATATCTCATACAAATTCATGCTTCTTGAGGAGTTCCACAATCTCGGTTCAAAACCATGTTGTCCTATGCCTCCATTCAAAATTTATGGTGAGTTTTCATATACTTTCTCTAACAATGATTTTTTCATCTTCTCGTCCCTAATTTAAGTTTAATTTGTTATGCTTATTTTGAATTCATTTGAAAATTATGCCTTCTAAGAAATATTTTATTTTCTTTACCCTACTAATTCAAATTTGGTGACCTGATTTTGATTTTTGATTTTTGATTTATGAATTTAATTTTTTTCGCATAGATTTGTTTGGGAAAAATCTAGAAGAATGTTCTATTGATGAGTTGGGAATATCAACAGAATATTAGAGTTGCAAAGGAAGGTATTTAAATTCAAATCTTGTGCAACATGAAGATGTGAAATATTAACTTTGTATGTAATTAATATGACTACCATTATTATTGTGAGTTGTTATATTATTCAGTCCTTATGTTTATAAGAATGATTGATCTTGACAACTTGAGCATACCACACTGTTTCTACATAATGGTTGTTGAAAATTTTATGCAAAGTGATGTCGAGGTGTTTTTTTTCATCTTAAAAACTTAAAAATTGATGAGGGCTGTACTCGCTTCTCTTCAACTTTTGGTAATGAAGTCTTTGTATTATCTCATTATTGCAAAAATTCCTTGTCTTTTTTAAAATAATGCAAATTTTGATAAACGTTTGTGCATGCACTTTTACAAGGATTCATGAGGACACTACAAAACTAAGTTTCTCTTTTTTCAAATATTACATGTACAAAAGGTCACAGTGTTAAGTTTCTCTTTTTTCAAATGTTATATGTACACAAGTTCATATTATATATTATATGTTTAATTGTTTAATTTTACCTACCGTCGTGGGTCCTTTCTATTTCACACATCATTTCACATAGGGAAGTATTTTGTACACATCTACATGCAACCTTATGTTATTTTATATTTTTCATACCTATCTCGTCTTGTCTATGAGTAATAAAGTATCAAAAGTAATTCATTTATTCTCATTTCTCAAGTATATAGCAAATCATCTCATCTACAATCAAACTGACAAATGAAATTAATTTATCATCATCAAAGTCAAAACTCATTCCATCTCTTTTGAATAAGGTATTCTTGAAGCATGGACTATGATTTATGTTTGTCATTAGTATTTCTTTGTTGACATATTGGTTTGAGAGGGCATATATTAGTTTGTAAGCATATGATAATTAATGATGAATATTGTTTTGTTATTTACTTTTCAAGTATGAGTTCAATTTATTTTATTTACTTATCACAGTATTAATTGGATATGTTGGTTTTATTTTGACTATCAATAAACAACAAAATACGAGAAAAACATAAAATATATTGTACAACGCATTGCTTTGATACGTAGTAAATTCCGCAGCGAAGCGCGGACTATTTTCCTAGTCATATTAATCTAAAAACTAAATTTTTTCATGTCACAATTTTAGATATAATCAAAAGAAAAATAATTAAATTAAAGTTAGAAATCCAATCAAATTATATTAATTAACAAATGATTAAAACACTCCAAGTTCAAATCCAAAGTAGATACGATATGGCTACCAAAGAGCCTCCTAAATCTTCTGATTGACCTTCTTTTTGAACTCGGTCTTCTTTCGGCGGTTCCGGATTGATCCTCGTCGCCTTTTCGGATGGGATATAGAGGGTGTCTCTCTAATGTAATGGGGGGACGTCTCAGGTTCGGGCACCGGTAGATTCAAATAAATGAAGCGACCATTAATGAATGTTATTTCTCAAGGATCGTCGATCTAGTCGAATTCAATTTTAAGATTTGCTTTTTGGTCAGCTAAGTCTTGAATTGCTGCTCGCGACTCGGTATCTCCACCTCCCTCTACCGAGATGTTTCGTGAAGCTAGCATGTTGGACGCGATCTCTTCAACGAGATCTACTAACTCAACTCGTGGTATAGAATCCGAGTATGGATCACTAGCTGAGGGGCTATATAATTGGATTTTTGACATTGATCAAATGCAATCATGAATTCTAGATTTTGATTTTCTCTAATGTCTTGAACACTCAAAAAAATTGCTAGTATTCATTAACAATAACATACAATTAAATTTTTCATACATCTTATTATTTATTTTTTTCTTTTTCTTCTTTGATGTGGAATAATACATCTTATTCACTTCTAATCCATTAATTTATGAGTGGAAAGTTAGAACCTTCACGAGTTTCTTATTTTTCCCACTTTTAGCCTTTAGGTAGCACTCCTACGAATCATAAGATCTGTGTTATATATTTTCATACATCTTAGCTCGTAGCATTCATATTGTTCATTCTGCAAGGTTCTTTAAAGATCATGGGCCCATTAAGACTATTTGTTCTTATTTTAACACTATTAGAGGTGGGCTTTATTTCTATTTTTCGTACATTTTAGTATATTTAATTATTTATAATTTATAATTTCACATTAAATTACATCAAATATAACTACAAATAAAAAATGGAGATCTTACATATAATTTACTAATACATTGAGATGTAATATTATAAACATAAACCATTAATAATAATATTTTTCAAACTTTGATTTTAAAAATTCGTCAAACATATTCGCTTGAATTTTCATTTTATTTTGATATCCATATTAGCATTGTTACTACATGACATTTTTTCTAATTTAGATTTCAAAATGCAAAAATGTATAATTGCATAATTGAATTTTAAATAAATGTTATTTAATTATTTTAAAACTAAAATTGTAAGCAATCTAGACAATATTAAGTAAATTATATTTGTGTTTTTGTTCGGACAACTTTAATATTAAAAAATTCAAAAAAAAGTGAAAAATAATAATTTATCTATAAAAACAAAAATACCTTCTTAAACTTGTAAATATATATTGAATACTATTGTTATTATAAAAGTTATATATTAAAAAGTCCATATGATGTTGAACAAATTTAACTAGGTTTTTTCTTAATTAGTTTTGTCATTATTTTTTAAAATTATTTTCATTTAAAATGTGACATTATGTATAATTTAATTACCTTTTCGACGAATACAACATTTATCAGTACTATAATATTAAGTAGGATATATTCGTATTTTTGTCCATACAACTCCAATATTACGATTTAAAAAAATAGAAATGAGAAACAATAGTTTATGTAATAAAACGTAACCGACATCTTAAATTTATAAACATAAATATAATGCTAGTGATATTTTTAAAGTTTCAAAATTTGAAAATACCATAGGATGTTAAATATTTTCAAATTGTGTTTTTGCTTAATTAAATTTCGGAATTAATATTTTTAATTATTTTCTCTATTAAATGTAATATTATGTATTGTTTTTTGTTGCTTGTCATATCAATAAAATTGATTCGCTGTTTTTATATTTAATATTACACGACCTATACCGAACAAAAATATATAATAGTTTTGTTATGTCTTTTCATCAAATCGTGTTATATCTAAGATATCTGCTACCATAACATGAAATAAATGAGTTCTATAACGTAAAATAATTTTATTTTGAATTGAAATTATAATTATGAACGTAAAAATTAATATTAAAATAAAATAATATTATTACTAAATTCGCCGTTTCTCTACAGGCTTGTATTTAAACTGGACTTTTCTGGGCCAAATTGGTCCTAGATTTTTTAAACGAGAAGGCATTCAGATTATGTGCTGGTGAACAATAAAACCAGTTTAAGAAATAACATGTAATGATTTTATAATAATAATAATAAAAAATTATATTTTTGGCCTTGATAAATTTTAAATTATTTTTGAACCTACCAAATACCTAATGAGTAATACTAATGACTCAAGAACTTCGTGGGATCAAATAGTCAGTGAAAAAAACAATATTAGTATATTATATAATAGAGAAATTAATTTAGTGATCTGAATTCATTATAGTCTTGATAAAAGCAAAATACAAAAATGAATAAAAAAAAATGCAAGAGCTTAATTAGACCTTTTATACTGTTAATTAGCCCTAATCTGTTTGAAAATCCTCCTACAAATCTTAGTTTGAATCCCTACCAATAATTAGATTCTATCTCTTTGGTCTTTACCTTGCTAATACAACTAGCAAATATTAATCCAAATGTAAAACCAATAGTAAGATGAAGTGTATAATTAGCTTAGATGTTTTCTCCATTACAAAAAAAATACTATTCTTTCTACGACGCCATATAAATATAATTGGATTAAATTCAATTTAAATGCCACGAATGAATCTATTATTGGCTTCGGTTCAAGATCTTTTTCTTTTACCTTTTTTCCTTTTCTTATTATTGTCATAATAATTATTATTATTGTAGTATGATATATTTTTCGTAAACTCATTTTGATTAGAAAGAAAATCATTTTATATTCTAAAATTTCCGTCTTAAAATTCGTCTAAGGTCACCTAAAACGCATGACCGGGCTTGACTCCACTTTTTAAAAAATAATTCGAAACCTAACTATAAACACCTGCAAAAATCCGAAACCTAACAAAAAAGTCATTATATATTTCAAGGGAAGTTCTATGATATATCCATTTTCTTATCATGGACTATTTTTCAAAAAAATATTTTAAGAATTTTAACTATTTATTAATTAATTATACAAAATTTATGTTTTTGATAACATTAAATGATAAATATATATTAGAATCTTACAAAAAAAAATCATTATTTAACAAATATTCAAAAATAAATAAATTAAAATAGGTCCATAATAAGAAAATAGGTCTATCATAGAACTCCCCATATTTCAACCTCCTTTTGAAGTTCGGTCTTCTTTCCGCGGTTTCGAGTTCATTCTCGTCGTCTTCGGAGATGGAATAAAATTGCATGTCTCGCTATTGTAGTGCGAGGCCTCTCGGGTCAAGCCATGTATACATAAAGCCTAAAGCAATCTAGTTTTTGATTTTCTCTAATACCTCGCAGACTAAAAAAGATAATTGTAGTTCATATTAGTAATAACTACTAACATATTCGTTTCTCTACAACTTATTAACTTATAATCCATTAATTTATAAGTGAGAAGTTAAAATCTTCACAACTTTCTTGCTTTTCACACTTTTAGGTAGCAGTCCGACAAATCATAAAATTTGTGTTAGATTTTTCATACATTAGTTGTGACATTAGTATTATTAATATTATCATTATATTTTTTTAATACGAAGTACGACTCCATATCATAATACCATCATTTTAATCTCATAATATTTTTATAACTCGTTTAAATACGATTACACATATTACCTGGTTATTTTATTTATAGGAGCAATTTCATATATGTCCCTTAAAATTAAAAATATCATATTTGCCCCTCGAAATTTGATAATATCATATTTATCCCTCTAAATCTTTATTGGGGAATTCTTCAAAAACCCCCCAACTTTTCTGAAAATTATGAAAAATATTTCAAATTAGTCTAAAGTTAACAGAACAGTTAAACATAACAGAAAATTTGTGAAATGAATTTTCTATCCTTGTTTTCTTTTTGAATTTTGAACAAATTTATGTTTTTGTGGTTAATTGAGGATGAAATCAGATAAGTGGGGACAAATTAAAGTGAAATAAGGTAATTATCATTGTATTAGAGTTAGTTACGGGTTTGTTATGCCGAATTGGTGCTAATGCAGGTGGTAATAGGGTTAGTCGAGGCATAATTTTACTGAGGCTGTATTGATGCTGAACTACAATGTTGACTAATTAAGCTTAATTGCACAATTTAGACTCTAAGTCAAGATTCACAAGTTCATATTATTTCCCAATTTGTTCCAGTTTTGTCTCAGATAAAATCATCATTTCATTTAAGTATGCTCCGGTTTAATTTTTACTTGCAAAAGAGTATTGTTGAAAATGATAAAATATTGATATTATATATTCTTTATAATTTGTCATGTTAGGAAGGATCTTTTTGCTCGATATAACGTGCGCTCCTTAATTTGCATGATGCACTGGCGCCGAGGACGACGAAAGGACTTTTCTTTGTCAAATGTTCCTATGTTCTCCTTAATATCCATAAGCAAATTAAAGGCCACTTAATTAAGTACAACATATTTGATATTTTATTATCGATTTTGTATTGAATTTTTTGTTTTTTCATATTAATCACGAAACTTTGTGCGCATCATTCAATGCACAATTTTTTTTGTTTTGGAAAAAAAATTATAAGACGAGGACCATCATAGTCAAGTGTGTTAACTAACTTTTCATGATCTATTTTTGTTTTGTGATTGGATTGGATCAGTTCAAATAAATATGTCATATATAGAAATATGAGATGTGTTCTTTTTTCTAGAAATAGTCGGACGATCAAGCAAAAGGCTAGATATATATATAAATTCCAAACTTTATTAAAATAGAAATTACTACAAAAATAATACTAAACACCTACAAAACAGCACCTTCGGATCAACCTTCTTTTGAAACTCGGTCTTCTTCCCGCGATTTCGAGTTCATCCTAGTCGTCTTCGTGGATGAAATAATTGTCTATATCTCGCTATCGTAATGTGATGCCGACTCTCGAGGCATGCCACAATATTACATGGCAAAATAGGATATAACTGACTCATGGATTTTATTTTTTAATTTTCTCTAATATCTCGCACACTCAATAATATCTGTAGTTTTCATTAATAATAACAATGTTAAATTTTCCATACATCTTATTGATCTTTCTCTTTCCTTTTTCCTGCATCTTATTAACTTGTATTCCGTCAATTTATAAATGGGAAATCCTTCACAACTTTCTTACTTTTCACACTATTAGGTAGCACTCCTACAGATCACAAAATTTGTGCAACATTTTTCATACATTAGTTGTAGCATTCATATTGTAAGTATTGTCATTATATTCTTGTAACAAATAATACTAACCAAATCGGAAAATCCAACCCAATTTGTAATCAACAAACATAATTCACACATAAACAGTCCATATCAATCAATCACTTCTTCCAAACCCAATTACCCAAACAGTCCATATCAATCAATCACTCATCCCATATCATTATCAATCGGGTCCCCAGATGCTTTCATACCCGTACCCGTTACACTGATTCGCGTATGCATGGTTCGCATTCACCAATAAAAGAAAATGTATTTGTTAACGTTGGAAATCTTTTGCAAAAGAAGAGAAAGGATTAGGGAAAGAACCGAGACTGGTGTTATTCGACGTACCGGTATCAGCACCGGAAATCAAATTACAAACACAGGAAATAGAAGTGAAATTTGTTAAGTAAATAAAGATAAATAAACATGTCATATCATATCATATAAAGTTACAAGAACTTAGTAATAAACGAACCGATAAATATTTTGCGCGCATGTAATCCAAATGCCAAAACCGTATCAATGGTCAAATTAAAAGGTAGTATTCTTTCGTTTTAACTAATTTGAATTTGCATTAAATTATGTCATTTCGGCTCTTTAATAAGGATTATGTAGGTTTGCTTAATTAAATTGATTCGCTTCATGCCGATTCGAACTGACGAAAGTTTTTTCAAGGATTGGCTGATTTTTCTGTCAAGGCATGCATTTGAACCGGGCCTATCTGGATCAAAATGGGCCAATATATTTTTAAAAGAAAAGGCTTTGAGATTACGGGCTACTGAACAATAAATTTTGTTTAATGAATAACATGTAATGATTGATTTTATAATAATAAAAAGAGAAAATTATGTTTTTGTTACCTCGATAAATTTTATATTATTTTAACTTACAAAATGATTAGTGACTCCAAAACTATATGTGGGACTAAAAGTCAGTGAAAAAATCAGTATATTATTTGATTGAGAAATTATCGGTGAATGTGAATTTATTATTATTTTACATTTTACAACAATGCAAAGGATGAGAGGATTACAGAGATCTATGATGCATGCCTCGATATGGCCCTTATAAAAATAAAATACAAAAGTAATTAATGCTACTATCTATAACACAACAAACAATGAATTCATAATCATCACCTAGTTATTTAGTTATTGTGCCCTACTTGCTTCATTGAATGCTTGTTTTTTTCTGCTGATCCTCGAGAAGAGTCGAAGCATTTCTGCATGTGACAAATTTGAAAAATAATCTTGATTTTGAAAATATTTCAAAACTAATTCAAAACTGATTTTAAAAATCTGATGACACAGACTTTCAAAACCCGTTTAATTAATTAAATTTGAGCCATAATTAGACAGGGAATTTTCTTAGAACCACCGAGTTTATAAAACCCGGTCAAGAATTCAATTTTTTTTTAAAAAAAGATACTTGTTCCCGGATTTAACCCCAAACTCTTTTATATCATAGTTAACATATTTAATTAACTTAATAACTAATACATGTCATTTAGTTAATAATTAATTAATATTTATTCAAATCATAAATTTGAATAAATATTAATAAATTATTAATGATATATTTATTTAATTAACTTGTTAATTATGTGTGTTTATTCAAATAGAGAGAATTCGGCGGGAAAATCTCGGGGCAGATTAACATTTTTTTTTCATGCACCGTGCCCATGATAAAAATTTACTTTGCCCAAAGATTTCCGTCGAATTCTCTATATTTGAATCAATACACATAATTAACAAGATAATTAAATAAATATATCATTAATAGTTTATTAATATTGATTCAAATTCAAGAATTTGAATAAATGTTAATTACGTATTAATTAATTATTACCAAGTTAATTAAATACGTTAACTATAACATAAGAAATTTAGGGATAAAATCTGGGAACATGTATCTCCTTTTGCGGTTAAATTGAATTCTTCACTGGATTTTGCGGTTATTTTTCTCAAAAAAGTTCCTGCCTAATCATGGTTTAAATTTAGTTAATCGATCGAGTTTTTTAAATTAGATGTCGCCGAGTTTTTAAAACCAATTTCGAATTAGTTTTGAAATATTTTCAAAATCAGAATTATTTTCCGGATTTCACACTCATAGTAGATCACACGAAAAAATGCATCTCTTATTTTGTCTTCTTTTTGCCCTTTTTTGATATATCTTAACCACTATAAGGGCATCTTATTTTGAGATTCTCACAATTTTGGTTTCGAATTTTGTTTGTATTGAAGTGAAATACATTTTTTACATTTACATGTTACTTGATTTGATTTTGAATTTTGAGGACCACCATGAATATAAGAACGGACAATACAAAAATATGAATTTTGAAATATTATTCCTTCAAATTTTAACATAAATTGTGAAACACAAGCTAGGAATTTCAACGAAATTTCTAAATTTTGAATTCGAATCTACAAAAAGAAAATCTAAAATTATCAAAACCCTTTATGAATAAATGAACTGAGCCAATAGACAACTATTCCTACCAGTAACCTAAATTGCTAATACAGATTGTTAGGTACACATAAACTAGGCTCAAGAGTTGAGGGGCTATATAATTGGATTCTAGACATTAATGGAATGCAAATATGCAATCATGAATTTTATATTTTGATTTTCTCTAATGTTTTATCCACTCAACATGTTTTCTATTTTTCATCAGTAATAAGTAATAACATATTATTAAATTTCCCATGCATCTTGTTGATTTTATTTTTTTTCTTCTTCTTTGATGTAGAATAAATATAATACATCTTACTCTCATCCATTAATTTATAAATGGGAAGTTAAAACCTTCACAAATTTCTTACTTTTCACACATCTAGGTAGTAGTAGTCTTACAAATCATAAAAATTGTGTCATATAATTTTTCATAAATTAGTTGTAAGCTTGTAGCAATTCATATTGTTCATGCTTCAAGGTTATTTAGTGATCATGGACCTGTTAAGACTATTTGTTGTTGGCTTTGATTTCATTTTATCGTACAGATTATTCAATATATTCAAAAGTTTACTCAAATTTAGAATTTATTTAATTTTTTGCAATATGTCACATCATAATAATCACAATAATTATGATATGCGATGTCTTATCCCTATTGATATATTATTGATTTTTTGTGATCTTAATTTTTTAAATATTTATATGTTTATTATTTCATAAACAATTATTTTTAAAATAACACGTCATCTTGCATTAACAATAAACCTTTGATTTTTAATTTCTTTGTAAACATTTAATTTTCCCATTTTTATAAATGGAGAGGATGCTGGACTTAGTTATAGCTTAAGGCCTTGTATATTGAATTAGAACTAGATATATATGTGCTTAATCAGGCCTAAATTGTTTTTAAGAAAGGATTGCAGATAATGTTAAAATTAAAATGTTTTCATAGATGTATTTTGTGATATTGAATCATAAAATCCAGTTTAAAGAATTATATTAATCTAAAATTTAATTTTTTCATGTCACAATTTTAGATATAATCAAAAGAAAAATAATTAAATTAAAGTTAGAAATCCAATCAAATTTTATTAACTAACAAATGATTAAATACTCACTCCAAGTCAAAACCAAACTACATACGGCTATATAATTGGATTTTAGACATTTATGGTCACTCATGAATTTTAGATTTTGATTTTCTCTAATGTCTTGATCACTCAAAATGTTTGCTAGTATTCATTAATAATAACATATTATTGATTTTCTTTTGTTTTTTCTTCTTTGATGTAGAATAAATGAATAATACATCTTATTCTCTTCTAAAGTTATAATCCATTAATTTATAAGTGGGAAGTTAGAACCTTCACAAGTTTTACTTTTCACACATTTAGGTAGCATTCTTACAAATCATAAGATTTGTGTCATGTATATCTTTCATACATTAGTTGTAGGCTTGTAGCATTCATATTGTTCATGCTGGAAGGTTCTTTAGAGATCATGGCCCTGTTAAGACTATTTGTTGTTATTTTTCCACTATTAGATGTTGGCTTCAATTTCATTTTAACGTACAGAATTTTCAATATATTCAAAAGTCGACTCAACTTTAGAATTTATTAAAATTTAGTTTTCACTCAACTTTGTGTAATGAATGTCACCTCACAAAAAAGACATGTTTGGATAAGTGTAATAAGAAGAGTTACTGATAGTAATTGTTATAATTAGTCTATAATTTGTGTTTGAATTATAGTATTTGTGGTATCACTGTTGTTGTATCTTTTCTATACCATTTTATTATCGTACTCGTGATTCAGGTTAAAATCCCAAGAATCACCAAAACAGGAATGACAAAAAATTGAGGGGGACACCTTACGAAATTGAAGCGACTAGACCAATAAAATGAGTTGGTCTAGGTCGCTTCAGTTTCGTTAGGTCTAGGAATGTTCAAACGATTTGTTTATTCGGAAATCGAACCGAATCGGTCAAATTCGGTTTAATTGGTTCAGTTTATTGGTTTAATTGGTTCGGTTCGGTTGAAAAAATGATATTGTTCGATTTATTCGGTCCGGTTCGATTTTGAAATTTTAAAACCGATTAAACCAAACCGACCAAATAACATTCATTTTTTCATATATTTTTAATATATAAATGTTAAAATATAAAAAAAAATATATAATACTCTTATAAAATAACACTATTATATTTTATGGTATTTATTTATATTTTTTGACAAATAAAATACAAATTTGCATATGAATTTATTATTATTTAAGAATAATAATATTTCTTATTTGGTTCAACCGTATTAACCGAATAACAAATCGGTTTATTCGGTTCGGGTTTAATCGGTTCAAAAGTTAAACGGTTCGGTTTGGTTTGAATTTTGTTCGGTTCGGTTTAAATCGGTTTGGTATTATTCAATTCGGTTTGAACCAAACCGACCGAATAAACATCCCTATTTAAATCATTCCGTTAATTTTTTGTCATTCCTGCTTTTGTGATTCTTGGAGTTTTCACTCACGAGTAATGTAATAAAATGGTATAGGAAAGATAAAACAGCAGTAACATCACAAATACTATAATTCAAATACACGTCTTAGACTAATTATAACAATTACTATCGGTAATTGTTCTTATTATACTTATCCAAACATTATAAACATTTATTTTTCACATTTTTTTAAATGGAGAGGATACTGGACTCAATTATAGCTTAAGGCCTTATATATTGAATTAGATGTAGATCAAAATGGGCTTAATCAGCCTAATTTGTTTTTAAGAAAGGATTGTAAATAATGTTAAAATTAAATTGTTTATATCGATCTACTTTGTGATATTGAATAATAAAATCCAGTTTAAAGAATAATATTAATCTAAAAACAAAACTTTTCATGTCACAATTTTAGAAATTATCTAAACAAATGGGTTCCTTGCAAGCCAAATTTGTGGTATGTCGTCATAGTATGGCTCACGAGCTGAGGGGCTATCGGACTCGTAACATCTTCGTCCAGGGGGGCAACCGACTGAATCGGAATAAACCGCGCCAACAAAATCACGAGAACGATGACAGTGAGGGCTGTATGGAAAACAAATTATAACATGAGGAACAACATAGTCAAATGTGTTAACTAACTTTTCACGATCTCTTTTCGTTTTGTGATTGGATCCGTTCAAATAAACATGTTATATATAGAGAGATGACAGATGAGATGTGATTTTTTTTTTCTAAAAATAGTTGGATGATCAAGCAAAAGGCTAGATATTTATAAATGGGAAAATATACTTTGCCCCCCAACATCAAAAAAACATCATTTATGAGGTGACAAAAGGAGGGTTAGTGGGTCGTTTAGCCTCTCTAATTGACTCGATTAAATATTAATTGGCACGTTTAATTGAATTGATCCATCAATTAACATGTACCAATATTAACATGTTATAAATTATTTACGTATCAATTAAACGTGTTAATTAATATTTAATCGAGTCAATTAAAGAGTCTAAATAATTCACTAATCCTCCTTTTGTCACCTCATCAAGGAGATTTTTTTTGATGTTGGGAGGCTGAATATATAACCCCTTTATAAATTCCAATCTTTAGACAAAAGTTCTTAAAATAGAAATTACTAGGAAAATTCAAAAATACTACAAAACAGCACATTGGGCTTCTGATCAACCTTGTTCTGATTATTTTGCATCTCGGTCTTCTTTTCGCGGTTTCGAGTTCATCATAGTCGTCTTCGTTGATGGAATAAAATTGCGTGTATCGCTATTGTAATGCGAGGCCCAGTGCCGGCTCAAATATGTTGGCAGTCTAGGCACCTGCCGAGAGCCCCAAATTTTTTTAAGCCCCTAAATTTTGAACTCTAGTTTTATTTGTTGACTAGTCTTAATGAAAATATATATTTCAAATCTTATCTGCATAATCAAACAAAATAAAATACATACATCTTAACAATTCTGGACACATAAATAAATTTAGTCATATCACACCAAAATATAATTTTTATAAATTACAGCACGAGTCTCATGCAACGAATTCTTTATTTTGTTATTCAATAGACATCCTAAATTTAATTTATGTAAGTAAAAAAATTTTGTATCGACCCATTTAAATGAATCATTTTTTTCACATCTTATAAATATTTTTTTTTTATTTGTAGCCTACTAATATTAATAATTTTTATTCATTCCTTAACATTGTTGCAAACAGAAATAAAACCAACAAGTTATTATATATTTGTTTTGGCCCTTTAGTTTTTTTTTTACCTCTTAAGCGGTTCTTATATACATTTTAGTCTCTTAAATATTCAAGTTGACGAAAAATTTATATTCTTCTATAAATTACTATTTGCAAATAAGAGCACATTTAAAAAAAATGTATTCTTCACATTCTTACTCAAAAATACTTAAGAACTCCAAAATAGTTTTCGCACTCTTACTTGAAAATACTAGAACTTCAAAATAATTTTCGCCGAGAGCCCGTGACGACCTCGAGCCGCCCTTGGCGAGGCCGACTCTCGAGGTATGCCACAATATAACATGTCTGTTCATAGTCGAATGAAATCATAGATTTTATTTTTTTATTTTCTCTAATGTCTCGCACACTCAATAATATTTTTAGTTTCATTAATAATAATAACATATTGTTAAATATTCCGTACATCTTATTGATTTTTATTCTTTTATACATCTTATTAACTTATAATCCGTCAATTTATAAGTGGCAAATTAGAACCTTCACAACTTTCTTGCTTTTCACACTTTTAGTAGCACTCCTACATATGACATATCACAACATGTGTTAGATTTTTCATACATTAGTTGGAGCATTCATATTGTAAGTATTGTCATTATATTTTTTTTTTACAAATAATGCTAACCAAATCGGAAAATTCAACCCAATTTGTAATCAACAAACATAATTCACACATAAACAGTCCATATCAATCATTCACTTCTTCCAAACCCAATTACCAAATCAGTCCATATCAACCAATCACTCATCCCATATCATTATCAATCGGGTCCCCGGATGCTTTCATACCCGTACCCGTTACACTCTGATTCGCGTATGCAAGTTTCGCGTTCACCAATAAAAGAAAATGTATTTGTTTACGTTGAAGATCTTTTGCAAAAGAAGAGAAAGGATTAGGTAAAGAACCGAGACCGGTATTATTCTGCGTACCGGTATCAGCACCGGAAATCAAATTACAAACACATGAAAAATAAGTGAAATTTGTTAACTATATAAAGATAAATAAACATATCATATCATATCGTAAAAATTTACAAGAACATAGTAATAAGCGAACCGATAAATGTTTTGCGCGCGTGTAATCCAAATGCCAAAAACGTATCAATGGTCAAATTAAAAGGTAGTATTTTAATGTTTTAACTAATTTGAATTTGCATTAAATTATGCTGTTACGGCTCTTCAATAAGGATTATGTAGTTTTGCTTAATTAAATTGATTCGCTCCATTCCGATTCGAACTGACGAGAGTTTTTTCAAGGATTAGCAGATTTTTCTGTCAAAGGCATGTATTTGAACCGGGCTTATGTGGATCAAAATGGGCCAATATATTTTTAAAAGAAAAGGCTTTGAGATTACGGACTACTGATCAAAATTAGTGTAAAGAATAACATGTAATGATTAATTTTATAATAATAAAAAAAGAAAATTATGTTTTCGGTACCTCGACAAATTTCTATTATTTTAATTTACATAATTATTAGTGATTCCAAAACTATGTGGGACTAAAAGTCAGTGAAAAAAATAAGTATATTAATTGATTTTGGCGAATGTGAATTTATTATTGTGTTACATTTTACAACATTGTAGAGGATTACAGAGAGCTATGATGCATGGCTACATTCTTTTTATAGCCTTCGATAAAAATAAGAAGAATTTCTGCATATGATCCGGTATGAGTGAAATTAAAAAATAATCCTGATTTTGAAAATATTTCAAAATTAACCCGAAACCGATTTTAAAAATCCGGTGACACCTGATTTAATTAAATTTGAACCATAATTAGGCAGGAATTTTTATGAGAAAAACAACCATCGGGTTTATAAAATCCAGTCAAGAATTCAATTTAAAAAGAAGATATTTGTTCTCACATTTAACCCCAAAATCTTTTATATCCTAGTTAACATATTTGATTAACTTCATAACTAATACATATTATTTTGTTAATAATTAATTAATATTTATTTTAATTCATAAATTTGAATCAATATTAATAAATTAGATATATTTATTTAATTATCTTGTTAATTATGTGTGTATTCAAATATAAAAATTTCGGCGGAAAAATCTTGTGGTAAATTAACATTTTCTTTTTTCATGCACAGTCCCCCAGATATTAAAAATGTAGATTTCCGTAACATGTCCAAAGATTTCCCCACTCGAATTCTCTATATTTGAATTAATACACGTAATTAACAAGCTAATCATATAAATATATCATTAATAACTTATTAATATTGAATCAAATTTATGAATTTGAATAAATATTAGTTACATATTAATTAATTATTAATTAAATAATATTATTAGTTACAAAGTTAGTTAAATATCTTAACTATAACATAAGAGATTTAGGGATAAACTTTGAGGACGTGTATGTTCTTTTTTAATTGAATTCTTCACCGGGTTTTGTGGTTATTTCTCTCATAAAAAATGGTCTGCCTAATTATGATTTAAATTTAGTTAATTGGCCGGGTTTTCAAAATTCGATGCTACCGAGTTTCAAAAATCAATGTCATATTTTCAAAATCAATTATTTTTTGGATTTCACGTCCATACTAGATCACACGAAGAAATGCACCTCTTATTTTGTTTTTGTTTTTTTTGCTCATTTTTTATATTTCTTTGCCAATATAAGGACATCTTATCTTATCTTGAGGATTCTCACAATTTTAGTTTCAAGTTTTGTTTGTATTGAAAGCGAAAGAAATATTTTACACGTTACTTGATTTGATTTTGAATCAAAATTATGAATTTTGAGAAGGGCCACTATGAATACGAATGGATGATACAAAAATCTGAATTTTGAATATTATTCCTTCAAATTTTAACATAAACTGTAAAACAAGCTAGGAATTTCAACAAAATTTCCAAATTTTCGAATTCGAATCTACCAAAGGAATATCTAAAATTAATCAAACACCCTTTATGAACTGTAAATTTTAAATTGGTACCTATTAGATGAACTGGGCCAATAATAGACAAATATTCGTACGAGCAACCTAAATTGCTAATAAATATTGTTAGATACTCATAAACAATTATGGTATCCGTATATCGTCCGAGTATGGCTCAAGAACTGAGGGGATATATAATTGGATTCTAGACATTAATGGAATGCAATCATGAATTTGTATTTTGATTTTCTCTAATGTCTCGTTCCAGGCCCGGCCCGAGATATAGGCCCCATGAAACCTAGGCTTCGGAGTCCATACCCTGAGGGAGTCCATATACATATATGTTTTCTATATATACTAGTATAACTATCCATAAGCATTTCAAAGAATAAGTATTTTAAATTTTTATAAGCCCTCAGTCAGTCAGCCCAAATTTCTTTCTTTTCCCCTCACGTGTACTCTCTCTTATCTCTCTTTTCCCTCCAAGATTTTCTCTCTTTCCTTTTTTTTTTCGTTGTGACTGGTTTTGGAAGTAAGAATTCCCTAGCTCTCTCTCGCTAAAGAAGAAATGGTATTTTTCTGGCGTGCCGTGACTGGAGCTTGCGTTTCTTTGCTGGAAGACGTGTTCTTCCTCTTCTACCTCTCTACAGTGCTGGAATTTCGCATTTTTTGCTGTTGTAACAGGGGACTGCTGCTGTGCTGCAGAAATTTCGCAATTTATTTTTGCTGCTGCAGAAATTATTTATTGATTCTCAAAATTAGGTACGTCCATCTCGATATTTCTTATAGTGGGGACCTTTTCGTATTTTTGGAATTTAATATTTGATAATTTTCGAATAAATTAATTGAATATGGGGACCTTTTTCAAATTAGGCTTCGAGTACCCGAAAACTTGGGACCGGGCCTGTCTCGTCCACTCGAAAAGTTTTCTAATTTTCATTAGTAATAATAACATATTATTGAATTTTCCATACACAATTATTGAATTTTCTCTAATGTCTCGTCCACTCATAAACAATTATGATATTTATGTATTTATTATTTCACAGGCAATTATTTTGAAAGGGGGTTTACATATTTACCCTTTATTAAATTTAAAATTACATATTCATCCTTCTTAAAATTAAAATATCATATTTTAACCTTTCATAAATCTAAAATATCATATTTGCCCAAAAATTAAAAAAATCCAATTTTTCCGTTAAAGTTAATGGTCAACATTTAAAAGTGCTATTTTAACATTTGCATATTTACCCTTCGAAAATTCCAAAATATCATATTTACCCCTTTACAAATAAAAATATCATATTTATCCTCTCAATAATAAAAATAACATATGTATCCTTACTCACTCGACAAAAAGAAATCAAGCCCTACATTTTAATAATATTTTTAGTTATGATTATATTTTTGCAATGAAACTATATTTTTTACATTTTTGTTTTTGTCATTTGAGATTGGTAGAATGATTATTTTTTGGAATTTTATTCATATATATTTTGTGTTACATTGTTATCTATGAGATTACGTTGTTATATTCTTTGGTTAAATATGGTATTTTTATTTTTAAAAAGATAAATATGATATTTCGGATTTTTAGAAGGGTAAATATGTAAAGGGTACAATAGTTGACCGTTAATTTTAACGGAAAAATTGGATGGTTTTTAATTTCTGGGTAAATATGATATTTTAGATTTATGAAAAGGTAAATACGAAATTTTGAGTTTAAGAAAGGGTAAATATGTAAAAAATTAAGAAAGGATAAATATGTAATTTTAAGTTTAAGAAATAGTAAATATATAAATCCTTTTTTTTAAATAACACGCCATCTTTAGAGGTGTTCAAACGGTTCGGTTTATTCGAATACCGAACCGAACCGGTCGAATTCGGTTTAATTGGTTCGGTTTTTCGGACTATTTGGTTCGGTTCGATTTAAAAAATGGTATTGTTTGGTTTATTTGGTTCGGTTCGTTTTGAAATTTTGAAAACCGATTAAACCGAACCGACCGAATAACATCCAATTTTTATATATTTAATATGTTAATGTTTAAATATAACAAAAATCATATAATATTCTTGTAAATTAATATAATTATATTTTATAATATTAATTTATATATTTTTGATAAATAAAATATAAACTTTTTAGTAATTTATTTTTATTTTAAAATTATAATGTTTCTTATTCGGTTCAACCGAATAAATCGAATAACAGTTCGATTTATTCGGTTCGGTTTTTAATCGGTTCAAGTGTTAAACGGTTCGGTTCGGTTTGAATTTTATTCGGTTCGGTTTAAATCGGTTTGACCTTATTCGGTTCGATTTGAACCGAACCGACCGAATGAACACCCGTGACTCATTTTGCATTAACAATAAACCGTTGAGAGCATGCTGCACTTAATTATAGCTTAAGGCCTTATATATGGAATTATAACTAAGATCTATATGGGCTTAATCAGGCCTAAATTGTTTTTAAGAAAGGATTGTAAATAATGGTACAATTAAATTGTTTACATCGATGTATTTTGTGATATTGAATAATGAAATCAGTTTACAGAATAAAATTAATCTTAAAACTAAAATTTTCATGTGACAACTTAATAAATAACCAAAACAAATGGGCTCCTTGCAAGCCCAATTCTCGAATCGATCCTCGCGACTCGGTATCTCCCCCTATCTCTACGGAGATGTTTCGTAAAGCTAGTTTGTTCTGCGCGATCTCCCCAACGAGATCGACAAACCAGAGTTGTGGTATGTCGTCAGAGTATGGCTCACGAGCTGAGGGGATATCGGACTCGTAAGAATCATATTCGTCAAAGGAAGCAACCGAATGAATCGGAATGATCCCCGCCAACAAAATCACGAGAACGGCTGTATGGAAAACAAATTATAAGATATGTTAACTAACTTTTCAAGATATATATAAATTCCAAACTTCAAAGAAAATTTCTTAAAGTAGAAATTCTTAGGAAAAAAAATATTAAACACATACAAAGCAGCACCTTTGGTTTCAGATCAACCTTCTTTTGATTATTTTGAAGCACGGTCTTCTTTCCGCGGTTTCGAGTTCATCCTAGTCGTCTTCGAGGATGGAATAAAAATACATGTCTCGATATTGTAATGTGAGACTGACTCTCGTCTTATGCCACAATATTACATGTCTATATATCTGATGAAATCATGGATTTTATTTTTTGATTTTCTCTAATGTCTCGCGCACTCAGTAATATTTGTAGTTTTCATTAGTAATAACATGTAGTTAAATTTTCCATACATCTTACTGATTTTTTTTTTCTTTTTTTTTCTGCATCTTATTAACTTATAATCCATTAATTTATAAGTGGGAAGTTAGAACCTTCACAAATTTCTTACTTTCTTTTCACACTTTTAGGTAGCATCCCTACATATCACACAATTTGCATTAAATTTTTCATACATTAGTTGTAGCTTTCATATTGTAAGTATTGTCACTGTATATTTTTTTGAAACTCCACATTCATGTGTAAAATCTTATGATGCATTATCAATCGGGTTCGTATGCTTTCATACCCGTACCCTTTACGCTCTGATTCATTACCATCCGCAGATTCCTCAATCACGTATGCATGGTTCGCATTCGCCAATAAAAGAAAATGTATTTGTTTGCGTTGGAGATAGTTTGCAAAAGAAGAGAAAGGATTAGGGAAAGAACCGAGATTGGTATTATTCTGCGTACCGGTATCAGAACCGGAAATCAAATTACAAACACAGGAAAAGGAAGTGAGATTTGTTAAGTATATAAAGATAAATAAACATATCGTATCATATAAAGTTACACAAACATAGTAATAAATGAACTGACAAATGTTTTGCGCGCATGTAATCGAAATGCCAAAAGCATATCAACGATCAAATGAAAATTGAAATTGTAGTATTTTATCTTTTAACTAAATTATGTTGTTACGGCTCTTAAATAAGGATTACGTAAGTTTGGTTAATTAGATAGATTCGCACTGTTCCGATTCGAACCGACAAAAGATTTCTCATGTTTTTACGAGTCTTGAATAAATATTTGAATTTGAGCTGAACTTCTGTGGACAAAAATGGGCCAAGATTTTTAAAAGAAAAGGCTTTGAGATTATCGGCTACTGAACAATAAAATTAGTTTAAAGAATAACATGTATTGATTTTACAACTATAAAAAGATAAATTATGTTGTTGTTCCCTCTATGATTTTTTTATTATTTTTAACTTACAAAATTATGTGGGACTAAATAGTCAGTGAAAAAATCAGTATATTATTATTATTTGATAGAGAATTTATTGGTGAATGTGAATTTATTTATTATTTTACATTTTACAACAATGCAGAGGATTTACAGAGAGCTATGAATTATGATGCATGGCTACATTCCCTTTATAGCCCTTGATAAAAGTAAAATACAAAAAGAAGTAACTAATGCTACTAACAAACAACAAACAATGAACTTATATAATCATCACCTATTTATTGTGCCCTACTTGCTTCATTGAATGCTTGTTTTTTTGTCTTATTTTTGCCCTTTTTTGATATTTCTTTGCCAGTACAAGGGCTGGCTGGCATCTCATCAGGAGGATTTTCCACAAATTTGTTTTCAAACTTTGCTTGTATATATTGTAGCGAAATTGACTTTTTTTACATGTTAATTGATTTATCAGATCTATATACATTTTGAATTTTCTAAATTTGATGAATCCAAATTCTCAATTTTGAAAAGGACCACCATGAACATGAATGGACAATACAAAAATCTGAATTTTGAATATTATTCCTTAAAAAATTTAACAAAAACTGTCAAAACCAGAGAGAAATTTCTAAATTTTGAATTCAAATCTGCATAATGAAAATCTAAAATTAATCAAACACCCTTTGTGAACTGTACTAACGAAAATCCAAATCTGCCAAACTATTTGTACTAGTAACCTAAATTGCTAATTAAAGATTGTTAGGTACAAATAAACAATTATAAACAACTAATTCGGATCAATTTTCTTTTGAAGCTCGGTCTTCTTTCCGCGGTTTCGAGTTCATCCTAGTCGTCTTCGGGGATCGAATGAAAATGCATGTCTCGCTATTGTAATGTGAGGCTGACTCTCGAGGCAGGCCAATAAATTACATGTGTATGTTAAATCTAATGAAATCATTGATTTTATTTTTTGATTTTCTCTAATACCTCGCACACTCGATAATATTTGTAGTTTTCATTAATAATAACATATTGTTAAATTCTCCATACATCTTATTCTTAATCTTATTGATTTATATTCTATTAATTTATAATTGGTAAGTTAGAAACTTCACAACTTTCTTACTTTTCACGCTTTTGGGCAGCACTCCTGCGAGATCACAAAATTTGTGTTTAGATTTTTCATACATTAGTTGTAGCATTCATATTGTAAGGATCGTCATTATATATATTTTTAATACTCCACGTCATAATAACATCATTATATCAAATTGATATATTAAACTCATAGTACTTTTATAACTCATTTAAATACGATTATATATGTTATATGGTTATTTTATGTTATGTTAGCAAGAACTGTTTTCTTCGCCGCTTAATAATATCTCAGTTAGATTATATTTTCGAATATTGTAACTATATGTCGAGAGCAAGAAAACCTAGTTAAAATTTGGGAGCATTTCCCTATATAACCAAGTTTTAAAAGTTTATTCCAAAAATAATCAAACGTTGAAGATATTTCCTGAACTAATCAAGGATGGAATTGGCAACTCCATCAATTTATTAAATGACGGAGTTGGGATGTCGCCGTGTATATTAAATCACTGCATGTCTATTGCAAGCGTAATTAAGATTTAATTAAAACTAAAGCATGGCGGAGTTTCCAACACAACCTGACGGAGTCTGGGATGCCGCTAGGGGTGTTCAAATGGTTCGGTTTATACTTTATTCAGATACCGAATCGAATCGGTCGAATTCGGTTTAATTGGTTCGGTTTTTCGGTTTATTTGGTTCAGTTCGGTTCGAAAAATGATATTGTCCGATTTATTCGGTTTGGTTCGGTTTTGATCTTGTGAAAATCGGTTAAATCGAACCGACCGAATAACATCTCATTTTTCATGAATTTTTTAATATGTTAATGTTAAATTATAAAAAAATGATATTATAATTCTATAAAATAATATAATTATATTTTATAATATGTATTCATATTTTCTGATAAATAAAATATAATTTTTTGATAAATTTATTTTTATTTTAAATTATAATGTTTCTTATTCGGTTTAACCGAATAAACCGAATAAGAATTTGGTTTATTCGGTTTGGTTTTTAATCGGTTCGGTTTAAATTAGTTTGACATTATTCGGATCAGTTTGAACCGAATCGACCGAATGAACACCCCTAGATGTCGTCACTTTGCAGACGTGTTAAATTTTACGAAATTTGAGACTCCGCTAATTGATCCTATCTCATGTGAATCTTCTTTCCTCTTTCTCTCACCCTCATTCCTCCTTTCCTCCATTATTTTGCTCCGCGAGTTGGCCGATGTGAGGATTTTTTTCCTTTTTTTTAGTTCATAAACCTCCATTTTTATGTTATTTTCTTGATTTGTAAAGTTTGTTTGTGTTTATTGTGATTTAATAGGACGATTTTGGTGGAAAACCTACTTATTCGGTGGAAACCTAGTGGAATATAGTTGGGTTCTTCTCTCCAATGACAAGGTAAAATTGTTGTCTTCTTTATAATTGTAGTAGTTATGTTAGTTTAGATTTTAGGGTAGAAATATAAGGTTTGTTCCAATTAGATTATTTTTAGTTTGTAAATTAGGTTTAGCTCAAATTAGTTCAAAAAATATAGCTAGAAATTAGGTATGTTCAAATTAGGTTAATTTTATATTTTGTAATTAGGTTGAATAGTAGGAATAAAAATTATGATTTGCTTAAATCATATGTTAAAACGTCGTATCCGATACGTATCGTCGTGTTGTCGTGTCGTCGTGCCGCCGAATCCGTGCAACACACTAAAATCTGATGATTCATTATCAATCTGGTCCGGATGCTTTCATACCCGTACCCGTTAAAGGAAAGGGAAAGAAATAGTATTTTTTTTTCTCTCGCAAGGCATGCATTTGAACCGGACTTATGTGGATCAAAATGGGCCATTATATTTTTAAAAGAATAGGCTTTGAGATTATGGGTTACTTAACAGTAAAATTAGTTTAAATAATAACATGTATTGATTTTATAATAATACCAAGGGAAAATTATGTTTTTGTTCCATGGATAAATTTTATATTATTTTTAACTTACAAAATTATTAGTGACTCCAAAATTATGTGGGACCAATGTTGTAAATGACGAAAAACGGTACGGTACGGTCGGTCACCGTTTTAATATTTTATCGTAAAACGATTAAAAAACGGTCACTTAAATCGGTAATATTTTATATAATTTATAATTAAAATTTAAAGACAAAGGACAAGAAATTGAATTAAACTAACACTCACAATTTGGACTAAGCTACAACCTAATTCCAGAATTTCCCGAACAATTTGGACACAAAATTTCAAGACCAAGTTCACTCCATTTTAATGTAACACTTGTTTGATTCTCATACCAACAAATTCAAAAACAAAATAATGATCACGTAAAAAGTAAAGGACAATTAAATCCTAACAAATAATCAGATCAGTCTAAACAATCCTAACACAAAATCATTCGACTCACAAATTGAATCAAATTAGCACTCACAATCACAATCCGTGAAGAAGAGATTAGCTCTTGTTGTGAAGAAAAAGAGAGCAGTTCTTGTCGCAAATTAAACCGAGCCGTCGTCATCCTTTAATCAATCATGAAGAAGAACGGAAGAATGGGGCATCCAACCATTGCCGTGAAAATGAAGAATAACTAAATCGGAGACTCGGTGAAAAAGAAGTATGTGCCGAGAAAAATAACTGGCCCAAAAAGTTAAAAAAATCCGGACCCAACATAATTAGAAGAAAAAATCGATATGTAAAACGGATTAAAAACGTTTTTCGATCAAAAAAACGATCAAACACGGTGGATACGTTACGGTCTTTCAACGTAACACCGTTTTTTGACTGTTTTTCGGTATTTTTTATAACAATGTGTTGGACTAAATAGTCAGTCAGTGAGGAAATTAGTATATTATTTGATAAGAGAATTTATTGGTGAATGTGAATTTATTATTTTACATTTTACAACAACGCAGAGAATTACAGATAGCAATGAATTATGAATCTATGATGCATGGCTACATTCCCTTTATAGCCCTTGATAAAAGTAAAAATACAAAAGGAAGTAATTAATGCTACTATCAAACAACAAACAATGAACTCATAATCATCACCTATTTATTGTGCCCTGCTCTCTTCATTGAATGTTTCTTGTTTTGTCTTTTTTTTTTGCCCTTTTTTTGTATTTCTTTGCCAATATAAGGGCATCTTATCTGGAGGATTCTTTTCAAGTTTGGTTTCAAACTTTGTTTTATATTGCAGTGAAATTGACATTTTTTACATTTTGAATAAAAATTCAGAATTTTGAGAAGGACCACCATGAAAATGAATGGACATTACAAAAATCTGAATTTTGAATATTATTCTTTCACATTTTTACATAAACTGTGAAAACAAGCTAGAAATTCCAACGAAATTTCCAAATTTTGAATTGGAATCTGCAAAAAGAAAATCTAAAATTAATCAAACACCCTTAAATTAACTGGGCCAATAGCCAACAATTCGTACCAGTGACCTAAATTGCTAATTACCTATTATTAAGTACACATAAACAATTATAAACAACTAATTTGGGTCCTTAGATCATTAATTTTATAATATATTAAATTAGACCTTTTAGTCTGTTTATTTGCTCCAACCTGCTTCAAAATCCTCCCTCAAATCTTAAATCGAGTCCGTACCAATAATTAGATTCCATCTCCTCGACTGGTACAGTGGTACCATGCTAATGAAGCTAGCAAATATTCCTAATCCAAATTATTGCATGATTAGCCACCTAGCCAAAGAACTCATAGTTTATTCTACAACCAATAAATAATAAAATAACTAAAAAAATATATTCTAGATAGACATAACTAACTGGATTAAACAAATTAGTCTAAAAAGGCAAAGTTGGATAATAGTAGAAAAGGAGAAATAAATGAGAGTTATAAATAGGTAAACTAAAACCATAGACATATGAGAATGTTTACCAACTATATGAATTTAATGCCAAATTGATAACAATGCAGATTTTCACATGCTCGGTCCACCGATTTTTTCTACATCTTCATTACTTATCGGATTCGGATCTAATTTTTCTACCCAAAACCAAATTTGCAGCCATTATGTATTGAAGCTCCACAATTTCACGTATACCCTTGTAAAACGTGAAATATCAGGAATATCCTTACAAAATTATTATAATTTCATGAGTGTATTTTTTGTTATATTTTTGTTTACTATCGGTTAAGATTACTATCACTTTTTGTTTTGGGGATTTTACTACCTGTGTAAACAAGGAACAATATTTTTGTAGGAAAAATTGAAAAAACACAATTAACGATAATCTTAAGCGATGGTTAACCGAAATCTAACAAAAAAAAAACTCGTGAAATTTTAGTAGTTTTGTCAGAATATTCACGATATTTCATGTTCTGCAGGGGCATACGTGAAATTGTGGGGTTTTTGTAGGGGTACATGTGAGATTTGGCTTATGTATTATACAATTAATGGGTGGTAATATAAAGTTGCTTTAGTAAAGTAAAAGTAAAGAGTGACATAATAAATCATAAAATCACATGAGAATGAGCTGTAATTGCTTAATAAGTAAGTTAATTGCGTGCCAAATTTGGATTTATTTATACTCCACCGTCATTTTCATACCTTTTTGCCAAATGTTCCAGAATCCTATGCCATTGGAAAAGCATCCGGTACCGGTACCACAAATCCAGAATTCCAAATCCATATTATCCTCGCATTGAATGCAACAGAGAAAAGAGGCGAGAGGAGAGGAGAGGACCCACCAAATACGGGTCCACCCAGCCAGCGGCAAAAAGGAAAAGAAAGGGCATCTCGAGGCGAGAGAATAACATTCCGTTGATTCTCCAGATCGATTCGATGTAACTACCTGTGTGGTGATGGGATGTGGGCGGTACGTGGATGGAAAGGGGGAGGTGGAGTGGTACAGAAAATCGTAATGATGGTTGAATAGATTGGGACAAGACGTGATTTTGATATAAAGTCGAGACAAGGAGGAAAAGAACCAACTATGTTGTGCAGAGTTGCTTCCAGTGTAAATCGGATCTCTGATTTGACTAATCAACTATGGTTTTTGTATTGACCGACTGTCTGTTTCTAACTATAACTTTTTGACAAATTTGATTTTTGATTTTTATATAATGTTTCGATCAATGGGACGAGAGTGTTTTCAATTTGTGGAAATATTTATTGTAAAATCTTGTTCCGAAATTATAATTTTCATCCAGTTTGAAAGAGTCGTGTTAGATAAAATAAAGACACAAAAAAAAATTATGTGTTGTGAAAAATTATGGATTAATATATATGACATATTAATTTTATTTATTTATTATCGAAAATATATATAATTATATATTCGAACAATGTATGAATTAAATGTTATTGATTATGATAAACTTTATGTTCGGACCAATAATAAACACGTGAGCTAATATATAATTCATATAATATTAAATTGATTTATTATGAGTTATGTGGATTTATGAGTTTTTGGTTCGAACATATACTAAACATGTACCAAATAATTTATTGTTTGTAAATATACGAGGCGATACATAATTATATGAGTTGATAAATAATTAATTTATTATCAACTAATTATGATTATTTAAATAATAAAAATTACCGAAAATGTCACGTCAAACAGTAAATTTTGTGATATAACTCTCACTTGATGTTTATATTTTAGCGTAATCATTTGTGAATAATATTTCTAAACAGTTAGATGACGTGACGTGGGTTTACCCGATCCATTAATTATATAAATGGTCGTTAATATTTATGTTTCTATGTAACTATTATTTTAATATTTAATTTCAGAGGAATGATTTTACATTCCGGATAAATGCATTCCGAAGTTTCTCGTAGCTCGGTTACATGTTCCTTTTGACCCCACGCCTGCCCTTCTCATTGCTTACTATCAGGTTACTTTCCGCCCTCTCTTATACTTTTTGAAATTTATTTATATATTTTTTTCTATATTATGGATGAAAGATTTGTCGTTACTTATACCGTTTTTATTATTATTTATACATTTTTTATTTTTTCATGTCATTCTATATACTATGGATTAGAAATTTGTTGTTATTTATTTTTTTACTGTATCTTTTTCTATGCTATTGATTAAAGATATATTGATATTTATATTTTTTTACTATTATTTATATTTTTTCTATATTTGAAATTAAAGCTATGTTGTTATTTATACCTTATTACTATAGAGATATATTGTTATTTATATTTTTTTTACTACTCTTATATTTTCTCTATACAATGAAAAATATTTATTGTTATTTATACCTTTTGATTATTATTTATATTTATTCTATATTATAGATAAAAGATGAGTTGTTATTTATATATTTTTTACTGTAAAAAGATATATGGAATGCTGCTCGTAAAAAAGACCGCTCATTTATTTTTTGACCGTGCTTTTTTTTATCATTGTGCTTTGACACGTGGCACGTTGTGATTACATGTGACGTTCCATACTGCATTTTTCCGAAGTACATTATCAACCCTCTTAATTTTATATCAATGAAATGAGTTTTTTGAAATAATTATATTATTATATCCAGTACAATATTCATCATATTCGGTATAGTTACAAAAATACAAGAAATATTATATTTTTTTATCTCGAGTTAATTTTTTTTTATTTTGATCACAAAAGACCACCATAAAAGACAAAATTGAAATGCATGTTGCATAGCCTTGTTATTATTATCACATAGTTTTAGAAAAATTAGGATATTTTCTTTAATGAAAATAAAATGTGAAAAGTATAAGTAGGACAATATGTACGGCTATCAAAAGGATCCAAACATGCGCACTGTAGAGTGTAGAACAACTCATCCGTAGATTCCTCCAATAGTTTTATAAACAGGCTAAAACACAAACATCAATTAATGCTAATGAGTAATAAATTACTAAATGCCATTAATCATCACCTAATTATTATACATGTCTCCTCCACATTCTTTTCTTCTCTTTTGTCTTTATTTTCGTTATTTACTTCCCCTTTTTTCTCTCTAAATTTTATATATTTGAAAAGATATAGTTTTTATGTATGATTAATCAAAATGCATATTAAACATGATTAATTAAAATGCATCACGTGCATATAACGTGAGAAATAGTGAGGTGAATAAGGTAAAATATCAAAAATACCCTTGTCGTCGGCACATTAAAAACGACGCGGTACGGATTGTCAGACAACATGGGTCCTGTCTGTCCTGCTATTAGAGAGGCAAAAAGTATGCAAAGAAATTCTCATTATTTATTATTTATTATAATAATTATTTATATATTATTGTAAACTTGATTAATAATAGTATTATTCGTATGTAATTATTTTTTGTTTGACTAGCATCCAAAATATAAATTTCGTTTCGATGTTTTGATGGACCACAATTGACTTGATTGTTTGAAATTTTAGAATTTATATTGTATAATTTAATAATGGTAATTTGAACAAAAAATTGGGTGGGGCAAGAACAAACATTACTTAATTAAGAGCGTTTTCAACATTTTTTTTTCCCATTAATAATGATTCATACTTATTATTACACTTATAAATTAGTGGTATTATATTTCATAGAAGTATATTGGAATTGAGAAATGTCAAAATGACGTGTTTCACCATGAAAAAGTTCTCGTAATAATGATAATAATTACACTTTTTACATATTAAAAAACTAAATAGTCACTTTTCATAAGAAAAGTTAAGGTCATTGCTGTTAATTGATGGCAGTAATTTAAGAGACGAAAAAAAGTATGAATAATTTGACTTATTTATGTTTCTATGGTTGTTATATTTAATTTTTCATAATTAAGATTTTTTTTTGCATGATTGATGAAAAATAATAACATTAATTGATGAGTTCAAGAAATAACAACCAAAATAAATAGGGATATAACAATCATTCGTTAGAAAAAAAATTCAAATTGCTCTTAATTAATTTATGTTATTTTTTGCAATAGCACATCTTAAAAAATAACTCTCTCGACATTTTAAAACCCCTTGCTTCTTTGATACTAGGAAAAAAAGGGAACAATTGGTTTTGTTTTCATTTATCTTTTCTTGAAGTTTACAACTTTGATTATTTTTGTTTGTTTGTAAGATGGCTTATATCCCAGTTGGTTGAGCGTGATATACAATAAATCATATGTTGCGAGAGATTACTGATTCAACATTGATATCAATGGACGAAGGACGAGATTTTCCTATTTATTCGTTTCTTTTTACAAAAATATCTTTATATTCATTTTTCATTTATTACTTTTGGATGTACAAGAAATTCATAGTTTAGGGAAGGTAAATTCTAGGAAATAGAATTTGAGTTTTGCAAATCCTATTGCAACATGAAGCATAGTAACTATATAAAACTAACATGTTTGGATATAAATAAGTAAATTATAAGAATACTACTATAAAATAATATAAAATAATATAATATGACATAACATAATATAATATAACATCATAGGTATAAAATAATATACTATAAAATAATACATTATACTATGAAATAATATAATAAAAAATAATTAGTATAGCATAATATAAAATAATATAATAATATAATATAGTATAAAATAAAATAATATAACATAACATGACATAACATAATATAATATAAAATAATATTATATAGTATAACATAATACACTATAATATAATCAATGTTCCAAAAATCGCTCGACGCTCGCTGGTCGGCAGACAACCATCAAGCGCCAAGGATGATTAATCGGGATTAATCGGGAATCTCGGCGGAGCTCGGCGGATTTTTATTTTTTTATATTTAATATTTAAATTAATTAAACAAAATTACAAATCACAGTTTTTTTAATAAGTTTTGAATAATTTAAGTAACAAAATACACTACGTCACTAAACTAACATAAACTCAAATAATAATAATAATTTATATATATATAAATAATATTAAAAATATGAAAAAATTTAGTCCAAATTTATTTTTTTGAATAGTATCCGACAAACGATCGTTTTCATTATTGATGCCTAATTTTTTTTGATGTCAATGGAGATCCATTGGCAATCCATAACGAAAACGATCGTTATTTTGAATAGTATCCCACAGCCTCTCATAATATATAATTTTTTGTGCTTCACATTAAAACAACTAGGCTATGGATGGCAATTAAAAAAAAAAACACTTCTAAAAATCGGCTCGACGGTGGCTTGACGGTCTTGGCGGACCCTTGGCGGCCGCTTGACGGATTCCGCCAAACACAAAACGCCAAGGACTTATCTCGACGGCGGACCATCGAGGAACGGTTAATCGGTGATTAATCGGCCGCCAAGTCCGATTTCCAGAACACTGAATATAATACAATACAATATAATAAAAAAACAATATTAGTTAGTATAATATACTATAATATAATACAAAACAATATTATGCAGTAGAATATAATATAATATAATACAATACAATGGTATAGTATATTATAAAATATTATAACAATACTATAAATTATATTATATTGTTTATAGTAAAATGGAAAATGAAAAATAAATCCTAAGAAAGTAAAAATTGGAAACTAGTTTATAGGAATTTTTGTAAGTATCAAAGAAATGGTTTTTTATTTGGAAATATTAAATTCTTTTTTAAAGAATTTACTCCTAAGAATAGAAAAATAAACCAATTAACTAATCCATTATTTTATAAGATATTATTTCAAGACTCGAAAAAGAATGAGAAAGATAAGTTTCCAAGATACCCGTGATGCAAATAAAACACAAATATTAATACAAGTACCTAGAAAAAACCAAAACGAGACTCTGTTTCCCTATAAAGCCCTAACACCAACATCTTTTGAGGTATTTTTTCGCCCCAACAAAAATGTATCTCACATGAAACAACAACAAACGATTTTGTGGTCCCCTCGTTTTTCTTGCAAAAAAAAAAAACATTTTCGAAGATCGATATTATTATTATTACATTATACATTTATTATTTAATTTAATGTATTCTTAATATTTGTACTCTTACGTAGCATGATATAAATATGAATATCTCTAAAATTAATGTTAGTAATGTAATGATGAATGGAATGATCCACCAAACTCGACGATACATAATGGCCACAGACACAGACCTGATGCTTCATTTAATCCCCAGTTTAGAGAGAGAAAGAGAAAGAAGTTACATTACAAGTCAAAACATTGATTCCTCCTTCATTGAAAACCATTCAATAACACCTCTGATCCTCTATATCCAAATTCACATAAATATATGTAATTTCCTTCAAAAAATATAGTTGATAGAATTTATATTAACAAAAAATCATAAGTATCATAAATAGTAAATACACTTCTCGATCTCTCCACTCCCAACAACCTAGAGAGAGAGAGAGATAATTATAAACCAATCAAAATCCAGCACCCAATAGAATGTTCTCACATTATATCTCAATAACCATGCTTAATTATAATTAGAGTATTAGACAATATAGACTAGAGACATACACAAAGCAAACAAAAGCTACGTATAAAGCTGTGCTTTTACCCGCCGCAGGCTTTTGTGCAGATATAAAAAATCGGGAATCGGAAGCACGGGGAGAAATCCAGGACGTCGATTCCGAGGAAACGGAAGCATGGTCCATAGGATCGCGTAGAAAACGACGGATCATCGGCAATTAGGAAAATAACAAGTTTGTGTTGTGTAGTGTGGAATGAAAAACACAAAAATGGCACAGGTTAATTGAGCATTGATGGACACGTAACGAGGCTACGTCTTTTCTATTCCCCCTTGTCAATTCATACCTTGTTTTTTCTACCTACTCATTACACCATCTTTGTTTTTATTTGATTTTGTTTATACACTAGAAATTTAGTTTACAAATAATTTAATTTTAATATTATTATTACGGTACAGATCTTCAATATACCAAATAAAAATTATTTATTGAATTATATTACGAAAATATTTTGGAGAATCGAACAGTAAAATTACATTAATATATTGAGAAAATACATCGAATCACTTGATATATACATTGTACTGGACGACAAAAATCTACATAAATCCGCCGTTGTATATTTTCTAACAAATTATTTTCCAACATCAGTATAATGCAGTTAATATTTTTTACAAATTTGGAGTAAATAAAACAAATAAAAATATATTATAAAATGAAACAGGGCTGATACATGTACCGAAGTATTTTACAAACACAACACCGAATGGGAAATGTCCATTGATTTATTGGTTGAATATGTTTGGGACCCATCATATATATTTCATATTCATTCCTTGTTAGCCATTTCGGTATCATTTCGGTAGTTTAATTCTGTGAATCAATACTTTTTGTAAAATGAAATGATATTAACAGATGGAAAATAAGCAAATAGTATAAGTTCAATAAATAAATTTTAGTCAGAAAATATTTTCAATAAAATAAATTACTTTTCTTTTTTGAATGTAAATACAATAAATCACTCATAAACATCTACGGTTACAGTTACACAGTATTTTTACATAAATTAATTGGGAAACGTTTTAAATTTGCATGTACAAGAAGAGGAGCCACGTCATCTAAAGTAAACAATAGTAAAAAAATACATGTGGACTAAATTGTACGCAAAAAAAATATAAATTCACAGAAAAACAAAGAAAACAGTCTCCACTCCCAAGTAACAGAGAGAGAAAGCTAGCCAGAGAGAGGAGAGAGAGAGAGAGAGAGAGAGAGAGAGAGCCGAAATTCTGCATTGTGCATCTCGAATAACAGAGAATCTGAAGGAAAAATTCGTTTTTACCGAATAAAAGGGAAGAAACAATCCAAGAAACCCGAAACAATATCTGCAAATTACAATTCCAAAACCGAAATAATCTAGCTTAATTAAGGTATAGTTTTGTATAGAATCTGTTTCTTTTTTTAATTTTTTTATTAAGAATATACATATATCTTCAGATCTGATTTTGTAATTATTTCGATCTGAATCTTGTTTTTGTTGTTGGATTTGCTACGGTTTTCATCTGTTGTTTTGAGCAAAATAGGCACGGAATCTGCTTTTGGTCTCGATTGATGATTTTTTCTGAAATCTGATTTTTTAAAACGGATTTGATATGGATTTTGCAACGAATAAAAGTTGGCGTCTGATTGTTTTTCGAATTTTTTTTCCTTTTCAGGTTATCCGTCAATTTCTATTGATTTTATTTGCGGATTTATGTTTTTAATCTGTTCTTTGTTTCTTTCGTTATTAATCTATAAAATATAACATACATTTCTCTTTCCGAGCTGAATTTCTTCAGAAACAATCAACATCTTGGATCTTGAGATCGCAACGTTTCAATTGGTAAAACATTTAATCTTCTTTTTTCGATTTAATTAATTGATATTTCATTATGCATTTATGCAAATCCAATATTGTTTTTTGATTTGATTTTCTCGTTTCGTAAATTCTTTGATATTTCAGTATGCATTTTTGAAAATTCGTTCTTATTTTTTGTTTTGTATTCAGTTTTTCGAATTATTCCCAATTTTTTTTTGGAAAAAACCTTTCCTTTTCAGAATTAATTGATATTTCCATAGTTTAAATTCGTCTGACAAATTCGACTTTAATCGACCTGTCTTTATCTTTCCCAAAATGCGGACAGACCCTTTGTCCTTTTTTTTATTCATCTTTTACCCTCAATCTTATCAATAATTACCTCCTACAGGGCTGAACCTTTGTAATGTCTTTTTTGTTTTCAACAGTAATGTTAGCATACATCAAGAACCATTTCATCTTCTAATCTCAGACCTTAAAAAGAAAAAAAGTCTTTATTCACCATTATCTTCACAATGTCAGGTAATTACTAAGCAACCATTAATTTCTGAAATGAACAAATTTGTACTTAAACCCATTTTGTACCTACATTTTCTGAAAATTTTCCATTTTATTTGTAGGACGAATGGGAGAAGGAGTTGAAATATCCTTGAGCAACGACGAGAGAAGAGAGAGAAAATCAGACGTAGAAAACTCAGAGGACGAGAGAAGGAGAACAAAGATGGGTTCTTTAAAAAAGAAAGCAATAAACGCCTCGAACAAATTCACTCACTCTCTCAAAAAACGCGGAAAAAGAAAAGTCGATTATCGATTCCCATCCATCGAAGACGTCAGAGACCCAGCCGAAGAACAAGCGGTCCACGCCTTCAGAGAAAAGCTAGTCGTAAATGACTTACTACCCGAAATACACGACGATTACCATATGATGCTTCGATTTCTCAACGCGCGAAAACTCGATCTCGAAAAGGCGATTCTTATGTGGACCGAAATGATTAAATGGAGAAGGGAATTCGGTACCGATTCTCTCTTGGAGGATTTCAAATTTGACGAGGTCGAAGCGGTACGAGTCCATTATCCTCATGGGTACCATGGGGTTGATCGAGAGGGGAGACCTGTTTATATCGAGAAACTTGGAAAAGTCGAACCGAGTAAATTGATTCAAGTCACTACTGTTGAGAGATTTATTAAATATCACGTTCAAGAATTTGAAAGGGCTTTTAAAGAGAGATATCCTGCTTGCTCTATTGCTGCCAATAAACATATTGATAACACCACTTCTGTTCTCGATGTTCAAGGCGTGGTAAGTAAATTTTTATTTTTATTTTTTTTGGATTTTTCGTGATTTTTTTGGGTTTTATTTATTGATTTTTTTGTTTTTGAAATGCAGGGATTTAAGAACTTTTCTAAGATTGCAAGAGAAATTTTGTTTACGTTCTTAAAAATTGATAGTAATTACTATCCTGAGGTATCATTTTGTCTAATATTTTTTATCATAATAATACTAATTACAAAGTGCTGATTTAAAGGTTTGAATTTTGAAATTTGAATACAGACCATGAATCAAATGTTTATTGTGAATGCTGGAGGTGGATTCAAGATGATTTGGAGCAGCGTTAAGGGATTTATGGACGCCAAAACAGTTTCGAAAATACATGTATATATCTCAATTTTTTTGTTATAAATTCGGTAATATTTATTTTTTAAAGAACTGTTAGTTATTTGACTGAATTTTTATTTTTTAGGTGTTGGGAACCAAGTATCACAGCAGGTTATTCGAATCTATTGATCCAAGGTTGGTAAATTTAATTATTTTTCACCATATTATGTATCATTTAACGTTACTCTCAATATGATAATAATTTGGGTATTTTTGAAATTTCCTATATTTTGCAGCCAATTGCCAGATTTTCTTGGCGGTACTTGTACCTGTACCGAACATGGAGGTTGTCTCAGCTCTGACAAAGGACCTTGGAATGATCCCTCCATTTTGAAGGTAATTAAATATTCAATATTGTTATTTCATTATTTATATCTTTTAATGAAATAAAATTAAATCTACATTTTTTTAAAAAAAATTTGTAGATTGTAAATGGGATTATTGAAGAAAAGCATGTAGACTCAAGTGGAGAAGAAATAACTGGTCCTTCCTTCAGATTCCCCCCTCTCAAGGCAAGAATTAATAAAATATTCAAAATATGTGTCAAATATTATTGTAATATATTCTATTAATATTTATTGATTTTTCATTGATTTATTTTGAATACAGGAAATAGGAGCCAGCACATCAAATGGGGAGTCTGGTTCAGATGCGGCGGAGGCCACTTCTCCAGTAGCTTCTAGAAACCCACCATTAACCCCTGTTCGTGAAGAGGTATTTATTCTTCTGGGTATACATTTGATATTTTTGATGTTAAAGTCACGCGCGAAATTATTCCTTCTTTTTACCAGGTCAATGGATCGGGATCAGATGCTACTTTATTCTACAGCTTCGAGGAACAAACTGTTAATGTGGATAATAACTCCGTGGACTTGGTTCACGTGGACCCCCAATCTCAAATCAATAGAGCTCCTGAAATTCAAATTGCGCTGCCTATTAATAACAATAATAATAACGCAAACGAAGAAGGAAAATTCAAAGAAATCACAAGAGCACTATTGTTTATATTACTCAAAATCTGGTCGGTAATCCTTAAAGCCTTCACAAAAGTAAAAAGTCTGACTGGTCGAGTACGCGAACCCTCTCCAGTGGAAGCTCAAATGGCAGCCTCCATTATTGATAATGCCGATAATAATAATGTGGTGGTGAAGGAAGAGTTGGACGTGCAGCCGTGTTTGGAAAGGCTGGACAGGCTGGAGAGAACGTTCAATCTGTTAATGAATAAGCCTCCTGAGATTCCTAAAGAGAAGGAACGCGTCTTGCTCGATTCTTTTGATCGTATTAAATCTATCGAACATGATCTCGACAAGACCAAAAGGGTAATAATCATTTTCATTTTTGTAATTTGAACTTCAAATTTCCAATTTTCAATTTTAAATATCGATTTTTTTTGTTGTTATTGTGTAATTGTAGATTTTGCATGCGACGGTTGTGCAGCAAATGCAAATGGCCGATTCCTTGGAGGAAGCACAGGAGGCCAATCTTAGGGTACGTATTTTTCGCTTTAATTTTTTTTATTTTGAATTTGTTAATTTGATTATGAATACGAGTTTCTTTGGTTAATGCAGAGGCGGAGATTTTGCGTTTAGGCCCAAGAAAGCTGTGAATATGATGAAAAGAGGTCTCCACCGGAACGATAGTTGGATCTATTAACAATGACGTATAATTTTGCACTAAGAATAATTTCTTCTGATTCCTTTTCCTTCTCAAATTAGTTTCTGTTTCTCTTTTTGTGGAGGAAACTAGAGATATCTTTTGCGAAATATCAGATGCTTCTTTTAATTTCCTTTTTTATGTTTTTTTGTTTGGTTTAACAACATAGAAGAAAATCATTGTCACTGAAAGGAACTTGACTAGAGTCTGCTAATATTCTTGTAAATGCATTCCTTTCAGTTTTCTTCTTTTATAAATTTGCTAATCCTGATATATAAAAAAACTTATTACTTATTCTATGAAAAATAATAATTGATATAATTACAATTCTGGATCCCAATTTTTTAATTTTGTTTATGTTTGTTTTGGAATTAAATGGAATATAGAGTATATATTTAGGAATTATTTAGATATTTTAGTTACCGATTCATGTGAAGAAGTATTCAAAAGCGCGTCGTTATGCTATACTTTTTCTATGATTAGTGGGAATCTCAAACGCCGTTATCACGGTAGTGGGGGTATGATATTGTGAACAATTTGCGTAGACTGGGTTTTGTAGTGATTAATATTTAAATAATGTACGATCATGTGAACCGGGTCTATGGGATAATATAATTTGCCTCTTCATTTTAATCCATATAAATTTATTTATTTTTATTTTTGTTCTCTTGACTAGTATTGCCTTAGCCTGTTAGCCAGCCTTGCTCCTTCGTGCTTGCCTCTTCTCTCTCTTTCTCTTCTCTGTCTGTGATTTGGCGCTAGAGGCGAAGGCGAAGGCGAAGGCGAAAGAGAGAACTCGATCTGTAGTTTGAGCGATGGCTTTGAATGGAGTTGTTTCCTTGAGCGTAGTGGCGTTTGCGCTTTTTATTGGTTTAGTTTCGTCTAGTTTCATCTCAGGTGCTTGATTTGCTTCTATTATCAATATATAGCTCCTTTTTGGTCAAAATGATCGGTTATTGTTTGATCTGTTGTAATATTTTGCTCATTATCTTTTTTTCATCAGATGAAGTGTTCCATTCGCATGGATCTACTGGAAGAAGCTTGCTTCAAGCAAAAAAGAGTAAATTTTATTTCCTCCCCCTTAATTTCTGAATTTCTTTACTTAATACGTTTGTATTGAGTACAAAGTTAGTTCAATTGGATCTAAAATTGATAACTTTTGGAATGACTTACAAATCTGAGAATAATTTGATTTCAGATTGTCCTGTGAACTTCGAATTCTTGAACTACTCGATAATAACAAACCAGTGTAAAGGTCCAAGCTATCCAGCTAAAGAATGCTGCGGAGCTCTACTCCAATTCGCTTGCCCTTACACCGATTATATCAACGACGTCACCAATAATTGTGCGGCAACAATGTTTAGTTACATCAATTTGTACGGCAAATATCCACCTGGCCTTTTCGCAAGCGAGTGTCATGGAGATAAAGATGGACTCTCCTGTGCCGGCGTTAATTACACCGCCGCTACTTCTCAGTCTGATACGTCAGGTTCGAACCCTAATTTCGGTGATTTGAGTAAGATTGTTTTTGGGTTCATCACGGGTTTCGGGTTGTTGGTTATTTTGTTATGAGGAGTTTGCTTTGTTTTTCACTATCTTTGTTATACTGTTTTAACTATTTTGGAGATATTATTAAAAGGGAGGGATTATGATTTCAAATGTGATTGTGAAGTGTTATTAGTGTTTATACGAGTTAATGTATTTTTGGTGTTTTAATGAGTTACTGGAATTGGAATATTTGGACAATTTATTCAAATTGGAATGATTCTGATATAATGATAGAAAATAAAATTTATATATAGGAGAATTTATCTTATTTATAATTGTATTGTTGGCAACTTGGCATAACAATTTATTCCTAAGATTCGTTACAACTGTAACTGTAAGATTGAGAAAATTAGAGAAATAGTTGTCAATTGTCATTGATTTGAATTAATTTTGTTTGATTTCAAACGAGTTTGAATTATGTTTCGGCACAATCTAACACTTTCTATAAATCATAATCCAAAATCTCGTTTGCGTTATTACTAAAAAAATTATGGGTACTGTATAATAGTAATTATATATTTTCAACAATTACTATATAATCACAAAACAAACCAAAAGTTAGCTATGAACAAATTTACTATTAATAATCAAATTTATATCCAAATATCTCTCACATTAAATGATTAAACATAAAAAATTAATTTCCAGACTGTATATCATCAATCAATCAATCAAAAACACATTATATATTTAAAAAAAAAAGGCCGGCTGGGCCGACAATACATTTATTTGAATACACCCGGTCCATGAGGTAAACAATAATCGTCTATACGTTTCTCGTTTTTTTTTCGTTGTTCCTCTTCCCCGAATCTCGGTTGAGTTCTTCATTTCTTTTGTAAAATTGAGAACCCTAGATCTCGCAATTTTTCTTCAATTTTCCAAGCCTCGAGGCTCTGTTTCTCCGTCGGATTCTCTTTGGCTAACTCTAGTATCCAAAGATCTCGATTACTGGTTCGATTTTTATTTTTTTCGGAATTGATGCTTCCTGCGGTGGCAATTTTTTTTACAATTATGGAGCAATTTTTTGCGCTGTTTTGCTCTTTCAGCTTCAATTCAAGCTCAATTTGATGTTGAATCATATGAAAAATCTCAAATTCAAACCCTAATTGAGAAATTGAGGACGTTAATTTTTCTTCTTTTTAGAGGGTACTTAAAGGGTAAAAATGTCACAAATGGGTCAGGACGATTATGATGAAATGATTGAAGAGTACGACATGTCAGACATGGAGGACGACATGGAAGAAGAATTTTCTGGCGGTCGTCTTCGTTCCGATTCTGACGACGAAGACTCGGTAAGCCATATTTATACTCACATAATTATCCTCTTATAATTTATAATAATAACTTGGTTTAATCGTATAATTTTTTTTTCTGCAGAATAATAAGGTTACTGATACTACTGCGTCAGAAGCGAGGAGAGGGAAGGATATTCAAGGAATTCCATGGGAGAGACTAAGTATAACGAGAGAGAAATATCGCCAAACAAGATTATTGCAGTATAAAAATTACGAAAATATCGTTAATTCCGCGGAAGAATCCAGATTGGTACGCATCCTTTAATTACCCGTTACTTTTTCAAGTAATAGTAATAATACTTGCGTTATTTTTATGTGTTTAATATGTTAGGAATGCAAGGAGACAGAGAAAGGAGGGAATTATTATGATTTTCATCGAAATACTAGATCAGTAAAATCCACCATTCTTCATTTCCAGGTAATTAATTAATTAAATAATTAATTATTTCCTATTTCGTTTTGAGTAGTAAAATAGTTATTAATAAATACGAATGTTTTCAGTTGAGAAATTTGGTATGGGCAACATCAAAGCATGACGTGTATTTAATGTCGCATTATTCGTTGCTTCATTGGTCTGCTTTGACCAGTGAAAAACATGAAATCATCGATGTTCAAGGCCATGTTGTTCCTAGCGAGGTACCCAAAATTAATTAATCATTAAATTAAAATTAATTTAATTATTTATTTATTTTTGTATTAATTTTTTTTTTTTTTTGTGGTGATGTAGAAACATCCTGGAAGTTTATTGGAGGGATTTTATCAAACACAAGTGAGTACTCTATCTGTCAGAGATAATTTGCTTGTTGCTGGTGGATTTCAAGGAGAGCTCATTTGCAAAGTAGTCCCTCTATTTTATCTAAATTAATTATTTCTTGTGTTAATTTGCCAGATATATTTATAACCTCTCTCTCTCTCTCTCTCTCTTAAGTTTTTGGATCGGGAAGGAGTGACGTTTTGTTGCAGGACAACATTCGACGAAAATGCAATTACTAATGCCATCGAGATTTTTAACACTTCTAGGTATTTTATTATTCATTTTTTATTATTATAAAAATGGTTAAATTTTAGATTATTAAACTAATTTTTGAATTATTGTTTTATAGTGGGGCGTTGAATTTCATGACGTCGAATAACGATTGTGGAGTTAGGATTTTCGACATGGATAGATTCCAGCTCAGCAAAACCTTCCGTTTCGATTGCCCTGTTAACGTATACATTTATTCATTTTTTTGTTTCTTATTTTTATTAATTATATTATCATTATATCGTGATTGAATTGGAATGAACTTGCAGCACACAGCACTGAGTCCAGATGGCAAGCTCCTATTGATCGTTGGAGACAAACCTGAATGCCTCCTCGTAGACCCTTCTTCTGGCAAAGTATATTTACCCTTATTATTATATTAGCAAAATTTACAAAATTACCGCTGCACTAAGAAAAAATTGCAAAAAAGCCCTCCTCGTAGTTGTTCAGGTCACGACCTAATCAATCATTCCCGTATTTTATAATTTAAAAAATAACACGTATTATACATTTCTTTTGAAAAAAACTTATACATATTTTTAAATAAATAATAAAAACCTAAATTTTGAACAAGGATGAGATAACAAAAATATCAATAATAATCTATAAATTTATGAATTTGAACTAAAATAAATATTTTTTAATAAAATAATTGTATATTTCACAATTAATTATGAATAAAAAAAATTATATTCATATACTTTTATATACCAAAATATTATATCCGTATTATATAAAAAAAATTACTAGTGTATTCCATTTTATTTGAAAAACGTTTGATTCAAATTATACACGAATGTATTACGTACCGTATTATTGACATATCACAAATTGAAATGACTAACTATGATCCTCGTCCATGTATACAAACTGAATAAATAAATAAAGGTGTGAACTCTAAACTTGCCAAAATATTCCAGAAGCATTTTTACAATTTAAGCATTAGGCAGGGACCTATTTGCAAATTTCCCTCGTTTTATTATTAACATTTTTTTGAACTATTTTTTGAAGACGATTCACGAATTAAGAGGGCACAAAGATTTCTCGTTCGCGTCAGCATGGAATCCGGACGGGTACACGTTCGCAACGGGCAACCAAGACAAGACATGCCGGGTCTGGGATACCCGAAACACATCCGGACCCGTTAGCGTCATGCGAGGCAATCTCGGCGCGATCCGAGCGGTTCGATTCACATCGGACGGCCGGTTCTTGGCAATGGCGGAACCGGCGGATTTCGTCCACATTTACGACGTGAAAAGCGGGTACGCAAAAAGACAAGAAATAGATTTCTTCGGGGAAATTTCGGGGATCTCGTTTAGCCCGGATACGGAGGCGCTTTTTGTCGGGGTTTGGGATAGGACCTACGGGAGCTTGTTGCAGTTTAATAGACGGTGGAGTTTTAACTATCTCGACTCGTTATTTTGAGTGTGTGTTTGTGGGTGTGTGTGTGTAAAGAAAGTGTGTATAGATTGTGTGTTACTTGCGTAAAGCGGGTTTCGGATAATTTGCATTGCATGGATAAAACGGGGTTTTAAGTTTGCGGATGGGTAAAACGGGAATTTGCGTTCAGAAAATATATAATGATAGGTTTCTTTTCGTATAATGTTTTAGGGTTTTATTCTTTTCGGTCGCGGGGGTAATTCGTTGTATGCGTCGACTTATCTTTTTTTTGTTTTAACTTATTGTGTACCAAAAGAAATACTACTCGGTTATATTTCGTTCGAGTTTCATGTGCATGTTTTTTAGGGAATATTGTTTTGTATCTTGTTAATCGATCAAACAAATGTCGTTTTGCTACGTGGCAATCAAAATCTTGTGAATGTCTGGCAAAAAGTGTGGCATGGTCATGCCTTTGATGTGTTTGAAATCTATATAGGGTGACTTGTTAATGTATATTTTGTTTAGGGAAGAGAAAAGCAATGAATGTGAATGACGATTTATACGGTATTTTTTTCTTTCTTGAGATTTTGGAGGAGACTGAATTGTTAATGGTGTTTCAGGAATAAGTAGAGGTGACAAGTAAGAAGATAACGGGAGACGAGAGTGTTCGTAATTCAAATCAGATATGAAAGAACGGATTGAATATTAAAATATCTCGATTACTAATTGTAGTCATTTATAGAGGTAACACTGATGTAACGAGTTTCACATAGGAGATTCTGTGCGACAATGTGTGTATGTATATGTGTAAAATACTAAAAGGTAAAACTTGGTAGATTTCTCTGTAACGAGCAAGTATTGAGCTGTTTAAGTAGTTTGATATAAATAAATAAATAAATACTGATGTAGCTAAAACATGATTTTGAGACAATCAAATACAAGATTGTTATATTTTACATGAATATATTGATGATTATAGGCCGTTCTTATCAATGGTTCCTTGATCTAGTAATAAAGTGCTTAGCACAAGATATTAAAGATCAAGGATTCAAGCTCCATTGGTATCACAAATAAAAAATATGAAATCAATAATATCAATGTTACGTGGATTATGTTTCACTTAAAAAGAAAAAGAAAAAAGATTATAGGCCGTTCTCCCTCTAATGCTACAGTACCATAACATATCTCTCTTGTAAAAAATCAAACCATGGTTGCTAAAAGAGCTTCATGATTTGGACTCCTTGCCGAAAATGCAATTTGGGTTTGAACAACCTTCTTCTAAAGTCGTGAACGCATGTTGCGGCTCGTTATGGAACCACCAAAGAGGAAAGAATATACGTTCTTTTTTAATACCTTTTCTGATCTTCATGTTCTGGGCATGTAGAGAAATTATGTTGGTCAAAACCATGTTAATATTAACATTAATATTGTTTTCTTTTTTGAATAAAATTTTCTGTTTTTCTCAATTGGTTCTTTTTTTTTTTCTCTTTCGGATTGATCTGATTCCATCAGGGATTAAATTGCGAGAAAACGATCGAATCATGTTTCCATATTATACTTTAACGAGAACATTTGTGCGTGCCCTTCATGAGTTGAACGGGCACACTGATTTCTCGTCCGCATCGACATGGAACCCAGACGGGTACGCATTTTGATAGGTAATCAAGACAAAGTATGCCGAGTTTGGATGCTTGAAAAGAAATTCAAAAGCATAGCTGAGATTGGACAGCCATGACGCATCGAGACCCATTACCATTTCTGACCGCCGGTTCTTGGTCATGTCTGAGCCCGCGGAATTTGTTAACTTATCACTCTTGCGCACATCATCACCAAAACAAAAACAAAATTGTCAGACAAATTAAAAAAAATTATGAGTATTTTGTATTTATTTGATTAGGAATGATTTTGATGGACGCATGAAATTTATTATTTTCGTGCTCGTAAATGATGATACCTCTCTTGACTCTTCTTCGTTCATAATTTCACTCGTCGTGATTACTATTAGTTCTTTTCTCAACAATTTCTCTTTCTTTTCCTAGCTCAATCCTTACTCTGAGTTTCCAATATGAATAGAACCAAATGAGATTTTAACAAATTTGGTATGTTGTATTATATGATTTGAACTAATTAGATTTATATTTGATTGTAAACTCTAATTAAAGTTTACAAAAGCTTATAAACTTAGTACATAAATACTATTTTATTGTTCTAAATACATCAATACAAACTTGCAAATTATAAGCTGACATGGACTCAGAAGAAGAAAAAGGCTTTGAATGTCTCAAGTGCTTACACAACTGATGACGATTTAGACCGTTCAGGTCCATCTTTTTCATCCATAATTGATAAACATGCTATAATGAACGAGTTTTTGCGAATAAATGAGCGATATAGGCCGTGAAAGAAATCTAGTCCGAGTGAGGATCTGTTTGAAAATCATTCTTTCGCAGTGAGACATGCATTATCTGTTTATGAATTCCTTCTGAGAAACTACGTCGAGTTTTGTTGGGTCAAATGAGAGGGAGTATTTTCTCTTTTTATTTTTATTTTTTATATAGTTTGTCAACCTTTTTAGGGAAAGTTATATTAAAATAACAATAATGATGATTAATGTATTGCATTTTGAACATTGTGACTAATTAGGTAATTAATTTTGACAAGTTGTTACAGTTCGTGTTAAGTTCGTGTTAGTGAGTACCATTACGAGTCATGACTTTTCAAAGTGTGTGAAATTGAGACTAGTTCAAAAATTCGGCCAGTCAAGTTGAGACTCTGTTTTGTCTCAGTGATTTGCTCATTTTTTACATGTTATTATTTTTCCGTCTTATCGAATTGTTTTAATATTGAAATTGTGTTCAAATTTAAAACCAAAATAATGTATTGTTGTTGATAAATATTGATTAGGCAAAATAATATTTGATTATAAACAAACGAGTTGTTGTGCTACAAACTCAACGAGTTCCAAAATAACTCCATTCTATTATTTCAACGAATCAAAATTTGATAAAACGTGGATGGCCCCGCGAGTAGAATTGCATTTTACGTGCCAATTCTCAAGAATCGGGTATACCACCTTCTTTACGAGTGCCCATTTGGAATGTCCCTTTGGTTCATGGTGAATCCGAATATGTGCACTTCAGCCTTTTCTCTTGAGGTGATGTGGTTCCAAACAAGACGACGATTAAGTGCCGACAAGGCAAACATGTGAGACACAAAAAAACATACTTTGTGAAAGATTATGGGTTCAAGTTTTATTGACATCAATGAATGAAAGACTCTCGAGCCTTCTCAATTTACTCGTTTTTTTAGTGTGTGAATTAGGTGAAATAGGTCATTTATTGTTACATGCCCCTGGAGGAGCCTATGCAAATATCTTGTAAATATTTTTTTTTCCCTTTCACATTTATGAAAAAGAACGGATCGAGCGCGTATCGCGCCCTCCAATCTTTAAAAAATATAACTTCATTCATTCTGTTAAAGGCCGAGTAGAGTCGAGTTTTCGATTTTTCGAACTATGATTGAGATAACATAGGAATAATGAAGGAGATCATTCCCTATAGGGTTGGAGTTATTTGGATTTTATGGTCTAAGGCTTTCTAATGTACAGCAATTATAAATTACATTTTGAGTATTATTTTAATTAAATGTCTGCTTAATTTGTGATGACAATTAATTTTCTTATAAAACTTGTTATTTATAAGTAAGTAAAAACAAAGAGAAGTGCTACATATACCGAATCCAATCACATAGTCTTCCGAATATATCTTTTACATATAAGTTTGAGTGGGACCCCCATTTGAATTCAATACAAACAACGTTAGGCACCTAGAAAATAAAACTTGATTTTGTCCCGAAGCTGACGTGGCATGCCACGTTGGCAGACACATCACGATATCAAATAAATATAAACAATCCGATAATAATAAATTATTCTACCCATTAACCTCTTAAAATACACGGACCCATTAAGGCTGCACTCGTTATTCAAAACACACCCGTTAAGCCTCCTTTTGAAAAGTCTTCCTCTACTAGGAGAATTTCTTTCCTCTCATGGCGACAGAAAGAGGGAAGCTCTCTCTCTAAATGGCCTTCTCCCTAGTAACCAAAACCCTAGACGATGGAATTTCTCTCTTTCCTGTTCAATCTCTGTGCCGCATCTCTTTCTTGCCAGTCGAGCCTCTTTGATTATTGCCAGCCGATTCGTCGGTTGAGAACGAGGCGTAGCCAGTGCGTGACAGTACAAGAAGCCTCCGTGCAGCGGCGGCGGATGATCGGAGCACAGTCGACATTGATTTTGGCAGAAAAATAGTAGAAACCGAGAGTATTAACAATGCAAATCCAACCCCCATTTATTTCTCCTTTTCTTATGAAATTGGACCTTCATATTTTAGCCTAATAATATATATTAACAATAGAACAATTGCATCTTGATTTTTCCTACTATCTCAGTATAGTTTTAATTTTTTGAAGTTTACAGTTCATTTGACTGGAGGCAACATATTACGAAGAACAAGAAAGTTCAGGGAAGAAGAACACAAAGGTACAATTTTCAATCAATATTTTTGGTAATATAAATACTTGAAATGGTGTTGAGTTTCTATTGTTTAATAATTTCATGTGTTAAGCAATGCATATGACCAGTTGCTGGAATACAGGAGAATTTCCCGATTTACATGGAGCCATTCAAGTACGAAACACAAGCGAGTTACTATTATTCATCGATATTTTTGGGTTTATTTAATTTTGTTGATTGATTGACAATTCTTATTGTTTTGGGACGAGTTAAGCATGGTTTTGGATGTTTGGTTAGTGTCCCGAAACATCTTAAAAGCCTAACGTTGTTGTTTTTGGTAAAATAAATACTTAAATTATGTTTTTTTTAAGAGAAATCTAATTCATAAAACATTGATATTTTTGATTTCATTTTTTTATTGTGATAACGAGGAGATCTGAACCCTTAATCTTTAATATCATTATCGGGCTAAAGAGCCATTGATAACTTAAATTATGTTTTTTATTTTTTTAAATTTGAATGTGCCTTGAAAAAAAGATTGTACCACAGAACCTCACAATAATGATATTAAACCAGTGTTTTTTTTTTCCAAGAAGAGCTGTCATTTATCTTTATAAAAGAAATAAACATAACATATAAATTGAAATTGAGTTTTTTTTTTTTCAAATTTCATCAATATTGTTGCATGTTATTTTTTTTTCCAAATCTCGAAGACCACAATGTATTCTGGTCTTCTCTATTTAAGAAAAGGAAATTTTAATTTTTCCCTGATTTCGCCACCACATCCTCTACATCTTAATTAAAACACATAATAAACACGGTAATTAACAAGAGTCGCGTAATTGATTAATAACTCTTAATTCATATGCATATTAATTAATTGTAGTTATGCGGTATGAATTAATTATAACGTTATAAGTGCGTTAATTAGAATGGACATATTTGATTTGGGGTATTTTGAGATATATGTATATATCTGATTTGATTATACATGTATATTACAATACACGCTGGTCGTTTGATTAGATGAATTTCAAAATCATGCAAACAAAAATTCATTGTTTGACTCTGTATCATACAAATATATGGTTATAATATTAAAAACTGAGTTAGTTAGTTATATTATATTATATCACGTTGCATTATATTATATTAATTATAATATATTATATTATATTGAATTAATTTGTATTATATTATATTGATTGTAATATATTGTATTGTATTATGTTGTATTATGTTATGTTATGTTATATTATATTATATATTATTGGATAATAATAATAATACTATTATTATTATTATTATTATTATTATTATTATTATGGCTCTTGATTACTTCTAGTTAAAATTATATTATATTCATATAATTCATATAATTGTTTTATTTTATAATATAACTATATCATTATGAATACATATGTTTGATTTGAGGGATTTGGGTGGAGATGTATTTCAAAATACAGGATAAGCTCAAAATCCTTTGTTTGATTTCATGGTGTATTGTATTTCAATCTTCTTATCCACGTATTTTGTCATCCATCTCAAATTTTGGTATTTCATTGCTTGTATTTCCTTATCCATGTATTCTAATATTATATAATATAATTGAATTGCCATATCATACAAAATATATTATATTAATACAATATAATATAACATAATATTATACAATACAATATAATATAAAATAATCTAATATAAAATAAAATAAAATAATCTAATCTAATTTAAAATAATTTAATATAAAATAAAATAAAAAATATAATATAAAACAATATAATACAATATATAATAATATAATATATTACAAAGTAATATAATATGTTATGAAACACATAACACAATATAATAGAATACAATAGAATATCATTTAATACAATATAAAACAATATAATTAATATAATATAATATATTATAATATAAATCAATATAATATAATATAACACAGAATAATGTAATGTAATATAAAGAATATAACATATATAAAACATTATAATATAATATAATACAAAACAATGTAATAAAATATAATATAAAATAATATAATATAAAATAATATAACATAATATAATATAATACAAAACAAAATAATATAATATAAAATAAAATAAAATAGTATAATATAATATAATATAATATAATGAAAAATAAGATAATATAAATAATATAAAACAATATATTATATAATATAATTTAATATAATATAATACGAAATAATATTATATACTTAATATAATATAGACAGATAAGCTATGTTACGCGGATACTCCAAAAACGCCGAAGTATCCTGAGGATACGGGTATCCGATACGGATACAGGTGCGATACGGCTGCGATACGTATCGGATACGTCACGTGGAGTATCCGAATTTTTTAATATTATTTTTTTTCGGATACGGCGGGGATACGGCAGGATACGGCAGGATACGGCTGGGATACGTTTAGGATACGGCTGGAATATTCCATTTAGGATACTTCGGCCCAATATATGTTTTGGCCCATAATATTTTTAAATAATTTGTATATGATACTTCTAGGATACTTCTAGGATACTTCTAAAACTAGTTTTAGGATACTTCTAAAATAATTTAAGATAATTTTATGATACTTGTATTGTTATGTTGATTTTTTTTATTGTCATGATATTTAATTTAAAAATATTATTTAATTTATTATTTATTTATTTATTATATATAATATAAATATATTAAAATAATAACTATATAGCCGTATTCGTATCCGTGATTTTTCAAAAATTGCCGTATCGCCGTATCCGTATCGTATCGGATACGATACCCGTACCCGTATCCGTGCAACATAGCAGATAAGATAAGATAGGATATAATATAATATAATATAATGAGAAAATATTAAAATATTGAAATCATGGATTTTGTACAAAAAAATCAAACAAAGAATTTAATATACATGTTTTCAAAATACAACAAATCAAACAACTCACATGAATTATCAAATACGTGGATAGTGATATACATGTATTTCACCTATTCATGTATATCAAAATCCCCCAAATCAAACATGCCATTTGAATAAACAATTTGGTCATTAAATACATGGATATGTTTTTTTTCCTTCTGTTTTGTGATACAAACTCTTTTTTTGTATTTTCTTATACATGAATTTTGAGGATGAAATACAATGTATTACAAAATCAAACAATGAATTTTGCATATATATATATATATATATATATATATATATATATATATATATATGTGCATTTCAAAATACATATCCCTAAAATATAGAGGATATGGTGGTGAAATATGGGGTAAATGATCTCTTTAAGAAAGGAAATCACCAAATACATTTATCGGTTTGTCTAGGAAAAGTATAAGCAAGTACGAATAAATCCAATATTATAGGGCGTACGAGTCAATGAAAATGTTATGAATGTCAGTAAAAATGTGACATGTTCATGATTTTGATGTGTTTGAAATCTATATAAATAAGATATTTTGTTAATGTATTTGCTCGAAGAAAAAGAAAATAATGAATGCCAATGACATCTCGTATAAATATGATAATAATAATACTTTTTTTTCTTGAGATTTTGGAGGAAATTGAATATATGTGATTATTCTAGGCAGGTTCTCTTTTAATATCGAGAACAATCAGACTCGGCTCAGTATAAAGATCGAGTTGTCATTTAGCATAGACCCCCCCCCCCCCCCCCCCCGAAATTAAACTGAAAGACGAATATCAAATTTAAATTTTCTGTAGTTACATTATACAGAAAGCAAATATAATTATTTCATCATGCACATTGTCATTTACAAAAGTAAACTAGTTTCCTAACATCGAACAAAAGAGAACAACTATTTTTCCGAGGTCTAAAACACAAAAAGCGCATAGTATCAGCGAACTAAAAACACGGATCGATCTTACAATAATAAACAAAATCTCAAAAAAAAAAAAAAAAAAAAAACTTACTGAACTTGACCGAAAAGAAAATATACCAAAGTGAAATACATCAAAACAAAAAATTACTAATTTTTTTTTTCTACATTATTATTATTGTTATTACGTAGGCACGACATCGCTAGGCTCCGGCAAAATAATCATGATAAACTTCACGAGCATTAAACCGACTAAAACCAACTCGATCAAATAAACCCACGATGCATTAAACACTTTATTTCTCACTTCCAGAATTTCCAATTTATCAGATTTCTCCTTCAATTCCATCTCAAATTTATCTGAACGCTCTCCCAACACCGCTTCCCTCTTCTCAATTTCTTTCAATTTTATCGTTTGTTTTCTGTACTCTGTCATTAGCGAATTTTGCTCTTTAGCTTCGGCAAATGCTTTCGAATCGACCAGAGTTTGGTTCCATTTCACGAAAGTTTTGTAGATCACGAGATATTCGATTTCGGCTTCGAATTTTTCTCGGATCAATTGGTCCAGTTCGGGTTGAATTAGGGTTTGGTACGATTTCGAATCTTTTTCTACCACAGTTTTCGAGGCCTCTTTGAGTTTCGAATTGAGATCGTTTATCTTTTCATGTTGGTCCTGAATTTCGAATTTTAAATCTGGTAATTCGTTCCATTCTGTTTCTTGAATTTCTTCAGATTCTTCCTCCATTACTTCTTTTCCTGTTTCCACCCACTTCTCAAAAGCTACATTAAAACACAAAAAAAGATAAATTTCAAAAAAAAGGATTATCAATTATCATAAGAGATATTTTCTATATTATAAAGAGTTGACCTAGCTAATTTTTTTTTTGAAAGGGTCAAAATAAAAATAAATTGCTTCCAAAAAAGCTATTGACAACTATATAAATTAAATTGTTCATAATATTTAAGAAACAAATTAGTGGTATAAACAATACCTGTTTCCAGAGTCTCTTCTGTGGTTTGAAGCAAGACGACAGACTCGACAAGCGGATCCAAATCCGGGTTTCCGAATCCGCTATTTTTCCCCTCTTCAAAGTTGGAATCCAGATCGACGGGATTTGAATTCTCGAGTTCTCCATTTTCTCTGAAATAAGCTGATCTGACTTCTTCACCTTGCAATCCTTCATCACTATTCTCTCCTCCATAATAATTCACAGATTTATCACTGTGTTTGCCATTACTCACTGCGTTCGAATTCGAATTTGAATTCTCTCCGTCGATTTTCAGGTGGCTTTTCCCTCTGACACGTGGCGCTCTCTGACTGGTGGTGAAACCTGAGGACCCTTTAGACCAGCCTCTCTCTCTTCCAAACCCTAGATTTTCACGCCGAGATTTGGGCACGCTAGCAGCAGTAGAAGACATACTGCTTCGATCTTCACTGTTGTCGGAATCGACGGCTCCGATTGCAAAGATCGGGGTGTTAACCATCAATTGTACCTCTGGATCCAAAGGGACCACAGGAGGAGGCACAAAATTCGACGCCGCAATCAATCCAGTGGAATTCGATTCCACCGAGGCAGCAGAGTTCTCCCCTTCCACATCATCAGCTCGATCTCTATCATCTCCACTAGGCCCGTTTCTAGAACAATCTGGAAGAGGGATCCGGCGTTTATGCAGCTGAACTAAATCGGCCAAATCAGTCACTTCCCGACCAGAACCAGCTGATCCTTCTTTGTTAAAATCCGGCGACACTGACTTGGTAAAATCCCGCCTAATTCTTCGCCATTTCCTTAATGGCTTGCCTTGGTTCTCAGATTTCGATACCGCACTGGATGGAGATTCGTCTAAACCTTTTCCATTGTTAAAACCACTCGGAGCAGATTGAATCACTGGAGAATCAGGAGTAACAACATCCAGTTCACCGTTACTTCTTTCTCCTTCTTCGTCCCTCAAATCCTCCGAATCCATGAAACTAGCGAAAAATCCGCAAAAATCAGCTCAATAGATTGCTAAATTGGGAAATATATGCATGAAATTCGGGAAATTAGCGAGAATTACCATGCGAAATTGGCAGGAAAAAGGATCAGAGATCCGAGCGGGTAAAGTTCAACCCTAGAATTTCGCGAAGTGGGACACGACAGGGGGGATAGATAATAAATTAATAAGAAATGGAAAGAAAGGCAGCTACTTTTTATTTTAATCTCATATCTTTATGGTTATTATTTCGGGGCCTTAAAAGCCTAAGTTAAAAGATCATTATTCGAATCTTATCTTATGTAACCACTTTTATGTGTCTATGCGATTGAAGCACGAAAAGATATATATTTTGTTATAGAAGATCTTAATTATGAGGTAATTATTAACACGGGAGGTTTAAGGTGTCCTGTTTTTTCTACTATAGTTTACTTGAATGAGTATTATTGGTTAGATCAAAATAAATTTACTGGATTTTGTGGATAATGGTGAAAAAGAGTAGAAACTGGAGGGAGAAAAGCATAGGGAGGGAAGGGGGAACGGAAAGGTTTACAGAACAGATCGGCACGTGACCTGTGGGGTCGTACACGTGGATTGTTAGAGTAGGCGTCTCCAGTTTTTAAAATTGCAAATGTCCGGTTATTACGTAGTAAAGTTACTGGAAGTTTCATTTGAGGTGAATGGAGGGAGGAATCTATTTCGCTGGTAATGGAGAGAGAACCTGAGAACGGAAACCCCGTATTAACAATATTTTATTAGGATTTAGGAATTAATTAATGATGATGCATTAGAGAAATGATGTTACAAATACTCCGAATTAGGGGTGTTCAGATTTTGGGCTATCTGGTCTGCAAATTGTTTGGATTATTAATTTAATATTTCATTAATTTTTATATACTATAAAAATATAAAATAATTAATAAATTATATAGTCCTACCGATATTCTTATATTTTCTGAAAATTATCAGGCTAATTTTGGGAGCGTATCTCTTCCAATTTTGTTAGAGTAGAGTATTTTGGACATGACATTCAGCATATTGTTTGTGGTCTGGGTCATTTATGTTTTGAGTTGCTTCTCAGAAGTGAGAACATTGACGATCTACAAATTTTGGATCAATCGAACAAGTCTCTCTGTCAAGTTCGCGAATTCTAAGCAAGACCCACTAACAGCAACAAAAAATTAAAAATAAAACTATGAAATACAGTAACTTTCTAACCAAATGTGCCGAAGTAGACCTGACGTACCTAGTGCAATTATGGTTCTTCCTTTCGGTGGCTCGTTCGCGTAAATCTTCTCCGAGAATTCAAGAATGGTGTGTCGATATACAAATTATATCCAAGAGAGGAGAAATGTATATATTTCAAAAGGAAATATTCCATCACTGAAATTGTCAACGAAGTTTCTCACATGGAAAAAGCAATAGATGAAGCTTCTCATGAAATTACGGGATACATCCAAGCAAGGACGGAGGGGGGAGGGGCCTAAACCCCCCCCCTAGAATTTAGGCAAAATATAGTGGTTAATTGCATAAAAGTGTGCACGTAATTTATATGTAAAATTTCATTCGGCCCGTTAGCCCACATTCACCTATTAAAAAAAAACTATATATTTTCTGAATCTTGTTTCATTCATCCACGTATAAACAATATTTTGATTTTAATTTTAATACAAATCTTCAATTTTATTCTTTCATTTTTGTTACGAGGTTTACAGTAAAAACTATCCATGCATTTTCTTGCTCTTCTAATTCAGTTTAATCCTTGTATTTTGTCTACTGTTATTTGCTGAACTCATTGATGGATCCCTATTTTTATTGTTTAGACACTTGTGTTGTGATTTTTAGTTTGGTCAAATACTTTGAATTTTTTCTTAAATAAAAAAAAATTAATACACAAATTGAGATAAGTTTTCACAATTAATTGTAAATTAAATTTTATATTTTGTAATATGTAATTTCTCATGAAATTTGTGTAAATAGAAAACTGTACTGATAAAATATTAAATTTTCGTACAGACCAGTGGCGATTTAACATTCTTTTTGTCAAAAATAAAGTGTACCAATTTCAGATTTTGACGGTGACGACCGAACGCGTTTTTCAGCCATGCATATCGTCAAGACAAGGATGATGATTTTTTTTTACAAATTATTTGCTTGTTTATATTGAGAAAAAAATTGCCGAATCTTTCTCGACAAACAAAATAATAAATAATTTTGATATGGTGCAAACAAGATGTGCTTCAGTGTTCGTTGTAAATTACAAAAGAAGTACGTTAAAATTTGATAATTAAAGTATTGAGTTTATGTCATCCCCCCCTAACATTACTTTCTGGTTCCGTTCCTGCATCCAAGGCAATGCATCGATTTTATTCAACACAAATTAAATAACAAAAAAAAAAAAAAAAATTCCACACCACAACCTCATCGAACCATCAAGCAATTCGGCGACAAAGCGTGACACCGTCAGCAATGGACAACTGAGAAACCTCGAGCCGTGGATCTGCCGTTATCGCTATGTTGAACTCCTTTGTATATTGTATGCGTTCAGGATATTTGCCTAGGGAGCCTGGGATAGGCTCTCCAGGCGGGACCGCAACGGTCCCGCCCCAAAGAGTGTTATCATATGCGATGATTCCTCCAATTCGTACAAGTCTGAGTAATCGCTCATGATAATTGAGATAGTTTACTTTATCAGCATCCACGAATGCAAAATCGAACTTTCCTATGTTTTTCTCCTGCATTATGTATTCATATTTATTTTTATTTATCACATATGTAACCTATTTATTTTTATTTACCTCGGATACTAACTGATCGAGGACGGGCAAAGCAGGGCTCTCGCGGAAGTCTATCTTGTGGGCCAGTCCCGCCTTCTGTATTATCGGCCGGCCTACTTCATAGAAATCTCTGTTCATGTCAATTGCTATTATCTACCAAAATCATGAATATATATAAGACAATGTAAATTGCAGAGCGATCATGACAAATTGTAGGATAAATAATTGCAGAGTAACAGAACCTTTCCATCATCAGGAATTGCGAGTGCAGTGGCGAGAAGAGAATAGCCGGTGAAAACGCCGATCTCCAAAGTATTTTTCGCATTCAATATCTTCAGCAACAATCCAAAGAACTGAGCTTGATCCGGCGATGAAACCATTCCAGCCCTACAAATTCATAATGTTTTCAATTTTTTTATGATTCGAGTTCGAATTAATCGACGATTTAAAATTCCAAAAACAATACAAGGGGTGTTGTTCACTGATGAGTCTGAGCTCGCGCAAATACTCGTTCTCGCGAGGGTACACAGTCGTCTCCAGTATATACTATCAAAATAGACAAGAACAACCAGAAACACTTAATTAGGGCAAATTTATTTATACACAGAGAAATGGTGCGTGGTTTGGAGAGAAATCAAATCAAGTAAGAACCTTGTAGAGGGAATCACTCTTCAGTAGAGACTTGGTGCCAGCTCCAGCCATTCTTGTGTAGATAACTTTCTAGAATCTTCGCTTTGCTCCGACGAGATGGTTTCTCAGAGTACGTTTCTAACTGCTTGGAACCCCCTAAACCTCCCACCTCCCAAAATCATAGTCGGAAAAAGAAAAAAAAAAATTAAATGAATTATTTAGTTTTTTTAATTGACTAAATTAATTATTAATTGATATGTCAATAAATTATATTAACACATATTAATTCAATTAAATAATCAATTAAATTGCTATCTGAATCAATTAACAATATTAATCAACTAACTAGGTGTAAAGTGGTGTTTCTAAAAGAGAAAATATAAGGAGAATTTTTTTTTGTATATCCCTCTAAAAATTGAAAATAACAAAATTATCCCTCCAAAGCAATTAATAACATATTTATCCCTTTCAAACTTGATTTGTTTCAAATTTATCCAAACATAACAGATCAGTTAAGTTTAACAAAAAAAAAATGTAATAACTAATTTATCCCTAAGTTCAACAAGTTATCTTACCCTAAACCCAATAATTATTTTTCATGAATCCTAAACCCGATAAGCATCTATCTTATCGCATATAAACTATCCATAGTTGTTCAATTCGCGAATAATACGCGTATAGATTTACGAATAATTACGTATTACGAATAATATACGTATTGACGTTTTCGTATTCAACCTGATAAATAATTCGCGTATTTTATAATTGTTTTAAAAAAACACGAATAATACATGTATTTCCGTATAATACATTTTTTTAGAAGGAAATTTTTTTTTTTTAAATAAATAAAAAACATAAATTTCGAAAAATAATTAAGAAAATCAAAATATCAATAATAATATATAAATTTATGATTTTGAACTAAAATAAATATTATTTAATAAAATAATTATAATTATGAATTATTTATGGATAAACAAATGTACATTTATGTATTTTTATATACCGAATTATTGCATCAGTATTATGTAAAATAAACATAACTATAGACGAATAAATGAATTGACAAATTATTAGCGTATTGCGTTTTATTGAACCGAATATTTGACCGACTACGTTTGATCCGAATTATACGCGAACGTATTATTACGTACCGTATTATTCGCGTAGGACGAACGACTATCTGTCTTCACTCTTCAGAACTTCTCGAAGGTACCTTTTGAATCGTGGCGAATTGGCGACCAAGAGATTCCTTCACTGAGAAAGGCAATCTGAAGAAGTTGATGAACCAGAGATCCCTTCACCGAGAAAGGCTCTCTCTTCTCTTTCTCTCTTCTAGCTAGCTGGAAAGTCTCGAATGTCACAGACAAGGTGCTTCGCCTGAGGAAAAAGTCGGAAACTACAATCACCGTTCAAATTATACGGTAACTATTTACTGATTTTGGATTTTTTAGGACTAATTGTGTCTTAATTTAGGACAATTTAGTGGAATTGAAGTTATTTGAGGTGGGTAACTCTTTACTGATTTTGAATTTTTAGGATTAATTATGTCTTAATTTAAGGCAAATCAGAGGATTGAAGTTATTTGAGGTGGGATTATGAATACCATCTCCTGAAAATCATTGATTTTACAAACTTCATCTTATGCTGGTTAATTATGAAAATCTTGGGTCTCAATATTAGAAGATTTTGTGCCAGTAACAAGAGATACACATGTAGCTTATTGATCATGAACTTTTCAATCACCCCCAAACATTTTTCTAGTATTTTTTTTCATATTTAAACCAAATTTAATGAACTGAGGATAAATGTTGAATACGTGTTGTTCTTTTAAGATATTGAAGATAAATCCCGAGAAAATGGATATCGATTAATTTGAGGCTTCAAACTTCAAAATTTGTACACGAATTATGTATAATTATTTTGCAAATGAATGAAGTGAATTGTCATCTCATATTTTCATAACTTTTTAGGAATTCCAATGTATTAGATTATACAAAGACGATTTGAAGTAGCTGAATTGGAGCACTTGGCTGATGTAGAGACGATCGAGTCGACAAGTTATAACCGTTGGTATATTCGGGCTAAGGTAAGATTTAAGTTCATGAAGAGTCAAGAAGTAGGCTCCAGATTCAATGGCTCATGATTGTGCCGGGATTGGGAAGTACGTGATTGAGTCAATAAGTTACAAAATAGTTAATGAATAGAAGATTAGGGTTGTTAGTTTGTTAAAGATGCACGGGTCTGTTCAATGTTCTAGTTAGTTATTGTGTAGGTTCATTAATGTTATCTTCCTAAATTGTTAATCATTCAAGTACCGACCGGTGCCACGCAGTACCAAACTACTCAAATTATTTTTCTTGCAACTTCTTTTTATATATATATAATTCTTTGTTGAACCAAATATGTTGTACTTTCTTGAATAAATTAAGCATCAAAACAAAATTTCTGTAATGGAAATAATGTAATTCAGAAATGCTTACATTTGGTTTGCTGCATAGGATAACAAGGATACATACAATAAATGAAATAAATGTGTGCATAAACAAACCTTACCCTAACCACACAAACATTTCTTACCATATATTAATTATCTCAATTTGCGATTTGTTTATTACCAAATGAACTCTCAAGACTCCCAATATGGAGATTTTGGTGATCTTCTTCAACCTCATCTTAATCCCTCCTTTTGTTTCCTATTTGATACAAAAAAAAGAATTTTTTTTTTTTTTTATATTAGTTCCATCGAGTTAAACTTAATATTTCATATTAATAATTTCATACACAAAAAATACTTCATTTAACGTGTCACACCTAAATATTTCAATAAAATTATTTCATATTAATCTAAGCTTTTAGGTATAGTTTATTTCTCAACCCTAAAACACTAAATTTAGTGCAAGAATTTACAATTAACGCTTGAAAAATAAATAAGACTCGGTTGGTATTTAAAAATCTGATTTTTAAGCCCTAATAATCAAAACCATAATTAGTAAACACAAAATTAATAATTCTATCGTTCGAAATTTACTAGTACTGGCATTATCCGAATGGTACCGGTCAATTATTGGTATGACGGTACCGGTCAATTATTGGCATGATGGTACCAGTTAACACAACACGAGTAAGGACATCAGAATAGAACAAGTACGACCTTGCAATGAAGAATATGGCCATTGAACTGATACGTCGATGTTGGGGGTCGTCAATTTAGGGGTTTTGTCGGCAGAGAAGGAGGTGCTCGGTTTAGCCGTTTATTTAGGGGTTCTCTCAATGTGCCGTCCAATGAAAATTGAATAAATACCCTATACATAAAAGAAAAATGTAAAGAAAAAAGTTAGAACAAAACCTTTCATACAAATTTGGATAATAGAAGATAAATATGCGCAAAAAATCCTTAATTGAGCCTTGAAAACAAAATATAGAAGATCGATCTTATTAAAATTTAGTAAATCAAATTGTGTTGTTATTTCAGCTTGGAAATTTGATAAACCAGCTAATTAAATAATTTCAGGAAAGCTAAATTAACTAGTTCATTAATTAATTTTTCATTACTTCTTAAGTGTAGAGAGAGCAGCTTTAGCTTCCTCTTCCGATGTTACCGATCCAAAGACGGGCATGACTGGTTCACCCGGCTATTTGATTCATAGCAATCTTTTTACGTTTTGAGGAGTTCAAATAACGTATTTTTAGATCGTTTGTATCGTATCTTTTTACTACGTAACTTTTCACCAAATTTTACCGACACTAAGAAAGTTCGTTTTTCGATTCATAACAATCTTATAACTCTCTGAGGAGCCCAAATAACTTGTTTTTGAGATGGTTTAGATCAAATCTTTTACTACGTAACTTTTCACCAAATTGTACAAACACTAAGAAAGTTTTCTTTTCGATTCATAGCAATCTTTTTACGTTTTGAGGAGTTCAAATAACGTGTTTTTGAATCATTTGTACCGTAACTTTTACTACATAACTTTTCACCAAATTTTACAAACAATAAGAAAGTTTCTTTGTCAATTAATAACAATGTTATAACTCTCTGAGGATCCCAAATAATTTGCTTTTTAGATGGTTTGGATCGAATCTTTTACTACGTAACTTTTGACCAAATTGTAAAAACACTATGAAAATTTTCTTTTCGATTCATAGCAATCTTTTTACGTTTTGAGGAGTTCAAATAACGTGTTTTAAGAGTATTTGTATCGTATCTTTTACTACATAACTTTTCACCAAATTTTACAAACACTAAGAAAGTTTGTTTTTCGATTCGTACCATTCTTTTAACGCTATGAGGTGTCCAAATAACGTGTTTTGAGATGATTTCGACCGAATGTTTTACTATGTAACTTTTCACAAAATTGTACAAACACTAAGGGGCCGTTTGGCAAGTGGAATTAGTAGAGTGGAATTGGATTATAAGGTGGAGGAGAATAAATTTCTGGAAATAATAATTCCATAGTTTGTTTGGATGTCTAAATTACAATATGCTGGAAAATATAATTTTTTGTTTGGTTGTTTAGAAAATTTGGAATTTTGAAATTGGAATTTCCTTATTATATTATAATTACTATATTACTAGCAATTGTAAACGCATTATATTCATATAATATTATTATATGAATAAAATAATTACATTATAATTATTATATTCATATAATTAATATAATATAATATTATTACTATAATAATATTAAATGTATTGTTTTATTTATATAACATTATATTATATCTGCATAATTACTATAATAATTATTATCTTAGTACAATATATTATATTAATTATATAGATTTGAAAATAATATAATAATTATACTATTATAATAAAATAATATTACACATATAATAAGATTATTAATATATAATAATATAATATTATTAAATGCATTGATATATTATTATAATATTATATTTTATCCATATAATAACATTCTTTATAATAAAATATATAATATTATATTCATTATATCCATATAATATAATTATCATAAATTTTTTTATTATTATTATAATAATATATAATATTATATTAATTTTATAGATTTAACAATCACAGAATATTATTATTGTTATTGTTGTTATTATTATTATTATTATTATTATTATTATTATTATTATTATTATTATAATATTATTTATATGAAAAAAAATTATAATGTAATTTTTTATAATAATAAAATTATTACATAATTGAAATATAATTATTTTATTATTATAATATTATATGTTATTCATACAATAATATTATTTATAATAATTTATAATAAATATTATACTAATTACATAAATATAGTAATATTGTTTTATATGATTATTATAATTGTATTAATATACTAATTACAATATAATGTTGATTAGGTGTCTTTACTTGTTTGTTAATGAAATTCTCCACTTCGAAATTTACTTTTATATTATTATAATATAATATTTTATCTATTAATATATATTATTATTAAAATTATTATTTTAGTATTTTAATATAATTACTATAATATTAATAATAATAAAAAATTATTAAATTTACTTTTAAATTATTAATATATATTATTATTAAAATTATTATTTTAGTATTTTAATATAATTACTATAATATTAGCAATTGCCTAATAATAATATTATAATAATAATTAAAAAGGTTAAATGTACTTCTATATTATTAAAAGAGGAGAGAGGGAGGGAGCAGAGAGAGCTATTGGCACAAATGTTTCCCCGCATCTTGGCATTCTAGGAATTTTTGGAGTTCAACTTTGCCGCAAAAAATAACAAAAAAGAATGCCTGCATTTGATGATTCCAAGAAATAATCAACCCCAAACAAAGAATTTAGAGGTGCTGGAGTTATAAAACCCAATTCCACCTCTAATTCCGTAGAGCCAAACAGCCCCTAAGAAAGTTTTCAATTCGATTCATTGCAATATTTTTACGTTTTGAGGAGTTCAAATAATTTGATGAAAAGTTTGTACAAATGATTTCACCAAATTGTTATGAATCGAAAAGAATTTTGTACAACCACTAAGAAAGTTTTCAATTCGATTCAAAGCAATATTTTTTAAACTTTCATCAAAACGTGAAATATCATGAATATTCCTACAAAACTTTTAAAATTTCACATATGCCCTTTTTGTTAGATTTCGATTAACTATTCTTGAAGATTATCGCTAATTTGTGTTTTTTCGATTTTTCCAACATAAATAATATTCCATATTTACATAGGGATCGAGTAAAATCGAAAAAACAAAAATTAGCGATAATCTTAACGAGTAGCTAACCAAAATCTAATAAAAAATATTCATGAAATTATTGTAGTTTTGTAGGGGTAGTCATGATATTTCACGTTTTGCAAGAATATACGTGAAAATATGAAGTTTCGTAAAGGTACATATGAAATTTGGCCTAATCTTTATATTTGAAAACAATAATCTACTCTGCACTCTGCAATTAACCTGAATCTGACAATCTGAAAAAATATTTAGATTTCATAACATTAATCGAAAATTTTGGAAACTCTTATTTGACAACCTCAATTTTTAGATCAAAAAAAATCAAAATATCCGAACATCAATAGAAATTAGCAAATAAAATATATACAGAGGAATTTACTGAAAAATATAAGAGAAAAAGTCTTAACTCTTTACTTTCTGTATTTTTTTAATTTTTTTAAAAAAAGATAATGTTGAATTTACATCAAGTAGGCAGAAGCAATAAACTGGAATGACACAAAAACAAATACTAAAATTAAATGAAAGCAAAAATAGTACAAATTCTAAAAACATGAGCCAATCCATCACTAACTAATATCTTGACCGTTGAGTTCAATGAAATCTTTTTCTAATATCATACTTAACCTCTTTTTTTCACCATTTCTTCCTTCTTCTAAATCAAATTTATCGACAATCTCTCTTAATATACTCTCCTCTCTTTTCATCTCTTCGATCGCCTCTTCGAATTGCGCCAACATTTCAGGATCAAATGCCTCTCGGTTCACCAATTCATCTCCGTTTCGACCATTCATCGATCCCTTTTTTTTGTCCGAAGAACCGAATTTTGGTGTAATATACGAGCCCGGTGAAAATATCGGTCCCCCTTTCGAAAGCCAATCTCTTAAACTAACACTTTTTGCGAATTCAAATGCTGGTAATTTAAGCTCTGCGAGTTCCTTTGCCCTTGATTTTCTCTTCGTACCACTCGAAGTATTACTACTTGTACCGGTATTGGTTTCGTCTTCTTCCTTTGTTGATTTGGTACTGTCTTCCCTCTCTGATATTGCCAAAATCGCGTTTACGTCCTCAATTGTGCGAAAACTCCTTCCTTTTTCGCCACCGCTTTCCACATCATTTTCGCTATTTTCCCTTATTGGATTTTGATCATGTTTCTCTTTTTCGCTCTTTTCATTTTCTTCGCTATCTTCTTCTTCTTCCAAACCGGCGAGCAATTCCCATGTATTAATGGTTTCTATCTTGCTCAAATCAAGAGGTGGATTCGGGTCCGTTTTGGGTTCGATCGAGTTGGATGTTTCTGAATTTGGTTTGATGTTCGTTGAGCAAAGAATAGCAAGGAATTGTTGGTCTGTGTTGCTTTTAGAATTTGAGATGAGAATTTCTTCTAGAACATTTGTTCTTTGAAAAGTTTGGTTCACCTTTTCAGAGAAACTCCCTGATTTTGCAAGTAATTTTGTAGAAATGCAGCCCATATTTATCAGAATCAATCTGTAAACAAAAGAAATAAATCAAACTAAAAATTTAAGAATCAAAACTGGTATTTTTCATAACAAGTTAAGAAATTGATATTAAGCAAAAGCATCAACTCAAATAGACAAAAAAGATTAAATTGTGAACTCACCAATTTGAACTTAGCTTGAGACTTTTTGCAAAAAGAGCAAAATAGTTGTGTGAGCGCTTGTCAGTGTGTGTGTGTGTTTGATAAAGGCATGAAAAAAATGAATATCTTGAACCGAGGCAAGATCTAATGATGGATATTTAATAGTCGAAATTAAAGGAAAGAATTAGAATTAAAATTGGGTTACTCAAATTGAGAATTCCAACTAGATGATGTCTAGAGATCAAGTCAACTATTCAAATATAAAAAAAACAAATTTCTAATTTGTGGTTCTCTTACTAAGTAGGTGACTTGCACCAACCCAAAAAATTTAATTTCAAAAATTGCTCACACATTTTGATGTATTTGACCCTAATAGGAGCAATTATATGAGACAAAGTAGAATTCAAATTTTGTTTTTATATATTGGAGTTGTTGTGATCCTCTCAATTATTGAATGCTCCATAAACTATTTGAAATTTAGCAACTTAATAATATCAATTGAAATTGAAAATATAATTAAAGAACCGGCGGAAAAGGTGATATTGTCGTGTGAAGAGAAGAAAAAAGGTCCATATAACGTGAGGAACCCGAAGAAACTGGAACAAGATCCTAGCCGTTAGATTTGTATATCAATGGTTGAGATGAGATAAAATTGTGGAAATATTACGCCATTAGTCTTTCTTCAGCTTTCTCTCTCAAGACTAGTAAGGTGCCGTTTGATGCAAGAGATTTGGAAGGATTTTGAGGATTCTTGTATTGTCTTGCATTGTCTAGAAAAAATGAAATATTTGAAGGATATCTATGTCTCGCATGTGTTGTTTGATTAGTTAGAATTCTAAATAATGAAAATGAAAATCTATTGTTTGATGTGAAGGAAAACTAAAAAGTAGTTGAAAGTGAATTTGGTTGGTTTGAAAAATTATACACATAATTATAATTATTATTACTTCAAAATAGTAATTGTAATTGTTATTACTATTATCTATTTACCACTAACTTCAAAATAAGTCATCATAAATTATAATATCTCACAACATAGTATATTAGAATTAAATTCATACATACAACACACAAATCACAAAATAAATGACCATACTATTAAATTAGAGATCATTATCAAAACATAAACCACAAAATATCAAAATATCTAAGTTATACTACTAAATTAGATATCATTATCGAAATTACCATCTCCGAAGCTAGAGAAACCCCCATCTTCGGCAGCACCACCAAAATCACCGAAACCGCCACCTCTAGTTCCACCATCGCTTCCTCCGGTACCGCCTGCATTTTCATCTTCATTGCCATCAGAATTACCAAATCCATGTACCATCATAAGATGCCTAACATAATTTAACTTCATTTGGTACGTATATGTGGTGAAGGCAGAACCATGAGTTTTGTTCTCGATAAATTAATTTCCACTTTCTTTTAATAGTTTTCATATGATTAACGACGTGAGTTTCGGCGAAGTCCTTCCCATACTTCTCATTTATTTCACGAGCTACCGCTCTATACGTGGTACTTTTGAACCCCTTCTCTGGTTTCTTTCCCTTTCGAGCTTCTTCTGCTAAAAACTTGACGAGAAAATCACTTTCTGATGGACTCCAACTATGATTTTTTCCCGTTGCTTTTCCTTTACGATTCGGAGATGTTGCTTCAGATTCCTATAATAATGATGAAAGAAATACAGTTTCGGATCAACCGTAAAAGTGTACACAAGGATAAACGAATGTAGTCGTACATTCGTGGCCATAACTTTCAGTGGGAAAATCCAATTAGAATGGTTCAAATTGGGTTAGATAGATAATGAGATTATCTACAACCTTCATATAGAAATATATTTCATATGAACGAAGTATAAGTGTCGTTTCTGTGAAATACCGAAAGGGTGCAACAGTATGACATACAGTTAGTAAAACAGTCATAACTTTTGCATACGAACTCCAATTGGGCAGGGCCAAATTGGGTTGTGTAGATAATAAGATTATCTACAACTTTCGTGTTGGTTGATTTTCTGTCAGAGAAATTTATCAATTTCGTCTGGACAGAATACTGAACAGGTTCATACAGTTTTCTGTGTGAAAGGGTGTATATTGGATATACATGCCTTTTGGCTAATCCTTATCCTATTTAGGTATAAATAGGATTTTCTCTCTCATCTCCACGATGGAAATCAGTTGAATCATTCTAAGCAATTGATTATTCTACCCAATATACACAAGAAAAAGAGCAAATTCAGATTTGATCTTTAGTGAGTGAAAGGGTGCGAAGAGAGAGAAATCGAGAAAGGAGTTTCTCGAGTAATAGAGAATCGATTAGATCGAGCAAGTTCGCCGGTGCATCGTCTAGGCAGGTGCATCCGCGACCGACGTCTTGCGACTCACGGTTGATACAAGTAGAGGAGCGACAATTGTGGCTCTTGGATTGTGATCGACTCAAGGAGTGAGAAGACGGTCAACGAACGGTGAAAGACGCGTGGTATGGGACGCGCGGATTGTCACCAACGTGACAGGAGATAGAAGGCGGCGATCAACCCTTCGTGCGTGATCAATTTCACGCTGGTATAGATCTATCCTTCTATTCGCATCGTACCCTCGAAGTCATGGCGTGATCTCGGGAATCGGGGAATCGGACCGGGCCTTCATTCCGCTGCGCGGGCCCGGGGTCGAGGATATTCCCCATCAGTGGTATCAGAGCGATCGCCATCGATTCGAGGGTCGAATCATAGTCGTATATTAGATATACGCACGGGTTATCAAAGTTCGTACCCGTTTGCATGATGTTATATATTTAGAATGTCAAATTCCATTAAAATCACAAGTGAAATTCGCTAGAGATCGATCAATAGTTGATTGAGAGTATCTAGGAATAATCGTGAAAAGGTTTCATGATTGATCGTTTTGGAAACGAGCGAAAACAGCAGTTCAAAAATCGCATAGTCCGTTATAACGGACACTGTAGCAGATACAGGAAATTGAGAATTTTTCGAAAAAACACATATTCCGTTATAACAGACTTGGTGTCCGTTGCAACGGACCCTGTATAGGATGCGGGGGTGTGAGGAGAACCGTGAAAACTGCTTATTCCGTTGTAACGGACTTGGAGTCCGTTGTAACGGACCTTGTATCTGATACGAGGTTGCGGGGATGCCAAGGGTGTCTATTGGAGTCCGTTGTAACGGACTGGGTCCGTTGTAACGGAGCTCTACGCAGTTGGTCCGTTGCAACGGACTGTATGTTGCGTTGTAACGGACTGGTCTCTGGAAATTTGGACGAAGGTTTGCAGAAAATAGCGTTGTAACGGACCTATGTTGCGTTGTAACGGACATGTTTCTGGCAAAATTTGGCCAAACTCCGAAATAAGTAGCGTTGTAACGGACTGGACTTCCGTTGTAACGGAGTGCCAAGTATACTGGAGGTCCGTTGTAACGGACTATGTTGCGTTACAACGGACTGGTTTCTGGTTGTTGATTTTGTTTTCGTGATAACTTTGGCTACACAACTTGGAATTTTGAGTTCTTTATATCGATTTGATCGGCATCAATCATACTAGCATATTATTAGATAATTATTTAGAATAATTAGACTCCCGAATAAAATCATATGCATATAGAAAATCTTGTGATAGTGATATAATTGGATTATGTCACGAATTTAGAAACATGCAATGGCATGATCCCTCATAATATTTAAGTCATGGAAATGCCTTCCATATCCACAACCATCGAGATTGATATGACATAGTGCGTGGTTTCAGGCCATAGTCGGGCACGTACTATTGTATATATTGGTGCGGGTGGTAAGCGTTAATTGGGGATTCACGTGGTTTCAGGCCATAGTCGGGCACGTGAGTAGTTCAATTGAACGATACGATGGATATGGTTGTGACTTAACCGTCCAAGCCAATCCGATTGGAGTTCGGGGCATAGATAGGATGCACACACGGAACTGGGATTGTATTGGATACGATTCATCACCGAAATCTTATAACGGTTCAAGAATCGCATTGGATGCGATTGGATATAATCCTACCTAAAATATCGAGATCTCATTTGTCGGCCATAGTCACTTATGGGAGGATCGTAAAATATGGGTCTTGAGTGTTATGGACTTGGAGTCCCGTATCGGTATGAGGGTTATCGATTCGATAAAAATAACACATTCATATATTCATCATATAAGCATATAGATTAAGTACGCACGGTTAGGAGTTAATCTTCATCATCCGTTTAGAATTATGTTTTCAAGCAACACCAAATATATCGATTAGATCGATATGATAGATGGCTTTTGGGCCGGAATTACCGTTATTAACCTTGATAGTCAAAGAATAGTTCTTAGACTTAAAGGAACGTGTTGGACACGGAAATGGTAGATTCGGGGCTCGAGGCTTTGGCTTTAGAGAAAGCCGGATTCGATAAACTTAAGAAGGAATCGAACAATATTACGTGCCTTGTGGTGGCATGTATAGACGCAAATTTCTCAAAATTGTTTGAGAATTCGGGTGTATATGAAAGTAAAACACAACGCTCAAGAAATAGTTTCAAGAGCTAGAGCGCGTTGAATGACTCAATGCGGCTCAAAGAGTAGGTTAATTTTGAGACGCCTTATGGGTCTTTGATTAACACTCGTGTGTTGATGGTACGAGATTTGATCTTCGTGACCGAATATCATATGCATTCGATAGATAAGTCGATCCCGAAATTGCATTTGATGCGATTTAAAATTGAATTGGAGATGCTTGGAGTATCCGAGGAATCCAATGCATTAAGATGCGTGGATGTCCTTGTAATTCAAAAGGTGGGATCGAAAGAAATGTATGTCTAAGGGTATTTTGGGAAAATGTTTTCCAAAATGGAGAGTTCGGACAAAGAGTTGTCCAAACTAATGACTCAAAGAACGGTGAAATCCGAGGAGGATTAAACCTAGAAGTTGATTGCTTCTTTTGGCATTGCCGTCTTGGCCATATAAACGAGATTCGCGTATCTAGATTCCATATGATGGATTGCTAGATTCATTCGAATTAGATTCGATTGATTAATGCGATACTTATTTATTAGGAAAGACGACAAAGGGCATCATTCTCCAAAGGTTGGAGAAAAATCCAACGAATTATTGGAAATTACATTTAAATGTAAATGTTCCGATAAGTTCCGAGGCAAGAGGAGGCTATCGGTATTTTGTTACGTTTATGGACGGTTAAAGTAGATATGAAAATATTTTTTTTAATGCGTACCGAAACGGAGACTTTTGAAAGGTTCATAGAGTTTCAAAACAAAATACGAAATCAACTAAGCAAGAAAATCAAAGTTTTTCGATGGGATCGAGAAGGCAAGTATTTGAGCTAGACCTTTCGATAGGATCGAAGAGGCGATATTTGAGTTATGAATATTGATGATCATTTATGATTGTGGAATCGTTTCACGATTGTCTTCATTTGGAACATTGAGATGTGTCCGAAAAGAGGAAATGAACGCATGTTGGACATGATTCGATAAATGATAAGCCAATAGGATCTCCCAAAAATGTTTTGGGGATACGCCCTTGAGACAGCGGCACTAATGAATGGTTGCATATGAGATATGGACCATAAACCTTCTAATCGGTACAAAAGACGCCATATGAGATATGGATCGGAATGGTTCCGAAGTTGTCACTTGTACAGATTTGAGGATGTGAGTGTATTTCGAAATTTGTTTCGGTTAAACTCAATCCCAAATCTGGAAATTGTTCGTTTATCCTTAAGGAAACTAAAGGGTATTAGTTCTAACGTCCCAACGAAAATGAGATTTTCGTGGCTCGAAGAGATGCCTTCTTGGAGGAGGACTAGATGCGCACAAGTTTGGAACTTGGTGCCATTTATCTCTATGCGGGCTAGTGGGAGTAGAATAAATCTCGAAAGAGTTCGAGATCTGAAAATGAACATTGTACCGATGAAAGTTGACATGGCTTCATCAAGAATTGATGAACGCAAGTCGAACACACAAAGGAATTTTTCGTAGATTTAGTAGGCTATATCATAAGCCGGTAAATACGGATTTATCGTGGCTAATGATAATAGATCGAAATCATATGATGATTCGATATCCTACAAGGATGCTATGAAAAGTTGATTCCACATGACATGGTGTCATGAAATCTGAGATTCGATCCATGTAAATTATCAAGTTTAGAACTTGATTTCATTACTTTCTGGGTTAGACCCGTGAAATGTGAGTGAGTTTTTCAAGATGAAGAACCGGCATGGATAGGAATACGCATATATGTAAAGCGAGGCTTTTTGCGAAAAGTTTCATGCAATTCATAGTCGGACTATGAAGAAACGTTTTCGCTTGTTGCCATGCTTTCACATTCTCGAAATTCTGCTTGCCATGGTCGCGTATTATGAATATGTGATGTGGCAAAATGAATGTCAAACCGAATTTCTTGACAGAAATTTTATGAAAGGATGTGTAGTTGACACAACCTTACGGTTTTGTCGATTCATAAGAATCGGGGATAAGATATGCACGCTTTAACGATCCATATGATGGATTAGAGAAAGCTTCTCGGAATTGGAATATTCGTTTTTGACGAAGTTATAAACTGTTATAAAATTGTCGAAACGAATGGAAACTTTGTGTACACATGAAGGTTAGTGGGAGCTGCGTTATATTTCTTGTAACGACAAAGGATTTAGACGAGACCGCTTATGAAATAAGCGTGAAGATCTATAGGATAGATCTAAGAAGTTCCTCGTTCTATTTTATAGCACATATATCGACATATTGTTGAAAATGGTTTTCAACATGTAAACTCCTTGGAGGAGTTAAATCGAAATGTCGAATGACAGAAATTTTCAACGGCTCGATGTGAGACATCAAGCAGCGCGAAAAGTAATAATATGATGCCTTATATTTTGATGTTAGGATCTATTATATCTGTCATGATATGTATGTGGCTATCTGTCGTACAATTAAAGCGTCTAATTCACCTTCAATACAATTCGTGGGAATCACATGAGTTTGAATGTAATTCGATTACATGAGACTAACTCTTGTGAATGTATAATGGTTATACAAATATATACATAATGGTTATGTATATTTAAACCCATCGAGATTTGTATTGATAGCGGTGAGGTTTATCCTTGAATTCTTTGCGAACGAATTCAGGATTTTTATCTATAATGGTGTGGAGGACGTGTTGGTTATAAAGAGATATAACAACAACAGTTTCCAAAGATTAAGCACGTCCAAATATGTAGCACGACTTTCGATCACAAAGTGTGTACATGTTTTGCTTAAATGAAAACTCGGTTATGTGGAAAGGTTCCACAAGACCAATAGTTTATGATTCTATTTACGGAGGCGAGTATATTGCGGTTATTAATCGCAAAAAGAAGTGGTATGGATCAAGGATACATGACCAAACTCTCGTAGCCACGAGTTATCGGATTTATGGTTGTTTATTGCGTGAAACGCAATAGTACAAGCCAAAAATGCCGAGGTCACAACCACTTCTAACTAATACTCAGAAAATTTCATTGATCCATGAAATTTTGCGAAAAGATGTGATCGTGGGTATTGGAAATGTTCCAATCCTGCAGAAGATTAAACCTAGCGGGAACGTGCGGACCCGTTTACAAAACCGCTCTCTCTAGTCGCGCGTGACTGTCATGCGATGACTATGGGTATGGAGATAACTAGAGGAGGAAGAAGAGAGTAGAGTGTAGTTATCTAATACGATAGTCCTCGCAGGTTGTGGGTATGGAGATACCCATAGGTAAACGTTGTATCACCCAAATACTTAATCCATATGAATGCATCCCTTTTAAAATTTTTGTTTACTTAAATTAATATGCATTCACCTTATATGAAAACTGTGTGCGGGTTGTGTAATATGATTGTTACATGAACCCTGATTTGAGCTTGTGTGGACGTCGACATGGTTGAGGACCATGTGCAGCGAAACCGTCACACTTAAAGTGTCATTTCTAAACATCCCTAGTCGCGGGTCAGTTTGCTTAAGAGAGAAGCATTACTATTACAAGGGAATAGACTGAACGCGTACACTAGTACGTTAGCCGAGGAGATGATTATGTTTTGCTAATCATGGGACAAGGTGTTTGTCGAATCGGGAACGTAGATATATGTTAGGTTACATGTATTGGATATGACCGAAGCCGCGAGACCATGACATGGTTTAGTCATTATAGATGGACTTGCGACGGATGGGGTTTTAGATTCTTCATACTTGAGGGGATCATTGATTGCGTTACGTGCGTAACACAATGCTTTGATATGATCTTACGCTCACCGTAACAGGGAGTTAAAAGGGTCATCATTGGGTATTGTCCGAAACACGGAATTCAATGTGAGTCTCCAAGATAGGAATTGTTTATTCCGAAAGGAAGAGATATCTCTTAGGCGCCGCTCGATGAGTCGATTAACGAAAACCGTGGCCACGGTCAATGATATTAATGGTTAATATCGATTGAAATTTGTTAACTCAACTCGGAATCGGGGAATAAGTGTAGTTAATCAAATTATAAGGATGACTATTACCATGCCTTTTGATTAACGGATATCGTAAACAAGAGAACTAGTAACCGCTATTCGAGATAGGCACAATGATCACAATCATTTTTCGTTTAACATGGGTAGCTATGATGGAGTGACTAGATCCCGCTCATGAGCTTGTAGGCATTGGAAACAACCTACTACCATCGTTAAGTCGAACCTACATGGTCACACAACGAGTCGTACTAAGTCGGGCTTGTTCATAAAATCGGCACATTGGATGTGCATAGCTTGGTATTTGATACGCGAGCTATATTCTCTAAAATCGTGCGTATTGGATATGCATGAGTACCTTTTAGGTAGATCTGAAATTGAGTGGGAGACTGAAAGAAATACAGTTTCGGATCAACCGTAAAAGTGTACACAAGGATAAACGAATGTAGTCGTACATTCGTGGCCATAACTTTCAGTGGGAAAATCCAATTAGAATGGTTCAAATTGGGTTAGATAGATAATGAGATTATCTACAACCTTCATATAGAAATATATTTCATATGAACGAAGTATAAGTGTCGTTTCTGTGAAATACCGAAAGGGTGCAACAGTATGACATACAGTTAGTAAAACAGTCATAACTTTTGCATACGAACTCCAATTGGGCTGGACCAAATTGGGTTGTGTAGATAATAAGATTATCTACAACTTTCGTGTTGGTTGATTTTCTGTCAGAGAAATTTATCAATTTCGTCTGGACAGAATACTGAACAGGTTCATACAGTTTTCTGTGTGAAAGGGTGTATATTGGATATACATGCCTTTTGGCTAATCCTTATCCTATTTAGGTATAAATAGGATTTTCTCTCTCATCTCCACGATGGAAATCAGTTGAATCATTCTAAGCAATTGATTATTCTGCCCAATATACACAAGAAAAAGAGCAAATTCAGATTTGATCTTTAGTGAGTGAAAGGGTGCGAAGAGAGAGAAATCGAGAAAGGAGTTTCTCGAGTAATAGAGAATCGATTAGATCGAGCAAGTTCGCCGGTGCATCGTCTAGGCAGGTGCATCCGCGACCGACGTCTTGCGACTCACGGTGGATACAAGTAGAGGAGCGACAATTGTGGCTCTTGGATTGTGATCGACTCAAGGAGTGAGAAGACGGTCAACGAACGGTGAAAGACGCGTGGTATGGGACGCGCGGATTGTCACCAACGTGACAGGAGATAGAAGGCGGCGATCAACCCTTCGTGCGTGATCAATTTCACGCTGGTATAGATCTATCCTTCTATTCGCATCGTACCCTCGAAGTCATGGCGTGATCTCGGGAATCGGGGAATCGGACCGGGCCTTCATTCCGCTGCGCGGGCCCGGGGTCGAGGATATTCCCCATCAAATGATTATTGGTTAATTCTACAAAATTAAGGACCCTGAACCAATAATCAACAATCTCAAGAATTAAGGGTTATGAATAAAGGATCAATTCATGTGTAATGAAAAAACTAAAGCTTGTGGTAGTTCAACGATGGAGCAATATCAAGAATTAAGGGTCCTGAACCAAGGACCATATGACTTAAGAGACAAAAATTAATGGTCCTAAACCAAATCAAGGATCCAGAACGCTTTGACCATATAACTTACGAGAAATATCAATTAATGTGCCATATAAAAACGAGAGTGACTTTGGTTCTTATCAATTAATGGGTCCTGAACCTTGTTTCGTAAAAAAAAATAGTGTAAAAACTGTGATGATATCTGAAAATTTAACTAGTGAGAAAAGAAAGATTAAATCAAGAAATCAAACATGATGGTTCTTATCATGCGATCCAGAACCAACAAATTGAAGAAACCAACTCCAAATTATGAACGAGAGGGATTAAATCAGAAAACCCTAGATCCAAAATCCTTAAATCGACCAAGAGAAATACAAACCTGAGATGGAGGAGTCATGCTTAACAAGAGAGAAAAGCTTCTCGACAAACTGAGAGAGAAGCAAGCGAGATTCTCAACGAGTGAGAGAGAAAAAGCAGGAATGGTGAAGTGTTCTTGGCGGGAGGGGAAAGACAAGAGAGTGACTTTGGTGTTTTCCCGAAAATTTGGCGAGACATTATTTGAGGGACAATAATCTGGTGGAAAATGACATGGGAACTCATTGTCTGTCTTTGTCCAACAAATCAAACACTCAAACAAGTAACTTATCCAGGAAACTGGTTTCGTGTCTTGCAAAATCCCATTAAATACCTTGTATCAAACGGCCCCTAAAAGATCCTTTTGAGAGTTCCACCCATGGCCCTCCATTTGTTGACATAAACGTTGATTTTTTAACCTATTTCTCTTTTAGATTTTCTCAAATTATGAGTTCGAATTTTGTCTTGTGTACCTACGACACTATTTATTTGAATTTAGTTTCAATTTTGTTAATTCATTAAATTATGCACTTCTGATTTATTTTGTTATCATCAAAAAAATTATTTGTTCGAATTATATATCATTGTAATTCACAAAATTATAACATTTTTGTACATAATAATAATATCGTATCAAAAGTAACAGACGAAAATTAAAATGTCTAGCCTTGCAATTGTCAAATAAAACGAGCACGCTACAAAACTAATTTGTCAATTTTATTATCCTTGTATAATTGGATTCATTTTATACATTACGGGTACAATAATTTGATATATGAAAATATATATAAGTATATATATAAATATAATTTCTTTTATTCAGAAATATTTGTTTAAAAAACATATTATAGGCAATACGTGCTTTTGTAAAAAAATAAAAATTACGTGAATTATTAATCGAAATGGATACAAAACGTCAATTCGTATATTATTTGTAATATATAATTGTTAGTAAATTATACGTGCATTATGCGTGATACTAACTTGTAACATTTGGAAATGGTAAATTTGAGTATCTAAATCATATTTACTATAAGAATACTTCTTTTGATTGTGTAAAATTCGAGCTAACACGTTATTATTGATTTATTGTTATTTATTTTTGAAAAATCGATATTGTTGATCTTATCTTAGTTCTTGGCTGATTTTATGTAAATTGTTTATGCACCAAATTCATACAAACATAGTTGACATTTTTTGCCGCCAAAGTTAGTATTTATGGAGGAACTGTCAGGTTTCACTGCAAATTAATCAAATTTAATTATCCAACTTCTATTAATTAATCTCGATGAAGATCCCAAAAAGAAGTGATTAATGTGTTGACTAAACATTTACTGTTTACCCTGTTAATAATTTCTACCACCGAGTAAAAAAATCCACAAGGTATAAAACAGTAAAAGAGTAAAAACATGCACTTAATTCACAGTCTCCAAAAAAAAAAAGATAATTATCCATCCTTCTTTGATTGAAGAGCTTCTCGATCGTATAATCGATGTAAGTAATTCTTAATCTTATTTCAAGTTTCCCTAATCAAGACACCATGCTCCTCTTTTATTTAATGGGCTTAATTTTCAGCCCAAATTTCAAAACTAGATTACCCTAATTGCTTTGAAAAGCCCATTATAAAAAAGTTAAATCATGGACCCACAATCTGGATTGAGAACCATTTATAAACATTCTCAACCTAGCCAACATCATTATTTTAGTGTTTAAATAAACACAAACCTCTAATCATTACTTCTAAAATACAAAAGGATCATTCATGGAGATACGGATATGATTGCAATACAGCTCAAATACGTATCGGATACGTCACTCGTCATATCTGATTATTTTTCGAATACATTTAGGATATTTCGGTCCATTATATATTTTTACCAATAATATTTTTAACTAAATTGTATAAATACTCCTAAGATAATTCTAGGTTAGTTCCAGAATATTTATTGTATAGGTTTAGGATTTTTTATGATATTTGTATTGTTTGGCTGATTTTATTTATTATCATTTTATTTTATTTAAAAATATTATTAATTTAATATAAATTTATTAATTTATTAATTTATTTTATATAATATAAATATATTCAAATAATAATTATATATCCGTATTCGTATCCGATTTTTTTTTTAAAAAAATCGTATCACCGTATTCGTATCTAGAAGCGGATCTTAGTATGCAGGTGGGGCCTTGGCCCCTCAAGATTTTCGTCGAACAATGTATATAACAAGTGATTCGGTACATTTAAGTTTGCCCCCTCCAAAATTACAGTGTAAATTCAATATATTTTTTTATTCGTGATCCCAGAAGAAAAAAAATCGTCAATATCCGTCACTATTTATATCATATGGGACACGTTACGGATTATCCGTGCAAACATAGCTATTCATACATTGCACTTTGTAGTTTGAATATTAAGAAAGTACATGAGAATGATGTTATTAATTGCTTTATGGGTAGTACTTACTCCTAAATTTGTATTATTTGCATTGTCCAAAAATACAAAACTATCTATACCAAAACATAACAAATCACAAAACCACATATTTGAGACAATAATATAGTCATTCATTACACATCTCATAGCATATAAATTGCTAGAGAGAAAAACTTCAAAAAAAAAGTGATAAACAAGAAGAGAGGTGGATATGGTAGCCTAGCCTTTGTACATTGATTAAAAATGCAAAGTGTCATTCACATCACACATGTGATAGCTTTGATTAAACCTTTCATGGAGTACAACAAGCCTTCTTTATTATTACTATTATAACCTCAAACAATCCAATCCCCACCACCCTGATTATCATGAGCCAAATCCATTTACCACCAACCACATCATTGACATGACATGTTTAATATATTGCTTTGTCATGAACCATGTTCATAAATTTGCTAATGATATGATTTGGGCTCCAAATGTTCACTTTCTTGTAGCACTTGGACTGGTCTTTGGCTCCAAATTCCAATTCTGTCCATTGCAGTACACCACACCTTTCTTCTCCATTATCTCACCCCTCCATTGATCCAAAAAATTGTGCTCCATGAATAAAATGGTGCATCCAGTTTTTTAAAATGGAGAGAGGTAAATAATTAATGCTGGGTAAGTCTGAGGTCTTTGAGTCCACAGCAATATGATTGCTTGTCTTCATCATGTGTCCCTCCATGTATTATTTTTCTTAAATAATTCCATGTAATAAGTCATTATTCATGCAAATATAGTTTGTCAGTGAGTTGAGACATGAATGGATATAGAGATAATTGTCACAGGAAATATGGTCACAGGATTTGAGGGGTCTGCATGTCTTGGTTTTCCCTCCATTAATTAACTGACAAACATTAATTAGTTTAGTGCTTATGACTTGATTATATTACATGGGTAAGTGTAATATAATGCCATTTATTTATTAAAATAAATATAAAATTACATAAGAAAACAAAATTTATTGTCCACCTCTCACTGTTATGAAATGAGAATCCTAAAATTGCCAAATTGGTGAGATATTTTCTATATTGCCCCCTCAATTTATTATGATTTTGATAAGTTCAATAGTGATAGTGATATTTTCATGGGTACTTGTGGAAAAATAGGAGGGAGTTCAGGGAACAATTTATGAAAAAGGAGTAAGGACCCATGTATAAATTGCCAGAGCATCTACAGATCAAACAATTAAATCTTTAAAACTCTCAGATTCTCTCTGTATCTCCCTCTCTCCTCTTTCTCTCTCTAGATTTTGTTGCTGTCTCTTTTTGGTCTTTGTAGAGAGAGAGAGAGAGAGAGAGAGAGAGAGAGAGAGAGAGAGAGGCACAGTCTCTCCTAGCCGTTGAAGTTCAACTTCCCATGGATATTATGCATTAATGCCCTCCACCTCTCTCTTGTTGGGAAAACTGTACATTTTACTTCTTGGGTTCGCCATTAATGACTACTTCGTAATCTAATCGAGCAAGGTTTTGTTTGTTTTCATTGGAAAAAGGTGAAGTCTTCTTTGTTGTAGCTTTTCATGGTATCCTTGTTTCTTTTTTCCTTTTACTTTTTGGCAGAACTACTATCTATATCTATCAATCACACTTTCACCTAAAAAGGCGCCAATCCTTCATTTGTACTTTACAGTTTTGAGCTTCATATGCGCCTCCACATTCTCATTCTTCCCCCCATTTTTTCTTCCCTCGAAACCAACAAAACTAAGGATAAAAAAACTTCGATCTTTTCTCCACTGTTTCAGACATTTGAATAAAGAAGGGGAGAAAAGTGATTGGTTTTGGATATTCAATCTTTAATCCCTCTATTTTGTCATATTTGTTCTGAGTTATTGTTGCCTATTTCTTCAGATAAGTGTGGGAGCGAAGATTTGAAGCTTCATCAATGGAGAAACAATCATCTCCTTCGAAGAACCAAGACGCCATTGACATACCACCAATCTCAGACACCAAGCTATTAACCATCAAAATCGCAAACTCATTACAACTCAAACCCGAAATCAACAACTCCTCCAACCCAATCTTCTCTCCTTCAATCTCGTTTTCTCCCGCTCTGAACTCACCTTCGCCCCCAAATTCAGCCTTCGTCTCAGCTCTACAATCCCCTTACATTTCACCTCGCGTAACAGAACCTCCACTACTTCAAAACGATACCAAATCAAATACAAACAGTACCTCCACACCTACGATCACCACTCTACCTTCTCCATCTTCGTACAACTCAGGCGGGTCTCACTCCGACGATATACCAAGCACCTCTTACACACCTCCGTCAGAACGGTACGATTTCCACCTCGATCAACTCGATCAGAAACCCAAAATCTCCGACGCTGGGCCCCGCCTCTCCTTCTCTTTCCCAGTTCCACGTGTCTCTTTCGGACGAGGCCCACCTCCCTCCACCTCTTCAAACACCAAGTTAAGATCATGCGACGTGTACATAGGGTTCCATGGCCAGAGCTCTAATCTTTCTAGGTTTTGTAAATGGTTAAAAGCAGAGCTTGAGCTGGAAGGAATGGCTTCGTTCGTCGCAGATAGGGTTAAATATTCTGATAATCAAAGTCATGAAATCGCAGATAGGATTATTTGCTCGGCCTCGTTTGGAGTTATCGTTATAACCCCTTCGAGCTTTTTAAACGCGTTTAGTTTAGAAGAGATAAGATTCTTTGCTCAAAAAAAGAATTTAATTCCATTATTATTCGATACGGAATTATCAGAAATTTCTTGTTTATTCGAAGGGAAAAAATTAGATGATAAAGAGTGTAAAGACGCATTTGATGGTTTCGTCAAATGCAATGATTTCAAATTAGAAACGAACGATTCGAATTGGAGAACTTGCATTTCGAAAATAGTTGGAATTTTGAGATCAAAATTGGGGAGGAGAAGTATTGCTGAAAAGGAGAGAGAAATTAAAGACGGGATATTATTATTAGAAGAAGAACTTCCATTTCCAAGAAATAGATATTTTATTGGGCGTGAAAAGGAATTGGGCGAAATCGAAACCTCTTTTTTCGGGTTCACCGATGTTCACGAAATTGAATCCAATAATCCGGCTTGTGGATCGAGCGAAGAAACTGATACGATTAAAGAGAGATTTATTAATCTCGAAATGAAGAAGTCTAAAGAGCCAACTTTAGAAGCTTGGATCGAGCCTCAAGTAATTGAATTGAGTAAAAATCGAAATGGGGTACAAAAACAAAGATCAAAACAAAAGAAATCCAGAATTTTCGGGACCAAAAATACTTCAAACTCGAGTGTTTTTTGTATTAACGGGTCCAGTGGAATTGGAAAGTCTGAGCTGGCGCTCGAATTTGCGTACCGGTACGCTCAGCGGTACAAAATGGTACTGTGGATCGGTGGTGAAACGAGATATTTTCGACAAAATATCTTGAATTTATCGATTAATTTAAATTTGGATTTAAGTATCGAGGCAGAGAAAGAACGAGGAAAATTAAGGAGTTTCGAAGAGCAAGAATTAGACTCTTTTTTACGAGTTAAAAGGGAATTATTTCGTGATATACCATTTTTAATCATAATAGATAATTTAGAAACAGAGCGTGATTGGTGGGAAGGTAAAGATCTGCACGATTTTATCCCCCGAAACACAGGGGCAAGCCACGTAATTATCACCACAAAACTCCCCAAAATTCTAAATTTCGAACCGTTAAATCTCCAAAATTTACCTTCAAACGAAGCTTCGAATTTAATCAAAGGGAGAAGAAAAAAAGATTATCCTTCAGAAGAACTAGAAATTCTTCGAAAATTCGAGGAAAAATTAGGACGATTAAGTTTTAGTCTCTGGCTCGTGGGGTCCCTCTTGTCAGAGCTCTTAATCTCCCCTTCAGAATTATTCGAAGCGATCGAAAGAATTTCTCTAAACGATAACTCTTCTTCTTCGTCTTTTAGTGCATTAAATGCATTAAATGATGATGGGTTTTGGCGAAACAATTCGTTCTTAATGAAGGTTTTTATTTTTTGTTTCGCATTAATGGATCGAGCTAATAAAGGAACTTTAGCTTCGAGAATGGTTCTTTCTGGTGCGTGGCTCGCTCCTGCACCGATTTCATCCAATTTATTAGCTTCTGTGGCGAATAAACTCCCGAATAAATTAAACCCGTTTCAGATGTGGACCCGATCCATTACCATAGCGGTTTGTTGCGGATCCAATTTGTGTCTCTTGACGCAGAATCGAAAAGCCGAGGCCGAGTCTGCGTTGCTTCTCGTCAAATTAGGGTTGGCGAAACGAGCAAATAAACAAACGGGTTGTTGGATCCAATTGCATCCGATAACCCGATTATTCGGGAGATTACGTGGCGGATTGGATTCGGCAAACGGAGCGGTTCACGGCGTGATTAAATCCGCGAACCCGGTTCAAAATTCGGATCATTTATGGGCATCCTGTTTTCTCGTATTCGGGTTCAAAACAGAGCCTCCAATGATCCAATTAAAACCGGTAGAAATGGTACTTTTTATTAAAAAAACCGCGTTGCCTTTAGCGATAAGGTCCTTCACGAGTTTCTCGCGTTGCGGATCGGCCCTCGAACTCTTGAAAGTTTGCACGAACGTGCTCGAAGAAGTGGAGAAATCGTTCGCAAATCGAATTCAGGAGATGAACAGAGGATCCTTTTGTTGGAGGAAGAAAAAGACGAAAGAGACGGACGAATCTTCTAGAAGCAAGGTCGACGAGTACGTGTGGCAAGAGGTCACGCTTCTCAAAGCGAGCTTGTTGGAGACGAGAGCGAAATTGTTGATGAGAGGAGGATTGTTCGATAATGGAGAGGAATTGTGTAGGACTTGTATTAGTATAAGGACCGTTATGTTGGGACATGGACATGGCCAAACTTTGCAAGCTCAGGAAACTTTGGCGAAGATTGTTAGGTGTAGGACTAAAATGTGATTTTTTAGGGTTTGGGGGTCTGGGTGTAAAATTTTATATGGGGTTGATTACTTTGCTGTTATTGTTCCAATGCGGTTTTGTTTTTAAGTGTTGTGTTGGTACAATGAAGAATATATTTTATTCAAGTTTTTTTTTTTTTATGTTGTAGAATTTGGTTTCTTTTGTTGTAAAGATTTTTATGCTGTTTTTTTTTATGTTTTCAATTTTCTCCAATATCACGATTCCGAAAAATTATTTTTAAAAATAAATGCAAATTTATTGTTTCTTCTAACCACCTAATTGTAGAAAATATAAATTAAACTTTTCAGTATTCTAACAATTTGAATTATATATATGCATAAATTACATAACTCATACTAAATGTGTTTAAATCACACGGAAGTGTTATGATAGATCCATTTTCTTATGATATATCCATTTTCAAAAAAATATTTTGAATATTTATCAATTAATAAAAAAAAAAAATACAAGATTTAAATGTATATTTATTATTTAATACTATGATAAATATTTAAAATATCTTTAAATATTTTTTGAAAATGAATCTATCATAAAAAAAAATGGATCTATCATATAACTTATTCTAACAATGAAGAATATATTTTGTTCAAGTTTTTTTTCCTTTATGTTGTACAATTTGGCTTCTTTTGTTGTAAACATTTTTATACTGCTTCTTTGATGTAATTATTGTGTATTGTATTTTAATTGAAATACTATTGTACCAAGCTTGTAACATATATATATTTTTGAATTACAAGCTCGCATTATTCAGTACCAATCAGTTTCGAATACAAATTTAAACCGTACATCCTCTCTCAAAAATATTGGGGTGAATAAAATCCAATTTTAGATGTAAGTTATTGTTAATTTGTAGGCTGCTTTTAAAATTTATGTCGATAATCGAAACTGAAACCCGTTGCCCCTCTCTAAGTCGAGGCCGGTGCCAATTTGAAATCTGGGTATCCGCTACAAAATTACTATATCAGAACATGAGTACATTTCCTACCTTTCGTACATTCTTGATTTGTTTTCGACTTTCTCCAATATCGTAATTTCGAAAGAAAAAAAATATTCAAAGATATATACAAGTTTATAGTTTCTTCTAACCATTCAATTGTAGAAAATATAAATCGAGCTTTTGAGTATTCGAATCATTCGAATTATGAATTATATGTATATATGCATAAACTACATAACTCACACCAAACGTGTTTAAATCACACCAATATGATAAGTTTTGATAAGTTTTGTATTAATCACACCAATATAATTACAAGTTTTTTTTTTTTTTCTGTTGTAAGAATTTTGTTTCTTTTTTTTTGTAAATTTGTACAAGATTCGGTATGTACCGGTACCGAACTTGGTTTATTCAGTACCAGTCAGTTGCAAATAAAAATCTAAATTAGGCCAGGCACATATATTAAAATGCTTGTTCTCAAAAGCCCAATTATGGTTGAAAATTTTGTTATTTTGTTCAATTTTGAGTTTCAGTTCGGGGCGTTACAGTAATGTACCGCACAAATAGCCACACACAAAAAGCCACAACAAAATAAAAAAAAACACTACAACATGGTCCTCCCGTCCGATCGTTGTCATCAACAACACCCTACCTTACTCTCCCCAATTCTACGACTTTCTACTCATCATTCCTCATCAAATACCTATTCGTGTAATTTCAGCGCATGGTAAAATATTCGTGAGTAAAATGTCGGTGGAAATAACCACGGACACAGAGCCCCACCTGGCAGTGAAAAGATCATAGTACGCGAGGAAACCATACCGTCCGGACGATCGAGAAAGAGCCACGTGTCAGAATCCGAACGGTAAAGAAACACCGGCCACGGTAAACGCGTATAAAGGGCAGTTGTCTGGCTTTCTCCTTGCACCACACGTTCCCTCTGTTACTTCATCTTTCTCTGCCCATCTACTCTGTGTCCTTTCGTGTTGCTTTGTGTATGGATAATGAATCAATGATTGATGAGTTGTTTTTGAATATGTGGTGACAGACTGGTGATTATGTTTAGAAATTAATTACAAGCAAGATGTTTATGTTAGAATGGAGTTATTTTAAGTTAATTAATCCAGATTAATTTAAAATAAGGGAGTTTGTGTGCTTGTCTCCATCTAGGGTGTTAGTTTTGTTCGAAGTTCGATTAAAGATTGTTTGTTCGATAAAGTTTGAACTCGACATTTTCTAAACGAACCGAACTCGAACGAGACTATGATCGTTCGACTTTATTCGAATGTTTGATTGATAATATAACTTATAGCGTGGATAAATATAACTCATGATTCATGATTCGTTAATTTGCAATAATAATAAGCACCCGAATTTCACACTCAGATTTTACATAAAGCATACGTAGCAAATTACAGTACAATCACGTCAAGCTTTTAAAAGAAAATAAAATTTTAGAAATTATGAATTTATTTCTACCTATAAATTTAAATATAAAATCTATGTGTTCATCATTATTGGTTGATTTGTATCCCAAAATTATGGTGGCCTTTTATTTTGAATATAAAGTTATGTGTTGTATTGTTTTTGCATAAAGTTTGTGTTATATTGTTTTGCATTAATATTTCATTGTTTGTTGGATATTTATAGAATTTGATATAATGGAAATAATTAAAGTTTATATTTTATAGATTGTGAATGTTGTTGTTTTTGAGGTTGAATGTTTGAAATTTTGATTTTTGTGTTTATTAATGGTGTTAACGTTGTAATTTGAAATTTTACAAGTTTTCGATCAAATATCGAATGAATCGTAATGTTTGGTTTGATTTAGTAACGAACATAACTCCGACAATATAAAAGTGTTCGAAATAAGATTCCGAGTCGAACCGAACATGTTTAATAAGATTTGAACCGAACTCGGACATGAATTGGTTTGTTCGAGTTCACTTCATTAACAACCCTATATTTACCTTATCAGAAGTATAAAAAAAACATTATATTTGGTTTCTTAAAAAACTTGTAAACTATAAAAGATATTCATTTTGTTGTTGTTAAAATATTACTGTGAAACCTGTTTTGAATAAATATGGTGTTTTAGATTTTTGTAATGGTATAATGATATGTATTACTTTAGAAGAGTAAATATGAGATTTTTATTTTTATTATTAGGATAAATATTTAAAACCCTCTAAAATATGATGTGCGAGTGAAAAATTCCACTTTCAAAATCTAATAATTGTAATATATATGTAATAACATGAATACATATGTAATAATTTCAGAAACTGTATGGGTACATATGCAATTATATAAAATTACAAAAAATAATCGTGCACTAACTTGACAATTAGCACGAAATTCAAAGTCTTTTTCATCATTCTCCACTAAAGAAAAAGCCTGATTTCGTAAGGGTCCTACAAACACTTGTTTTCCAATTTTGAAATTTTGGTTTTTTTATTATTTCCATACAATTATGCAAGCTCCCATATTAATATATTGTTCAAGTACCAACGACAATTAATTTAATGCATTCTTATTAGCGATGAATTCATGGCCATAAAATTATCATCAAAATGATGAAAATAAAATTATTTATTACAGCAAAACCACCTATAATTCTATGCGTTAAAAGTTTAAAAAGATCAAACGATATATAAAAGTGAAATTAATAAAACTTCTATATGTTCACAAGAAAATAAGTCTATAGACGATAAATTATTGAGAGATTATACAACACACAACAAACCTCTTAGAGCAAATTAATCGTAAATTTTTCTCAGCGTGCTTTCCGCAAGAAACACCAATCTATTCTCATCTCAACACAAACCCTTTACCATCTATCCTATAATCCACTTATCATCAAACCATACACACACTAATAAGACATAAAAAAACCTACATAAATTAACTACCTTATTTATCTCATTGTATGTGAATAATATAACGAAGGGTCAAGATATCCACTAGGAGGTCGAAATATGAACGGACCCGGTTCATGTACACCACTTGGCCCCATTTGTGTGAAATAACCGGTACCAACTCGTGGGTACATTACCGTACCAGTCGTACCCATGGTACCCATCGTACCGGTTGGTCCGAGTCCCATTTGGTGATTTTGTGTAGGATAGTACAAGAAAGGACTTTGTTGCATCATTTGCGAACCCAGAAGGGAGATATTTTGTGGCATCGGTACCGATACTGGTACCGGTACAGGATTCATTTCGGGAGAATCATCAATTACGATAACCTCTTTTTGCATATACGGAGAGACTGACACCTGTCTGTTCATTTCGTTTCGATGGAATGGTTGGTACGGGTTGTTCATCATCATCGATTGCGACTGGTAGGCAAAGTTTTGAGGCGGCATAAAACCGGTACGAGACACAGAAGAACTAGGAGTCGAGGGAATTTCCTCTTGATTCACCACGAGCAAATTCTTTCCCATGAGTCTCAATATTGGATTCGAAGGAGACGCCGGTATGGGTACTGATACCGGTACGGGACCTTGAGACAAAGTGGAAAAAGACGGACTCGGCGAGTCGAAACCGGTACCGATCAAGTTCTCGGGTCGTTGGTACGGTACCGTTTCTCTAGGTCCAATATACAAAGGTGGCAACAATTGTTTTTCCTTTGATAAATTCTCTCTACACGAGCAAGCAAAGGGTTTATCCGCAATTTCCTCAACTTTCTTACCCCTTTCTGTAATTTCCGAATCCGTTGGAGTCAACGGGTCATTCGTTAACGAGTCGGATGGGGTCGTAACGGGTTCTTTCGAAGAGAGAGACGTGGTGGAGAAAGTGGAATTTGGAGACTCCGAATCGAGATTAAATTCTTCATCCCAGTTCGAAGTTATCGACGAATCTTCTTGCGGCGTATCCAAACTCGTGTTGTAATTTTCTTCTCGCTCGATGACATCATCATCGACATCATCGTCCATGACAACATCATTGACATCATCGTTAATGTTGTTATCTGTTTGGGGTGACATGAGAGGATCTTCGTTTTCGTGGGGTTCGTTGATATGTTCGAAGTTTTCATTGATTGCTGGTAATGAGGGTTCGATAATATCCAATTGAGTATTTTCATTTTGGTCCCTATAGTTTTGGGTAATTTCGTTAGGGTCCGCGAGATTGCACTGACTGAATTTTAACCGTTTGTTTGCACGACTTGTACTATCTTCGAAATGATTTTCTTCTTCGTGTAAAACCCTAGTAGATACAGAAGATTTTTTGGAATGTTTTAAAACGGATCGTTGCTTCTTAAAAGATTTTGAAGGACTATTTTGCAAATTTACCGACTCGGTAGAAAGATCGCGATTTGGTTTAGGAAATTTGAATCGAAGAGGAGTATTTAGTGAAGGATTCGAAGATTTTGAATTTGAAAATTTTGGAATTTGTTGACTCGTAGAAGGAGAAAGAGAATTATTATCTAATAAATTATGCGTGATTTTATAAGGGTTTTTCTTGTTTCGTTTTTTGGGAGTATCTGAACGTTTCGCACAAACCCAATTGCTCAGAGGAATTATGATATTATTTTGATTTTTGGATTTTTCGGTCTCGTTTTGAACGTTGAATTCGAATACTTCTTCGCTTGTAATTTCGTTCGAGTTTTTGTTTTGGGTTTCGTTTATCTTTCCTTCTCGTGGAGGTTGTACCTGAATTAATTATTAATTAAATAAAAATGGTATCAGAAATATAATTATGAAGAAAATATATACGAATAAATTTGAGCATAAATTAACCTCGATAATTAAGAACGAAAATAGGGTGATTAAAATATCATTAACCACTGTTTTAACTTGGTAAAACAAGTTTGTCATGCAATATATGCATACTAAAAGATTAATTTCATGAATTAAAAAAAATCAAGTTAAAGAAATTTGAAAAATCATCAACTCATAGAATGATGAGACCAAAAAAAATCACAAAAAAAGAAAGAAACCCAAAAAATAGAAAAATAAAATAAAATTATACATACCCGTGTTTTCAAACCCTTGAAAGGCTTAAGTTTCTTGCTTTCGAGATTATTTTTCTTCTTCATATTTTTCATTTCAACCCCTTTAAACTTTTTATTTCCAAATTTACCCTTCTCTTTCTTCTTCTCCTCCTTTAAAACCATCGCACCTTCTTCTTTCAAATCATCAAACTTTGACAAAATTCTAATCTTTATTCCATTCGAATCCACATAAACCGCTCCTTCTCTCTCCTCTCCTCTACAACTTTCTCTCTCCTCGTCACTCGATTCCTTAACGGGTTTACCTTTCTCAACATTCGGACCCGTTACTCCGTTCAAAGCCCAATTCGTTCCGTTTCTTCGATCTAGATCCTCGAGAGTATAACACAACGCAGTTTCGTAAATCTCGGTCAATAATTTCTTTTTCTTCGGTTTTATTTTGGGTTTCGAAACATCATTTTCGACCCGTTTAGAATCCGAATCCATCGATAAGCATTGATCTATATGAGCATTCAAAGTAGTGTTCGACGAAGAAGAAAAGGTTTTACAAACTGGGCAAATTTTCGAAGCCATTGGATCCGTTACAGAATTGTTATTGGATCCTATTTCCTTTTCCCGATTCTGATTCGAGCCCGTTACCAAAATATTACACTTTTTGACCTTTTTGACCTTTTCGAGAGCTTTGTTTTTCTTCTTCTTGTCCTTGATGGCAACCAAAGGTAAATTCTCGGTATCGCTAAGGGTATTTTCGTCAGAAATAGAATTAGGAATCAAAACATGAGATGAAGATAACAATGGATCGGGTTGAAAGGTGTTAACGGGTCGGGTTTTGATTAAATCGGGAGGTTCGAATGGAGGCAAGGGTTGTTTGATACCATTCTTAAGACAAAGCGTTAAGAATTTTGGTTTGAATGGCCAATTTGTCTCTATACTTTTGCTCCTTGATTTATATGCATAATCTCTGAAAATATATGAAGTATATAAGTTTGTAAATTATTAGCATATGAGATTAATATGTATATGGTAAAAGTATATCATATGTTAATTAGGATAATTAATTAGGAAATAATACGATTATCAAGGAGTTAATTGGAGCACAAAAATCCAACAAATATTAGATCCAAAACACTGTTTCAAAACAGACCAAAAAATTATCGTGCTTTCATAAAACAAATCAAAAAGATCAAGCTAAAAAAAAAAAGAATTTCCAGTGAAGAAGAAAACTTAAAGATTCAAAATTCAAAAAAGAAAAGAAAATAGTTTCGAGTAGATCCAACTGAGAAACGCACAAAGATTCAAAAGATACCGAAAATACTGTTCTTGAAAAGGAAGGAAGTAAATAAGTTATTTTGGGGGGAGATTAAAGTTAAGAATTTATTTACCTTATGGAGAAATTGGGGGTAGGTGGTGAATCGACAAGCAAGTCTATTGCATTATCGTGTTGCTTTTGTGAATCAAAAACCTTATCAGAATCACTGTTCCTTTCATCAGATCTTGTTTCTTGTTCTGAAACGACAAGCTGTGATTGAGAATTTGGAGAAGAAGAAGAACTCAAGGGCTCAAGAGGCTTTTCAATGGAGAACATCTGAAGATACAAAAGCCTGTTTCTCTGTCCTCTCCAGTTCTATCTATAAGTTTGCTAATCAGTTTCGCTTGCCCAATAGCTTCCTCGCAACTGGGCTTCTTGCTCTTGTACTTAGATTCCAGCATAGATAGAAAGAAACTCAAATCTTCAGTGTGCTTTTTCACTCTTTTGATTCACCGAAACTGCAATAGAGAAACCCAAAGTTCAAAACACAAGCTTTAAATGAGTATTGAAGGTTTACATAAGCATTATTTCATGTAGAGAAGAAGGAAGAAGACACATGGACGGTGTGTGTGGAACTTTCTCCACCTATCATTTTATGTGGCTAGAAGAAAAAGACCCATTTGAGTATAATAAGTAATAAGTAAAGCTTGAGAAATTAAGGCGATGATATGAACAGTTGTATATAAAGAGAGAGAAGCAAAGAAAATTAAAAAGGAGATGGGGAAAAGTGAAGATATTTTGATATTTCTTTTTTCCTTATTTTGGAAATTTAAGCATGAAATGTTATTGCAACAAAACCCAAGAGAAATTTCTTAGGAAATAGACAAGAGATCTAAATGGGGGGTTTGATGGAGAAATAACAATGAAAAAAGGAAAAGACTTGAATTCCTGACCACCTTAAGAAATGAAATTTTCTTTTTTGATTTGAGCCCACAAAAAATCTTTGGATTTGACGGGATTCAAGGGAGTGATGAACAGTAATTATAGCAAAACTCAAATTTGAAATCAGGGGAAAAACCCACAAAAAAGAGAGAAAAATAGAAGAAAAAGGAACATAGCTTTAGATTTTGGGTACAAGTACTACAAATTAGTATCTCAAAAATTAGAGAAACTGGCACAGTGATTAAGGATCTAACTAAAACCTAAAAGAAATCCATGAATAAAATCACCCAAAATAGAGAGAAAGAAACAAAGACCTAGTAATTTCTCACCTTCGGATAAAGATCCAACCTTTTCAGACACTAAAAACCAAAGGAAAAAACAAGATCAAGCTATCAGATGATATTCGAACTGGTTTTTATCCAAAGAGATTGATTATAGACTTAAAGAAGAAAAAAAAACAGAAAAAAATGGAGAAAATGAAAGGAAAAAACAAAGGATAAGAGAGAAGAACCACCCACTCACACATCAAAGAGGCATCTGGTTCTCTACCAAAAGCAAGCCCTTTTTTTGTGTACCATTCAGTCACAGCAGCTCAGAAAGAGAGAGAGAGAGAGAGAGAGAGTACTCGGAAAAAGAAATCCTTGTAATTGTGGAGAGAGAGAAAATTGAGAATTAGTGAGAGAGAAAGAGAGAGAAGGTTTATTCAGAGACCTGTCCTGTCCTATACCAACTCTTTTAGCTTTTCTTTCTCTCTCTTCACCTCTCTCGAGTTCATTTTTACACATTACCCCCTGCATTACCAAGAAATTACAAAGTAACTATCATTAGTATGTTAGTCTTTTTTATACTTTTTAACAGTTTTACTGCGATATATGCAATGCAAACCGACTTCCATTTTTCCAATTGTCTGTCTATTTACGCAACAGTGATTCATTCATAAATGCTTACTCTCCAGTTCCCCACTACTGGAGATCTCTAATTAAAGATTTTCCATGACATTATCTTATGTATCTTATGTATAATGTTACTCCCCTTGCCTGGTGAGGACACGTGGCAAGGGGTATTTTTTGTTTTTATCCCAATTTTTAAAAAATTAAATTTTGGTCCTTTATTTACATTTTGGTCCTATTTTATTTACATTTTGGTCCTTTTTTTAAATTTACATTTTGGCCTTTTTTAAATTTACATTTTGGTCTTTTTTTTATTTACATTTTAGTCCTATTTTATTTGAATTTTGGTCCTTTTTTTTAATTTACATTTTGGTCTTTTTTTAAATTTATATTTTGATTCTTTTTTATTTACATTTTGGTCCTATTTTATTTACATTTAGGTCCTTTTTTAATTTATATTTTGATCATTTTTTTATTTACATTTGGTCCTTTTTTACATTTTGATTTTTTTTTCCTATTTTACATTTTGGTCTTTTTTTACATTTCGGTCTTTTTTTGCTATTTTACATGCATATTAATTTAGTTCAATTTTTAAATATAAATTTTGGTCCTTTTTTATTTACATTTTGGTCCTTTTTTACATTTTGATCATTTCTTCATATTTTATATTTTGGTGCTTTTTTACATTTCGGTCTTTTTTTGCTATTTTACATACATTTTAAAATTTGCGAATATGTCATGATTATATTAATCGATTTTATAAGCACCTGAACAAATTTTATTTATACAAATTATATCAGAAAATAATATCCGTGATAGGCTAATTTCATGAACATTATGCATCTATTGACATCATGATATTTGCAAATATATCATGATTAAATTAATTTAGTTCAAACGCACGCGTGTTAATTCGCACACGCGTTAATTTTATTTAAATAATTATATAAAAAACATCCCGCGTAATTGCGCGGGCATAAATCTAATTATTATTATAGGAAGTGGTCCAAAATGGGAAGTTAGCACGTAGCGGTAGTAGTGTAAGTAAATAGAAGATGAGATTTTGTGGTTCGGTTAATCTGTGCATTGAGATACGAGCTCAGGTCTACATGCAATGTACGGATCCAACTTTGCAATTTCTAGGGTGTATTGTTTGTATATGGTATGTCTATTAGACTATAGTTTATTAATCTTAGGAATTATAGTTATTTAGGAAATTTTCAAATAACTCCCTAACTTTTCTTGAATTTGCAAAAAAACTCTAATTTTAGAAACTCCAAAAAAAAAATTTACATACAAGATTTCATTTTCAATTATCCCTCTATTGGATTATTTCGTGGTATATTATAATTTTTTTGGATCAAAATGCTCCTCTATTTTTCATATTTAAATTTAATAAATATATTTTTGTATTATTTTATTAATTTATTAATTTAAAATCACTATAAATATTTCTTAACATAATTAGAGGGGTATTTTGGTCCAAAAATATGTTTATTAAATATGAAAAATAATACAAAAATAGAGTGGTATTTTGGTCCCAAAAAATTATAATACCATGAAATACTCATATAGGGGGTAATTGAAAAGGAAACTTGTACATAGAGGTTTTTTTGGAGTATCTCAAAAGTTAGGGATTTTTTGCAAATTCAAGAAAACTTAGGGGGTTATTTGAAATTTTCCCTAGTTCTTTTATGGAAAATTTGCAAAAAAAACCCTAACTTTTTCTGAAATTTTTAAAAATCCCCATCTTTTTGGATATTACAAAAAACTCCCCAAATCAAAATTTCATTTTCAAAAAATCTCTATGGGAGTTGAAATTAACATTTGATGGTGTTAAATTCTTTTTGGACAAAAATACTTCTTTCTATGTTTTTTTTTATTAATTTCAAAAATCTTCATAAATATTTTTTTAAATGCACTAATTAAAAAAATATTATTTTATATTTTATATTAATTCTAAAAATATAAATATTTTTAACATATACATATTACAAAAATTAAAATATGTTATTTATATATTTATATCATTTTAATATTATCTTTATTATATATTTTTCATGAGTATTTGAGGTATTGTATTTGAGATTTTTTAGCCATTGAATATGCATCAAGATTATATATCCAACGGAGTGATATTGTTTGATGTTAGTTTACTAGGAAAAACAACAATATACAAAATTATACATCTTGAAAATATTTTGACAAAAAGATACTATTTTTGCAAGAATGAAAATATCTGGATAGAAAAAAATAAGTAATGAATGTTAAAAAAAATGATGCACATAATATATAGTGACATAAATATATTATTTAGCAACAATCAAAGAAACTTAAACTATCAATATGTTTATATTGTATACTTGACGAAAATAGTATTTTTATGCAAAGATTTTTCAAGGTGCATAAGATACCGCTGTTATTTTTTATTGTTTGATGTTAGTTTTTCATTAATATATATATATATAATAAATAAAATAATAAATTTTTATAAATATAACAGACTTATTTTTTTAATTAGTATAATTTAACAATATTTACGAAGATTAAATATGAATAAAAAAAAATGGTAAAATTAAAGATGAAATAGAAAGCGCTATTTTTGTTCAAAAAAGTTTTAACACCATCCAATGTTAAGTTTAACCCCAATAAGGAGTTTTTTGAAAATGAAATTTTGATTTGGGAAGTTTTTTGGAATATCCAAAAAGATAGGAGTTTTTTTTATTTCATAAAAAGTTAGGATTTTTTTTTTTGTTTCCCTTATTTTATTAGTATTGTGTTGGATTTTTGTTTTCCCAGTTTGAGGTATGCTAATTGCTAACTTCGAATAAAATGTAGTACTTCGGTACACGTATTCAATAACTTCGTATCACGTGGCAAATCGTAATGATAAATAACAAAAAAAAATTATAAATAACAAAAATATCCACAATAATTATTCAGGCAACGTTTCATATCCATTTTACCTTGGTATTTTAGATAATTATTTTTATACATTTTGTCTTCATATTTATATTTTTTTTAAATTTTTTTTTTATAAATAACAAAAAAAAAATGTATTCATACTATAAAATATATATATAATAATTATTTACATGTTTTTAATTCATAGTATACAAAAAAAATATAACTAATAGTAAAGAGGTCTAAATAACAACGGATATTTTCCATATTATTGAAAAATGAATAATAAAAATAATAACAGATCTTTCATCGATAGTATAAAAATATATATATAGTAAAAATATATGAATAACAACATTTTTCAATCCAAGTATAAAAAGAATTATAAAAATTATAAATAACGATAAAATTTTAATTCATAGTATAGAAAAAATATAAATAACAACAAATTTTTAATCATAGTATAAAAATATATTAAATATTAAATAATATAAATAATAATAACATGACTTTTATCTATAGTATTGAACAAATATATTAGATAATATACCAAAAAGTATAAGAGAAGGCGCAAATGGAACGGATGGTAATCAGTGTGCATGATTAGCATGGAACGAGAAGATACGAGACAACCGGATAGTGGACTACTTCGAAATGTATTTGTCCGGAATGTAAAATCATTCATCTTTGAGCAACCATTGACGACGGCTGCAAAAATAAAATTGAGTGAAGAAAATATGACTTTACGATATTACATAAGAATAGCAATAAAAATATGGGAAATTATATTCTTTCTCCGATCGGACTCGAATCAATAACTTCTACAACGTATGATGTTATCGTAAAACATTCAACCAACTGAATTATGATCATTGTCAATTCGGATGAATGTTAATTATGAAGTGTTCGTTCGAATATATATTAATTACCGTGTTAATTAAATGGGTTAATTGAGTTAAGAGAATGTTTCATGTTTGTGTAGAACGAAAGTATTTCTAGTCCATCTTCATTGGGTATAAATTTCCCTGATTTGAGCCCTTTTATCTATTTATGTTTTAAAGGATGCTACTACTTGCCTGCCCATACCCATTTGGCTCGCTGTAATTTTCATAACCATGGTAATGAGAAAGACATGATTTTGAGATTGAAAATCACATATATAAACGAGAACAAGAAATACCATAATTAGTAAGAAATTGATATATTAATCAGTTTGTTTTTGAAATTAAGAATGGGTTTGTCTTAAAGTCTTTTGGACAGAAGTGTGAGAAATATTCAAAAGAAACTATTTTGAGTTCAACATATGATATCATAAAAATATTAATTTGAATTTGAACACTATTTGACACGTCAGCAAAAGGAAACTTTTTGTATATTGGCATCATGCCCACCCACTAAGATTGAATTGTTTTTAAAGTTTGCAGATAGTGAAAGAAAGATTATAGTTCAGGTTAGTATATAATTAATTCAATGTATAAAAAATATTCCGACAAAAATCATCATTAAAAAAAATTATACGAACAATTTTAACAAAAAATATTGATCAATCACATTTTGCCATGTCAGCAAATAATTATAAAATTATATTGACATAAAAGCTCCTAAATTGTTCATTTATAAAATAAATATTTGTATCACTAGATTTTTTGTCAACCCATTAAGGTCTAAAATAATAACGAGTTCTAATTCTAATACGTTGCACGCAATATTATATTTGGGCCGATATTTCAAACAATTAATGTGCAGGGAAATTAAATAAAATAATTGAGGCAACTAATATTTTTTTAAGAAAAATTTAGAAGATATTTTTTTTTCTAATTTTATCAAACGTCTTATAGAAGAATATAATATGTTTCATTAAATAGTAGAAATTAACACTTTCATCCATTGAATTTTTGCTAATGTTAATTACCGCCCCATCATTAAACACAACATTAGAGCTGGCAAAATCTGACCCGACCCGCCCGAACTCGAACCCAACCCGAACCGAAAAATGTTGAAAAGTCAATGACCCGAACCCGAAATCAAATCGAAACCGAATGACCTGAATTCGAAATGGAACCGAAACCGAATGATCCGAACCCGAAACCGAATGACCCGAACTCGAAATCGACCCAAATCCGAATGACTAAAAACCCGAATGATCCGAAACTCATGACCCGAAACTCACGATCCGAATTATTCGAAATTTAATATATTATTGTTAAAATCAATATAATATTAATAAAATATCTCGGAATCAATAAAATAAATCCTGAATTATCCAAAATCTAAATTTTCGAAAAATCGAATGATTCGAAATCAAATTTTACGAAATCTGAATGATCCGAAAATCAAAATAACCAAGACCTGAAAACCAAAACGATCCGGAATGGAATGACCCGAAAATCGAAATGATCCAAAATCGAAACGATCCGAAACCAAATGATCCACAAACCGAAACGATCCGAAACCGAATGATCCGAAAATAACTACCCGAATCCGAACAATTCGCAAACCGATCGACCCGCGACCCGCGACCCGAATCCGACCCGTCTAATTACCACCTCAGCACAACATATAAAACAATAGAGTCTCGATCCTAGGATTCGAGATATGATAGGATGCAATCAGTTAAGATGATTTCTTTGACACGGATACCCAATTTGCATTCCAACAATTAAAAATGAAGGAAATATGTGAGGTGTTAAATGATACTTTAAAAATGTTAAATGAATACGATGTGATGCAATGCAATACGAAATCTTGTCTTGGGACAACATTGTGGAGATGCGAGTGAATATATATATTAACATCATAAATATTTTTTTTATGTATAATACAATTTTTAAAAACAAATATGAGTATATATGATTGATAATCACAGTAGTTCAGACATTATCAAACATAAAAGTCACTAACATCATCATCCATGCACATCTTGTTTAGTTTCACCAATCTAAATTGGAAACTTTAATTATATAATAATAACAATAATAATAATAAAAAAAAAGATAGTCAACGGTCACATAACTCAGTTGGTTGAGTTTTTGACCCAATAAAATTATATGTTGTAGATGTTATGGATTCGAATCACATCGGAATCATGTAAAATATATATAAATAGCGACAATCAACCGCTTATTGGGTGTCATTCAAAAAATAATAATAATAAAAGATAAATACTTGCCTATTAAAAATAAGTTGGTATTAAATAATTTCTAATTGTATTTTGGTAGGTTATATTTTGATACTCAAAAGTGTTTAAAGTATTTTTCACACTAAATATGATTGTTTTGTATCATAAAAATTATTATTATTATTATTATTAGCTCGAAATAAAAGGAAAAGTTGCTTAATATCATATGTATTACTTTCAAAATATATAGTTATAAATATACCAATAATATTTGAGATATATCTTACATTGTTATGAATTTATTTGTGTTCAATATGTGAACTCTTCTTACATTTGCATATTTTCATTGATCTAGTAAAATTATGTGAGAAAGTAAACAATTAAATATAACTGTTTCGATATGAATTTTAACAATAGTAGTAATATTTAAAAAATTGTGAAAAATAAAAGATTTGATATAAAAAAATTTTTTGAATGATATCCGACAAACGATCGATTTCGTTACTGATATTTAATATCTTTGATATCAATGAAGATCGAATTCATAACCTCTCACAATATATGAGTTTTTTTATGTTTCATACTCAACCGACTAGGATATAGACTAATTGACAGATTTGGTATAATTGTTGTCGAGGACAACTATTTATTCAAAAAATGATAAAAAAAAAAAATATTGGGACAATTAATTAATATCGGGCCACGGCACATCATAATGATAGTTCTATGTTGAAAATTAAATAGGTAGTTAATAAATTAAAATTGTTAGGATTATTATTATTTACTGAGAATCTGATTTCTGTCCACTATGGTCCTATTGAGTATGGAGTATGGCCATACATAATTAATTGGTGAGCATGAGAGAAACATTGTCAAAAAGAAAATAATGTCCACCCAGAAATGGAACCCACCAATTATTAATTAATTGTACAATTAATGTAGCCATGTTGTGACCACATACCGTCTATCTATTGTCTATTAATCTAGTCACACTAGTGTAGCATGATTCCACTACATACACAACATATCTATCTAATTCTACATTCATACGTTTCATCAAAATAGCATATAATGATCCTCCATTTTGTATCATCGGTAAAGCGAGTCAGAACTATCTTATGCCTACTTCTTCTATATTCAAATTCAATTCAAATCAATATCCAATTTCATGTTTATCCCAATAAATATGGAGATATCAAGTATGTCCATGTACTCATTTTAAACAAAATGTAAGATATGAGAATTCTTGTAAAATATATAAAATATTTTAATTACTGGGGAAATTGATTTATTTCGCCGAACGTTGATGAAAATAAAATAAAATAAATGAATGGAATAACGGCTTAACTTTATTCCTTAAAGATAATGAAAAGGTCAAAAGAGAGGAACAAAAGATTTATTCTCACATTCAGTTCTTCTCGATAAAAAAAAATATTAATTTAATCATCTTTTCCACTCTTGTAACTCACCAAACATCATCGGAATAAAATGAAATAGTCACCCTTCTTTTATTTCATGCGTCGCCGAACTCATAAAAATATATATATAATCAAAATATTTTCAAATTATTATTATTTATGTACGCTGTACTTATAAATTGATGTTAAATAATTAAAAAACACATTATCATTATCTTTTCCTATCGTAATTGGATAATTTATCTGTTGTATATTTTGAACGTGACAACTCTTTTATACATACGTACTACGATACGTACGTACTACGAAATCAAACTCAGAATTTTCATCACATGTGCCTTGATAGTCTCCATATCATACCGTTAAAAGTTAATGCGACGGAAATTTCCATGTGTCGTCGTCTCCAACGCGAAGATTGTGTGATCTGTTGAAGTTACACGATAAATCATATCAACATAGAAGACCACATCAACACAATTACTATGATTATCCAAGTATCAAGTATCATTAAACAAACTATAGCTAATTTAATGAGTTACTCGTAATTTCACGATATGGAACATGTTACCTAATTTTTTGAAACAAATATATAATTAATAACATGATCAATCGGGTCAGAGACGGAACCAGATCGAAAACATGGGAGGGGGGGGGGGGGGGGTATTAAAGTTATTGTTACAAAGAAATAATTTTTATATGAAAAAAAAAGATATTGCACGGCCTGGGAATCGAATCCAAACTATGTATAAATAGTGTAAACGGCGTATACCACTAGAGCAACAAACTATTTGTATATAAATATGAAATATTTTATTTTTATATAAAATTTTCTCTGTATATACATGTCAGTAGTGATTTTATGGGGGGATCTTGCTAGCCTCCCCTGGAATAGCGTCATGCCCCCGCAACCTATAGGTTGTCGATGAACATCGGAATATGCAAGACAACCAAATAAAGAAAAATAATTTTTTAATATCCAACAAAATTAAAGATTGTTATAACCAAATTCATTACAAAGCGGGCAGAAAATTCCGAGAGCTCGTACAAAAGAATCCAAATAAACGAACAAAGAGTGATTTTCTTAAATTTACGGACAACCATGCTTTTGTAAAGTTACTATTATATTATATATGTAATATGTTAACTTTCGCAACGACGTAATAACATTTCAATATTTCGTGAGTATGTATGAAGGAGCAATACAATAACATGTTTATAAAAAATTCTTTATCTTAATATCTTGCTGCACGGATCGCAGAGTTTGTAAGGACACAAAGTTGGTGAATAAAAGATTGCCAAAAAAAAAAGATGAAATTTAGTTGGGCCAAGGCCTGACCCAAAAAGTCAGTATATCCTCGACACTGACTCGCTACATAAATTCCCACATATCATCTCCCATGGCCATATGAATTGTGAATTAAAGGCATGACAAGTAAAAAGACAGTGAAGTTTCTTGCCGACATAAGCAACGAAAAAACGACAAATCTCCTAAGTTCCGGAGATACACGTATACATACATGATACATTACATGCATGCACATGCGAATGACTCGGTACGAATTATATTTATTATTCATAAATTATGTTTCCTCAAATACATGCCAAATACCAATCACCATATCATATCATATTAGTATAGTTAGAGCGCGAGAGAGCGCGAGAGAGAGAGAGAGGGAGGGGAATTAGGAAGACATGATATTCTTGGTTGCATGGCAGTCGGATACGGCTTTGTGACGACACGAATTCATGTGAGATGTAACGCATTTAATGTTGCATGTCAATGGCATGGCTCTCGTACGAAATGTCCATGGCCTATGCTATGTTCCCTTTGTTCTCTCCGAGAGCTGGCAATGGTGGTATGGATTGGATTTGTCATTTGGGTCCATCGATGTTACGAGTCATCCATTATTTGGGTTTTGAATTGTTCCGGTTCAAGGAATGACGTATGAGGGGCCGTTTGGCAAGGGTTAGCAAATATGATTAGGTGTTTAAATCGTATCGAATATTACCAAACCGATTTACATCGAATCGAACCGATTATAAACTGAACCGAATAAACCGAACAGTTATTCGATTTAATCGGTTGAACCGAATTAGAAACATTATAATTTTAAAATAATAATAAGCTAATAAAAATATATATTTTATTAATAAAAAAATATAAATACATATTATAAAATATAATAATATGATTTTATAAGATTATTATATCAAATTATTATATTTTAACATTAACATAATAGAAAAATATGAAAAATAAAAAATTATTCAGTCGGTTCGGTTTAACTGATTTTCAAAACTCAAAAACCGAATCGAACCGAACCGAATATAAATCGAACAATATTATTTTTTGAACCGAACCAAATAAACCGAAAAACCGAACCGTTTAAACTGAATTCGACCGGTTCGGTTCGGTATCCAAATAAACAAAACTGTTTGAACACCCCAAAATATGGCTCTATACTTTCGCGGACATTAGAAAAAATGCTGCGATATTTATTTATTTTAGTCAGTTACACATAAAAATATACGTTTGGTCAAATTTATAAAAAATATCATTACTATTAGTCATAGTATCACTTTTGCTACGGTTATTCGTGTTACGGGACTTACGACTATCAACATGGATATTTTAGTCAGTTACACATTTTTATTGATATTTTAATATCAATAAAATTATAAAAAATAAATAATGCATGATATTAAAATATTATAATAAATAATACACATATATTAAATTATTATAATAAATAATATATTGATATTAAAATATTATAATAATTGTTGAAAATGATATTTTAATATCAATATATTATTTATTATAATGTATTAATACTATATATTATTTATTATAATATTATAATATCATGTATTATTTATTTTTAATTTTTTTAGAATAGTTTAATATATATTCATTATTTATTAAATTATAGAAATTTAAAAAATAAAACTAAAAGGTATAATGGTTATTTTTAAAAAAACATAATTAAAAGATAGGAGATTATTGAGAGAATCTAAAAAAGTTAAGAGGTTTTGAAGAAGCAAAAAATATAAGGGGTTCTTGAGTAAATCTAAAAAAGATAAGGATTTTTTAAAAGTAGATGAGGTTTTTCAGAATTTTCGGAAAAGTTGGAGGTTTTCGAAGAATTCCCCCACATGGATACGGGTCAACATTTGTCATATATAAATGTAACACGTCACGTGAAGAATCTCATATTTTTAATATTTTTTAATATGTCTAGATTGCTATTTCATGATACATGTGATACATGATATTTCCGAGATATTTTTTCGAAATATTTTCAATCCGTGCAATATAGCTTTCGATCAATCAAATAGCTAGAGTTTTGTATGTAATGTTTGTGATATTTTGATAATGACTTATAAGTTATAACTATAAGTTACGGTGTAATACTTTTGTTGCATATAATATTAACAAATATTTGCTCATCGATACTATAATATAAATTATAAAACAATATCATGAAATATCAAAAATATAATATCAAAATATGTTGTTCGACATATCAATATATGATGGATAAAATAATCTGAAATCTGAAAATATTTATGCCATACATATTAATACAAAAAAATTCAAATGTTTTGTTTGTTATTTTATAAGTTTATTTATTTAATTAATTTATTTTTTCTTATATGTCCGAGTTCAAAGAAGATCGTCCAATATTAACAGCGTAACATTCTGATAGAAAATTTAGATGAAAATAATGACAAAATCAGAATAAAAAGTAATACATACAAAATATTACAGGAGAATTCTCAAAAAGAAAAAGAAAAACCTAAATTTTCTTAAAACTAGGACAATACCCGCGCTTCGCGGCGGGTTTGTTTTATTTGTTTTATCATAATTTATTCATAATTATGAATCATCACTCATAATCCAATAATTAATAAATATTGTTTGTTGAGTGTTTGAATTTAAAAAATATTACTTTGCTTAAATAAGTTCGATGAAGACAAATTTCATTACATTATTTTCGAATATAACACAATACGAAAATTTTATTTAGTACTCAAATACAACATACAAAAAATTAAAATTAGATCACTGAATAATATATTGTGTATTATTTGAAAAGGTTAGATCATTGAATTATTCAATTCTTTTACATATGATACATATGATTTGATGAATATTAAACAATATAAAATGAAGGACGAATGATAGGAAATATAGATAAAAAAGCAACAGGTACTAATAGTTAAATATAACATATATTATAAAACTAATTAATATTAAAAATCAAAGATCTTAAGCATATGTATTTGGGAAGCACGGAATACCAAACATATAGATAAATATCAATCACCTGACTTAAAAATAAACATACACAAAATCGTAAAATACGTAAACTCGTCGGAACATTTCCGAAATCATGAACATATGAAATAATAAAATTGGGAAAGAAAAAACTCCATCAAATTTTATATTTTTTTAAACATATACACCAAGTAAAGAAAATGAATGATATCAAACTTTTGAAATTACAAATAATTGAATATAATATATCATTATTAAACTAATTAACTAATACTAAAATACTTGTTAATAAGAATTTTGCATATTTGACTTCTAAAATCGAACTTCACAGGAATGTTTAAAATATCTGTAACTTGCACAAATGACTTACATGTATAAATCAGATTTATAACAACTAAAGATTTCATAATTCACATCTCTTAGATAAGAAAATTTGTAAGTAAATTAAAAAATTAAAACTTTTCTTACTAATTACAATAGTTTTCTTAATTTAAAGAAACAAACGAATAATTTAAAAATCCATGCAATCAAGAAAACAAAATAAAAATAATCAAAGAAAAAAACAGAACATTCCTTCTCTCATTATAACGAAACATGTATGAAAGAAGAATTATAAAAGTCAATGGTTATCGAATCAAAACAATTTGCACAAATAGAAGATTGTAAAAAGAAGTATACAATTTCTTATTTGTTTTCATTGGAAATGGATCTCTAATTTTGGCCTAAAATGAGAAAAACAAACATACAATGTTGCATTTTAGTTATCTAAGAGATGAGAGGAGAATAATCCTAGTTATGGAGATAACTAAGAGACAATGTTTGGTTGTTTTTCTAGAGTAAATGTAAGAAAAAAAAATTATAGTTTTTTCAGAGAAAATGAAAAGACAAGATACATCATGCAATTTATATCATAAATAATTAAGGTTAAGATTTATTATTTGGAAATGAAAGAGGTCATATTTAAGAAAAATTTAAGTATTAATTAAAATTAAGATTTATTGAGAAAAAATATATATAACTTGTGTATGTCAAAATAAATTAATAAAAAAAGTTCATATTGTTTTGTTATGTGAACATTTTTTTTATTGTAAATTTGTTTTAATGTTATGTAGATAATAAATGTTCTTAGATAGTTGTATAATTTTGCAGTTTGAAATCTCTTCCATTATAAATTTTCTTATATTTCAAATGATATAATTTTGAAATAAATATTATAATATCACTATTAAGTGTTCTCATAAAATATTAATATTATAGTAATGCATTAATGTATGATAATAAGTTATGGGTATATATTATTCACATGCATGTAATTATATCTAAGTCTTAAGTTTGATAATAAAAAATATTATAGGTAAGGCTAAGTCTTGAAATATATACATACAAGATGGAAAGACCATTGTATTAAAAAAAAATCAATACTTTCGTAATTAAAAAAAACATATACAATGATTAAAGAATGAATTAATTGGAAGTTCAAAATATTCTAGGGCGGTTATCCGAATGAATGCAGAATATTAGTGGTCTCTTAAATTTGACATGCTTCTAGTTTATCCAACCCGTCATATATTTACTAAGATTTTGACACCCTTCTAGTTTATTCCAAATGCACAATATTCTAAGGAATTATATATTTTTTAGACTGTGAACAAGTGAGAGTGAATTGAGAATGTGAATATATTTACTACAATAATTTGTATTATAAATTTTCTTCATTATAAATGTATAATTTTTTATTTTGAAATTGTATAACATTTTTATTTGAAATTGTTTTTGAAATCTCTTCTAACATAAATTCTCTTATATTGTAAAAATATTATAAATGACATAATTTTTCAAATAAATATTATAACAAACATTAATTAATTAATTGGAAGTGAAAGATATTTCATGTAAAAATTATTAAATATGAACATAAGTTCTTTGAACAATAGAAATGTACAATATTTTTGTTTGATTGAAATTGTTTTTGAAATCTTTTTATTATAAATTCTCTTATATTATAAATGATATAATTTTCAAATAAATATTATGATATCATTATTGGCCGGTAGTTTCATAAAATATGAATAGTATATATATATATATATATATATATATATATATATATATATATATATATATATATATATATATATATATATATATATATAGCTCATTCATGTATGATGCACATATTATATGTATGATACACATATTATGTTCACGTGCATATAAAAATATATAAGTCTTGAGTATCATAAAAAATAATAATAAAGGATATTAATATCATCATTTAGCTCACATGTAGTATAATATATATTCACATAGAAGATGTACAAATTGTACCCAAAAAATTTAATGTTCCATAATAAAAATACATTAACATGCATTAATTAATTGGAAGTGAAATTTATTATATGTAATAATTCTATAATAAAAACATAAAGATTTCTTGAAAAACAAAAATGTATAAATTTTGTGTGTCAATTTTTTTTTTAACAAAACTCTTAATATTCTTTGCCATGTGGAGAGTACATTCAATATTGAGCGTTCGATTTGAATTGTATGGTTTAGATTGAAAATATCAAAGATGACATGGCAATATTATGGATGACATGGCTCAATGAGATTGCTTAAAAGTTAGTGTAAAATAATGACACACAAATGACTATATCAATTATGATCTTCAAAAAATCTAGCAAAAAAATTAATGGATGAGATTAAACAACATAAAAAAATCTAATGGTTCAAAATAAGACATACAAATGACTACACAAATTATAGATACTACAAAATGAAATATAAAACTAATGTGTAGGATGAAGCCACATCACACAATCCAATGATCAAAAATGATGTAGAACAATGATGATCTGACTTCATGAGAGTGCATATAGATAGGTGACAAATAAGGGGTGGATAAATTTTAACCCCCTTCCCGCCCCCTAATGGCCTAATGTTTTGATGTGAAGAACAACCTTCGACACAAGGTTTTCTTTAAAAGAAAGTTATGTTATATATTTTTTTTAAATTAGTAAATCTTAAAAAATATTTTTGAAGATTTTTAAATCGATAAAATAATACCAAAAAAGAGTTGGTAAAATTAAATAAAGAATATAGAGGGATATTTTGGTTTCCGAAGAAACTTAACATCATCAGATATTAAAGTGTAACTCTAACATGAGTTTTTTTTTTAAATAAAAGTTAGGATTTTTTTTAAAAAAATGTAGGAACGATTTTGTTTTTAGAATTTCATTTATAAATACAGTAAAAAGTGTTAACGTAATAAAAAAGTTTTTCTATTTCAATTTCAGGACCGACCAGAGCGCTCCAAAAGTGAGCACGTCCGTGTCACCCAATTAAACGTGAGAGCGATACGCGACAGTTTGATTTTTTTTTTATCGGATTTGTGAACTCCAAACACACGCCGCCAAAAAATCTAAATTTGTATACAAAAGATATAAATCATAGTCCAAAAATATGTATATTAAATATCACTTATGTAAAAAACTATATCTTAATTTTTTTTATCATACATACATAAATTTATATCATACATATAAAAATATATATAACATATATTGTATTAAAAAAAAATTATATCATACATATCTGAAAGTTATATGATACATCTAAAAAATATATAACATATAGTGTATTTAAAAAATATATATCATACATATAAAAGATACATGATACAAGATACATTTAAAATTATATAATTCATAAACATATATTACACACGTGAAAAGATATAACATACATGTATAATATTTATTTTGAATGTACGTATAAAAAATGTATAATATGCATTTGAAAAATATGATACATCTAAAAATATAAATATGGACTACGTGTGATTTTGTATGCTCAAAATACAATAATAAAAATCAAATTGTCATATGTCGATTTTCTATTGATTCTAATCCGAACATTTTCGTGCAAAATGCACAATTCTTTCTCTTGAATTTAACATCATTACTATTATTTTATCGATTTTCTCTACAAATATTTAAGATACGTCTCTTCGATTTCATGTGTTGTCGGTTACTTACAAAAAGTGGGAAGTACACATCTTTATGCATTTTATAACTTCTTGATATTTGTTCAAGACTTTACCTCTAATTAAAGTAGTACGTAATCAATATCAAAGCTCCACACGATCTTTATCTTCTACTAAAATCTATTTTGCTCGATGCTGTTTTCTATCTACACCCACCGGCGGCGAACCCAATCCTCTTTCCGGCGACATCGTAGACCAATGTGAAACCCTCTTGTTGTCTATTCCCAATAATCGAGACACGTGTGGCCACAGCAAAAGCCAAGCACGTAAAATCTCCATCTTCCACCTCAATCATTACGTTATCCCCTCTTAACTTCATCACCGCTCCTCCCTCAAACCCCATTGCCACCTCAGGCACTTCTCCACTCTTCAATTTCCCTTTAAAACACGTGTCCAGAATCGAGTACGGCTCGGCCTTTTTGTACCCTTTCGTCGCCATGGCCTTAACAACGGAGTTACTCAGGGCGGCGTATACGTCGGACTGTAACCTAGTTATCACAGTTCCAGAGTCGATGATCGTCGGAATGGAGCTATAACTCGATGAGGAGGCGGAGATGGCTTTGCCTGATACTGAAATGGAGGATAATTGTAAGAAGTATAACGAGTTATCGAGAGAACTCGAAACCATTGGAGTATATGTCAAACGGGTCGGGTTAAAGGACCCGAGAGTTAAGAAACCCGTCGTCTTCGTCGAAGGGAGGCAATAGGAGAAGGCGGAATAACCAAGTTTTGGCGCGAGCTGCGACGAGAAGGAGAGTTTGTTACGTGCAAGTCCGATAAGTCCTGCTGATTTACCGAAAAGTCCCTCGTTGTCTTGCCCGCAGCCGTAGATAAAACCAGGGAATGAGAATTTTGGAAGTGTGAGGGTGTCTTTGCTTAAATACCCTAACGAGAAAGAACTATCGCCATAACTCGCTTGGTAAATGCAAACTTTCGATTTTGAACAAGCGGAAGGGTTGAGAGTGGCGGAGGAGAGAGCGGTACACTCGGGGGCGGAACAGGCGATCGAACGGTACGTGGCGGAGGTCCTCGGGTCGAAGATTGTACCGACTTGGGCGTGACATGAGACTGCACAAGGATGGCATTGGAGCCACGAGAGAGACGAACCGGTATCGACCACCATCACGTAAGAAGTCGCCGGTGTGCCGAGTCCGATATGAGTGATGTAATTTCCGAGCCCAACCGATCCACCTGGACTGAGTGGATCCGACACTGAATCAGTTTCATACCTGTTAGCAGAAATACTTAAATTGGTTAAGAGTTTCAAATTATTATCACACTTCTTTACTATGATATAATATAGTTTGGTTTCTTGTTTAACATTGTAGGGAAGAATTTTAAGGAAAATTTTCATCTTTGGTGAACTTGATGATAATTTATTTCTAAGATAAATGATGAAAAGGATTTGAAAAATTTCGAATATTTTATTTGAGAAATTAGATGAAATTTTCCTTTCTATTGATAATTGTCATAAAATTAAGATTTCAACTATCTAATAACCTATTATATATTTCAAATATCACGTTGCGATATAATCCGAGATTTCAAAAATCTCCAGCTGTATTATAACACGAGATTTATAATCAACTCGAAATTTCGAATTTCGAATTGTATTTATTAGGTTTACCTTTGTTCGAGAGAAGTTGGTCGAGAAGAAGTTGTTTTGAAGAGACGATTAGCGAGAGAACGAACACGGCGAACATCATGAGAAATGATAGTCGAAAACGGTACGCTCGAAATGGAGCCCGGAGTGCAAGGATTTCGCGGGTGATGCAGAGTGAGATGAAGCCCCGACGAATTCCACTCGTGTTTATCTTCACTCAAAGTTTCACAAATTTTAGCATAGTTACAATAAGGTACTTAATTATATTAATCAAATTTATTAGTATTAAGAGCCCATACATACCGTTCAACTTGGAATTGCAAAGGCCATTGGAATTTGTATTTCCAAAAGAAAGAGATATTCCATTAAGAAGAAGGAGGAGAAGAAGAAGAGTTGGCAAAAAACCCATTTCCACTAGAATGAATTATTTAGGTCTCTTCTTTTTCCATGTATGAGTATTGATGTTTAACATATCATCATGTTATATTTATTATATAGACACAATAATACATCAATGTGCACATAAATATATAGCGGTGGACCTAAGCCAAAAATGTGACTATGCTAAAGAAAGAAGAAAAGAATCAAATAATTGGACTCAATTTTTCTCACTTGAGTAAATTCAAAAATAGTTTATAGTTAGGAAGATATATAATTTGAAAATATTGCATATTTTTATTGTTTTATTTTACCTAGAAAGTGTAACATTAACTGAGTCAGAGAGCATGAAAGCTTGATAATCATAAATATATAAACTTCTTTTGAATTTTGATCAACCATACAGATTAAAGCGGAGATCATTTTCAAATCTTATTCTTTCTTTCCAGACAAGATATGTAACATAATTATAACCCTAGACTATATGTGGAATAATGTAATTAATTAAATTCTACTTTGTAGGCTATTAATTTGTCGAAAAAGACATCCCTTTTATTATTATTATTACTCAGTGGATACCTACACGAAAGGAACCAATATTCTTTCTTCTATATTTATTACTTAGAAAAAGTAGAACAATTTAAAATCTCTACTTTCAAAAAACTTATTAAAATGTCAAAAATAAATAAGTCCTAAATTAGTTTATTTTGAAGGCCTTAATAAGTTGGGCCTGTCTCAAATTTGAATAAATTGGGCCTGGATTTAATTGGATAATTATATATTTATTTACTGTGATTGATATTTATTATACTTATATACTATTATTTATATCTTTCAAGAATAATACAAAAATAATTTTTTTAATATTATAAAAAACTCAAATCTAATCAATATATATTAATTTTTATATTTAAACATATATGATATGTTACAATTTAATTGTTATTTTTATGATGAAAAAAATTAAGAATACAAATAATTTGTATATATGAGAGATTTTATTTGCATGATTTATGAAAAGTGATAAAATAATATATAAATATAAGAAATATCAATCATCAATTCATCATTAACAGGGATATAACGATCATTTGATAAAAACAAAATTGAAATCGTTCTCAATCATGACTCTTGCAATAACGTCATCCTAAATAAATTTTAAATTAGTTTATTTTGAAAGGCTTGATGAATTGGGCCTGTCTCAAATTTGAATAAATTGGGCCTGGATTTAATTGGATTATTAAACTGGGCCATGTCTATGTAAAGTTTGATAATTATCTGAACGTGACAGGATTTCAATTCTTTTGTACTTGACGTAGATCCTTTCAATGCAATAATGTACTTGTGTAGAGTACGCTGTTAATCTCCAAAACCTAACTAAAAGATAGGTTGCACGGTACGTATCCGATACAGGTACGATTCGTTTTTTTGAAGTATTCGCGCAACATAGACTAAAAGTCTTCATTTTTGTATTTTTATATTTTTTAATCACATATGATCTGCAGAGTGTTGACTAATACAACAAATCAAATGTCGCTTTAGGATAATTGCCATGTGTACCCAGAATTCCCCATTTTTAACCATAATTTTATTTATATTTTCTATCATTTCACTGTACGTTCATATATTAATTATTCAGGTACACTTATATGTACGTTCATATTTTTTTTTTATTAATGATGTACGTTCATATATTAATTATTCAGGTACACTTATGTATTTACATAAGAACAAAAATAGTAAGATAAATTCTTGTTTATTTCATGGTCTTTCAATATAATTTAAATAATTATTATTACACTTGTAATAAAATAACGAGCATCCTTCAATTACAACAATATGAATGACAGAGACAACGTCACTTGCCTTATCGTTATATTTTATCTACTATTTCTAGTTTCATGTATATTTTTATTGACATTATATTCATTGTTGTATAAGTCGAATTTATTCGTCAATTAATTAATACACAGTTGGCAATCAACACGTCAAAAGTTGAATCTGTTGGATTGGACCAATTAAAATATTTTTACCAATTTTTATCAACATAACTCATTACAAATTTTATCTTCAATATAAAACACGAGTTTTAATCTACTAGGCCTATTTATATTACATTATTTATATTTTTAATAATTCTTGTTTCTTGACAAATATAAGATTACATAAGTTTTTTTCTGACTCTCATATCCTGTTAATTTCTAATTAATAATATAGTCGCAAGTCCAATTTCTTCCAATATTTACAGCACAAATTACAACATCAGAGCATGATTCAACTTTAAAAAATTACACTGTTTCAACAAATCATACTTAAATAAAATTAAAAACTAAAATATATAGCAATTTTTTTAAAATAAATGTGTATGAAATTATAGTAGTGTCTTAAAAATTTCTTAAAAATATTTAGCATTCACATCACACTAATATTTCACACAAAGCCAAACTGCCTAGTCATCAAGCACTAATGTGTTTGGCAATATGGGGGTAAAGTTAGCATCTTTCTTCGCGGCAAACACCGTGTGACTCTGTCAGCGAGCTCATTGGAACGAATGTCGAAGAGAGAGAGAGAGAGAGAGAGAGAGAGAGATCTCCATTGATCCATGCACCACTCAAGTCAAATTCCTTGCTCCAAACACAATGCACCAATCATAAAGCCCATCTTCTTCTTCTACCTCCCAAGCATCTTCCAATGTCGGGTTCGGATCTGAACTCACTCGAAGACGACGACCGGATGTCCCTCCTCAGATCCGACCCATTATCCACTTCGCGATCGGAGGTGGCGACTCCAATCAATTCGGCCACGCCACGCAGCGTTCAGGCGAGACTCCTCGTTGATAGACCCAATCCACTGGATGTGGCGACGGAAGCCAATGGCGGTACACCACGGAGTGTGCTGAGGCTTTCGTCTGGTGGGTTGACGAGGAGAACTCCTTACGTGGAACCTCCACGTGCAGCCAATGCTGGTTCTCCACGTGGCTTCGTGAGAGAGGAATTGGCGGATGGAGCTCCGCCTGAGTGGGCTTTACTGCTCATTGGCTGCCTGCTCGGCGTTGCCACTGGCATCTGTGTTGCCGCCTTCAATCGAGGGGTAACTTCTCTTTCTCTCTTTGTTGAATTTTGGTTCCTTTTATCCTGGAAAGAAATTTCTAGATTTGAATTCACCCAATTAATTCTACCATCTAATTTTCATCTGTTCTTTCCATATCGATCTTTACTATGCTTAATTTAGTATCCACACTCCACCAAAAAGAAAGCACCTTTTACACAAAACCCCCTCCAAATCTCATATTTACATTCTCAAACAGGTACACGTGATCCACGAAATGGCATGGGCGGGCACGCCAAACGAAGGCGCAGCCTGGCTACGTATCCAACGCCTTTCCGACACCTGGCACCGCATCCTCCTCGTTCCCGTAACAGGTGGCGTGATCGTAGGCATGATGCACGGCCTCCTAGAAATCTTCGACCAAATAAAACAATCTCGAAACTCGCAACGCCAAGGAGGATTCGACATCATCTCCGCAATGTTCCCTACAATCAAAGCGATACAAGCCGCGATCACGTTGGGCACGGGTTGCTCGCTCGGTCCCGAAGGACCGAGCGTGGACATCGGTAAATCTTGCGCGAATGGTTGCTCCGAAATGATGGAGAATAATCGGGAGAGACGAATCGCTTTGCTCGCTGCCGGTGCCGCCGCCGGAATCGCTTCAGGCATGCCAAAAATTAAAAATATCATTTTTACCCTTTTAAAACTTATATATATTTTTTATTTTTTAGGGTTTAATGCGGCTGTGGCGGGGTGTTTTTTCGCGATCGAAACAGTATTGAGACCGTTACGAGCAGAAAATTCGCCTCCATTTACCACCGCAATGATTATTTTATCTTCGGTTATTTCTTCAACGGTTTCGAATGTATTACTCGGCGAAAGACCCGCATTTATCGTTCCCACTTACGAGCTCAAATCTGCCGCCGGTATATTCCACATTAATCCACAATATACCGTTTTATTCATTTTTTAAATATTTTGTTTGTTTTGTAGAGTTGCCGTTGTACTTGATATTGGGGATGTTATGCGGGGCTGTTAGTGTGGTGTTCAGTTGGTTGGTAATATGGTTCACGAATTTTTTCGAATATATTAAAAAAAGATTTCAACTGCCAGCTGTCGTTTGCCCGGCTCTTGGCGGTTTGGGTGCCGGTTTAATCGCGTTAAAATATCCCGGCGTTTTATACTGGGGTTTCACCAATGTCGAAGAAATTCTCCACACCGGTATTTTATTTTCATATTATTTTCGTTAAATAAATAATTTATTAATTTTTTTGGTTGAATAGGGAAAAGTGCTTCGGCACCGGGAATATGGCTCGTGACGCAACTTGCGTTGGCAAAAGTGGTCGCGACGGCGCTCTGTAAAGGGTCGGGTTTGGTGGGCGGTTTGTACGCTCCGAGTTTAATGATTGGTGCTGCTGTTGGAGCGGTTTTTGGCGGATCCGCAGCCCATGTTATTAACTCCGCTATACCCGGTAACAGCTCCGTTGCCCAACCTCAAGCCTATGCTTTGGTAAGTTAGTTAGTTACGATTGACATTTTCGTTTCTAACCCTATTAAATGATGAAATCTCGGAAATATCCTTTATAGGTAGGTATGGCGGCGACATTGGCGTCGGTTTGTTCAGTTCCGTTAACTTCGGTGTTGCTCTTGTTCGAGCTTACGAAAGATTATCGAATTTTACTTCCTTTAATGGTAATAATAATTTTATTTATTTATTTTGGAGTTTATTTTTTAATGATTTTTATTTTGGGGGAATTAGGGGGCGGTGGGATTGGCGATTTGGGTGCCATCGGTGACGAATTGGAATAAAGATGGGAAATTAACATCGTTTGGTTTGAAGTCTCCAAGAAATGGATATTCGTCTCTTTCGAATTTCGATGGGAAAAATATTGGAGATGATTTGGAACTTAGTATTGTACAATCTGATATTATACATTACGATGAAGAAACCCTATTAGATGATCTCAAGGCAAGAAAATTCAATAATTAATATATTTTAAAATTTCATAAAAAAAAATAAAGAATGGTTTCTTGGACAGGTGTCCCAAGCGATGTCGAACGTGTACGTGAAGATCGCACCAAACGGTACGATAAAGGAAGCGTTGAAATTAATGCAAGAAAAGCATCAAAATTGTGTTCTTGTGGTCGATAACGATAATTATTTAGAAGGAATCGTCACATTTAATGATATTTGTCGAAGGGGTTTTTTACCTTCTCCTAATGATGAATTAGAAAATGTACATTCTCAATTTTACACATTTACCCCTACAAAATCTCAATTTTTTTTCCCTTAACTTACAGGGGAATTCGAATTCAGATAATTCGGAAACGATTTCGTCGTGTCTGACGAGAGGGTTCAAACACAGAGGAAGAGAGAGAGGATTGTTGACTTGTTTTATAGACACGGATTTAACCACCGCGAAAGAATTAATGGAGGCGAAAAGTATAAAGCAACTTCCCGTTGTGAAGAGAGGAAAAAGTCGAGGAAAAGATGGCAAACGAAGAGTTATCGGCCTTCTTTATTACGATTCCATTTCGTTATGTCTAAGGTTTGATTCATTTATTTATGGGAAATTTTCAAATAACCCCCTAACTATTCTTGAATTTGTAAAAATACCTCCTAACTTTTTGGAAACTCCAAAAAAAGCCCTCTACACAAGGTTTCATTTCCAAATTCCCCCTATAGGAGTTATTAACATTTCATGGTGTTAAAAGAGTTTCGGAGTTTTTTTTGAGAAAATAGAGGGGTATTTTGGTCCAATTTTTTTAACACCATGAAAATAGAGGGGTATTTGAAAATGAAACCTTGTTTAGAGGATTTTTTTTTCGAGTTTCCAAAAAGTTAGGATTTTTTTTACAAATTCAAGAAAAATAAGGGGGTTATTTGAAAATTTCCCTTTATTTATTTTGAAAATTTATTATTTATTATTATATTGATGAATGAATGAAATTTGGTATTATAGGGAGGAGGTTGAGAGATGGAAATCGATATATCAAACAGAACAAGAATATCTTAGAATAGCGACTACTTCAGACTGAAAGAATTTTGTAAAATACGAATAGATTCGAAGAATTACCGAGAAATTCAATTTATTCCTTCAAAGATATATTGAAGGCGAATTCAATTTCTTCAAGGGGGGAGAAAGGACGAATATATTCATTGTAAATTTATTTTTATTGCTCTTTTGCTTGTTCCAATTTTGAATTACAAATTATATAAATAGAACCTTTTGTCTTCGGATCATATTATTCTTTGTATCGTTACCGATAAATCATAAAATTAGAAACACTTCTTTATAAATTTTCGAATACATTACTCACTTCTAACATAACAATCTAAACCCCTAAATTTTTCCATAAAAACGAACAATCCATTCTCTTTCTCTATAATATAAAAATCCCAAAAAAGAAACAAAAAGATTAGCATTGTTTTTTTCCATAAAATAAAATAAAATAAAATAAAACAAACATCAAATCCTATTTGTTGTCCCCTCACAATTCTATTTTATTTTATTTTTTTTATTTACATCGATCACATCTGATTCCCTCCCATATTCATTCTATTGATCATTTGCTGATACGCCACCACCGCCTCCGAACTCGACCCTCCTCCATGATGATACCCATTATTATTATTATTATTATTAGTATTATTATTATCAGAAATATTCTCTTCCTTAATTTCTATCGGCATCATACTCATATTCACAAAATTCCCCATATTCATATTAATACTCATATTGATATTACCCATATTATTCATATTCATCATATTCATACCGACCATCTTATGCGGCAAGGGCGGGCCCCGCATAACATGTTGACCCATTCTGAAATTGAACCCGCCATTCGACGGACCCATTTGATGATGATGCCCCATTTGCCCCCCGTACGAACCCATCGCCAAGTTATTATTATGATGAAACTGAGCGCCCAACTCCATCCTTCTATTGTACGAATTGTGCATGGGATTTGGCGCGGCGGGAGCCGTGTTGCTACTCGCGTGGCCTCTCGCTGCGGGGACTTCGTGGTTGTGACGGCCTTCGTACGTCGTTATCACCGATTTTAAATCGTGGGAGGCTCTCTCGACGTGTTTTCGTACCGAGCAGCCCGCGTGAGTACATTTGTAATAACTCCTGTAATTTAAAAAAATATATATTATAATAATGGAGATGGTGAGGATGAGGGGCGAAAGAGTAATTTCGTACGAACCTGGGGTTAGGGTTTCCTTTGACGACTTTTTGACCGTACTTTCGCCAGCGGTATCCATCGTCGAGAATGTCGACTTCGCTGGTGGTTTGTACCACCACTCGAGGTTCTCTGACGGCTCGAGACGCCGCGTTTATTTCCACCGCACATGCCTCTAATTTCCTGCATTTTTTTAAATTAATTTAGAAAAAAAATTAAGAGAAAAATATAATATATTAATATATTAAATATACCTTCGTTTGGAATCGGTTTCTTGGGAATCGTCGTCGTCTGTTTCCTCGATCGAAGCGCCGTGCGTCGCTCTGTCTTCTTCTTCATTCGACATGTTCGAAGATATTTCGATAAAATTACCATCTTGCCCTTCGCCACCTGGCTTTGCCTGATTGGTCGCCTGTTCCGCAATCTCGATAACCTGTCCTGAAGGTACAAAAGTACTATTTTGTCCTTGCGCTCCTCCTCCTACTTCTTCAACATACATATCTTGCGGTAACTTACCATTCTGTCCCTGTACTTGTACCTGTACCGGTACGGGTACTTGTACCTGGCCCCAGACAGGCTGGTTCGGTACTGGTACCGGTACAGGTAAGGGCTTTGGGTGGTTATGATGACCTTTATAAATAATCTCCATGATTTGTCCCTCAAGAGATCTCTCGACTTGTTTCTTAACGGTGCATTGAGGACTCGTGCATTTATAATAACTCCTTGGATATTCGCTCTCTTTTACTTGTTTTTGTCCATATTTTCTCCAGTTATAACCGTCTTCGCCTGGACTGGCGTTCCAGCTATCCTCCATCACTGACGCGCCGTCAGATGGCGGTGACATGTCAGTGTTGTCAGAGTTGTCGGTATTGGAGTTCATATCCTGGTTTTGGTTTTGGTTTTGGTTTTGGTTCGAAACGGTTATGTCTTGCTCGGGGTGAGTTGTGAGTGATGCATTGAATGTTGTAGATTCCTGAAAAATAAAAGGAAATATAATATGTTAAATTGGGAAATAATTTTTTTTGCAGGGTTATATGTGTAAAAATGGAAAGAAAAGTACCTTTTTGACTGACACGGACGAGGATGAAGGATTTGGATCTAACGAAGGTCTGAAAGAAAACGCTTCTGAAATATCTCCAAACGTGCTCGGTAAAAAAGGTAATTTTCCCGTCGTTGGGGAAGGTTGAACCTACAAAAAGAATACAAAATTAGTAATATGGGAGAACTGGAGGGTCCAGTAAAAAAAAGAAAGAAGAAAAAGTACCATCAAGTTGGCAAGAAAAACTGGAGAATCCAGTAGAGAAGTTGGACTCAGACCAGGTGGGATCGTCAGGTAAGGTGACCTCACCTCACTTGACGAACCAGCCCCGTTCAGTACCGAATTTGGCCGGCTCGTGTCGAGTTTCGGCACGTTGAAGCCAGCTCGGGCTTGCATTCTCTCGGCAAGGCCTCCATTTGAACTGGACTGTCTCTGTCCAGTTGAATTCGGATTTGGCTCTAATGAAAAGCTGAGTTCTCGCGAATGTGATTTGGAATGAGATTGGGAATTAGATCGAGATTCTTCTGGTGAAGTGGGCCCGGCTTCGTGGATTTGATTCGTTGGATTTGGGTCATGTAATGGTTGAGACGAGAATTCCTCGTCGAAGAAGTTTGCAAAGAGGGTTCGTGGACTTGGATTTGGTTGCATCCATTCGTCTGGCATTGGACGATCGTTGTTCATGGTGGTGAATTTGGGATTGTAACTCTCCAAATAGAAAACCTGTAATAAAGAGATGGGTCAAAGCAGGTTAATGAAGTCATTAATGGAGAGGAGTCGAGAGAATTTATCTGGTAGTACAGTTCAAAAATTTAATTTAATTCAATAGTCAAATGGTAACGCATGAGAATTCAATGAAGGGAAATTTTCATTAATCGGAATATTGGGGAAAAAGCAACCAAAGATTGGAAAAAGGAGATAATCTTTTTTGGAATTTGCCCCGTAAAATTCGCCACTATGGTGACTGAAAACGCAAAAATTGATAAAACGGTGACTTTTTCAGACATCACCGAAAAAAAATCGAAATCTCGAATAAAAATCAGTAAAATGGAAGACTGGTGGTCGATTATATAAGCTAAATCCAAGCAGAACGAGCTCACAATCGAAATAAGTAATCTTTTCTAGCAATTAAAATACACAGATCATTCCACTAATGCAAAACAAATCGAACAAATCCAGCTCAAAGAAGCCCCCAAAATCAAACAATAATTTCAATCAAAATGTGCAACAAAAAAAACCCAAAAACATACCATACCCAAATCGAGCAAAAAACACACCATAAATTCGTAAACATCTAAAAAAAATGAAAAACGCAAATCCAAGTATGGACGCGCCATCAATTCATACGTATAAAAGGTAAAAAAACTAATAAATGAGGAGGAGAGCACAAACCTGGCAAAGTCTAAAGGGGAAGGGAAATTGAAAGCCAATGATTGGCTTCTCCTTCCCTTATTATTTTTCTCTCTCTCAGTTCGAAATCCCAGAAAAGACCCAGACACGAGCAGGAGAAGAAGAAGAAGAAGAAGAACAGAATCAGATATGCTATGAGAGAGAAAGACGAATCACGAGAAGAAAGTATTATGGGGAAAAGAGAAAAATTCGTCTTCAGTGGTTTCTAATTGCACTTCTACACAACCCCTCTCTTTTGCATTTCTCGCAGGTGGACAGAGAATGAGAGAGAGAAGAGAGATGAGAGGAGCGAGAAATACAGGGATTTGTTGGAGCTTGGTGAATTTTACAGAATTTGCAGTTTCGCTCCTTTCTTCGTCCTCTATTACTCCTTCAAACTCTATAACCAATGAAACGAGTTACTCATTTCATGTATATTATTTTCTATGATTGACCCGTTTTATAATGTATGTAGAATAAATATTTACTGAAGATCTGAAGTATTATGTTTCCTGGAACTCCTATCCTATTATTTTTTCTAGTTCTTTCATTTTGGCCCCTTATTTTTTCAATATTCAGTTTTAGTATGCTGTGTTTGCAGTTTTTATTTGTTTGGGTTGTAAAAAGATATAGCATAATACGTGTAAAGATATATAACACGTATTGTAGCTAAAAAAAAGATTGTATAAAAATATAAAATATTTGTAATACATATGAAATTTTATAATATGCATCTAAAACGTACGTGCAAAAAGTCGTAACATACATAAAAAATGTACGATAGTTCTAAAATATGTATAAAAAAAAAACTGAATTAGAAACGGACGTGCGACAAAAAAAAACAATAAAATTATTTCTCGTAAAAAAAAGAATTGACACGTGTCGTGTCAGGGTGAGTCTTGACGGACCGAATCATTTCTCAATAACAATAATACAATACATAAAAAAGGAAGTTTGAACAAAGACGATGTATTTTTTTAAATAATTATTAGTAAAAAGATATACATTTCACAAATAACTTCTAAACGAAGATTATCATTATTATTTATACTCGTAAATATTTACTTAAAAAGTCATTTGGTAAAGTGAGACAAAGACCATATCAAATCCTATCACGAAATAATAAATTATAATGGAGAAAGAAATCAGTATTAGATACACCTACGTGGGATATTTCAAAAAAATATTCAAAGGGTGTGTATCGAAATAACCATTTTTTATTAATTGTTGTTATTGAAAGCACACACCCTGTCAGTGAAATATCTTCCTAGAGAAAATTACCATTTAATCCACCAAAAAGAATATTATCGTATTATATAAAAAAGAAACCATAAAAAAAGAACATGAGATCTTGGGGATCGTACAGACACTTCCAAGTCCTCATCTTTTTGTTTGTTCCCTCCGTTTATTTACCAACTTCTCATAACCACCCCTGAAATATAACAAAATTATCTTAAATTATTTTATATTTCGAAACTTTTCAAGGTTCGAAATACAAAGTATCTTTTCTTTCAGGGGGGTATTTGAAAAATACTAGGCTGTAAATTTGTTATGGAAGGCGGGCCATGTTATGTCGACACGTGGCAAACGGATATGCTTTCCACTATCTTTCTCTATCTTGCGTAAGAAAGTCGTAAGAATATAAGCGGAAAATTGAACGACTGTACGGTTTTCCGGTGTTACGTGGACGGTTGTGGAAGCGCCAAGTCAGCAGTCATCCTCGTGCCTTTATTTAATGCTTGCCTACGTGGTTGGATGGAGCGACAAGCGAGGCCTCCATTTTTTTTTATTAATTTTAATTTTAATTTTTTTGTGGTTGTATATGTTGTGGCCTTCCGTACATCCATATATGGACATTTCCCATTTTGACAATTTTATTGTTTTTTTCGTAATGTCTGAATGAATTTCACGTCTTTACATTATTGTTGGATGTTTTCTTAGATTGGTAATTACGAAAAATATAGAGTTGAAAAACTCACATTAATGATTTATGTTAATATGTTAAATTTTATAATTTATGAGAAATTTATGTTTGAAGTACTTTCAGCGTAATATATTACATTTTGTGTGACGATAAAAATTTTATATTCTTATATAAAAAATTGAAGACGAAAAAAATATTTTTTCTAGTGAAAATAATCATGATATAAATTATTAATCAATAAGTAACGTCATTGTATTAATGATCAGGTCAACAAGAAGTCTAAAATGTCGTTAAACATTGAATGTAATCGGTACGTATCGGTCAATATATATTCATTGTATTAATTAACTTATTTAGTAGTGCAATAAATTTATATTTATTGTACATTTTATATGTATGTTATAATGAAAAATCGCGTCAACATAGTCTAAAATATTATAAGAATTTTGAACATCATTTGTTTCGAATTCATTGTTTGGTGTTAATAAAAATGACAATAATTGCTAAAGAGGCAATTGAATACATATCAAGTTATTATAAATATACTTTTACTGTCATATAAGTGAAGATGTTTTGTTATATCGTTTTTTCTTGCGTAGGTTAGTAGAGCAACTAACTTGATATGTTAGATTGGTAATTATAAAAATAAACTTCGTAATAATAAAAAGATTGAGCACTCACATTGAGTTTTAATGATGAGTTTTTTAAGAAAAAATATGTTTGAAGTATTAATCAATAAGTAACGTTTATTGTATTAATTGTTCAGTCAACAAGAAGTCTCAGGTCAACAAGAAGTCTAAAATGTCCGTTAATCATTGAATGTTATTGATACGTAGCAGTCAACATATATTCATTGTATTAATTGACTCATTTAATATTGTAATAAATCTCGAAATTTTATTTTTTTGTCTTTACTTAAAGTTTGTACATTCTGTATTTATATTACACTGATAAATCTCGTCAATATAGATTAAATAAATATAATAATTTTAAATAATATTTGTTCCAAAATCATTGTTTGGTATCACAAAAAATACAGGAATTGCTAAGGAGTACGTTGAATATGTATACGATTGATACAAATATTTTTTATAACTATATAACTGGACAATATATACGAATTACGTGTGCTTCGTCATTATTTATTTGTTACACACATTTACTTCATTAAAGTGCCGCATCAAATCCATTACAGAATTATTCATTATCAAATACATAAGGTCTTAATTACACAATTGATCATAGTTAACATTGTGAAAAAAACTTAAATTAAAACAACATAGAAAATAAAAAGAGAAAACAAATAAAGGTAGCCACCAATGATACAATAAAATAAAGATAGAAACAATATGCACCAATTGAAGATCCATGACCCATTTTTGTTGCTTCTCGAACATTTTATGCGTCAAAAAATTATTTTAAAATTATGGATGCAAATTATGTTGTTTATTTTATGTACAAAATGTTCAACTCAAGTTCTTACGATGAAATTATATTTCTTTGTGTCGTCGTTCTTACACAAGAAATTACTATATTTTCTAATTGAATTAGTTGTTTGATAATCACGAAGTTCCGTAATATCAAGACTCATTTCAAAATACACATTTTGAACATTTTTGTTCACATATTTAATCACTGGGAAGTCCTATCATACATCCTTCTATAAGGATATTTTGGATATTTTTGCAATTAATTATATTTGTCAAATAGTGTATCATAAAATTTGTCTTTTATGAAGATTTTTTTTTTAAAATAAACAACAAAGAATTACAAATTAATCAAACATTAATTGATAAATATGCTTGAGATTTTACCTTAAATATTCATAAATGAATAATTACTCATAATACCTTTGAAAATGGGTGTATCATAAGAAAAATAATATATGATAGAAGTCCCCTTAATCATTATGTATTTTATGTTTGAACGACTTTTAGTATGAACATGTTCGGAATTTTTTTACTCATTATATTAGAAAATAAATAAACGAATAACGAATATTTTTGGTTCACAAAAATCGAAGATTAAACAACTATTACTCAATTTCAGTAAAGTAATATATGATATTAATCGAAAATAACGTCAACAAAACTTGTTTTGTTCATTCACCAACATTTAAGATCTTCAGTGGTGCGATAAGCAAGAATTCTAAAATGTCCAATATAATTTGAATGTTCTTGGCATATACCAGTCAACAAATGTTCGTTGTATTTAGTGACTCCTCCAACAGTGCAATTAATCTCATAATTTTATTCTTTTATTTTCATCAAAAAATTGTTCACCTTATATTTATACTATAACGGTATATCTCGTCAACATAAATTAAAAAATTATAATAAATGTAATTTTTGTTGAATAATTTCTTTATCCTAAATTGCTTATTTGAAAAAATAGATTAAATATTAACAAAATTACTCATGATATATCGCCAAAACTCGTTATACGAATCACTACATTCTAAATGCCGCATCACATCCCTGTCGAAACTCATGTGTGACAAGTTTCACCATTCTGAGGTTCTTAAGTCCATTTTTTCTAATAATCTAATTACTAATTTATGATAAACTCATTGAATAGTGGGGCCTGATATTGCAACATGTTTATTTATGATAATCTAATTACTAATATATTAAGAAAACTTAATTATATGATATTGCAACATGTTTATTTTTCTTTTTATGTCATGTAAACTTCATGAGCTGAAAAGCAAAAACGAAGAAAACAACTTATCAAATCTCTGTGTGAAACTGAAACCGCTTCTTTTTGCAGATTTTGCAGATGATAATTGGTACAGATTCTCTGCATAACCTGAACCTGAACTGAACTGGTCAGACTATCCACCACAAAATAACCCACTGGCCCCACTATTAACTACTAAAGACTCTTTTTTCTTCTAACTAACACCCCCATTTTTATTTAATTTCTATCCAATTTTTTTTTCCATTGCAACCAAGTTAATTTAAGCTATGTTGCAAGGATACGGATACGGATACGGCGATACGTAATTTTAAAAAAAAAGCAATAAATATTTTATTATTTTATTAATTATAATTTATATATCATATATTTTTATATATTATATATTTGACATAAAATATATTAAAAAATAATTTTTATAAAAATAATTTCATATTAAGTAAAGGTTGATTATATTTAATTATTAGCGTATATGATTACTCATTTATTTTGATCTCAAATTATTATTTTGATTTTTCATGTACATTTATTTATACGTTAGAAGTATTCGAGAAGTATCCGGAAGTATTCGAGAAGTATCCGTTATTATTTTGAAATAAAATATTCGAATACGACAGGTGGAGTATTCGATACGTATCCGATACGACATCCGATACGATACAGCTTGATTTTTGAAATATTCGCGCAACATTGAATTTAAGTTCATATGAGGGGGGTAAATACAATTAACATATATTTAGAGGGCGAAGATACCAATTAGAAAAAGTACTCGTAAGAGAGTGACTTGGGTATGGTCCTTTCAGAATGATCATGGTCGGTTTTACTGCTACTCATTCAACTGCAGGTCTTATTATTGGTCTCACTAGGTGTGAATTCTATTTATGCATATGCTATTCTGTGCTAACTTATTTATTTTTCTTAATATTTTTTTTTATAATAAATTAAGAAAATTTATATATTCTTCGTTCGTTGATGTCAACGAAAAATTTACAATTTCTTACAATATATGATTTTTTTACTTTTCTCACTCAAGCTACAGACTCGTTGACATAACTACATGGATTTTATAAAAGGGGTATGATATATGAACTAAAAAAATTGGATAGACAAGAAAGATAGGCAAGGGGACAAATTAGTGGTCCATAATCTTTATTATTTCCACTTGTAAAAATATTTAAACACTTGTTGTGTCATGGACACACAAGCTATATTATTTTCATATACATCCCCCCCAAAACTTCAATTTTAAGTTTCAACGAAATTTTTTCGTTGATACGATATGTTATATATTTTTACATGTATAACATATATATATATATATATATATATATATATATATATATATATATATATATATATATATAATATTTTTATATCTATGATACATCTTTTACAAAGTACCGTATATCTTTTTATACTAATAACATTTTTTATATATACTTTTTTTTTACTATATTTATATTTTTTACAAAAAAAAAAACAAAGCGTCACGCGACACATGACGTGTCGAAGTGAATTTTCGGACGGTTCCATAGTCGGGCCTAAGAAATAACCGAGAGAAAAAATATCCAAATTATTATTTTAATTTTAATTTGAATGTAAGAATGGTACCATAGAATCTTTTGTTTACACCACAAAACATGTTTGGTCATGATTAAATTACATAGATTTGCTAAAGGAGAGTAATTCAATCATGATTTGAAGTTTCTTCATGCATATGGGTGCCATAGTTTTTTAAATAGTTTCATATTGTTAATTAATTAACGTACATAATGCTGTGGGATCTATGCTCTTTATAAAAATAATGATACAAACGAGACCAATGAGAAAAATGGCTTCAATTTCGTAATTAACTTATTTGTCGGTGGCTAAATTACAAAGTTTTCTTCTCGAAACACTATCAAATAATTAATGTTACATCAAGCTTAAAAATGATTATTGTAATGAAATTTTAGTTTGAAAAAAATGTCTTGAAGTTTCACGTGATGTCCACGTGGGTATACAGTTAAGAAGAATGTTGATTATGAATTTATGATACACTGAACCCACTAAATACAAACAAATCATAGTTTTGGAACTGCATTAAAAAATAATTAGGAGGAGAAAGAAACCAAAATCCAGCAGATAAGCGAATTATCTCAAATCCAATCATCATAAACATATTTAATCATGCAATCAGCTAATTAGATTATTTTTGGTTGTATATAAGATAACCAACAAAATGCTAATTAATGCGCAGAATTAAATGAAATTAGAAATTAGAAATTAGAAATGCCAATTATCTCAAATCCAAGCATGTAATTCACTTTTTTCACCAGCTTCAAAAGAATCACTTTTTTCTTTCTTTCATAGGGACCACAAAACAAGTAACTTGAAAGAAGAGAGACTAATAATAAATTATTAAATATCCATTATGAGCCCTTCATTATATATTTGTACCGTGTACTAATATCAATAAAACACACAAAAAAATTCAAAAACAAATTGTATAAATTATTATCAATATTAAAAACCCTATTTTTAATTTTGATTTTAAAATTGTATAAATTTACTGTATATAGGCCCTTTCTTGGGGATTTGGGCCTTGGCCCACTTAAAATACACTGAACTATACTCTTTACAATTTCTCTCTTTTCGTACCTTTAATTCCCTTTTTTCAGGAAAAAGAAAATTATGTACAGTTCAATCAAAGACTAAAGGACCCATTCAAAATTTAATCATTAATTTTTAGAATGGAATTTGCTTTTATATCTAATTAATACAAAGATTAATATTCAAGAATAAACAATATAAAGAGAGCATATTTTCGCATCATTAGAAGAAGTACATTTATTCCAAGTAATATTTACGAGGAATATATAGAGTGAATTTTTATGCACTGAATTATACTACATAAAACCATAATTTAAGTGCGTAAAATACTCTTCTAGAATATATGCAAATAATACAAAATTTACTAAAAAAATAAATAAATAGAATATATGTACTAACTTAGAAATTTTCGGGGCTATCATCTAGTTGTTTTTCGTCCTCAATATCCACCTCCAAAATTTCCTTAAAATAAAAATAATAATTACTTTAACTCAGTAAAATCAAGCTTGATATACGAATAATAAAATCAAATTTGTTATTAACTTACTGGTATACGTTTTTTGAGATAATTACCGACTCGTGCAAGAACAAGGGCACGAGTGTGCCAAAATCTTCCTTTAAGCCTTAATTTCACATATGGTCCATCTAAATCTACAAGATCTACTTGTCCTGCACTATGATTTCATACATTTTAGCGAAATTCAAATTACTATTTAGTATTCACTACATAATAGTGAAAATTCAGTAAGATCAGATGTTTTCAACAGTAATTCCAATTTACCTGTCATTCCAGCTGATACATCGAAGATTTGACCTAACTGAATTTGCAATCATCAAATAGAAAACAGTAAACGCCAATTAATATATACCGATATAATTTTCAATCATTATCAAGTGCGAAATTGAACAATTAATTGATAAAATTCCAACGATTACCTCAGATCTAGCATCGGTCAGGACCTCACGAATATTATCTTCAGTCATATCAAGCTCCGACATTGATGCTGATACGAAATTACTCCGCAAAATCTTCTTAGCAGTTAACGATCCAAAATTCCGAGTAGTTCTACAAAATGTGAAAGAAGAACACGAATACGAGAATGTATACGAACCAAAGGGAACTAATCGGAGACGAATTTGCACGGAAGTGGCCATTACTGAGATTCGACCTCTGATAATTCTTCCTTGTTTACTAAAGCGGGAAAGAAATTAAGAAGAACGAACCTTATCCTAAGCACGTGATATGCACCTGACATAATTAAATACAGAGCCCGTTTTGTTATGCTAAAGTCAAGGCCCATATACTTACACGGAGGCCCGTTCTGTGTAAAACTCGCAGCCTTGTATTTGTTTCTCGTTTCTAGAAATTAGATGGTACTGGTACATACACCGGTATGCGTTAAAATATGACGTGTTGCAAACTTATTGGTTCGGTTCCTTATGGACCGGTTATCTTATATTTTCCGCTCTTCTTCCCTCTCCCTCTCCGGGCTCCCTCGGCATAGCCGCTATAGTTCTTCCAGCCAGACCTCCATTTTCATAAGCCTACTCGCCGGAGAGTGAAGCCATCAGATCTGGACGTAGTATGGAGATTAACTAAGAGGATGTTTGCACTGAATTGCAAGGTTTCTAGAAGCGGCTTCTTCTTCAAGGATCGAGGCTCTACAGGGTTTGTTCTGGCATTTTCTTTTCTTTCTATATCGATTTTCAAATCAAATGCGATGTTTTAGCGTAATCCATTAGTGGAAAGGGTATAGGAAACCAAAACTATGATTTCTCTGCGAACAATTCGTAGAATTTGTGCGGCTATTGATGCATTTGCTATAACCTGTATTGCTGCTGGTATTTCGAAATCGGTGACCAAAAGAGATTTCGCTGTATATGCTAGCTCCTCGAATCATACCCCTGAAAACTTCCCTACAATTGCGTCTTGTAGAGCCGCTCTTTTGAAAAATCAAACTATCAGTACTACTACCACCAAATTCGAAAGAAATGATTCGGTTCCTCCCGAAGAAACCTCCAAAGAATCTCCTCTTATACAAATCAAGAAAGAGAGGGATCCAGAAAAGCTCTTCTCTTTGTTCCAATCCAACTCTCGAAATCGAGTCGTGGTCGAAAATAGATTTGCCTTTGAAGAAACCGTGTCTCGATTGGCTAGGGCTCGAAGATTCGACCTAATCGAACAAATTTTAGAGACCCAGAAAAGCTTGCCTCAAGGCCAAAGAGAAGGTTTTATAATTCGAGTCATTACTCTCTATGGCAAGGCTCGAATGCCAGATCATGCGTTGAAAACCTTTCACAAGATGCATTTATTAAATTGCAAAAGAACCGTTAAATCCTTCAATGCAACTCTCAAGGTTCTATCTCAAGCCGCAGCTACTAGATACGATGAATTACGTGTTTTTTTCACCGAGGCCCCTGAAAAGTACGAAATTCAATTGGATGAAATTTCGTACAATACGCTCATCAAAGTGATGTGCGAGAGGCGTGATTTGGCGTTAGCTTATAAAATCATGTTACAAATGGGTAAATTGGGTATTAAACCTGACGTGGTAACTTATACCACATTAATCGCCACGTTTTATAAAAATAATCGTCGCGAAATTGGAAACGGGTTATGGAATTTAATGAGGCTTCGAGGCATATACCCAAATCTCGCAACGTATAATGTAAGAATACAAGATTTAATTCACCGTGCTAGAACTTTCGAAGCGAACGATTTGGTGAGAAGTATGTATAAATCAGATGTTAAACCAGACGAAGTGAGTTATAATTTAATAATTAAAGGGTTTTTCATGATGGGCGAAATTCGAATGGCGAAAAATGTGTTTTTTGCGATGCATAAAAGAGGGTGCGAACCGAACGAGAAAATTTATCAAACTATGATTCATTATCTTTGTGAGGAGAGAGATTTCGAGTTGGGTTTTAGATTGTGTAAAGAGAGCATGGAGAGGAATTGGAATTTGAGCGTGGAAAGTATTAGAAAATTGTTGAAGGGTTTAATGGCGGTTTCTAGAGAGAGATTTGCGGAGGAAATTATGAAATTGGTTGTCGAGAGAGTTCCGAAGTATTCGAATGAGGATATGGTTTTGTTTCGAGGGATTTTGTCGCGTAGAAGGAATGATAAAGGAGATTGATTAGGGTTTTGTTAATTTTTTGAAATTATTTTTCAATAATTGTACATGGAAGTGTTGAGTGGTTTTTACTAGATTTTTTTAGTTTATTTTATTCATTAGATTGAGAGAAGGAAATGGTTGAGTTGGAGAGGGCATTCTTTTATTCTGTTTGTAAAAGTAAATACGTGTTGATTTAAAATAAATGTTTTCCCACTTGAACAAAATGAAAAAGCTCTGGAAATTTAGGTTTTTTTGTTTTGTGATACAACAGTAATGATTTGAATGGATGATAAACGGTTGGAACTAATATATAATATAATCTTATATTATATTACATAATGTACTTTTTTATTATAATAAATGTTGCTATTCAATTTTAGAAAAAAACTCGACAAAACGTTGAGCTTTCATTTTGTTCTTTTTTCAATATAAAATTTCTAGAAATTATTAATCTTAAAAACTTTTTTCAACCAAAAGCACACCCAAACCTGTTGAGTTTCAATTAAACTTCAAAAAGATAATAAAATTCAATTTCGCGACATTATGCTTTCCAATCGAACGAAAGGAAGGACTCGAAAGAAGAACATTTCTGCTACGGACTATGCAGACAACGTGTTCGATAAAATGCCGATTTTGAACTTCTCTCCGAATACACATACTATGAAGACATTGTATCTTTGATCGTGCTCGAAAAGAAATTTCCTGGCAGCTACCTCCACCTACTGATGACACCTGGCTTGAACGAGTCGTCATTTCTTTTAAAACCAACTTGATATAGAAGAATAATCCACTGTCTAGATGTGCATTATATGGTCAATAGCTTTTGTTTTCCCTCTTTCGTTGCAAAAAATACATGCAGCTACCTCCACCCATAGTTGTTCAATTCGCGAATAATACGCGTATAATTTACGAATAATTACGTATTACGAATAATATACGTATTGACGTTTCCGTACTCAACCTGATGAATAATTCGCGTATTTTATAATTGTTTTAAAAAAACACGAATAATACACGTATTTCCGTATAATACGTTTTTTAAAGAAAAAAAATATAATTTTTTTAAATAAAAAAAAAAAACATAAATTTCCAAAAATAATTAAGAAAATCAAAATATCAATAATAATATATAAATTTATGATTTTGAAATAAAATAAATATTGTTTAATAAAATAATTATAATTATGAATTATTTATGGATAAACAAATGTACATTTATATATACTTTTATATACCGAATTATTGCTCTGTATTATGTAAAATAAACATAACTATAGACGAATAAGCGAATTGACGAATTATTAGCGTATTGCGTTTTATTTGACCGAATATTTGACCGACTTGAAAAACGTTTGATCCGAATTATACACGAACGTATTACGTACTGTATTATTCGCGTATCACGAATGACTAACTATGCCTCCACCTACTGATGACCCCTGGTTTGAAAGAGTCGTCATTTCTTTTAGGATAATTATGGTATAAAATAATAATCCACTGCCTAGATATGCATTATATGCTCAATAGCTTTTGTTTTCCCTCTTTCGTTGCAAAAAATACAATTATCTATCTAATTGCTCTTTCATACCAACTGAATCTACAGATCTAAATGGTCGTTGCCGGACTTACCGTCGGTGGCTGGTTTGCCTCCGTGGTCATCTCGAGATTGATCAACGGATTGATCGACTGCACGAAGGGATGGATCGAGTCGTGGGGTGAACTGGAGGCTGAGATGAAACGACTGGAGAAAGCTCTCCCGAAGATCGAAGCTGTGGTGAGTGCCGTTGACCAGGGGCTTTTCATGGATGAGAATCCAGCTTTGAAGAGATGGCTGTGGCAGCTGAGGGATGCGTCTGACATGGCTGACGACTTGATGGACGAGTTCGAGTATAACGCTGCTAAAGAGAAAGCAGAGGCTGAGGAAACTAAGGTTAGTAGTAGCATTGTCTCTGCTTTTTGTCCACTTAATTTTTATTATTTTGTTTTTCGAATTAGGAAAACGATTCGAAGTTCGACCAGAATGCTTCTGATTTTGGAACTCTCCTCAAGAACTACATAAACGGTAAAATGGAGACCGGAACAAGTAAGGTTAAGAAGGCTTCTGTAATTAAGCGCGTGTTCAATAAGGACCCAATCTTAAAGAAGTTAAAGGAGGCGGTTAAGGCCATAGACGAGGTTGCTGCTGATGTGGAGGTCTTTTACATGCTCGTGCAAAACATGGAACGGAAAAAGGAAATTATGGTCAAACAAACCACAAGTGATCGTGAGACCGGTTCGCTTTTAACCGAAACTCGAGTATTTGGTCGGGTCAATGAGAAAGAGGATATTGTTAAGAAACTATTGAATCCCGGTTCTCAACCCACAGGAACAAACTTCTGTGTATTACCTGTTGTAGGGGTTGGAGGGGTCGGGAAAACCACTCTCGCTCAGCTCGTGTACAATGACCAAAGGGTTGAGAAGCATTTTGAATTGAGGTTGTGGGTTTGTGTCTCTAATACTTTTGACGTGGTGTTGCTTACTAAAAAATTATATGAGTCAGCTTTTGGAGAGAAAGCTAATTTTGATAATTTTGATTCTTTTCATCGAAAACTTGCCGATAAATTGCAGTCTAAAAAGTTTCTGGTTGTTTTTGATGATGCATGGAATGATAACAATGAGGCCGGCTGGCAAAAATTGTTGGCTCCTTTGAAATCAGGAGGTAATGGAAGCATGATACTATTGACAACTCGATCGAAATCAGTTGCGAGAACAATGGGCTCAAATTGCATGAATACAATACTTTTGAAGGGTCTGAAAGATGATGATTATTGGAATCTTTTCCTAGGGTGTGTTTTTAGTAATGAAAATCCTAATCATCATATGAAGTTGTTAGAGATAGGTAAAGTTATTGTAAAAAAGTTGAAAGGTTCACCATTGGCTGCAAAAACCGTGGGAGGGATACTGCGGGCCAATTTATATGAGAAATATTGGACAAGCATACTAGAAAGTGAAATTTGGAGCCTAGGGCATGAAGAACATGGCATTATGCCAGCTCTGATACTGAGTTATCAACACTTGGCTTCCCACCTGAAGCCCTGTTTTTCATTTTGTAGCTTATTTCCGCAAGATCACAAATTTTTAAAAAAAGTTTTGGTTGACATGTGGATGGCAGTGGGTTTAGTGCCTCGTAATAAAAACGGAAATAAGAGACCCGAGGACATTGGATCTGAGTTCTTTGATGAGCTAGTAAAGAAATCTTTTTTTAAGCGTAAAGGTACAATCTATTTCATGCACGATCTATTGCACGATCTTGCAACTTTTGTTTCTCGAGAAGAATGTTTTAGATTTATTGGTGGTAACTCGACAAGTATCCCTCGAACAATTCGCCATTTGAATGCTCGTGTTAGCGATCCCTCTGAGTTTAACATATCTGCTTTGAAACACTTGCGAACGCTTATCCTACGCTTCGATCAAACGCATCCCGAGTTGCTTTACATTATAAATGGAATTATTAATGGACTAAAAAAACTTCGTATTTTACGGATAATCTTGGATCAGTTGTGTGAATTCCCTGACAACATTAATGATCTATTACACCTTCGTTACTTGTATTTTTATGGGAAAAAGATTGAGATATTTCCAAAAAAAAAGGTTAAGCTTTACCTCCTGGAGATAATGATTTTTCGTGGACCACGTCTTCCAAGTCTTATAATCGATCTGCCATATCCTATAAATAATATTGAGAAGCTTATTAACCTGAGAAAAATCAAGTTTCCGTGGCATGTCAACGTTACACTGGTCGGTGTAGGGAGGCTTACTTCACTACAATATTTGGGGACCTCCTTCCGTGTAGAAGAGGCGGATGGATGTAAAATTAGTGAGCTAAAGAATATGATAGAGCTTCGCAAACTAAAAATAACGGGGCTTAATCATGTAGGAAGTCATGAAGAGGCAATTCAAGTCAAGTTAAAAAATAAAGTGAACCTCTATTGTTTGCACCTGGATTGGGATCAAACTCTCTCAAATGAAAACTATGACATGTTTCATGAAGAATTGCTCGATCACCTAGAACCACATCATCATCTCAAGAATCTTACAATAAATAACCAGAGAGGTCGAAGGCCTCCAATTTGGATGAGAACACAATTCGCATTTCACCTAGTACAAATACATCTTTCGGGTTGTGCGTGGGAGTACCTTCCTTCCCTTGATGAACTACCATACCTCGAAACTCTCTGTCTTCGCAGTATGAACAATTTGAAAAAGCTATATTTTAATTGTAAACCGACAACTCGAGATAGTGCTTTCCGATCACTCAAACGCATCAACTTTCACAATTTGTCAAGACTAGAAGAATGGTGTGTAGAACCCAGTACAAGTATGTCATGTTTGAGAACAATATCAGTTACGAACTGTTTGAAGTTAAGTTCTTTACCCTCTATTCCTTCATGTTTAGAGGAACTTTCTCTATGTTCTGTAGGGTTGGTTACTCTCCCGAAGTGGCAAGTTGGAAGCACGAATTCACGTAGCTTACCATCAATTCAAAAATTGATGATTGATCGATGTTCCAAGCTAACATCCTTATCTGAAGGGATGTTGGAACATCCCGAGCATTTAACGACTCTTAAGAAGTTGACCATAATGAATTGTAAAAATCTAGTTTATCTGCCAGAAGGAGGATTTAGTAAATTCACTGCCCTTAGAGAGTTGTATGTAGGTCCATATCCGAGACTGCAAGGACATATGGTGCCAGGAGGTTTCTTCCCTTCTTCACTCCAGACCCTTGAGTTGGAATCATGTGTTAGTTTGGATGCTACTTTGCCAAAAGCTCTTGAAAACATTGTTTCTCTAGTTTCCATGGAATTACGGAACTGTGCAATCACAAGCCTTCCTTCAAAAAATATGTTATCTAGATGGAAAGAACTACGATCATTAGAACTCTCTGACTGCAATGAACTAGAATCATTAGAAAGTTTGCATGTCCTTTCTCTAGAAAGTTTATGTATTCGTAGATGTTCAAAATTAATAACAATAACTTCTTTGCGAGAAACCTCGGAACAATTGGATATTTGCAGAATAAGACCAACTAGTTTTCAAAAATTGATCATGGTTTGTTCAAGCAAAGTTCAGATTTGCTTGCGGAGTTTGTTAGCTCTAAGCATCCTAATGTTCTCAGTGTTAAGAATGCTAGCTTGTAGCTTAAATGTCCCAATTTCAAGCGAAACAACGCCAACTCTAGAACCAATTCCAACTGCTTTAGAGGAGATGGCAGGGGTACCGCTTTTCTCTGTAAAATATCTTATCATAGATGATCCGCGGCTTCTATCTGTGGAGCCTCTAAAAAACCTCTCCTCTGTCTGGGAATTGACGATTAATGAATGTTCAGAGCTCTTAACTTTGCCAGTGACATGGTTATTACAGAATTACACAACTCTACAACAAATAGAACTCAATGATTTATCTTCTCTGGAATCTCTTCCCATCGAACTTAAGAACCTTCTTTATCTTCGAACGTTGGAACTAAATGAGGCCTCTAAGCTGCAGTCACTTCCAGAGCTTCCACCTCTCCTGGAAGAGCTGACAGTTCACGGTTGTAGTGAGGAGTTGCAGAGGAGGTGCATGAAAACCGGTGAAGATTGGCCTAAACTTTCTCATGTTCCTTACCGTGCATTCCTCACCCGAATCGATGCAAGTAATGAAGACAGTTTTGTGTCAAGCAACTGGTAAGCATCTCTGTAAAAAATTGCATCTGCATGAATTCAACTATGTGGCAGTTGCTTTATTTTTGTTTCTGTTATTTGTCGTTACCAAAGCACTCTAGTTTAGGTTATGGTTATGAATTGTGTGTTCCTTTTTACTAGTGTTTTTGCAGAACCAAAACCAAAGCATTAATAAAGCATTCTAACATGCCTTTTAGAGTTTTAATTCTTCCATTAGTTTTGTACATACATTCTATGAGTAAATTGAGGATTCAAATTAGTTGGTATCATATATGATTTGCATGGTACTGGTATACAACACATGTGGTAGGTATGTAAAATTTCGCACGATACTGGTACACAACCCTTGCAAGATTCAGAATCAGCTCCCCTGAACTCATTTTTAATATGGTATTGGGCCTGGTAATTTGTTACATTCTAAATGCTTGACAAACTCCAAATAAGTTGTACAAATTATTTTGGTCCTTCTTTTTCTTGTCCCAACTATATTTAATCCCTAGTTATAATTTCTTACAAAACAAAAGAGAAAAGCATTATTACTACAACTTGAACCATCCTCAACATAATATAATTATTTCATTATTTTTTCTTGTAGATGGCAGGTTATTCCTGTTATGGTATGGAGACTTTTGGAAACCCGAGGATTAGGAAATTGAAAAAAAAAAACCTTGAAGAAATAGGAAAGTTCTCCATATATTGTTATTGACATGATTTAATGATAATTAAGGCAATAATTATTTCCTTGTATTATTTCCTTGTATTGGGTAGGAGTTTAGTTATAAATAGAGGGCTAGGCTAGAGTTTTATTCATTCCAACAAGTACAAACAATTGTATTTTCTTTTTCTCTAGTATAGTAAAATAGTTTGAGTGCCGGCGGCCGTGATTTTTTCCTTTCGGGGTTTCCACGTAAAATACTTGTGTCCGTGTGTTGTTATTGCGTGTTTGTTTGCGACGACGATCCTAACAATTCCGGCCCCAACCCGGCGTGCCGATTTTCAAGGTTCATTTTCAGAAGCAGGACTCAATGGCTAATTAAGCAATTAATGTTTTTTTTTATCATACAATGTAAGTTTAAAAATAGAAAATTTTTAAACGAGAAATTGTAAGGTACTCATTTTTGAGATTTCGCAAGGTACTCATTTTTCGTAGAAAATTGATGGAAGAAATTGATTAGAAAGATATGTCACATTTTTAAAAATAGTTACTCAACCACTGGTCTTGGTACCATCAAGTTTGTATCTGCTTTACAAAAGTAAAATTCAATGTAGGTTAATTTGTAACTAGAAATTGTACATGTACCTATTTGGATTGATTGTGTCAGTTTGGTATAGATGGAAAGATATATTCAGCTCCAATTTATATATCTTTATTTTTGAAATTATCAAGTACCGATTCACACACTAACATATGAATTGCAATTTCGGCGCATCATAGGTACAAGATAGGACAAAGATATGTCAGCAAAGGCAATAGAACAAGGATATAAACTGCTGAACAAAAACAGAAAAGCAAGGATTTTTTGTCTTTTTGAGAATTAGGGTTAGGAATTGGATGTAAATTTGATGTATTGCCACAAATTGCTTCTACTTATTTTTTCATTTTGTGAGAGTAAAGAGAGCATTATATTTGTTGTACTCGAATCGTGATAATAGACTGTTGAGTCAGTGCTTTTATCGTGGATGCAGGGAAAACCCGAACCACGTAAAATTGTATTTTTTTTTTCTGAGTTGCTTGTTTTTTTATTTATTTACTCATTTGATTGTTATTTGAAGAGGAGATTCTATCATTAACACGTTTTTCATTTATTTGGTAAAGTAAATAATATATTATGAATTTCTCAATAGAAGACGGGTTGCACTTGTTCGAGGAAAAGCCACAATTAAAGAAAAAATGACCTTGTTACTGTTTTCGAGCAATTACGTAAGGATGGATATATTATTTGGCTTTACCGTGAGGATTGAGCTCGATGAGAAAGAGATCTTTTGTGTGGAGAATCAGGTCGTGTATGGAGAATTGGATATTCGGAGATGTAAAGGTAACGTTTGACGAAATGATGGAGCAAAGAAACATGCCATAAGGAGGAGGATAAGCTCACAATAGAAAAATCACCGCTCGTGTTGGACAAAATACTCGAGTGAATGTAATAGTCAAATTTTAAAAATTAAAATTTTAAAAACTATTAATATAAGCTACAACCAAAAACAATATAATGTATCGTATTAAAAAAATTATAGAAATAAAAATATATTAAATATTAAATATGTGAGGAATATTATATATTAACAAAAACAAGTATTAAATAAAAAAAGATATAAATTGTGCGCGTGTTAAGATTTTTTTTTTCATATTTCTTGTCAAGTGGATATTATATTCAATATCAAATTCTCATTTTTAATAATATTATTTGGATTTAAAATATCTAAGATAATATGACTAAATGAGTTGATTTAAAAATTATAAAATAATGACACTTAAATTACTACGTGAAATATGAATTTAAATCATCTAACAAAAATAAATAATGAATGCGATAAAATCACATTACAACATTTAACGGTTCAAACCAAAACATACAAATGATCACACAAAAATAAAAAAATGCGTATTAAAATATTAATTACAAAATCAATGTATGTGATAGCATCACAAAATATAGGGATAAACAATGCTGAATAATGATGATGATGATATGATTTAATAAACATATTTATAGATGAATGCAAAATAATAATGTGAATAAATTGGAATATTTTATGAGTAGTGACGTGACACGTGAATATTTAAGCAATCATAAACACGGACATAATTAATGTGATATACAAATATGAGTTGATTTTGTACTTTTTATGTGACGTAGTGTAATTAGATGAGATTTCATATGTGTTTATTAATTCTGTTAGGGGCCGTTTGGCAAGCGGAATTAGTAGAATGGAATTGGCTTATAAGGTGGAGGAGTAAAAAGTTCCGGAATTAATAATTTCACAGTTTGTTTGGATGTCCCAATTAGAAGATGTTGGAAAGTATAATTCTTTGTTTGGTTGTTAAATATTTTTTTGGAATTTTGTTATTTAAAATATAAAAAATATGTTTAATTAAATTTGACAAAAAAATAATAAGTATAGTTTTTAAACATATAGTAAATGTACTTTATGTAATTATTATAATATTTATTTTGACCATGTAATAACATATAAATTATAATATAAAATATTATATTAATTATATGAATATAATAATTATAATATTAATTTGTTTATTATAAAATAGTTATTAGAAATTATTGTATTAAGTATATGTTTATAAAGTAATAATAGTATTATTATATAATAATTTATGTATATCAATTTTATCCGATCTCGGCATTCTAATTTTTTGATATAAAGTAATAATAGTATTATTATATAAAATAATATTATATTATGTGCATACAATATATTATATTATTAATATAAAAATATTAAATATACTTTTATATTATTATAATATTATATTTTATCTAATAATATATATTTTAATTCATATAATTATTTTATTATTTTAATATAATAATATTAGAAATTATATAATAATAATATAAAAATATTAAATGTACTTCTATGTTATTATAATATTATATTTTATCTATTAATATGTATTATAATTAAAATAATTATTTTGTTATAATATTAATTATATTGATTAATAATTAAATATATAATAAATAAAACAGATTATTATATTATTTAATTATATGTACATAATTTAATTACTATGTATATTAATTATTAATTATTATTTATTATAATGATATATAATATTATATTAATATATTTAATAACTATTATACAATTATTCTGTAATTATAACCTTTTACCCCACTTAAATATATTAGTAGTATTAGAATATAATTATTATATTGTTGTAATAATATTTAAAATTATTTTAATATTGTAACTTGTAAAATTTAAATGCATTGTTGTATTATTATATATTTTATTTATTTTGTGGATCTTATAATAATAATAATAATAGTAATAATAATATTATTATTGTTAAGACCCAAACTTAATTAGCATGTATTTTATTAGCTTTAAACTTTTCCATCATCTTGACACTTTAGATATTTGGAAAATTACACTTTGTAAGTTTTATAAGAAAAAATATTTACCCTCATTTGTTAATTCCACATTTAAAAGATGTCCAAACAAAGAATTTCAATTTGTTGGATTTTAAGATGATAATTCCACTTGAAATTCTTGCCTCCAAACACAAAGTAGATTTTAAAATAAATAAATAAATAATTAAACCAAAAACAAAGTCAGTTAAAATAAATCTCTTGAAAAGTCTTCCTCGCGGGGTGCCTAGGTGATAGTCTAGCTTAATTAGGCTTAGTTGTGTTTAATTCATAGGATTTAACGGTCAATTAATATAAGGGCTGTTATCGGGTTAATGGGTTTAATATCCAATTAGGAGTTATTGTCCATTTACTTCTTTGTATAAATACTCGATGTAATCCTCTCGTTAATTGTTAATGAAGAATATTATCACTTAATCTCTCTCTTTAAACCTTAGTTGTGTTTAATTCATAGGATTTAACAGTCAATTAATATAAGGGCTGTTATCGGGTTAATGGGTTTAATATCCAATTAGGAGTTATTGTCCATTTACTTCTTTGTATAAATACTCGATGTAATCCTCTCGTTAATTGTTAATGAAGAATATTATGACTTAATCTCTCTCTTTAAACCTTAGTTGTGTTTAATTCATAGGATTTAACAGTCAATTAATATAAGGGCTGTTATCGGGTTAATGGGTTTAATATCCAATTAGGAGTTATTGTCCATTTACTTCTTTGTACAAATACTCGATGTAATCCTCTCGTTAATTGTTAATGAAGAATATTATCACTTAATCTCTCTCTTTAAACCTTACTAGCCTTACCCCCGCGCAATTGCGCGGGGTTGTTCGGGTTTATAAGTAATGTAGTTGAACATATTAAAATGGAGAAGAAACCTCACAGCGACCGTGACGGCGACTCCGGACGGCCAGCGGAGCTGATGGAGAGGCTGCCACGGGCCCTACTAGTCGACATACTGGCGAGGCTCGATCTCTACTCTCTCTGCTCAGCCACTCCAGTTTGTCGCACGCTGCAGGCCTCCGTCTCTCAGGCTCTCACTTCTATCTCCTCCATCGACCTCTCAGTGAGTTTTATTTACTCACTCAATCTGGTTTTCCATCTCAAATTTGTAGATTTAGAGCTTATTTTTCCTATTTTTGCTGGTCCATTTTGCAGGATTTTCCTCCTACAATTCAGATCCTGAATAGAATTCTTAACGGGAATAATGTTCTTCAAAGCCTCATCCTTGATTGTAGCAGATTAATTGATGCCTCTTTGAATGATTTCGCAAAAGAACATTTCGTTGAGCTCACCTTGCTCAAGTGTTCCTCATTCTCTTCTTCCATTTTCCTAATCATCGGAGAGAGGTGCCCTAATCTAAGGTCTTTGCAGCTTTCAAATCAAATTAATTTAACAATTTCTCATTAATATTCAATCAAGCTTTAATTCGATGTTAATTTATATTGTTTTTTTCCCTGCTCAGACACTTAACTTTGGATATGGCACCACATTCGAATAAGAAGGGCGGAACCGTAACACACAACAAAGCAATTATACAGATGTTACATAGTTGTACACAACTGGAGGTGATTCTAATTCTTTTTTAAAATTTAGCCCCCCTAACTTTCTTAATTTCTTACTGGTCTCGATCTCTCTCTCTCTTTTGCAGTCTCTAACTTTAAGATTCCATCTTCAGATTGTTCTTCCAGCCAGACCTCCATTTTCATAAGCCTACTCGCCGGAGAGGGAAGCCATCAGATCTGGATGTAGTATGGAGATTAACTAAGAGGAAGTTTGCACTGAATTGCAACGTTTCTAGAAGCGGATTCTTCTTGAAGGATCGAGGCTCTACAGGGTTTGTTCTGGCATTTTCTTTTCTTTCAATATCGATTTTCAAATCAAATGCGATGTTTTAGCGTAATCCATTAGTGGAAAGGGTATAGGAAACCAAAACTATGCTTTCTCTGCGAACAATTCGTAGAATTTGTGCGGCTATTGATGCATTTGCAATAACCTGTATTGCTGCTGGTATTTCAAAATCGGTGACCAAAAGAGATTTCGCTGTATATGCTAGCTCCTCGAATCATACCACTGAAAATTTCCCTACAATCGCGTCTTGCAGAGCCGCTCTTTTGAAAAATCAAACTATCAGTACTACTACCACCAAATTCGAGAGAAATGATTCGGTTCCTCCCGAAGAAACCTCCAAAGAATCTCCTCTTATACAAATCAAGAAAGAGAGGGATCCAGAAAAGCTCTTCTCTTTGTTCCAATCCAACTCTCGAAATCGAGCCGTGGTTGAAAATCGATTTGCCTTTGAAGAAACCGTGTCTCGATTGGCTAGGGCTCGGAGATTCGACCTAATCGAACAAATTTTAGAGACCCAAAAAAGCTTGCCTCAAGGCCAAAGAGAAGGGTTTATAATTCGAGTCATTACTCTCTATGGCAAGGCTCGAATGCCAGATCATGCGTTAAAAACCTTTCACGAGATGCATTTATTAAATTGCAAAAGAACCGTTAAATCCCTCAATGCAACTCTCAAAGTTCTATCTCAAGCCGCAGCTCCTAGATACGATGAATTACGTGTTTTTTTCACCGAGGCCCCTGAAAAGTACGAAATTCAATTGGATGAAATTTTGTACAATACGCTCATCAAAGTGATGTGCGAGAGGCGTGATTTGGAGTTAGGTTACAAAATAATGTCACAAATGGGTAGATTGGGTATTAAACCTGACGTGGTAACTTATACCACATTAATCGCCGCGTTTTATAAAAATAATCGTCGCGAAATTGGAAACGGGTTATGGAATTTAATGAGGCTTCGAGGCATATACCCAAATCTCGCAACGTATAATGTAAGAATACAAGATTTAATTAACCGTACTAGAACTTTCGAAGCGAACGATTTGGTGAGAAGTATGTATAAATCAGATGTTAAACCAGACGAAGTGAGTTATAATTTAATAATTAAAGGGTTTTTCATGATGGGCGAAATTCGAATGGCGAAAAATGTGTTTTTGCGATGCATAAAAGAGGGTGCGAACCAAACGAGAAAATTTATCAAACCATGATTCATTATCTTTGTGAGGAGAGAGATTTTGAGTTGGCTTTTAGATTGTGTAAAGCGAGCATGGAGAGTAATCGGAATTTGAGCGTGGAAAGTATTAGGAAATTGTTGAAGGGTTTAATGGCGGTTTCTAGAGAGAGATTTGCGGAGGAAATTATGAAATTGGTTGTCGAGAGAGTTCCGAAGTATTCGAATGAGGATATGGTTTTGTTTCGAGGGATTTTGTCGCGTAGAAGGAATGATAAAGGAGATTGATTAGGGTTTTGTTAATTTTTTGAAATTATTTTTCAATAATTGTACATGGAGAATTGATTGGTTTTTACTAGATTTTTTTTAGTTTATTTTATTCATTAGATTGAGAGAAGGAAATGGTTGAGTTGGAAAGGGAGGGCATTTTTTTGTTCGGTTTGTAAAAATAAATACAAGTTGATTTGTTGCGGCTTCTGAAGATTAAAATAAATGTTTTCCCACATGAACGAAATGAAACACCTTGGAAATTTATGATTATTTTTTGTGATATTAACATTAATAATTTGAAAATTGGTTGGAACTAATATATTTTTTTAATGATACCTAACAAGCGGTCGATACTCTTAAAATTTTTCTAGAAATTATTAAACTTGAATTTCTTTTTAATAAGCTTTAATAGTACACTAAAATTATTATTATTATTATTATTATTATTATTATTATTATTATTATTATTACTTGTGATATATTAATATAAAAATGACTTCAAAAATAAAATTTGATAGTACTTTTTGAGCGGGAATGGTCAATTTTCGGATTAGGATTTGGAAATTGTAATTTTTTATATCATATCATATTATTTATATTTGAATTATATTAATAAACTTAATATTGTATTATATTGATATTAAAGTATTATTTGTGATATATGAATTTTAAAAAAACAAATGAAATAACCTCACTTACGTGATTGTACTTTTTGAGTGGAAAATTGCCTATTTTCGGTTTAGTTTTATGAAAATAAAATATTTATTTTTAATATATTATATTATTTATATTTTATTTATATCCATAAAATTAATATTATATAAAATTATATTATTAATATTGAAGTATTATTCGTGATGTATGAATTTTTAAAAAGAAAACATAAATTAAATTTGATAGTACTTTTCGAGCGGGAAATGGTCAATTTTCGGTTTAGAATTTGGGAAAATGTAATTTTTTATATTATATCGTATTATTTATATTTGAATTATATTAATAAAATTAATATTATAAAAAATATTATGTTTTTTACTATAATTAATAATAGTATAATAAGATTAATAAATTTTATTTATAATTACATATTTTATTATAGGGTGGAAAATGAATAGAGAGGTAATAAAAAAAAGCGAAAAACAGTACCGGGTTTTAAAAACCCGGAACCAAAAAAGAGCAACAAACAACCCTTATCAGATTGAAATAAACGACGTTTCCGCATCGGTTGAGTCGGCCATGATGGGGAATGAGCTTCCTTTTGCTCTTGAGTTCCAATATATTCCGCACGAAGATGAGATTGAATCCCTGACCGGCGGAGACCACTTACACACGATTGTTTCTTGCTACACCAAGAAAGAGCTCCTCCTTCATAGCAAAAACTCAGAAGAGAGACGATTAGGGGCGCGCAGCGAGATTGGAGTAGGTTGGAAATTCACTCTTTTGCGATAAAAGGAATACCGCTTGAAGGCTTGCAAAGGAGTCCCCCAACCCAGGGCAACATCAACTCCCGCTCTCGACGTCTGGTGCCGAGGGTGGAGTGTGCCAAGTCGATCAGTGGGTTATCATTGTTTTTCTCTTTTAATGACCAATATTTTAAAACTCGGTCTTCTGTTTTGGCCGTTCCCCCGACGGGTTTTTAAATCCCGTTTCTTTGTTAAAATCTGATTAATTATGATTAATTATGGTTAGTTATGTTTTGATCCTATGATATTTAAAAATCCGGTAGTTAGTGTTAATTGAAGTACGGGATTTAAAAATCCGGTGGTTAGTTTAATTAATTGTACGGGATTTAAAATCCAGTTGTTTAGTTCTATTTAAATGGCCTGGTTTTTAGAACCCGGTACTATTAAATTATTGTTGTTAAACCTGACATGGCATGTGCTTTATTGGAATTAACGGACCGGAATTTTAAAATTCGGTACCGGCAGGATTTTCAAATTAGTTCCAGATCATTTCCGAAATTTTCTCAAAAAGATAATTATTTTTCGAATTCTGATCCCAAAAGGGGCTACATATGCATAAATGCTCATCAATAAAATCCAGAGACAAACAAAATTGCATATAATTCTGGGGGAATCAGCCATGGACTCATGGGAGGTAATTATTGGGCAGTGCTCAACCCGGTAGTCAAGATCCTCAACCGTAAACTATTCTCTCTTCTTTTTATGCAGCTTCGTGGCGACCCCATTGTTTTTGAAAAATCTCCTCTTTGTTAGTGGTCTGTTAAACAATTTTGCAAGAAATTGCAGTCCTCTCAGTTATTGCTAAATAATTTTTAAATATATTTTTGGTAAATCAAATTTCAATAGTTTTTATGTTTTAATTACTTTTACTAGTGCCAAGTTCGATCTTGTATTTTCGGAGACTTGTAACGAAAACTGTTAAAACATGCAACACATTATCATTAAAAAATTGATTTTCAATTTTAAGTTAAAACTTCATACAATCATTATTTAGTGATTAATATGTTAGAAAAAAAATACGCTAACTAAGAAATGCTGGAAAAAAAATAAATGAAAAGAGGACATTGATAAAGAAGTTTTTGTATGACCTGTTTTACTTGAAATACATGATCCGACCACCAATATAGCCATGCTATATTTTGTGTTATTAACTTATTAATTTTTTTTTCATGTTGCAATGCAATAAATGATATTAGTCAGGAAAACAAACAACTGAAATTGTTTATTTATGAAATGAATCTTATTTCTTCCATGTAAACAATAACTGCATAACATCTCGATATAGGCAAAATATGTTTTGGTCTCATAAAGTCCTATACAATACTGATACGGAAATACATCAATTCTCAAAATTATTAGAATACGATACATTATACTTAATACATATGTATGTATTAAAATAAAAAAATATTCATAATATTATGAGTGATGTGTAATATAAAAATGATTCGTTATAAAAATATATTAATTCTAGTATAAAAATAATAAATTTGTTATTTGTTGAATTGACTCGTTATAAAAAGATTGTACACGAAATGTGACTCAAAAAATATATATATATTTTTTGGCTGTTGAGATAGTTTTTTGGAGTGTAATCGGGAGGAGAGTAAGATTGTAACTGTTGGTTAATTCTAACCTAGAGGGGGGTAAATTTGGCAATCTAACTTATACTTAGTTTAGATTTAAACCTAATTTACGGTGCGGAATAAATAATAATTTAGATGATAAAGATGATACCGTACAAACACTTTGACACAAGATGTTTGTTTACGAAGTTCGGTAGGTGGTTGCTTTGTAGCTATAACTCACCCTTTACTCGCTTAATTGACCGACTCAATTATTTGCGAGTACCTACGTCTCCGGGAATGCCTTGTGCCTCTTTTTGGCTTTCGATTGAATTCCAACTCAACTCGATTACAAGGATTTGCCTAGATCGATTTACACGCTTCTATCGATCTATAGCTTAGGCTCTTTACACTTTGTTGCACTAGCCTATTACACTTTTTCACTAATCGAGCTACAACGTGATCGGTCACGTGAGTGGGATACGATTAGTGGAGAATATCGAAAGTAGATCAATGATCTAAAGAGGTTTCTCAAGCTATCAATGGATATAGATAATCACAGCTTAGGGTTTCTCTCTTTTTAGGTTTTAATGTTTGAAAATGAAGAGTTGGGAGAGAGAGACCCATGAAGGATTCTATTTATACTCTCTATAGAAATCCTTCAGAAAACTTGCAGTGCGTTCGAACGCATTACAGTTCGTTCAGAACGCACTTGAAGTTTGCACTAGCCGTTTCAAAATAACGTGCAAGTACATCTTGGGTCCGTTCGAACGTACAATGTCCGTTCGTAACGGACTCAATTATACATAGCATTTTGCGTTCACAGGAACAAGAGTCCGTTCAACGCACTTAAAAGTGGGTGAACGGATTCCAGGTTGTCCGTTCGAACGCACATGGATGTTAGTTCGAACGCACACATTCCTGTGACATTTTCCGTTCACAGGAAGGATTGTCCGTTCAACGCACTCAGAAGGTGTTTGAACGGATTCTAATTATCCGTTCGAACGGACATGATTCTTCGTTCGAACGCACACATCCCTGTGACACGTTTGATTCTAATCAAGCTTTTTAAGTTTTGATATTTAGCAAGTCCGTTCTGAACGGACTTTGAGTTCGTTCAGAACGCACTTCCTGCTTGACTGAACTCTTTGTTATTTTGAACATGATTTTACTTGAGTTCTACTAGGTTTGTACCTATGGTTTATTTGTGGCGTATCCCACTCACGGAAGGCTTCAACATCTTGAGTCTTGATGTATTCCAATGGCCTTCCATGTTTTCTTCTTTTCTTGTTTATCTTGAGACTTCATGTCTTGATTCTTGATGTAATCCAATGAAGTCCTCCTTCACAAGTCCTCCTTCATCTTCGTATCGTACCTATGTTATCCTGCACTTTTCTGGATGTAAACATTAGTAATGACAGTGTTTTGAAATAATCAAACTATCAGGAAATTTGAACCAACAAACTCCCCCTTTTGATTAATTTCAAAACACTGTCGGTTTGGAGAGTTTCACCATTTAGTTGAGAACTTTCCGTACGATCGTTTCTCCCCCATTTTGAAAGAGATCAAAAGGGCCAAGGAGACTTCAAAAACGGAAGGCTCCCCCTAAATGCGAGCTCCCCCTCAAAGAATGAATTGATGAATGTATGAGCTCGTAAGTATGATCAAATTCTTTTGTTTTGGAATGATGACAATCCTTTCAAAATTTAGCAGATTTTCAATAAAATAAAACAGTTTTAGTGTGCGTTCCGAACGGAAAAAGTAATGCGTTCGAACGCACTTGCTTCTGGACTAATAGGTTATATACACAAAAAAAATCCAAAATAGATGCAGCAGTTTAAACTGACAATATGACCATAAAACAAAATAGGATAATACAATAAATGCGCAAGTTTATGCTACTGACATAATACCATAATTATTCATCAAACATACTTACTCAATAGACCTAATTGTTCAATCATACCGACACACATCAAAGTTTTTATAAGTTCTCACATACTCTCATGTATACTCAATACTTTAGACATGACATAACATAATATAATACGACACAACACACATCAAAACCAAGGTTGATCACACTTTATTTGGCTCAGGTTAGGAATTAAGGGTGCGTTCCGAACCTGTTCTCAAGATGAACGTAAAGATCGGCAAATTGACGATCCACGTTCTCAAGCATTCGTGCTTCAGATACACGAAACGCATCATGCATTGCTCTTCCGTGTTCCTCCATGCGCTCATCCATTTCGTCGAGCATCTCCTTCACATAGTCAAACCTCTTATCATCCCGTTCCGTTTGGGCATTTGAGGATTCCCCCTTTCCCACATTCCGCTTTCGTTTGGGAGCCGGTTCTTCACCGCTTTCATCGGTATTGGTTGGGTTGACGTTGTCCTCTTCCTCGTCCAAGGTGTTGCCCTTCGTCCACCGGGTAGGATCGCGGGGAAGATGATACGCCACAGCATCCTTTGCGGAGTCAATAATCCATCCTCGGATGCTCGGCGAATACTTATACCCAAACCGTCGGAGGTTTGCATCGGATGCGAGGTTGATTGGTGATTTCGGACGAAAATCCCAATCGCTCAGTGGTATCTCAATGCCTTGGAGTTCCATCATACGAGCAATCAATGTTCCGTATGGCAAGGACGCGTTCTTGTGACTCATCACACTTTCCATGTGGCTTGTGATGAGAAAGGGCACGTGGATGGGTAGTTGATCCGATGGCCCAGATAAACTGTTCATGTGCGGCCAAGTGAGATGCCCCTTGCCCAGGTTTGATACCCGTGATGGCAGCTTCGAGTCTCGCCTTGCGAGTGTCGTAGATTTTCTCTCCGCCGTCCCTTAGTCCGAGCAAAACATTCAAGTTTTTGATAGAGATTTCGACATCTTCACCGAGGATGTATGACGTTACCTTTTCTTCGTCACGGTGGAATTCAGCGTTTGCGTAAAATAGTCGCGTGATTACATCATGCGATTTGACGTTTAGGTATGCTAAATTTGCGAATCCCCATGTACGTTCGATTTCTTCGACTTTGTCGAGGAGGTGATGTATGTTTGGCGGAAACTCATAGTAGTAGCATGGAGCAATTGGTCTCTTGGATACCCATTCATGGAAGAGGATACCAGCCTCCTGAGTCCGAAACAGATGCTCGTTGTTTGGGTCAGAGAAGTCATAGTCACGTTGAACTTCAAGAGTAGGCTTCTTTGCCACTTGCTTCATTCTTCTTTGAGCGTTCGAACTCTCGCCTACTGTCTTCTTTCCCTTTGCCTTGGCTTCTTATGTCCGTTGTAACGCACATTGGTGCGTTATAACGGACTCTTTACTGGGATGAGGAGTTAAAATTTGGCTTTTGAAAAGTTTTTGTGTGTCATAAATTTCAAAAATATATACTTTATCTAAAATAGGTTTTATGGATATGGAAATATGCGTTTCGTGACAAAATTTCGTATGAAAAATTTATAAAAATGTGCATGCGAGTATTCATGATAATCAATGATATTTGTAGAAATACAAATACCTCTAATGCTTTAAGTCATTTATTAAAGCGATTATACCTTTGCTCCGGTCATGGACCCGAGAACCAAGCTTACGAAGGAAAACTCTTGATCGATTTCTAGAGCTTATTTTTCTTCTACGATAGATCGTGAAGTTTTGTGTACGATGAGCTTTTCGACTTCTCTCTTCGGTCTTGTGTGCCTACATGGAAACAAGAGTACCTTTCTCGCCCTTTTCGTAAGTGTGTAGATAATTATAAAAATAGGGAATTCATATTGAAGGTTAATCTAATATGAATTCTTGTACTCATACTCCCCCTTAATGTTTGGCTTATGGTAGTGTGGTGAGGGAGTGAGTCTTTCACACGTGATTTAGGTCCTTGGTGGTCCAACACCCTTTGAGGTGGAGGGGCCCATGGCGTGTCTATCTTTACGCATCCATACAAATTTTGGAGTGGATTTTGGGTAGCGAAGATCACAACTCGTGGATATGTGTCCTAACTTACAACAATAATTGCAAAAAGCAATTGTTGGTTTGTTGATGGTTTCGGAACTCTTGACAAAGTAATTTGAAAGTTGGTTTGTTAGGGGTTTCTTTTGAGGTATCGATTTGGTTGAGTTGACAAAATTGTTTTTCGGTTGAAAAGGTTTGCGCGTATGGTTGCGAGGTTTAAGAGCCCTTTGTAGATATGAACGGTTTGCGGGGTGATTTACCTCATAGAAATACCCATTTGATCCCCGTTGACATAGACGCTCGGGTTGTCCCAAATCGATGCGTTTATGGGATAATGGTTGGGTAATGTGGTTATCCCTAGGATAGAACCGATTATTTTTAGGGTGTTCTCTTTTTACATTCTTACCGTAGTTTTGGTCACGGTATATGAATGCATTTCCCCGATTGTTTTGTTGGTTGTTCTCCCGTTTACCTTTTTGATCATTGGATTTTGTAGGACGGGGTTTATGACGGGTAGTCTTCTCAAATCCTAGACCCGTCTTATCATCGGGTTTTTGTCCCTCCAAGACTTTGTCCAATGAAGGAGTGCTACGTGTAAGAGATACACATGTACTCTTCAAAGACTCGTTCATAAATTTTAAATTTTGAACTTCGACTTTTAGAGATGAGGTCTCTACTTTTAGGGCTTGACACTCGCATTTTGAAAATCCGTTTAATTCGGTTAATTGGGCTTTGTGCGAAGTTACCGATAATTCGAGTGAGGATACCTTATCCTTGAGAGCGAGTATCATGCTCTCATTTTCCTTCTCAATTTTTCTGAGCCGGGTCACTTCCCGAACTAGATCATCGTGTAATTCAAGCTCTAACGTATATTCCGATTCATTTGTTGAGCTTGAATCTCGATTCGATGTAATTGATTGAAATTCAAGATTTAGATTTACCTCATGACTTGAGTCATGCGAAGCATCACTTTTGGAAGTCGGTGAAGAGTGTGAGGTTGTTGCCGTGTTGTCACTTCGTTGATTTAGACGCGCCTCGACATTTCGTAAGTGACTCAACAAAACGTCCGGCGTGAGGTCTTGCTTAGCCATCATAGCCTCCAACGTGATTCGATGAGTTTCCCAACTCGATGGCATTGCTAGAATCATTTTACCTTCGATCATTCGGAAACTTTCAACTTGTTGATTGAGTCCCATTAATTTGGTTCTCTTCATTTGATCGTTTCCTTCAAATCTATCAAGGAGAGCACGCCACATTTGATTAGATGTGGTACTTCCGTCCACTAGTACGGATATTGACCCATCAATATGATTTAGAATTAACTTTTGGGCACACATGTCTAGCATCACATTTGCCTCGGTGGTGGGACACATTTTTAGTGTATCATTAGTTTCGGAGGTCTTTACCATTTTGACCTCGTACCCGCGTTCCACCACCGATTTTAAATCTTGGAGAATAAATACATTTGTCATGCATTTCTTCCAAAGGTTCCAATTTTTATCATCTAATTTTTTCGGGTATGTAATTTCCCTCCTAAAACCGTGTGAGGCCATAAACGAATACAAGTAGTCAATTACACAAAGAGACAGTCTGTATTCCTGCTCTGATACCAATTGTTGGTTAATTCTAACCTAGAGGGGGGTAAATTTGGCAATCTAACTTATACTTAGTTTAGATTTAAACCTAATTTACGGTGCGGAATAAATAATAATTTAGATGATAAAGATGATACCGTACAAACACTTTGACACAAGATGTTTGTTTACGAAGTTCGGTAGGTGGTTGCTTTGTAGCTATAACTCACCCTTTACTCGCTTAATTGACCGACTCAATTATTTGCGAGTACCTACGTCTCCGGGAATGCCTTGTGCCTCTTTTTGGCTTTCGATTGAATTCCAACTCAACTCGATTACAAGGATTTGCCTAGATCGATTTACACGCTTCTATCGATCTATAGCTTAGGCTCTTTACACTTTGTTGCACTAGCCTATTACACTTTTTCACTAATCGAGCTACAACGTGATCGGTCACGTGAGTGGGATACGATTAGTGGAGAATATCGAAAGTAGATCAATGATCTAAAGAGGTTTCTCAAGCTATCAATGGATATAGATAATCACAGCTTAGGGTTTCTCTCTTTTTAGGTTTTAATGTTTGAAAATGAAGAGTTGGGAGAGAGAGACCCATGAAGGATTCTATTTATACTCTCTATAGAAATCCTTCAGAAAACTTGCAGTGCGTTCGAACGCATTACAGTTCGTTCAGAACGCACTTGAAGTTTGCACTAGCCGTTTCAAAATAACGTGCAAGTACATCTTGGGTCCGTTCGAACGTACAATGTCCGTTCGTAACGGACTCAATTATACATAGCATTTTGCGTTCACAGGAACAAGAGTCCGTTCAACGCACTTAAAAGTGGGTGAACGGATTCCAGGTTGTCCGTTCGAACGCACATGGATGTTAGTTCGAACGCACACATTCCTGTGACATTTTCCGTTCACAGGAAGGATTGTCCGTTCAACGCACTCAGAAGGTGTTTGAACGGATTCTAATTATCCGTTCGAACGGACATGATTCTTCGTTCGAACGCACACATCCCTGTGACACGTTTGATTCTAATCAAGCTTTTTAAGTTTTGATATTTAGCAAGTCCGTTCTGAACGGACTTTGAGTTCGTTCAGAACGCACTTCCTGCTTGACTGAACTCTTTGTTATTTTGAACATGATTTTACTTGAGTTCTACTAGGTTTGTACCTATGGTTTATTTGTGGCGTATCCCACTCACGGAAGGCTTCAACATCTTGAGTCTTGATGTATTCCAATGGCCTTCCATGTTTTCTTCTTTTCTTGTTTATCTTGAGACTTCATGTCTTGATTCTTGATGTAATCCAATGAAGTCCTCCTTCACAAGTCCTCCTTCATCTTCGTATCGTACCTATGTTATCCTGCACTTTTCTGGATGTAAACATTAGTAATGACAGTGTTTTGAAATAATCAAACTATCAGGAAATTTGAACCAACAGTAACAATAGTCCCACCTTGTTTTGATAAGCACTCAAGCCATATTTCTCTAATATAACCGAAGCCTACAAACGCTAATTCAAAAATGAATTGGTGCTTGACTAACCCATATATGAGAGTTGGAGCCCATGTAATCTGAAGCACTAGACTTATATTTTGCCTTAAAAGGTAAGACCTCACGTTACTCTGAGGCCTGTGATGCCGGGGGTGAACATTGGGTTGAACCAAATCGAATAAAAATAAGAGCAAACCGAACTAAACCGAATCGAACTAGATTCAAAATCGAACCGAATAAAATTTGAACCAATTTAAAATCGAACCGAATAAATCGAATTTCTTATTCGATTTATTTGGTTGAACCGAATTAGAAGATTTATATTGTTAAGATTCAAGTGGTATTTAGTAAAACAAGATAAAAACAGATCATATAAAATATATTTATCGTTATCTCTAATTTTACAGTATTGAATATTAATTTTTGTAAATGAACATAATAAAAAAAAAGTAAAAAATAATATTAATTCGGTCGGTTTGGTTTAATCGGTTATGGAGATACCAAAACCGGACATAATCGAATAAACCGAACAATATCAATTTTTGAACCGAACGAACCAAATAAACCAAAAAACCGAACCGATTAAACCGAATTCGACCGGTTCGGTTCGGTTCAAAAAAAAACCAAATCATTTGCCCACTCCTAAACGTCGGTCAACTCGGCCGAAGCTATCCTAAGGAACTGAATTTACATTTAATACAAAAAACTATCCTAACGAACTGAATTTGTTTGAGGCTCTCACATTTGATACACTAAATTAATACATTCAGTTTCTAGATTAGTTGTAGTGGAACTTTTTCATTAACGGGTCAACCATTTGCTGGCAATTGAGAAAATTTAATTGCACATTGGAATTAATGAAGTAACACTCGATTTTTTTTTTTTTTTTTTTGGTTTGAAATTGTAGTATCAATTCCGACGTTGAGTCTTATCATTTTTTATTAAAAAAAATTCCGATTTCGAGTCGGCCCCACAAGCAAACACATGAATCAAGCATCAACACAATCCGGACTAGGGGTGGCAACGAGCCGAACCGAGCCGAACTCCACCCAGTTCGAGCTCGGCTCGAGTCTGGTTCGAGCCAGCTCGGCTCGACTCGTAGGAGGGGTTCGAGCTCCGAAGTCCCGCTCGAGCTCGACTCGAAGAAAACTCGAGCCAGCTCGAAAACACTCGAGCCAGCTCGAAAGAACCGAAAATTGCTCGTAGCGACTCAGGCGAGAGGCGAGAGGTTGAAGCCTTGAAGGCGAAGCACGGGCGCAGGGCCGAGCCTTGGACGGAAGAGCAGAGCCGAGCCGAGACCGAGATTAAGGAAGAGCTGGAGCGGAAAGTTGAACTAGAACGGCCGCCGGGCGGGAGGGAGTCGACAGCCGATTCTCTGGAGCGGAGGGAGATACCGAGGGAGGGCGCCGATTCTCTGGAGCGGAGGGAGATACCGAGAATCCGAGATAGGGTTTTAGTCTAACTCTGGCTCGAGCGGGAAATAAGTTTGGGTTTGTTGGGCTTGGGCTGAGAAGGGTACATGTGCGAATTTAATTATTTTTGAGGGGTATTAGAGCAAAATTGTTCGAGCCGCGAGCCGAACAACAGTCAGCTCGAGCTCGGCTCGAAATTGGCTCGAGCTGGCTCGGCTCGGCTCGAAAAATTCGAGCCAATTTTCGAACGAGCTATTTTCGAACGATCTTCGAGCCGAACACGAACGAACGTTCGAGCCGAGCTTTTTTTGCCAGCCCTAATCCGGACAATCGGGTCAGTCATTTCGGATGTTTTAATATTCTGCCATAATTTAAACATTTTGGATGTTGTGTGATTTAATTGTTGTAATATTTGAATTTTTTTGTGACAATTTAACATTTTGGATGTCATATGATTTAATTGTGGTAATATTTGGATTTTTATGTATTTCAAATTTATTCGGATTTTTTGGATAATTATGAATAGATTGAAATATTTATGAATTTTAGAGGTTATGGGTTCGAATCCCGGCGGCATCAATATAAAAAAAAAAAAACCTATAATGATCACGATTCGTGGTCTAAGATTCTCTTAAAAAAAAAAATATTGTCTTATATATTCTCCCAAAATTTTCTCTTTCGTTTCACTTCTTTGATCTAATATATTCGAGGTCTCGACACATTGTCAAACCTCCTTAAAAATAAAATAAAATTAACCCAAATTTTAATTATTTTTTATTCTGTTATAGATCACATTGCATGAATGATCTATCAGTAAACTTAACCCAAATTTTAAATTCCAACTGAATGAAGAACAAAAGATTATAAAATCATCCCGCTTCTTTTTCTAATAATTATTTACTGAAAAACCATTTTTGTTAAAACAAAAAACTTTCGCCAAAAAAAGAAAGAAAAAACTTTAGAATAAGGTTTCCATGATTTCACTAAATGTCCTCGACGTTTTTTCCATTTTAAATTGGCCTAGTTATGGTTAATATTCGTATAGTGCCCTTTATTATTCACATATTTTCTTAAATCATTTTTAGGACCTGAAAATTGAATTACTAAAAGAGGGCATATATAGTATGGTTCCTAAAATCATGGATACTGATTGTCATGTTTGGTGCAGTATAGGCTAACTGCGATCCGCTTGATAAGTCTATCTCCATAGAGCTTATGACACTCCTGTCATCACTCCATCGCGTATCTCGTATTAGGATCAACGCATTCGTACCGGCGTTTCGCCGATGTAAGGTATAGAGTCGCACCATTATCATGCCGATATGTAGGTGCTGCAACCCTTCTCTCACCAATAACTGGTAACTTTCATCCGTAATAAAAGGTAACTCCACTTGCATGCCCTCGGTTACCAACGTTCGCTCATCAGAGTAGTGTTGATAAACTCGATGCTGTCTTTCGGACCATCCTGCTTGGTAAAGTGTTTCCGCAGGAACTTGTTGGGCTCGTCTATATTGAGAAATGTCTAACTCGGCCTCGGGGCTGAGTTGTGATTCTAAACTTCTCTGGTACCGGGGGTTATTCCCGGTCAGTCTTCTTTGTGCTTCGAACCGTAGACGGCTTCCTAACCGATAACCTCTGATCTGGTCATCGATTGTTGGTCGTCTCTCTACTGCTTCTCTGGTGACCGATGGTCGGGCTGTTTCGGTCCTGGTTGTACTCATTGTAGTCTCGCTTTTCGTTTTTCTTCGTCGAAGATGTCTTGCGGATTCTTGAATACGTACAGTCGCCCCTTCGTAGCTTTAATAGGCTTGCTCGTTCCGAGGTCTAACCCTTGAAGTTGCTTCTGGAGGTCGTCAATTGCCAACGTGAGGTCCTCTGGTTTGGCTTGGGTTTCTTTCGCCTCGAATCTCTTGACTGCTTTCTTTATATCGTCAAGATTTTCTGAAATCTTAATTAACAATTGTATAATTGTGTTGTTTTGTTTTATTTGTGTAGAAGATAACTTTTCAGTTACTTCACTGGGTTTTATGAAACCGACTGCCGGTGGTTCTATTGATTCTACTGCTCTCAATGTTTCTCTATAGGTTGAACTCTCAGCACTTAACCGCCAATCACTCATATAAGGGTTTTTAGTTCGTTAAGCTTTTGGACTATTGTTTGTTCAAGATTTTCGAGTCTCTTTTCTAGAGACTGAACAGTGTTGGCTAACTCCTTATTTTGCTCTTCTAATTTATGGAAGTGTTTTAGAGCAACTTTTGATAATAAGCAAGTCTTATCAAAAATTACTGAGGTATTATTACAAATGGTTACTAGATAGTCTTTATGTGTTGGACTTTCTGCCAGATCTAAATAAGCTAGATCAGCTGTTCTTGCTTTATTGTACCAGTCTTCTATGGACTTTTCAAACCTATTGGACATACATACAAAAACTGCAATACTAAAGCTTTCTTATTGGTAAGTTCACCGAGCCAATTTCTCACAAGGTCCGTTTACCTATAATTTTTCAATAGTATTGTTCGTTTGTGTATACCAAGTACTTGATGTGCTATTTTCATATGAATCTCTTAATTTATCTAAGTTTTCTTCTTCACGTATTACGAAAGTATGGTACTTTTTCCGTCCCAGCGTACTTTTTCCCGCTTTATCGTCTATACGTGCCACCATATTCCCACAAAACATTCTCAATTTTATGATTAATCCGCTTAATTAACATTTGGATTAATACATATCATATATTTTTTTTCATGATAATTAACCTCTATATGGATTAATAAATGATAATTAATATTTTGAAATTATTAATTCAATATTCTTTGTTAATTGAATTATTAATTAAGTGGGTTAATTAAGAAATTGAAATTGTTTTGTGAAAATTTGGTGACAAAAGTATAATTTCTCTTACCGAAAAGGTGAAAGAACCAAAATACCCACCCCATGCCTGAAGAGCTAATAATAGGGCTCACGACTTCTCTGTTCCTTCTATCCACTTTGTTTTCAGAAAACAAGTTTCTGATTTCTTTATATTCTTTGAGGACAATTAGTATATGTACATCAATACATATAAGCTAAAATTCAATAAAGAACGAACTAAATGCAAGTAATCAGAAGTAATTAAAATTAAATTAGAATGAAAATACGTCAACACTTTGGGAACAAAATGTAGCAACTTGGCAATTTCGGTGCGGAAGATTTATTAAGCCCATTTACTGTGCTCCCCATTCCCCCCGCCATCCAAAACACACACACACCCCACTATTCACGATGTGGGGGGGTCAATATATATCTCCCATTTTTTGTACTTCCGAATTTGAATTGATGATTAATTGAAATTATTAATTATATTGATGACTAATATATTTATATTAACTGTTAATTATATTTGAATTAATCGTTAATTCAAAACACAATTAACCGTCAATTGAAATAGGAGATACAAATTGAGAAAATATTATTACCATCCCCACTATTCACTGTATCGTGAATAGTGAGGGAAATTTGAGGGGCACAATAAAATTATCCAAATTTATTAATGGCATTGACTTTAATTTTCTGACATAGTTTGCACATGGCATCGTGGAAAGTTGAGGTAAAATAATAGTTACTCCTGTAGAACACCAAATGAGCATAATATATTGATCTGGATTCAGGGCTCTGGTTTTCTTTCGAACGTGCAAAACAAACCAAAATTTATTTATTGTTGTTTCATTGTGAGAGTGAATCAAGGGATCTCGAAGATGGTTGGAGTTGGAGTTGTTGAACTCACCGTTGTTGGCTGGGTTGCGTCGGGGGTCATCTCGAAGTTGATCAATGGGCTCACAGACTACACAAAAAAGAAGATTGAGAAGTGGGATGAACTGAAGATCCAGAAGGAACATCTCAAGAAAACTCTTCTCAAAATCGAAGCTGTGCTGGTGGCATCTGACCAGGGGCTCATCCAGCAAAATTCCGCACTCCAGGACTGGATGTGGCAGCTGAGGGATGCTGCTGACATGGCTGACGATGTGATGGACGAGTTTCAGTATATCGATGCTAAGGAAAAAGCAGATGCTGCAGGAAACGAGGTTAGCAAACTGCAAACCTGCTTCTTTTCTTTCACAATTTTTCATAGTATTATATCAAATACGATATGTCTATAGATATATGGTAATTTTTGAAATTTCTAGGATATGATATGTTCATATAATAATAATAATAATAATAATAATAATATATTAAGTTCCATATTTGTTATGAAAATTATATATAAAATAAATAAAGCAACATTTATGAGTTCTACACATGAAGTGACTCGCTACAAAAGTAGATTCATATTATAATAAGAAAAAAAAATATATAGTTAACTTACAAGATAACGAAATGAGTTGGTATACAAAAACCTGTATTAAAGATGAGGGCCCCCCCCACTATTCACGATGTGTGTAGGGGGGAGGGGGAATAATATCCATTTCCTAAATTTATACCTTACCATTTGAATTGATGATTAATTAAAATTATTAATTATATTGATGACTAATACAATTATATTAACCGTTAATTATATTTGAATTAATCGTTAAGTCAAAACACAATTAACCGTCAATTGAAATGGGAGGTGCAAATTGGAGGGGGCAATTAAAACCACACCCCACTATTCACCAATTGGGTACAAATCGTGAATAGTGGGGGAAATTGAGGGGGAAGAGTATAATTATCCATTAAAGATCGCCGCAGGAAAACTCTGATTCTATTGTGCAGATCGGGAACATGTGAGAAAGTAACAAAGATAATTTTAGGATAGACCTTTTCTCGTGACGGGTCATTTCTATGATAGGCCGTGCGGGTCTGACATGTCCGGTTTGGATGTGCCATGCAATGGGTAATTATACCTTGTGCCCTCATTTCCCTCACACCCCATCTATATCACCAATTAATCATTAATTGATGATTAATTAGTAGGGTAATTAACAAAAGTACATCCGATTAATAGTTAATTAATCCGGATTAATCATTAATTAACTGTTACACATTATTTAATATTAAAAATATATCCGATTAACCATTAATTCGGTTAATTAACCCACTAATTAATGGTTAATTAGTGGATCGATGGTGGGTGGGGGAAATTGGGGGGGGGGGGGGTACAGTTAGGGGTGTCAACGGTTCGGATAGTGGTCATACCAGATCCATATCCATATTGTCGGATCCGGATACGGTTCGGATAATAAACGGATACGGATACGGTTCGGATATTGTCGGATACGGATACGGATATGGTTCTGTTTCGGATATTAAAACGGATATTATGTTATCATAACGTAACTTACTTTTTAGCTATAAATATATATAATTTGTGACATGAACGATAAATATGATTATATTTAAACATAATTTTACGATTGTGAGTTAAATCATTTACAAATCATTAATTTGTATATGATTTTTCAACTAATATCAAATATAATACATAAAAATAATATATAATATGAGTATCCGGATCCGATTTCGGATACTCGAATCTAGTTTCGAGTATCCGGATCCTAAAAATACCCGGATCCGGAACACGGATCCGGTTCCCGCACCAAAACCGAATATCGAATTCGGTTCCGGATCTTAAAATTAGCAACCAGATCCATATCCGGATCCACTCGGATTCGGATATTTTTTTCGAATCCGGATATTTTTTCGGATACGGTTCGGGTCGGTTCGGGCAATATCCACACCATTGACATCCCTAGGTACAGTATATGCCGTCCCATGCAATCAGCCATGTCAAGCCGTGTTCATACAGTATATGCCGTCCCATGCAATCAGCCATGCAATCGCGCTTATATTTTCCATTTTCTTATCTGGATCCAAGAAAAAGGAGAAAGGAGAGAGAGGATTAAATATTAATTCCAACCCTCGTTAGTTCTGAAAGAACTTACCGGTTTTAAAGACGGAGGTTATCGACCACTCAACCATCTCTCTTAATAATAATCTATATCCGTATTTAATTCTTAGGAATCCAATATTATTATGTATTATTCGAAAATTAGCACTTGATAACTATTGATTATAGAAAAACAAGTCATTTTCGAAATTTATCACATTCTCATTGAACTATTCAAAATCAAAGTGACAATGTTGGTTCATTTAATATTTGGAGCATTTCCGCATGTAACCATGTCTGAAAATAAAATTCGAAAAATAATTCGATTTCGAAAATATTCAAAAACTAACCTAAATTGAATTTTAAAATTCCGATAGCATCTGATTTTAAAAACCCGCCGGATTCGTTAGATACAAGTACACTTAATTTGGGAGATTAAGCAAAACCCAACTGCACCGGATTTTATAAATTGGTAAAAAAACTTTAAAGAAATAGTTAATAAATTTCCCCAAATTTTACTTCCATATCATACATATTCTAGTTGATACATTTAATTAACAAGATAATTAATACATCTTAGATAAATAATAATTAATTTATATATAATTAATATTGATTTAAATTACTAAATTTGAATTAATATTAGTTTACTTTTAATTACAAACTTTTGAATTCATCATGCAAATTATTTGTGTTAAATTGAATATAGAAAATGTTGTGGTGAAATTTCGGGGACAACCAAAATTTCATTGTATTATTCTTTGACCCGAAATAAACTAGAATTATTAAAAATTCTCCAGATTGCACCACAAAACTTTTAAGGGCAAATTTAGTTTGCTCCAAGATTGCATCACAAGATTTTCTTGATTCTATTTAACAAACTTAGCATAATTAAAAAAATACATAATTAAAAATCAATTAATATTAATTTTAATTTAATAATTCAAATAAATATTAGTTATATTTTAATTAGCTGTTATTTATATGATATTTAATTATTTATTAATTATCATCATTATTAAATGTATAAACTAGAATTATACATGATATGGAGGTAAAATTTGGGAAACTTTATCAGCTTTTTTTGTCCGAATTTTATAAATCCCGTGCTTTTTAGGCTTTGTTTAATCTCACCCCATAATTGTACCTGTATATAATTAATCCACCGGGTTTCTTAAATCCGGTGTACTGAGATTTTAAAATTCGATTTAGGTTAGTTTTGGAATATTTTTTGGAACAAGATTAATTTTGAAATCTTTTTTCATACGAGATTAGCGTTAGAAATGCTCCTTAATATTTCGCTTTCCAAATATCTGCATATTTCACTTTTTCCTGGCGGTGGCATTTTCCATCTAGGTATTAATGAAATAGAAAAGTGAAAAAGAAAAAAAAAAGACAAAAAGGCCAATCCAAAATAATAAAATATATAAAAAATTGTGAATCAAAGAATATGTATTCGTGAGTAGTAGGGCAAGCAAGGTATTAGTAGAAGTAGGTATTTACAGCTCTCATTCACTTAGTACTAGGGGCATTGAACTTCCAAGGGGCTGGTTGACAGATCATAGGTAGGTCAATGAAGTAAGCAGGCTCTGTTAGTTTTGCCGAATCCTACCAAGCCCGATGAGATAGGCAAGGTTCATGAAGCAAACTATTGCCCTGACCATCTGGACCCTACCACGGAACGACACTAGATCTACGGGCAAATGTCATCCCATATTCTACTTCAGTACCGGTTTCCACGGGGCACATGTACTCGTATAACTCTAATAATTGAATCAAATTCAACCTTAAATGAATAACTAACATCATTAGTAGACTGACTCGCTTCGCTCTTATAATTGCATAGAAGAGAGAACATCATGTTGACGGCAGGAATGGTACAACAACAAAAGAAAAAAAGGATAAAAAGGTCAATCCAAGAAACATTAAAATAGTTTTATTTACAATTGGTGAAATATAATGAGTTATCCTAGCTAATGCTTAACTAGATGTTGCACAACAAATGCACGCAACCACATTTCTACCAATGAATACTCTGTTTCCTCTATTTGTTGTTGCGTTATACTTCTGGACATCACAAGAACAAGAAAAAGATTGATACGAGTCCTTATCCGACTCAAGTTGTGGAATGGAAGCTCCATTTAGAGGCGAGCGTACCAAATGATTAGCTATTCTCGGCCTTTTTTTAGTCCGGTGAGGTGAGGCCTTTTGTCGTCAACATGTTAGTAGTCTCTTGGCTGGGGCTTTGCTTCTTCCTATGTGCATGGGAGAAGTTTTGTGGAGTAAGGAGTCTTTTATGTGCGCACCTCTTTTGTGGAGTAAGGGGTTGTTCGGCAATGCAAAGAATAGAGGAATAAAGAAATAGAGAATAGTCTCTATTCAACTATATTCCAACAACGTTCGGTGATATTAATGGAATAAAATTATTAGTTTAAAATATATAAATAATAAATAATGACCAATTTATCCTTAAACATAATTAACAAATTAATAAGCATAAAACAAATATCATAATAATAAAATGAAAATGAGTTATTATAATAAATTAAAACAAATATCATGATAATAATAAAAAATAACGATTCAAATAATTATTCCATTTTTTGGAAAGAAAAGCAAATGCGAAAGGAGGAATGAGGAGGAAAAAATATAATAAATATGTATTAAAGTTAATGCCACGTAAGCAAGCAAAGGAATAGCCAACAATAAAATTTGCTTAATCCATGGAATAGCCCAATTCCATGTTTTACTTGGAAGAAGCTAATTCCACTAATCTACCTATTTATTCCTTGTTCTTCTCATTTTGTTCGGCGGGAATAAGAAGGATTAACCTACTTATTCCTCTATTCCTTGTTATTCCATGATTGCCGAACACCATCCAAATGATGTCAACGTCTGGAACTAAAGAGATATTTCAGGGAAAATCCTTACTCGGAAGAAAATCTCGTGCATCTCTACATAGGCGGCTTATAAGATAGGGTCTCTGCACAACCAATGCACGGAGACACACATACCTCTCATGCACGTCGCCTTTAGCCTTGATACTTCATCTGTTCTTCTTCTTTTGTTATGCTCCACCATACCCCAGCTAAACAACATTGGCAATATTTTGGCTACATTTGTCTCCATTCCCTCATGTTGCAGTTCCAGGTGAACTAAAGCTCTACGAAATCGATACGGCTTGTCGTTTATTTCAATATGGTTAATATATCTCTTCATCTTGAGCATGTGAGTACTTACAAATGAACCGAGAGCCATCTTGCAACAGGAAAAAAATGCTTTGGTGATCCTAAAGCGTTCGATTTTAGCCTTCTCTAACGCTTCTTTTGATCATAGGAGAGCATACGTTACAAAAATTGCCATGTTTTGTTCTTTGCGCTGCAACTCAAATTTTTCTCACATAACTCGTCCCGAAATGGCACTCCTACCTTGCCTCTGAAGGGAATCGCGACACCGCGCCCCGCACAATAGAATGAGGGTCGCAACCCGTTCCTCAATCGCAAGATCCCGACATCGATTCGAGCGTACCAATATGAAATAATATACAATCATACCGCACCAAATTGATGGTGAACAAAGGGTTGAAACGTTTCTTCCGTCGTGCTTTCCACTCCGGCTATCTCTCATGTGTCCCATACCACATAACTCAACACTGCCAAACGCGTACTCCTCCTTGTGGTCGAAGTGAAACCCTTTCGGTCAAATCCTACTTCTCACTTTGATCACAAACAAGAAAAATTGTGATTCTGTTGGGTATTGGCATCGCCACCGAGCCCGACACAGCGGAATGTCGAGCCCGGTCCGTGCCGATCTCGAGAACCACATCGCCGACACGAGAGTACGAATCTTAAATGTAACTACTACTATAACTATTATAGAAGGGTTGACGCGCTTGTATTTGCTACTACTATAACTATTATAGAACGTCTCACTCCCGCACGATTCGACACCTCCTTCGAAGCTCCGATTTGTCGAATACAACCGAATTTCTTCCGGTTTGTCTTTCTTTCTTCCTCGAACTAGATCTCATTTTATCACAACGAAAGATCTCAGTTGAGATCTCTCTACTTGTATCCACCGTGAGTTTCGTCTCACGATTACGCACGATTCCCCTAAAATCGCCATAAACTTGCTCGAAATCTCCAATCTCTAATGGTGATTTGCTCACTTTCTTACTTGTCTCACAAGCTCAACAATGTCTGTAGAATAACCCCTGAGAGAGAGAGAGAGAGAGAGAGAGAGAGAGAGAGAGAGAGAGAGAGAGAGTCCATGATCTGATAATCAAAACACCATTAATTGTGAATTAAAGAGTATCTTAAGAAAAACTGCTAATTCAAAATTTGGATCACAGTCCGTCATGACGCACCAAATGGTCCGTCATGACGGACGTGTCACGAGTACTCATATAGCCATTACTCTTATGCTCCGTCATGACGCACAAACCAGTGTGTCACGACGCTATACTCACAGATTGGTCTGCACAAGAATACATTATGGTCCGTCACGATGGACCAACCAGTCCGCCACGACGGACTGCGTTATTTCTGTCAGATTTGCATAATCTCATTATGCATCCAATCGTTTCGACGAACGCGTACGTTCATCTATCCTCATGTGTACAATCTACTAGTTGATATGTAACTGTATTTCCTTCAGTCTCCCACTTAGTTCAAGATCCAACTAAAGACAGCACTAATATACATCACATGTACACTTATCTTAGAAATTGAAATTCAAGCCCGAAATAAGACAGCTCTATATGTAACCGCGTAGGTTCGTCTCAAACAATGGTAGTAAACTTATGCCTAAGTTTACAGGCTCATGAGAGGGATCTAGGAAGAAATCCATCATAGTTTTCCCACGTTGAAAACGAAATGATTGTGATCATTTATACCCATCTCGAATAGTGGTATTTAGTTCTCTTGTTCACGATATCCGTCAATCAGTAAGCATGGTGATAGTCATCCTTATATTTTGATTGACTAAACTTAATTTCGATACCGAATTGAATCAACATACACAATCGATATTAACCAATAATATCATTGACTCTGGCCAGAGATTTCATTGATCAATTCATCGATATGCCTAATGGATATCTTTTTATTTCGAAAGGAACAACTTCTATCTTGGTGACACATCAAATTCCATGTTTCATATAATACCCAATAATGATCCCATGACCATTCTGTTACATATAGTGGAAGATCATATCTAAGTATTACGCTACGCACGAAAATTGATCCATGACCACCTCAAGTGTGAAGAACTAAAATCTCATCCGCTGCGATTCCATCTACAATGATTAAACCATATCATGATATCGCTCTTTTGATCAAGTCGCAATATGTACAACCTAATACATATTCATATTCCCGATTCGACAAATCTTTGTCCTATGATTAGCAAAACATAATCATCACCTCGGCGAATATGCTAGTGTACACGTTAGTTTATTATCATATAATATATATACTTATCACATAAGTATCATAATCATGACTAGGGACGTTTTTTAAATATAACTTTTAAAATGTGACGGTTTTACTTAACAAAATCACGTACTATGTAGATGCTCACACAAGTTATAAATCAAGGTTCGTGTAATCAAATTACACAACCACACACAAGTTTTCATATAAGTTAAATGCAATTAAAATTTAAAGAATTGTATATTTTTTGAAAGTAACATTAATATAGAATAAGTCTTGGGTGATACATCGTTTACAACTCATAACAACTATTGTTTTAGATAACTACATTCCAACTTCCTCCTCTAGGTATCTCAAACATATAGTTATAGTATGACGATCATGTTTAACTGTTGGAAGTGGCTTCGTAAACAGATTCGCCAAATTCTCTTCAGTATCAATCTTCAATATAACAACATCCTTCCGCTGTAAAATCTCACGAATCAAGTGAAATTTATGCATAATATGTTTGGAGCGATGATGCGACCTCGGTTCCTTGGCTTGTGCTATTGCGCGTGAAGGGAATCGATCCGACTCCGGGCCCGCACAACGGATATGAAGGTCCGGTCCGGTTCCTAAATCCCGAGATCACGCACGACGGGTTGATCGCTCGCATCCTTCTCTTTTCCGGTGTCACGTTGGTGACTAGCCCGTGCGTCCCATACCACACGTCTCCCACCATTTGGACTCCATGAACGCCTCCGGTTTGATCACAACTAAGAGCCACATGTGTCGGTCCTCTACTCGTATCCACCGTGAGTCGTAACACCTCCGTCGCGGATGCACCTGCCTAGATGATGCATCGGCGAACTTGCTTGATCACATTTGATTCTCTAATCCGAGAAAACTCCTTTTCTCTTTCTCTCTTTCTCATCACACCTATTCAACTATTGATGGTGTCTTTTCGAATGATCATCTCAATTAGTCTAGTCTGAATTAGATTCATGATTAACTCTTTAATTGACTTTCGATTCACCTTAGATCAGAGAGAAACATCATATATATACTACATAGTATAAGGATGGGCCAAAATGTATGTATATATACTATACACATTTTCAAACAGAAAACTGTATGCACCCTTTCAGTATTCTGTTGAAACGAAATTGTTAAATCGTTCCAACCGACTTCAAACCTTCACGAAAGTTGTATATAATCTAAATATCTTTCCAGCCCAATTTGGTCCAGCCCAATTGGAGTTCGGATGAGAAAGTTATGACGGTTTTACTAACTATATGTCAAACTGTCGCACCCTTTCGGTATTCTATTAAAACGACGCTGATACATCGCTCAAATGAAATATATTTCTTCATGAAAGTTTTATATAATCTCATTATCTATCCAACCCAATTTGAACCATTCAAATTGGAATCGTTATCTGAAAGTTATGCCAGTTGTACTAAAACTGTCTCTTATGCCCACGAACGCGTACGTTCGTTTGTACTTCTACGTACCATTTTACCGTTGATCCAAAACTGTATTTCCTTCAGCGCCAGTGTTGTCGCAATACACAACCACAGGTTTCGAGATACTCGGAACGACACCAAGTTCGGTCACGAACTTCTTGATCCAATTCGCCTCATTTGCCGCTTCCGTCGTAGAGTCAGCAACTGTCGGTTGTTTGGAACTCTTCTACATAACCGCGCCACCGTTCAAGCAGAACACGTATCCACTTTGTGATCTAAAATCATCGGTACATGTTTGGAAACTGGAATCGGTGTAATCTGTTACAACCAACCCGTTATCCTCACCACCATAGAATAGAAATTGATTCTTAGTTCTTCTCAAGTACTTAAGGATGATCTTCACGGCTTGCCAATGCGGATCACCTGGATTCGATTGGTAACGTGATATGACGCTTAATGCACACGACACGTTAGGTCTCGTACAAATCATGGCATACATGATAGATCCAACCGTTGAAGCTTATCCATGTTAATTTTCTCTTCGCTCGATGTCGGAATTGAGCTTTCGAAAAGTTTATATCACTCGACATGGGGAGAAACTCTTTCTTAGAGTTTTGCATAAAAAACCTTTTCAGCACTTTGTCGATGTACGTACTCTGACTTAGGCCGATGAATCTCTTGGATCTATCTCTATAGATCCTCACGTCGAAAATATAGGCGACCTCTCCTAAATCTTTCATAGCGAAACGAGTATTTAAATACTTCTTAACATCCAATATGATCGGAATGTCGTTTTCTATGATCAATATATCGTCCACATAAAGAACAAGAAATACTACGCGGCTCCCACTAAGCTTCTTATATACACAAGGTTTTTTTTCGTATCAAAACGAATATTCCAACTCCAAGAAGCTTGTTTCAGTCCATAAATGGACCATTGAAGCTTGCATACTTTATTAGGATTCTTTGGATCGATAAAACCTTCGGGATGTGTCTACACATCCTCCGATAAGTTTTCGTTAAGGAAAGCGGTTTTAACATCCATTTGACATATCTCATAGTCATAATATGCGGATATGGCAAGGATAATCCTTATAGATTTAAGTATTGCTACCAGTGAAAAAGTTTCATCATAGTTTACGCCATGGATTTGCTTGAAACCTTTCGCAACTAGCCATGCTTTGTAAGTATGCACTTTCCCATCCATGTCGGTTTTATTCTTGAAAACCCAATTACATCCCACGGGTTTAACCAAGGGTGGTGGATCAATCAATCCAAACTTGATTATCGTACATGGATTGAATCTCGGATTTCATGACATCATGTCGTTTGTCGAAATCTACACTTGACATAACATCTTTGTAGGTTGTCAGCTCATCATCTGTGAGTTCGACGTTGCCTTCATCAGTCACGATAAATCCATATCGTACTGGTTCCGTCCGGGTCCTGCTAGACCTACGAGGAGCACCTTGTGCTATTGGCTCGACATCCTCAACTATTGACGGATTCGGGTCAACGTTGACATCCATCGGTTCAATGCTTATTTCCGGATCTCGAACCTCTTCGAGATCAATTTTACTCCCACTAACTCATTGAGATATAAAGTCCCCCTCCAAGAAGGTACCTCTTCGAGGTACGAAAACCTTGTTTTCCTCGGGATTGTAGAAATAATATCCTTTAGTTTCTTTAGGATATCCTACAAATAAACATTTTTCAGATTTGGGTTCGAGTTTATTCGAAAATATTTTCCGGATGTAAATGTTGCATCTCCAAATTCTGATAAAAGATAACACCGGAGGCTGTCCGATCCATATCTCATATGGAGTTTTTTGAACCGATTTAGAAGGTAAACGGTTTATTAGAAAAACCGATGTCTCAAGGGCATAACCCCAAAACGATTTTGGGAGACTAGTTTGACTCATCATCGATCGAACCATATTTAATAAGGTTCGATTCCTCCTCTTGGACATACCATTCCATTGAGGCGTTCCAGGTGGAGTCAATTGTGAAACGATTCCACAATCTTTGAGATGATCATCAAACTCATAGCTCAAATACTCGCCTCCTTGATTTGATCGAAGTGCTTTGATTGTCTTGCCAAGTTGATTTTGAACCTCATTCTGAAATTCTTTGAACTTTTCAAAAGATTCAGATTTGTTACGCATCAAATAGATATATTCATATCTACTAAAATCATCCGTAAACATTATGAAGCATCGATAATTTCCTCTTGCCTCGGTACTCATTGGATCGCATACATCTGAATGTATAAGCTCCAATAGTTCCTTGGACCTTTCTCCAACTTGGAGAATGGTTCTTTTGTCATCTTGTCAAGTAAACAAGATTCGCATTCCCCATAACAATAAAATTCAAATGAGTCCAAAAGTTCATCCTTATGGAGTTTTGAGATGTTCTTATCATTTATATGGCCAAGTCGACAATGCCAAAAGTAGGTCTTACTATCAACTTTAGGTTTAATCCGATTTATGTTAACGTTATAAATGGATTTATCATTTGTGTAATTTAAATCTAAAACGTAAAGACCATTTTATAATAGAACATTTCCATAGAATAAATTATCCTTACAAATAGAAAATTGCAATATTCTTAATAATAAATTCATAACCATCATTAGCTAGTTTTGAAACACTAATAATGTTCATACACAAACTTGGAACATAATAACAATTATTAAGCTCTAAAATAAAATCCACTCGGCAAAGTTAAATGAACTTCTCCAACGGCCAATGCAGCAACTCATGCTCCATTACCAACTCGACGATCCACTTCACCTCGTGCTAATTTTCTTCTATTTTGAAGAACCTGCATATTACGACAAATATGAGTTCCACAATCGTTATCCAATACCAATTGTTCAAAGTTGAAATATTAACTTCAATAACGGTCATACCTGCGGTTCCGGCTTCCAAAGTCTTCCTCTTTCTTTTCTTCACCTCCCCGAGGTAAATCTTACAATTTCTCTTCCAATGCCCACTCTTTTTGCAATGGAAGTAGGTAACATCCTCGAATTTCTCCTTTCCTTTAGTCTTTTGCAATGGAAGTAGGTAACTTCATCAAATCGTATATTCCAACTTTGAGATGCTTGTTTCAATCCATAAATGGATCGTTGTAACTTACAAACTTTATTCGCATCTTTTGGATCGATAAAACCTTCGGGTTGTGTCATGTACACATCCTCTATTAAATTTCCGTTAAGAAATGCGGTTTTAACGTTCATTTTCCATATCTCATAATCATAGTATGCAGCTATAGCAAGTAGTATGCGAATAGACTTAAACATGTCTACCGGCGAAAACGTTTCATCATAGTCAATACCATGGATTTGTTTGAAACCTTTCGCGACAAGTCGTACTTTGTAAGTTTGCACATTTCCATCCATATCGGTTTTCTTCTTGAAAACCCATTTACATCCAACGGGTGTGACCCCTGGAGGTTTATCTATCAAGTTCCAAACTTGATTATCATACATGGACTGGATTTCTGATTTCATGGCTTCGAGCCATTTGTTGGAATCTATACCTTTAATCGCATCTTTGTAGGATTTCGGTTCATCATCAATGAACTCGATGTCGCCATTATTAGTTATGATAAAACCATAGCGTTCAGCTTCATTGCGAATCCTACTAGATCGACGAGAAGGTACAATGACTTGTGTACTTGATTCAGCTAAGTCAACATTTGACGGTTCTGAATCAATCATCGTCGGTTCAACTTCTATTTCGGTATCTCGAATTTCATCAAGATCTATTTTTGCTCCTCCATTGTGCGAAGAGATAAAGTCCTCCTCTAAGAAGACACCTCTTCGTGCCACGAAAACTTTATTTTCAGCTGGATTGTAAAAATAGTATCCTCTTGTTTCTTTAGGATAACCGACAAATAGACATTTGTCTGATTTGGGATCGAGTTTGTCAGAAATCATTCTTTGGACATATGCTTCACATCCCCAGATTTTAATTAAAGACAACAATGGAGTTTTTCCATGCCATAGCTCATATGGTGTCTTTTCAACCGACTTTGAAGGTAAGCAATTTATCAAATAACCCGCGGTCAAAAGTGCATATCCCCAAAACGATTTTGGAAGACTAGTTCGACTCATCATTGATCGAACCATATCTAATAGGGTACGATTTCTCCTTTCAGATACGCCATTCCATTGTGGTGTGCCAGGTGGAGTAAGTTGTGAAACAATTCCACAATCTTTTAAATGATCGTCAAACTCATAGCTCAAATACTCGCCTCCTCGATCAGATCGAAGAGCTTTCATTTTCTTGCCAAGCTGGTTATCTACTTCATTTTGGAATTCTTTGAACTTTTCAAAAGATTCTGATTTAAGACGCATTAAATAGGCATAGCCATATCTACTATAATCGTCAGTAAATGTGATGAAGTAACGATAACCTCCTCTTGCCTCGATGCTCATTGGACCACATACATCTGAATGTATTAGTTCTAATAGCTCCGTGGACCGTTGACCTTTCTTCGAAAACGGCACTTTTATCATTTTGCCAAGTAAACATTATTCGCATTTCCCATATGAATCAAATTCAAATGAGTCGAGTAAACCATCTTTATGGAGTTTCGAGATGCGTTTCTCATTTATATGACCTAAACGACAATGCCAAAAGTAAGTTTGATTACCAACTTTAGGATTATTCCGAGATTCATTCACGTTATAAATGGATTTATTAAATTTATCTAAATCTAACACATAAATACCATTCTCAATAACTACATTAGCATAAATATTATTGTCTTTACATATCACAAATTCATCATTCCTAATAACAAATTCATAGCCATCATTCGCTAATTTAGACACGCTTATTATATTTTTACATAAACTAGGTACATAAAAACATTTATTTAATACTATATTAAATCCACTTGGTAATGCTAGATCCACTTCTCTTATTGCAAAAGCCGCAACCTTTCCTCCATTTCCAACGCGGAGATCTACATCACCAGACTTCAATCTTCTACTATTTCTTAGGATCTGCACATTACGACAAATATGAGTTCCACAACCAGTATCTAATACCAAATTATTCATAGTAGAAATATTAATTTCTATATAACAGACATACCTGCGGTACCGGCCGCTACGGCTTTCCCTTTGTTCTTCCTCGACTCTTCGAGAAATACCTTGCAGTTGCGGCGCCAATGACCCGTCTTTTCACAATGAAAACATTTATCATCGTCCTGTTTCTTCTTCTTCTTCTCGGATTTCCCTTTGTTATTCAGTTTCGGCTTCTTCTTAGAGCCCGAACCTGATGCACCTTTTGAGTTGTTTCTTTTACGATTTCCCAATTGAATAATTAAGACATCATTCGATACGCCGCGGTTTTTAGGACCCGTCGTAATCATTTCCGATTCATAATTCTTCAGCATCCCATGTAATTCGGGGATCGTCTTGTTCATCGAATGCATGTGATAGTTCGTCACGAATGAGGCAAATGTCGGCGGTAATGAACAAAGGATCAAATCCTGTTGCAATGTTGTCGAGATTACTTCGTCGAATTTCTCTAGACGGTATAGGAAATCCTGCATCTTTAGCATATGCGTGCTAATTGACGACCCTGGTGCCATTCTACAATTAACCAAACCTTTAAGAGTATTGAACCGTTCAAGTCTCTTTTGCTCCTGGAACATTTCAAGGAGATGTTTGTTTATCGTATATGCATCGGAGTCTTCGAACTTCTTTTGAAAACTTGCATCCATACATGCTAACATAAGGCATGTTACATTATTCGATTTGCCTTTGAGTACTTTCAACTCTGCCTTTTGAGCTTCTGTTGGATTAGCCACTTCCACTATTGGCGTTTCTAATACACTTATTAGATCTTCATGCCTTAGAACGATGCTAAGGTTACGGTGCCAATCCAGAAAATTCCTACCAACAAGTTTCTCTTTCTCCAATAACGATCGAATCGATATGGAACTGGTATTGTTACTAGACATGATTCCTAAAACATAATAATGATTAATTAATTAACTGTGCGTATTAATTCTATATGCTTTATTTAATAGGGTTATTTGTGTCACTTTTATCAAAACAATCACCCTCATGATCGATTCGGGATTCATAATCCGATAACACCTTGAGAACCATATATTACAATCCTCCCACAAGTGACGAAGGCCTATCGAGTGGGATCTCGTTATTTAGGTAGGATCATATCCAATCGCATCATATGCGACTCTCAAACTTTATGAAATTTCAGTATTTAAATTATATCGTATGTAATTCAAAATTCCGTGTGTGTATTTCAACTATGTCTTATCCAATTAATCCGATTAACTTGAATATCTAAACTAAAACCATACTAAACGTATCAACTAGTTTAAATTTAAACATGCCTGACGAAGGCCCAGTCCACATTTAAATTATACTAAAGCTTATTGTCCTATTGAACTACGCGTATACGCATGCCTGACGAAGGCCCAATCCACACGTATATTTGTAAACAAACATGACAACTGTTTATATGGGAGACATCTAGTTAGTTTATAATTACGCAAAAGTCTATCATTTCAAATTTCGCTGTGAGGGATTTGTTGTGTCATACATCAACTTACTAGGTTTTATATTCACAAGGTTTTCATGTATTAAATTGAATTATAAAAATAAAATTCTAAAGTTTTGTAGTCAAATAAGGAATTCTTTGTTCGTTTCGAAGCAAAACTATTTTCAAGACATTAAATGGTACCAGTAATTATCCTATAATATTTTACCATTCGATTACTTGTGAATTTGACTTTAAAATCTTATTTTCAAGACATTCAATTTTGGGAAAATTTACTAAAATGACCCTACATATGATCTTAATCATTTTTCTTGCGATTTGATAACGCAAACCGTATGACGTTCGCTCTGATACCACTGTTGGGTTATCTACACCACATCGAGTCCGCGCAGCGAATAATTATTGGACTCGACGGAGTACAAATCCCCGAGATCTCATCTACGATTTGTTTATCAAATTGCCTATAACTAATATAACGTAAATCTAATAAACGTAATATTTGTACCTAGCGAAATTGATCGCTTACGAAGGGTTTGTCGCTGCGAAGCCTTCACTTCCGTTCATGTCGCACCTTTTCGTTCGCACCTTTTCGCTCGTACCGGTTTGTCCCACGCCCAAACCGGTCGTCTTTCTCCGTTCGTCTTCTCGTCGGTTGATGAACTTAACTCGTTAGTACGCAAATGTATACGTACCTCTACTCGTATCCACTGCGAAACGGGAGTCGTCGGATAATCACGAAACTGTCTAGACGTCTCGTAATCACTCTTGCTTAAACTCTTGCCGGAATCAATGGAGAATTCCGACGAACTTTTCTCTCTCTTAATTACTGGATTAATTAGTGGAAATAATGGTTGCTTAGATTGTTCTGAATGATCTGATTAGGATCCTATTTATAGAATAACTCGTATTCCTTCACCAGTAAATAGACACTCTTTAATCAATCAAATGATACTTTTATATGCATGAAAGGATAAGTTTCTAGAAGATTTGATCAAAAGATGTGTCTCCTGCAGAATCAGCAGACACACTTTCACTAAAGTGGAATTTCGACCAACTTAGGTCCGTAATTAACAGGAACTTCCTGCACGAAACTTCTAGATGATCTTATCACCTTTCCAACAAATCCGAGTTTATCCAATTTGGATATCCAGTCCGAACGTTATGCTAGTTTTAGTAAACGTTCGCGTCCTTTCGTCGAACTGCCGCAACCTTTCGTGTATTTCATTAGAATGAATGTCCTACGTTATTCAAATGTTTTTCCACTAAATATGAAAGTTGTAGATAATCCAATTATCTAACTTATGAGAGTTGAATCATCCCAATCGGTGTTCGTATGCGAAAGTTATGTCCGTTGTAGTAAATATGTTCCAAACAGATTTTTCCTAAAATCTTATCTTATCAATATAATTATGTATATCATATATACATATGTGCATCTAATACAAATGTTATATTTCTATGAACTACCATGTTCATATATCCTTATACGTACGATTTTACCGTAGATGTGAAACTGCATTTCCTTCAGTATGGACTACCCTTGACTTCCGTCATGACGCACTCACCAGTGCGCCACAACGGACTTCACGTGTCCGTCACAACGCCAGATAGTGCGTCATGACGGACAATACAAAATGATTTTGTTGTCAAATCCAGGGGATAATTCGAGGGTTTTCGTCATGACGCACAACATTGTGTCATAATGGACTCCATTAGTCCGTCACAACGCACAAGAGTGCGTCATGACGGACTATGCAAAACAATTTTGCCTCGATTTCCAGGGGCTAATTCACCTCCGTCCGTCACAACGCACACTATGAGCGTCACTACGGACATCGTTAGTCCGTCACAATGCAACAACTTGCGTCATGATGGACTGTACAAAATAATTTTGTACAAATTTCCAGAAACTTTTCGTGCAACTTTCGTCATGAAGATGTCCGTCACAACGGTGAGAATTATACATAGTCCGTCATGAAGAACAATATGGTGCGTCACGACGGACTATTAAAACGCTCCAAGTCCAACTCTTGGACTGCACGGCATACTGTGTCCGTCACAACGGACAACCAGTCCATTATGACGGACTGTGTTCTGAAAATTGATTTTGTCAGTGAATAAATTCTGAAATTTATCGTTTCGAAAACGACAAATCATGAAACTCTTTCATGATTACTTCTAGATGTTTTTGATCATCATATGATCAAACTCTAGTAAGTTTTCCATCATCCTAATTTTATAAGTATATGAATTATGTCCTAATTTCTACATGAATTTCCGAATAACTTTTATTCGAAACTGATTCCACGATCGAATCGTGACGATCGCCCTGATATCACTGTTTGGTTTCGGCGTCACTACCGAGCCCCGCACAGCGGATTGTGAGGCTCGGTCCGACCCGATCCCGAGGACCACGTCACTGATCCGAACGTACAAACCATGAAATGCAACTAATACCTATGAAATTAACTCTCAATTCATTGAGAGTCATACCACGTGAAATTGATCACGGTGAAGGATTGACGCTTTTAGTTGATGTTGTCCTTGCTCGCTTCGATTTCGGCGGCACGCACGTCCCACGCCCGCGCGATTCGACACCTTGCTCGAAGCTTCTTTTGTCGTATACAATTGGAATTTTTCCGGTTCGTCTCCGACCTTGCTCGACCTTGATCACCACAGAAAATTTCAGCCGAAACTTCTCTACTCGTATCCACCTCGTGTAGGGAAATATCCCGACCTCGGGCCCGCACAGCGGATATGAAGGCCCGGTCCAGTTCCCAAAACCCGAGATCACGCCTCGACTTCGAGAGTACGATGCAAAGAAGGATAGACGATTACATGCGTGAAATTGATCACGCACGAAGGGTTGATCGCTTGCATCCTTCTCTTCTCCGGTGTCACGTTGGTGACTAGCCCGTGCGTCCCATACCGCACGTCTCCCACCGTTTGGACTCCATGAACACATCCGGTTTGATCACAATCGAAGAGCCACAGATGTCGCTCCTCTACTCGTATCCACCTTGAGCCGTAGCACCTCGGTTATGGGTATACCTGCCAAGACGGTATACCGGTAAACTTGCTTGATTGAATTGATTCTCTAAACCGAGAAAAACCGTTTTTCTCGTTTCTTTCTTTTCGCACCATTTCGCTCTCTGAAAGATGACTCTCTATTTCTGGATTAATTCTCTAGATAGAATGAATTGGACTGAATGTTCTAATTAGAGAGAGAGAGAGAGAAACATCTTATTTATACAACATAGGATAAGGATAGGCCAAAATGTATGTATATCTACTATACACATTTTCAAACAGAAAACTGCACATACCCTTTCAGTATTCTGTTGAAACGAAAATATTAAATCGTTCCAAACGACTTAAAACCTTCACGAAAGTTGTAGATAATCTTATTATATTTCCAACCCAATTTGTCCTGGCCCAATTGGAGTTCGGATGCGAACGTTACGACGGTTTTACTAAATGTATGTCAAACTGTCGCACCCTTTCGGTATTCCATTAAAACGACATTGATACTTCGTTCAAATGAAATATTTTTCTACATGAAAGTTCTAGATAATCTCAGTATATATCTAACCCAATTTGAACCATTCAAATTGGAGTTTCCCACTGAAAGTTATGCCAGTTTTACTAAATCTGTTTCTTATGCCTACGAACGCGTACGTTCGTTTATCCTTGTGTACACTTTTACGGTTGATCCGAAACTGTATTTATTTCACCTCGAGCTTGCGTCTTTCGGTTACGCATGATTCCCCTAAAATCTCCGTAAACTTGCTCAAATTCCAATCTCTTCTTCTCTCTTTCTTACTTGTGTAACAAGCTATTTTCTGTCAAAAGAATGGTCAGAGAGGAGATGAATGGCTAGCCATGATCTTATAATCAAGCCACCATTAATAGGGCATTAATGAGTATCTTAAGAAAAATTGCTAATCTAGTATTTGGATCACAGTCCGTCATGACGCACTGTAGTCCGTCATGACGCACTAGTCACGATTATTGATATAGCCGTTATCTCTATAGTCCGTCATGACAGACTATACAGTCCGTCATGACGCACCTCCGTCATGACTGACTCACAGTCCGTCATAACTCATACTCACATATTGGTACACAAAAATCTCTTTGATCTGTCACGACGGACCAACCAGTCCGTCATGACGGACTGTATATATTTATGTGTAATCCTTCAGAAAACCCTACTGGTCCGTCATGAGGGACCACCAATCCATCACGACGGAATATGTGTTTTCTGTCAAATTTGCACAATCTTATTGTGCATCCAATCGTCACGATGAACGCGTAGGTTCATCTACCCTCATGTGTACCATCTACTAGTTGATCTATAACTGTATTTCTTCCAGGAATTAGTTTACACAATCTGTCATGACGAACAACACTTGTGTGCCACGACGGACCATTTAAACTTGTAACGTCCAATTCTTGGACTCCACGATACACAATGTCCGTCATGACAGACCATATGGTCCGTCACGACGAACCTACCCTGAAACATGTTTTTGACTGTTAATTTAAGCTGATTTCAATCGTTTCGAAAACGATTAATCATGAAACTCTTTCATGACTACTTCTAGATGCACTTAATCATCGTATGATTAATCTCTAGTAAGATTTTCTATGGATGTAAACTATGAATTTTATGAAAATATGCCTAATTCTACATGCAATTTCGAATAACTCTTATTCAAAATCAATTCGACTCTCGAATCGCGACGATTGCTCTGATACCGATGTTGGATATCAGCATCGCCACCGAGCCCAACGCCGCCGACACAAGAGTACGGATGTAATATGTAACTACTGCTATAACTTTTATAGAGCCTCATACCACTGAAATTGATCACCTCATACCACTGAAATTGATCACGGAGAAGGGTTGACACGTTCGTAGTTGCTCTTCTTGCTGTTCCGATCCCCGGTAACACGTGCGTCCCACGCCCGCACGAATCGACACCGTCGATGAAGCCTTGGGTTGTCGTATATAACCGGATTACTTTTGGTTTGTCCTTGACCTTGCTCAAACTAGCTCTTGTTTGATCACAACGAAAGATCTCATTTGAGATCTCTCTACTCGTATCCACCGCGGGCTTCGTCTCTCGGTTGCACACGAATTCCCCTAAAAACCGTCACAAGTTTGCTTGAAATCTTACTCAATCTCGAATGGTGAATAGAACTTGTCTCACAAATTTTCTCTCAAGCTTTCAGATCCATAATATTGTTCAAGAGAGAGAGGAAAGATCACCTTGATCTTTATATTAAACATCATATTAATTAGGATTAATGAGTATCTAAACAAAACTACCAATTCCGAATTCGGACTACAGTCCGTCGTGACGCAACATGGTCCGTCACGTATCATATTTACTGTGTTAGCCCTTTTTATTCTCCTCCGTCATGACAGACCAACCAGTCCGTCATGACGCAGCTCCGTCATGACGGATGAACCAATCTGTCACGACGTTATACTCACAGATTGGCTTCTATATCATTACCATAGGTTCGTCACGACGGGCCAACCAGTCCTTCACGACAGACTATGTAATATATGTCAGTTTTGCATAATCTCATTATGCATCCAATTATTTCGACGAACGCGTACGTTCTTCTATCCTCATGTATACAATCTTCTAGTTGATCTATAACTGTATTTTCTTCAGTTAGTTTGGCACAACCCAATTGAAATTGAAGTTCAGATGTTTAAGTCATAACAATTTTACTAAACGTGTTTCTACAAAAACATTGTGATATTTTAATAAACGTCCAATGTTTGTTTTATCCATCTAATCTTGTATATCCAATACACATATATGTATATCCAATAATCCAATATACGTACGTATATCCAATACACGTTACTTATTTTCGTGCCAGTCTTAATTTGGTGGGATCTTATTTTTGTTTATGCACATTTCAGTTCATGTTTTACTATATACTCAATAATGAACTTTGCATTATAGGTTAAGATATCATATTAAGCATATAGATTCACATACATGAATATATATGAATATATGATCATCTCATGTTAAAGAACTAGCTACACTATTTGTCGTAATAATCACCAATGGCATATACCAGCTATATACGCATTAGTGTAGTCGATCCATTATGTGGTCTCCAACACATATCAATGTGCGGTGTGCCATACTCGATAACTCATATTAAGTCATATCCATGGTTAGTACATAATCATTCGTCGTGCTAGTATATTTGTCGACATAAATAACTCGACAATTTCAGTGTGCACAATTGTCATATCTATGACTAAGGATAAATTTAGAATAACATTTACATATACACAGTCCTTTTTATCAAAATCAATGTGAGTAATTTAGAATAACTTTTACGTATCAAAATAGAGGTTAGTATCAAAATTGAGGTTAGTCTTTCTTTGATGTCTTGATGCGTCAATCAAGAGAAATTAGTAGGTTTTTATTGGATTAATTAATCATCAAATCAAAATTAGTTAGTTTGATTCAATTAATGAAAATCAATCCAATTAAATCCTCTCGATGAACGAATCAAGAAATTAATTGAGGGTGTGTGAGAGGACCATCAAAATACTGGAGTCAGTACCTCGTTTGATTATGTATGAAGGTATCATCATATGTACTATTGGGACAAATATATAAGATTTTTTTTATTGAATAAATTTAACATTACATTAAATGATCATCTATAATTCATTGGTTTAGTCACAATACCTACATTAAATTCTTGGATATTTAATTTTCGGGTCATTCCCATACTATTCTCGGATCATTATGAAACATTTAGCTTTTGTTCATTTTGGTACGGGTCAACTCAGGTTTTTGATATTCCGGTATAAGTTATGGTCTTACATTTATATATTTATTTATTTATTAAACGTGTCATTTTAGGTGGAAGAAACGAATCCATTCAAGGATGGTTGTGGTGTTAAAACTCTTGTCAAGAACTGCATACCAGTGAGGATTAGAACTAGTAAGGCTATGAAAAACAAGGGGCCAATCAAAAATAGGTTGAAAGAGGCCGTGAAGGCCATAGATGATGTTGCTGCAGGTGCAGATCTCTTTTTCGAGGTGACACGTAACTTGAAGCTCAGAACGGCAGAGGAGAACGAGCGCACTGCTGTTTTTCGCGACACAAGTCCAATTTCAACCGAACCCCGAGTAGTTGGTCGGGATAATGAGAAAGAGGAGGTTGTTTGGAAGTTGTTGAATCCAGATAGTAAATCCACACGAACTGGCATTCCAATCTTATCCATAGTTGGAGATGGGGGAATCGGAAAAACCACTCTTGCTCAGTTTATATATGATGATAAAAAGGTCAAGGAACATTTTAGGGATTTGATGATGTGGGTTTGTATCTCTGATCATTTTGATTTGGCCCTTATTACTAAAAAGATGTATCAGTGTGCTCATCATAAGGACGAAAAAGGAAAAATTGATTTTGATGATTTTAGCTTGTTTCAACAGAAACTTGCTAGTAAATTGGAAGATAAGAAGTTTCTTATTGTTTTAGATGATGCCTGGTATGACAAGGACAAACTCTCCTGGGATAAACTATTAAGTCCTCTGAGAAAAGGAAAAGAGGGGAGTATGATATTGTTAACAACTCGAATGAAATCAGTTGCCAAAATAGTTGGATCGACTGAGAAGGATACATTAATACTAGAGGGTCTGGAGGAGAAAGAATATTTCGATTTTTTTTTGGAGTGTTGTTTTGGTGTTGAAGACCCTGAAGACTATCCAGCGCTGAAACACATGGCAAGTGAAATTGTTAAGAAGTTGGTAGGGTCGCCTCTCGCTGCAAAGACAGTTGGAGGGATGTTGTGCTCCTCAGATGGTGAATACTGGACGAAGATACTGAAAAGCGAGATATGGAACCTAGAATATGAACCTAATGATATTATACCTGCTTTGAGGTTGAGTTATCAACACTTGAATTCTCGCTTGCAAGCTTGTTTTTCATTTTGTAGCTTATTTCCCCATGATCATTATTTTTATAAAGAAGATTTGATTTACATGTGGATGGCAGTGGGTTTGGTACCACAAGATGCCAATGGAATAGAAAGACCAGAAGATATTGGATCTGGGTTCTTTGACCAGCTGGTACGAAAATCATTTTTCGAGCGTGTAAAATATAGCGAACGTTTTTATACCATGCATGATTTAATACTTGATCTAGCACGATATGTTTCACAAGGTGAGAGTTATAGGTTTACTGGTGGGGGTGGGGGTGGCAGCTCAAGTAAAATTCCTCCTACAGTTCGCCACTTGAGCGCAGGTGGTTGTGATCCCTCTGAGTTTAACTTCTCTACATTGAAACACTTGCGCACTCTTATCCTACGTGTTGATCGAAATACTTTTGATGATCGAAATACCCTTGTGGTTAGCGAAATTATCAAAGAATTGAAAAGCCTGCGGATTTTTTGGTTATTTGCTGATTACTCATGGAAATGTGAATTTACTGGCGGTTTTAATGATCTATCGCACCTTCGTTACTTGCATCTCGAAACAAGTTCGGATTGTATATCATCGGAAGCAATTAATAAGCTTTATCTCTTGCAAACAATGAGTTTTTGTTTTAATTATAGTTCGCATAGTTCGATCAATGTGGGTAATAGTTATAGTCCGCATCGTTCGATCAATGTGGGTAATCTTCTAAACCTGAGAAAACTTAAATTATTTGAAATAATACCGGTTGGTATAGGGAAGCTTACTTCACTACAAGAAATATGGAGGGAGTCCAATTTTAATATTACAAGGGATAGTACATGCAAAATAAACGAGCTAAAGGATATGATAGGGCTTCGTAATCTAAATATACAGGGACTTCATAATGTACGAAATCATGAAGAGGCAATTGAAGCCAATTTGACAAACAAAGTGAATCTTCGTAAGTTAATATTGGATTGGAGAACTAGCTCAACAGAAAACCGGAGAACTAGAAACCGTAACTGGAGAACTAGCTCAACAGAAAACGGTAACCGGAGAACTAGCTCAAGAGATGACGACCGTTGTATAACGAGAGGTTTGCTTGATCATCTCAAACCACATTACGGTCTCAAGTTTTTAGAAATTAAAAAACACAGAGGTCGATTGTGTCCAAATTGGATGTGGGAATGCTCTGTTTTTCAACTGACAGAAATAAAATTTTCAGATTGCGGGTGGGAAGAATTACCTCCATTCGACGAACTACGATTCCTTAAAATTCTTTCTCTAAGAAATATGGATGCTCTTAAAAAGATCTCCCATCAAACTGGTTCTTTCCGTTCACTGGAGAAAATGACTTTGGTGAAACTACCAGTATTAGAAGAATGGATCCCCCCTGTAACAGAGTTCGACTCACAGGCAGGGCGGTCTTGTTTGAGAGTAGTTTATGTTTCCGATTGCCCAAATTTGAAATCCTTACCCCCTCTTCCTTCAAGATTAGAGATCTTAAGTCTAAGAAATGTAGGTTTGATTGTTATGCCAAAGATTCTGCAAGATCCGGACAGCAAGTCCCAAAGCTTATCGTCATTTGGTAGATTGATGATCTGGAAATGTTCTGACCTAGAAGGATGGTTTCCGAGTGCAGAATATGTACCATTCCTGCCATGCATAAGAGAAGTATATATTGCTGATTGCCCAAAGTTGAGTTGTATATTCCCTCTTCCTTCAAGATTAGAGAGTTTACATTTAAGCAATGATTCGGGATTGACAGCTTTCCTGAAAATTCATCAAGATCCGGATAACAAGTCTCAGGAGTTATCATCACTTCGTAAATTAACGATAGATAACTGTACAGAATTAGAAAAAATTCTGGGTGCAGACTTATTACTACGGCTGCCATGTTTAAGAGAATTAGAAGTGAACAAATGCTCAATGTTGAGTTCTATATCCCTAACAAATTCGAAAGCAACTATCCATACTGGTGTGCATCAGGGAGACACGCTCCTTATCCGTAATAACGGTGGTACGGAAAGAGATACGAAAAATCGTACGCTAACACGTGCAGAAACGTACGGAACTGGGGGAGGGGGACAAATAGGAGATTCGACACATAGAGGGACCATGTGTGAAAAAAGCCAAATGGGTGCAGAAAAAAATCAAACAGAAGGGAACTCGACACGTGTTGGGGATCACAGAAATGGAGATGAGAAGGTATGGGCCCAGCTTGAAAGGTTGCGCAAAGGAAAAGGCGAGCTGAGAGAAAATCCAAAGCGTTTGGATATGAACAAAGTTAAACAAGGTATGATGAATAATAAACCTCTCTCAATTCGGCCAATGTGCCAGACCGAGCATACCAAAGATTTTCAAGGCTCAAAAAATAATGAACATGTCGAAGAAACTGAGCCCATAATATCAGGTGTAAACCTGACCGAAAATGAAAAAGAAATAGCAGAGGCGAAGGCTTTGGATGATTACTATGAGGAATTCGGGGTTGATAATCTTGACGATTATCCTGACGGGCTCGAAGATGATCTTCTAGACTATTATGAAGGTACACCTACATCTCCTTTATACAATGGGCTCATATATGGAACCTCCCAGATTCATCCTGGTCATGCCGATTGAATCAGCATGACGCAGGGCGTCAATGCTAGTGGTCCCCATTCATCACGCGAATTAACCACTAATCGGCCCCCCATTCATCACACTCAACACACACACGACACACACCCTCTCTCACACACAGAAACACCAAACCCTAGCATGACACCCATGGCGAAACACCACCCTCTCTCTCACGATGACGAAACACCACACTCATGGCGATTGACGGTCAAACCCTAGAATCGAGCTGCCGATGCCATCGATGGAGCTGCCGACGCCACCAATGGAGCTGGCGATTGACGATGGATATGGCGACCGGCGATTGACGACGGAGCTGGCGATTGACGACGCCACCAATGGAGTTTGTTCTCTGATTAGCGTCAAATGGAGATCTCTTCTGCATCGTTTTCTAGAAGAAGTATCGTCTTCCTTCTTCGTTAATTTTCATTAATGGAGATCAAGCTTCGATGTTAATGGTAAGTGATTTTTTGTTCATTGAAGTGATTTATTATTAATCCAACTTCAATTTCTTAGGGTTTCGATACTGGTACAAGAGTAATTGTTCTTTTTTTTTTATTTGTTGTTAATCGAACCTCAATCTCTGAATTATTGATCAATCCGCACCATATCTGTTTGTTTGTATTGACAAATGGGTTTATTTAAGTCTGGAACTTTATATTATCTGGTACTTATCTGTTAACCAGCAATTAGCAGCTAATTAAGTGTATTTCAGTCAATTAAGTCGATTTATTTCAGTCAATTAAGTTTATTTCAGTTTATTTCAGCTAATTATTCTGGTATTTTGATTTCTTATATTATCTGATAAGTTAATTAAGTCTAATTATGTGGTATTGAACTATTTAATTGCTCGTCAATTTGCAGTTTAACAATTAGCAATTGTCGAACTAACGGTTAATTTGGACTGGTACGGTTGAATTGGCGAAGACTGGTGCGGATTCTGGTACGGCGTCGATTGCTGGTACGGTTTGATTGGCGAGGATGACGACAAGGATGAGGACGATGGCGACGAGGATGAGGATGAGGACGATGGCGACGAGGACGACGACGAGGACGATGGCTGGTACGAGGATGGGGACGAGGATGAGGACGATGGATGGTATGACGAGGATGAGGACGATGGCGACGAGGAAGAGGATGAGGACGATGGCGACGAGGATGACGACGAGGACGATGGCTGGTACGAGGACGGAGACGAGGATGAGGACGATGGCTGGTACGACGAGGATGAGGACGATGGCGACGAGGATGACGACGAGGATGACGACGAGGGTGACGACGAAGATGACGACGATGGCTGGTACGGTTCGATGGTTGGTACGGTTCGATGGCTGGTACGGTTTGGTTAGGTCGCGAGAATCGAGTTGATTGTGAGCGAGATTATTTGTTAATTAATATGTGTATTATTTTTTGTTAATTTGTAAATGTATTTTTTTACACAATATTTGATTAATTTAGTTAATGGTGGTATTCATCGATTTTCAGAGATTAATGATTGTATTAATAATTAATTAATTGTATTAATTAGTTGATTAATTTGTGTGAAATAATAATGATATTTTGAAATGATTAATAATGGAATGGATTTTTATTAACCTTTAATTGGAAATGATTTATTTGGAATTTGAGATAATTAATAAATTGATTTTGATAATTACCAATTTTTTGGATATATGTTTGCAATTATTAATAACTATATAATAATAATATTTTGTTAATTGACTTAATTTTATGAACTAAATAAAACCCTTAACATAATTTAATTTTGTTGTTACTTTGTTTTGTTAATTGAAATGATTTATTTGGAATTACAATTTTCAGTGAATTGTTGAATGTTAATTAATTAATTTTATTAATTAACGGTCAATTGTCCATTAATTAATTGAAATGTTAATTGAAATGTTAATTTTCAGTGAATTGTTAATTACTATAATATTTGTTAATTAACGGTCAATTGTCCATCAATTAATTGTGTTGTATTTACATTAATTAATTGTCAAAATATATTTCTTTGTAAATGAATTAACCAACAATAGAAGAGTAAATAAATTGAGGGGGAAATTTGAATTGAAGTTGGGGTTACCTATCAATACCATGCCCCCCCATGACGTGAGATGATTCAATCGTCAAGGTGAGAGTGCGTTTCAGGGAAAGAGTAAAATTACCCATAAAATAAAACACATTGATAGCATTTTGATTAGCAAAAAGAAATCGAAAATTAGTACAACCTCAAACAGAAAATCAAATCGTATTAGAAAAGTAAAGAAAAATTCCGATGGATCAATTCCGGGACCCATTATTAAAATACAACGTCCTCGAAACATACTTAATACAAAATTAAAAAGGCTCTAAAGGAGGCTAATCTACTAAATGTACTGAATGAAGACATGCTAAACCCTAAAGAATTGTTTTTGGAAATAATATCAGATATTCAAACTTTTTGTGGAATTATCAGTAATCATGCTTTACATCCTCCTGATATTTGTATTTTAGACACAACTAAAAATACATTCTGGCAAATAGAAAAATTTACTAATAAAGACTTATGTCATATAGATGTTGATATACCTTTGGTGGAAGACACTAATATCGGAGCAATGGAAGGTCAAGAGGATATGGCAATAGGAGGACGACAAGTTCTGGAGGGAGATCATACAAAGAAGGCTGTCTAAGAAGAAGCCTCTAGTGTCGGTGTTAATGAAAGGGGCTAGTTGCACCTTTTGTTAATACTTCGGCCAGCATTATTGGATCGAAGTTTATACCCTAATTAGGAGGGATTATCCTCTTTTTTGTTTTATTAAGTATTTTATGAATCATATAAGCATATTATCATGGAATATTTGCGGTTTAGGTCAACGTGAAAAATGTAATACGGTTAAGACTTTCATTAGGGAAGCTTCCGTTAATGTATGTTGCTTTCAAGAAACAAAACTTTATAATCCTACTTTCTTCTACTTACTATACTTTTAGATCATTTTGTTCATCTAAGTTCAAGGAGTTTGTATTCCAAAACCCTAATGGATCAAGAGGGGGTCTCATAACTATACTTGGACACTAGCTTATAAACTCCAGAACACATTCCAAAACGAGTACTCACTCAATGTAATATTATCAAGCAAAGCAAAGGAACGTAACAAAATACTCATATCGAATATTTACGAGTCAACGGGTGATAATAATAAAAAAAATACTTTTTTGAGGAAATTACCAAATGCGTGAATCAATACAAATACCCTCGGTATTAATCAGAGATTTTAATGTAATAAGAAATCTAAATGAAACGACTCGGAATGGACACACTAGCCAAAATATAAATGAGTTCAATCGTATAATAAATGAATGTCATCTAAACGAGATCGAACTTAAGGGTGGAAAATACACCTAGTCAAACAATAGAGAATCACCCACTTTCTCCAAACTGAGGGGCCGTTTGATCTACAAGATTTTTGAACAATTTGAAGGATTCTTGTACTTTCTCGAGAAAGTGATATGATACAAGAATTTTGAAAGACATGTGTTTCTCACATATGTTGTTTGATCTATAGAATGATATATAATGAAAAGTAAAATTTATTGTTTCATGTGAAAAAATAAAAAAATAGTTGGACATTGATTTCGCTAAATTAGATATTTATCATATTTATCATATTAGATATTAGTTAATAATTATTGAAACTAATATTTTATTAACATTACCTATTAATATAATTACATATACATTATATTATATATTAATATAATATTATATAATATATTAATATAGATTATATTATTATAATTACATATATTATATATTAGTATAATATATAATAATACTTCATATTAATTAATTATACTAATTTATTGAATTTGATTAAACAATATTAATTGAATAATGCCGATTATAATCAAATTAATTTGTTAATCGAATAATGCATATTCATATAATGTTGTCTATATTAATTAATTTGAATTATTTAGTAATGTGCATAATATTGTATTTGCTAATTTCTATTATGTTGAATTAAATAACTGAGATATAAATTAGTTACAATTAATCTTTTAAATAAAATACACATAATATTATTTTATTATTAATAATTAATATATTAAATTATTAAATTATATAGTATATAATATAAAAATATATTAAATTATATATAATATATGTATGTAATATTATTATATGTTATATATTAAATATTAAATAAAATGCATATGGTATAATATTTTTGTTAATTATATATTTATTTAATCTAGTATTATTAATTGAGGTTGGGAGTGCATGACTTTGGTGTTTTCTCTTTCTCACAATTTTTGAAGGACACAAGTTAGAGAAAAATAGAGGAGAGAGAGTGCGAGAGACAAGCTAATGGGGTTTCACTTTCTTTCATTTTCTTGTGAATCAAACGTAAGAAATTAGAGCGTGTCATGAAATTTGGTTCCATTCCGATGAAAATCTTTCTCACTCTCTCAAATCAAACGGCCCCTGAATAGAGCATTTGTATAAATTTGTATCAATTGATATTACACCCGAAGAAGATATGAGTCCCACAAGGATTGAGTCTCTTTTAATGAATTTATTGGATTAATTAACTTTTAAATTAATATTTAATTTAATTAATTAAATTAAGAAAAATAATCAATCTAATAAAACATCATCGATTAACGTGTCTAGAATATTTTATTGAGTTTGTGAACTACTTATATTTCCCTCCAAAAAAAAAATATATATATATATATATATATATATATATATATATAAGCCATCAAACTACTAAAGCTAGGAAGCTTACAAAGAAAGATCTTGGCTCTATTATGAAAAGTCTAATGAAATAATGACAAACTTATGGAGTCAACAAAATAGCCACATGAATATGTAATTAGCTTCTATCAGCACCAACTTCACGAAAGTGAAAAACAGCTGAATGACTGGGCAAAGGACCATTTCAAACAAAAAAACACATACTTCCATAAGAGACAGTTTGGCAAGCGGAATTAGTAGAGCAGAATCGGATTATAAAGGTGGAGGAGTAAAAAATTCTGAAATTAATAATTTCACAGTTTGTTTGAATGTCCAAATTATAAAATGCTGGAAAATATAATTCTATGTTTTGTTGCTTACAAAATTTTGAAATTTCGTTATTGAAAATATAAAACTAATGTTTCATTAAAATTAATACAATATAATAATACTATCATAAAATTATTATTATTATTATTATTATTATTATTATTATTATTAATATTATTATTATTATTATATTACAATATTACAATATTATTATTATTGTTATTATTATAATATATTATTATTAAATTATATTAATATTGTTAATATATTAATATTAATAATATTATTTATAATTTAATATATTATTGTTAATATATTACATGAATAATATTATTGATATATTAATATTTATATAAATATATTGAAATAATATTAACATATTAATATTAATATATTGTAATAATATATTAAAATATTAATATTGTAATATATTATAAATATAAATTTTAATATATTATAATAATATTTATTATAATATCAATATTTTAATATATTATTATAATTATTTTAATATATTATTGATATTTTAATATATTATTATTATATCTTTCTAGTTAATTATTAACTAGAAAGAATAGTTGTCCAATTTATCAGTTGGTTGTAATTATTAACCATGTTGGTAATTAGTGAAATTGTGTTAATTAATTACTGTAATTCAATTTTTTTGAAACATTTAACTCAAACAAAATTTATGAAACATACAAAAGACGTGTTTAAAAAGCTATATTTGTTAATTTGTATACATTAAGTATGTTGTTTATATTGTAATTATTAATTATATTGTTAATTAATTAAATTATGAAATTAACATTAATTATTTTTGTATTGTTAATTGAAATGTCTTGCATTAACTTTTAATTATATTACAATCAACTGTTAATTGAAAACTATGTTAATTAAATGAGAAATACGAGTGCAAAATTGAGTCACTAATTAATATCATGTCTCCATGACATCATGTTGATTCGATCAACATAAGTGGGCCAATCTCATGGACATGGTTAAATTTTCCATTCAGAATTGGCTCTCCTAAACTCATTTTTAACATGGTATTGGGATTGGTAATTTGTTACATTCTAAAAGCTTGACAAACTCCAAATAAGTTGTACAAATTATTTGGTCCTCCTTTTTCAGTTTTTCTTGTCCCGACTACATTTAGTTCCTAATTCTAATTCTAATATCTTACAAAACAAAAGAGAAAAATATTAGAGAAATTGTTACTACAACTTGAACCATCCTTAACAGAATATAATTATGAGATAATTATTTCACTATATTTTTCTCAAAAATATATTATTTGATGACCCGTTATTCCGGCCCCGGCCCGGCGTGCCGATTTTGCAAGCTTCATCTTCAGAAGCAGGACTCAGTGGCCAATTAAGCAATAATGTGTTTTTTTTTATCATACAATGTAAGCACCTCACAATCTTTGAGATTTCGCAAGCTCATATTTCGTAGAAAATTCTGTAGATAGAAGAAATTGATTAGAAAGATTGTCAAAAACATTTTTAAAAATAGAACTCTTGAAAATTACTCAAAACACTGGTCCTGGTACCAACAATTTTGTATCTGTTTTACAAAAGTAAAATTGAGCATAGGTTAATTTGAAACTAGAAATTGTACATGTACGTATTTGGATTGATTGTATCAATTTGGAATAGCTAGAAAGATATATTCAGCTCTCATTTAGAATTTAGATCTCTTTATCTTTGAAATTCTCAAGTACCGATTCACACACTAACATATGAATTGCAATTTCGGCGCAGCATATGTAAAAGATAGGACAAATATATGTCAGCAAAGGCAATAGAACAAGGATATAAACTGCTGAACAGAAACAGAAAAGCAAAAGATTTTTTGTGTTTTTGAGAATTAGGGTTAGGAATTGGGTGTAAATTTGATGTATTGCCACATATTGCTTCCACTTTTTTTTTTTTTTTTTCATTTTGTGAAAGTAAAGAGAGCATTATATTTGTTGTACTCGAATCGTGATAATAGACTGTTGAGTCAGTGCTTTTATCGTGGATGCAGGGAAAACCCGAACCACGTAAAATTGTATTATTCTACCATTAACACGTTTTTCCTTTATTTGGTAAAGTAAATAATATATTATGAATTTCTCAATAGAAGACGCGTTGCACTTGTTCGAGGAAAAGCCACAATTAAAGAAAGATTGACCTTGTTACTGTTTTCGAGCAATTACGTAAGGATGGATATATTATTTGGCTTTACCACGAGGATTGTGCTCGATGAGAAAGAGATCTTTTGTGTGGAGATTCGGGTCGTGTATGGATAATTGGGTATTCGGAGATGTAACCGTAACATTTGACGAAATGCTCGAGCAAAGAAACATGCCATAAGAAGGAGGATAAGCTCACAATAGAAAAAGCACCGCACCTGTTGGACAAAATACTCGAGTGAATGTAATTGTCAAATTTTTAAATTAAAGTTTTAAAAATTATTAATATAAGCTACATCCAAAAACAATATAATGTATCGTATTAAAAATATATAGAAATAAAAATATATTAAATATGTGAGGAATATTATATATTAACAAAAACAAGTATTAAATAAAAATATATATAAATTGTGCGCGTGTTAAGAAAAAATATAGTGATATTATATTCTTTGTTGAGTTGATATTATATTCAATATCAAATTTTCATTTTTAATAATATTCTTTGGATTTAAAATATCTAAGATAATATGACTAAATGAGCTCATTTAAAAATTATAACATAATAACACATAAATTACTACGTGAAATATGAATTTAAATCATCTAACAAAAAATAATAATGAATGTGATAAAACCACATTACAACGTTTAATGGTTCAAACAAAAACATGCAAATGATCACACAAAAATAAAAAATACGTATTAAAATATTAATTATAAAATTAATATATACGATAGAAATACGTCACAAAATATAATGATATAAACAATCAAAATAATTATGATGATGATATGATTTAATAAAAATATTTATAGATGAGTGCAAAATAATAATGTGGATAAATTGAAATCTCTTAGGGCATGTTTGGATGATCGTATTTAAAATTACATGAAGTAAATTAACCTTCCGCAAGTCGACTTTCCGAAATTGCACTTCAAATTTTAATGTTTGGATTCACGAAAATGAAACTACTGGATTTATAGTTTTTTATGTTTGGGTTGATGTAATTCAATAATGAATTTCAAATTTATATGTACTAAAATTTTCAAATAAATGTAACCATTCATTATTTGACATAAGTTTTTAATTGAACCAAGAAACTAATAATCATTCAAAACATAATCATAAATAAATTATACCACCACATTACAATCCAAAAAAAAAATTAATCAGAAATTGATCTTTTTAATAGAACAATAATGCAGGAATTGAACCAATTAATTCATCGCAAATTTATTATAGAATTTATGCACAAAACATACTGCCCCAATTTTATTTTTTTAAATCACCACTTACTATCATAATTATGCATAACTGAAATTTAGATAAGACTCAAAACATAAACTATCGAGATTAAACTATTTCCTTTCGAAATGCTTCAATTCAACCGATGTGCTTAATTGAAATTAGACTTCAGTGTCCGAACAAACAATAAAGGGGATCGAGCCATTGCGTGGAATAAATCTCTTGAGAAATAAAAAATATGTTACATGGATTAATTAGTCTTAAGTGTCAGAACAAATAATAAAGGGATCAAGTCATTACATGGATTAAATTTCTTAGAAATCATAATATATTACATGGATTAATTAGCCTTAAAATATGATACACCAATTCTAAAACATCAAAAAATATTTATTTTGTCATGTACGCAGACAGTAATTTAAGTGTCAGAACAAATAAGGCACATATAAAAAATTTCCTAATTTCTTTTTCTGTTTTGACAAATAAAGATGTTACTTATCAAATATAAAAGGAGATCTTGATTGATTTATTGCTTGGAAATTAGAAATTTTCACAAAAGAAAAAAAAATCGACGAATCGGGAATCAATTTTATAGTTGGGAACTGAAACCCTAATAACAAGAAAACATCGATACTTAAAGAGTTGGAGGGGAGAGACGAGCAGAAGGAGGAGAGGGGCGGTGAGGCACTGGAGCAGGCAGAGGGGCGACGAGGTGGTTTAAATTTCTGCCGCCAAGTTCTTTTTCTGCGGTATCTCCACTTCTCGTAGTTATGAGGGAATGTTGACTTACAGGAAAAAAGAAAAACAATGAAGTATGAGTTGCAGTAATTTGATAAAATACATCAAATCAAACAATGTAAAATGGACTAATGCAGTAACTACAGTTACAAACTGCCACACTTACATCAAAACAAACATCCCCTTAGAGTAGTGACGTGACACGTGAATATTTAAGCAATCATAAACACCTACACAATTAATGTGATATACTAATACTAATATGGATCATTCGAAAGACAAAACACATTTTGTTGATTTTGTATTTTTTTATGCGACGTAGTGTAATTAGTTGAGATTTTATATGTCTGTATTAATCCTGCCATGGGATATCTTGCTTTGCTGCGTAGTTTGCTAAAAACTTTCCCAAAAACAAAGTAGATTTTAAAATAAATAAATAAATAATTAAACCAAAAACAAAGTGAGTTAAAATAAATCTCTTGAAAAGTCTTCCTCGCGGGCGGGGTGCCTAGGATAGTGCTCGAGTTAAAATGGAGAAGAAACCTCACAGCGACCGTGACGGCGACTCCGGACGGCCAGCGGAGCTGGTGGAGAGGCTGCCACAGGCCCTACTAGTCGACATACTGGCGAGGCTCGATCTCTACTCTCTCTGCTCAGCCACTCCAGTTTGTCGCACACTGCAGGCCTCCGTCTCTCAGGCTCTCACTTCTATCTCCTCCATCGACCTCTCCGTGAGTTTAATTTAGTCTCTCAATCATAGATTTACAGATTATTTTTCTTATTTTTGCTGGTCCATTTTGCAGGATTTTCCTCCTACGATTCAGATCCTGAATAGAATTCTTAACGGAAATAATGTTCTTCAAAGCCTCATCCTTGATTGTAGCAGATTAATCGATGCCTCTTTGAATGATTTCGCAAAAGAGCATTTCGTTGAGCTCACCTTGCTCAAGTGTTCCTCATTCTCTCCTTCCATTTTCCTAATTATTGGAGAGAGGTGCCCTAATCTAAGGTTTTTGCAGCTTTCATTTCAAATTACTCAACAAATTCTCATTAATATTCAATCAAGCTTTAATTTGAGGTTAATTTCTATTGTTCCTTTTCCTTCTCAGACACTTTACTTTGGATATGGCGCCACATTCGAATAAGAAGGGCGGAACCGTAACACACAACAAAGCTATTATACAGATGTTACATAGTTGTACACAACTGGAGGTGATTCCAATTCTTTCTTTTTTTTCAATTTAGCCCCCCTAACTTTATTAATTTCTTACTGGTCTCTATCTCTCTCTCTTTTGCAGTCTCTAACTTTAAAATTCCATCTACAATATCCATGTTGGACCTATTTCAACTCGATATGGAATTCTCTTCCCAAAACCATAAAAGTTTTATTACTCCAACCAATATCGAACAAACAAGCAAGAATACCAATTTCACAAAATTCAAAAGATAATATCCCAAATTACATCAATCTAAGCACGCTTACTCTCGTCTTAAACATCATAACCGATGAATTAATCTTATCTCTCTCCACAAACCTTCCAAACTTAACCGAACTCAATCTCGAAGACCACCCACAAGATCAACCCAATTTAGACGAAGATTTAACCAACAATGGCTTCCAATTCCTTAGTTTTTGTCACAATCTAACTCGACTCTACTTGACACGTGGCAAACAATCCACTTTTCAACGAGTAAACGATGTGGGTATCTTTATATTATCTGAAGGCTGTAAAAAACTCGAATCGGTTCGACTCGGTGGATTCTCCAAAGTAACCGATGCAGGATACGCGTCGATTATTCACTCTTGCAAAAGCTTGAGAAAAATCGAGATAATCAACGCGCATTTCTTGTCTGACTTGGCGTTTCTTGATCTCGTTAATTCGGTTAGTTCTATAGTCGAAGTGAGGTTAATTTCTTGCAGTCTCTTGACGAGCGAGACTGCAGTTTCTCTCTCTTCGTGTGCAAATTTGGAGGTTTTGGATTTATCTGCTTGTCGAAGCATCGCAGATTTAGGGTTAATTTCAATTTCGAAACTTCTAAATTTAACGGTTTTGGATTTGGGTGGTTCTGACATAACCGATAGTGGTTTGTATTCGCTTGCTTGTACCAGTTCCCCGATTTTCTCGTTAACCCTAAAAAATTGTAAACGAGTCAGTGATAGTGGCATATCTCAGTTATTTCGTGGCAATACAATCCTAAGTTTGAATTTAATAACCCTTGATTTGGGATATATACCGAAACTAACAGATAGGGGTGTAAAGGTAATTTCCGAGAGCTGTAAGAAAATCGCGAATCTGAGTCTGAGAGGTTGTAACTCCATCACGAGTAATTCTGTGGTTAGACTCGGTTCTGTGGACCGAATTGCCAATGGTGAAAGTGCAATAAGAATGCTCGATTTGTGTCTTTGTAACGGGATTTCGTCCGATGCGTTGAGATTGTTTGATAAGCCGAATTATAGAGGATTGCATTGGCTCGGTATTGGAGGTACAAGATTGCTACCGAGATCGAATGGCAGAGTTTTGGAATTAGTGTTTGAACGGCCAGGATTGAAGATCTGCAAAGACGGCTGCGAGATGGGTTGTAAGAATGATTGGGCCTATCATAAGTAGATTTATTTTGTAATGTTATTTTCCAATGAGAATATTTTATTTCATGTGGATGATTTGTATTTCTAGTTTATTTAACATGTTATATTCTATGAAATAAACTGCTAGTATTTCTAGTTTTATTTAACATGTTATATTGTAAATTATCGTTCCCCTTATTTAAACGAAATAGAATGAATCTATCACAAAACTAAACACAAAATAAAAATAAAAAATTGCAAGTCAATTTGAAAAACTTGCAAATAGGAGTAACATTAACAAAAAAAAATAAGGAATGTCAAGATAAACCGAACAATAAACTTCACAACCCCTCTATCGGTATAACTCGCCCAAAAAGGACTGGAAAACAAATCCGCGTTTCAAACTAGCGCTGAAAACCGCGCCAAAAAGAGAACTCAAATTCGTGAATTACAACACGAGTCTATATGAAGCCGGCTCGGCCTCCCCTTCTGCTGTGTCTATCATATGTGGTTATGAATTTATCCACCAATTCGGTCATTGTACTGCACGACAATATTAACAAAATAAATAAGTTGATATATTACTCAATAATCAAAGAAAATAATGATTATTAAATACCTCGAACAGTTAGTGAACATGGCAAGATAAGTCATCAAGAGAGTGTCGTTATAATCCTGAAAATAAAATCAAATTCATCATTAATAAATCGCCATGATTAATAAATAAATTATGACATAAACATACCATTAAAAAGTCATCGTGAAACTTCTCAGACTCAATAGCAGGAAGTCGTCTTAACAGGCTCGACACTTGTCTCAGTAGCGAATTATCAAGTGGCACATCACCTAAATTCATATAAAATATATTAATATCGCATATATTTATAGTTTATTCACATATTAATTGTACCTTTTTTCATAGCTACAAGATACTGATGGACTACTCGAACTCTACTATCGAGCATTTTTATAGCGCTGTGTATTCCTGTAAGATGAGCCGCCACTGAAAAAAAATATAAAAAAAATTCTCAAAAATTCATTTTTAATAAATTGAAATTTTATTTTGTAGAGAGAGAAAAATTACGTTGAGTTGCTGCAGAGCCGCCGTCAGCTGGTTTTAGATGAGCTACGTGATCCACGGAAATTCTCTCCGCCTCTACAGTCTAAAATTAGAAATAAGAGAAAATGTTAAATTAAAATGTATTTTATTGAGATTAAATTAATGAGGAAAAGAGACCTCGATATTGTAGCTTGCTTTGACGAATATGAGTTGAGGATTCCCATCAATAACATGCAACTCTATAAGGCATTAAATAAAGTTAGTTTATATTTATATTTATAAGTGAATGTGAAATGGATAATTTACCGCTTTCATAAATTGAAATGGGCAAATCCTTTTGAGAGTGAACAATTGCAGGGTTTAAGAGAACGAAGAATGGATTTTCATTTATATCCATCAACTATATGAATAAAAAGTTTATGATTATAATTAGGAATATTATATATTTTAATTATAAACATTGCGAGACTTACAGCTTTGTGAATTAACATATCAGACTCTTCTGCATCGCTACCAGTTGAATACCATCCCAGTATGTAGAAATTAGGAAAAACCTTCTTATCTGCATTATCGATATAAATGAAAAGCTATTATAATAGCCAATTCTAAAGGAGTAACACTGTATTAATGTGTAAACCGGTAAACCCTAATATGAACTTGGAGAAACCCTAATGGAGTGAGAGAAGAAGGGTTTTGCTATACAGATCCCATTTGGACATTGCATCAAGTATGAACAAATAACAAACTCAAAACAAAGGATAATTGAGCGACAAAAAACCCTAATTGGCAAATTTCCGATCCAGTCACAAAGAACGGTTACTATTGAGCTTGAAAATAATAAAAAGGACAAAGAATCATACAGAGTTCTTGCTTCTTCTCGAGGAATGCACGTTCTAGGGCATGAGTAACCGGATCAAAGAGAAGTTCAAAGCTGTTAAATATCTCTACAGTCCTGCCATTCTGTACTCCGATCACACATCCTAGAACGCGCGGCGGCTTATTCGCCGCCGATCCGGTCGAGGAAGAGGCTTCGCCGGAGTAGAAGGCCTGGGCCTTCAAACGCGTGTAATGATCGGAGATATTGACGATTACTAGAGGATGGAGCTTGAAGGTCAAGCCACTGCTTGACGAAGAAGCCATGGCCGCTGGAGAGAGACAGGGAGAGAGAGGCGGAGAGGAGGAGGTGGTGGTATTCTAGTTCTTGTTTTCTTCTTTTCTCTCTGTTGTGTTTCCGAAAAGCCTCCTGTATTTCAACTCACGACTTTTCACAATCCAGATTACAATTCCCGGACATAGTAATAATCCCAACGTTCAATTCTCGGGTTGGATATTTAACTCATGATGTCAGTTCTCGGGTTTTCGAACAAACCGAGATTTAAGATCTCGCTTTAGCAAGAACCCGAGATTTCTATTCTGACGTTTTAGCTACCCTAGACGGGTTTGCTAATAACCCAAGATTTCTATTACAGAGTATTGTATGCCCCCGTTTAGGACGGGAGGTAATTACTAATAAGTGCCCTCTGTTTGGGCCCTTTATTATATAAAATTTATATTTTGTCCTCTATTGTTTAATCTTCCTGTAATTTCTATCTACTTTCTCTTCATTTGTGTTACCTACTTAAGCTCAAAGCAAAACATTGTTAAGAAATAATCACCATTCACCAAAGAGGTGTTTTAGTTGGATTAAGAAGATACATGGCATGGAGGGATCTGACCTCCAGTTCGACCTCGAAGGGCTCGAACCCAATCAGTGTCATAGCCGATGCTATCATCGGTTCCTCTTCCAAAAATCAGGTTTACATTATGCATACTTTTTCTATTGTTTCAGTAATTAGCACGATTGTCGAAGATCCGTATAGTTTCTAGTAATAATTTTATCATTTTTTCTCTTTTTTATGGATTATGAATCTTGGAAAAAATGAATTTTCTTAATTAACATACAACTGGGATTCTAGTATCCGAAGTATTTAAATTAAAATAAAATAAAAAACTATATCCCGCTTACAAAAAATAAAACAAGAAAACACCAGACTTCCAGATGAAAAGTATCCCTAACTGCAAACCTAGCACATTCTTTCAAAACAAAAATAAATAAATAAATAAAGTAAAACAAAATTTTCACTAGAGCACAAAATTACTCGATCATTCTTTCGAACTTATCGCGAAACTTGGAAATATCCTCGGCCTTCACAACCATCGCCAATCCCATTTTCTTGTAATTCTTCAATTCAGAAGGAACCGGTTCTTCGGCAGACAATTCAAACGTGAAAGACCACGAACAAATCTCGCGCAAAATCTCATCCTCCTCTTTCACATAAATAATAGGTTCGTCATGAGAACCTTTCGTCTTTCTATTCTCATAAAATTTAGTAACCAACAAGTAGTTTTTGAACCGGTACGAGTCACGAAGCTCTGACGTGGGCTCGTCCTCCGTAGCCCACGAAATTTCATCGAAAAGCGAGCCGTATAACTTGAGCACGAGTTCATACGGGCAATTCACTAATCGCTCGCAGACTAATAGACCCAAATCTTTATCTTGTTTCTCGAGTAACTCGACGAGTTTACTTTTAGTGCTCTCGTCATTACATACACTAATGAGATATTTCTTTAGGTCCTTAATGCATGTTTGATCGAAATATCGGCCCAAATTGAGGGCGGTAATTACAGCGAACAGTTCGCCTTCATCGTTTTCTTGATTGTTTTCATCCGAATCATTATCACTCTCGGGTGATTTGACGACTGTTCCAACTGTAGTTTGGGCGAGAATTAGGTCGACAAATCCAGAGAGGTCCCATTGAAAAGTATCCAAGTACCTTTTCAGAAGGAGTTTTACTCCATGGAAGTCATCCTGCTTCGGGTCGAAGAAATCGAAATCCACTTGCACGGTTTCCTCCTCTACCGCCTCTTCATCCTCTTCGGAATCCATTTCAGAATCACTGGAGGATTCCATTTGTTTGGCAAGCTTAGAGTTTTTAGGGTTTAAAGTATCTTCTTGAGTAAGCATAAGTGAAGGTCGGGAAGAGGAATCAGGGATTTGTGGTCTGGCCTGAGAGAATATGTTATACCTGGCAAAGGAGGAGAAGGCCATGAAAGGCATTGGTCTCTTCTTCTTCTTCAAAGGACTGATCACCGCTAGTCCATCCTCCTTACAAAGGTTGACGACCGATTTATCTTTTCTGGATTTCATAGTCACCGTCGCTTCCTAATGTCGAGAAAATATCGGTAATGGAGGAATCCGTAGAGAAGAGATCGATCAGAGTGTTGGAGAGGATGAAAGAGAAAAATGGCAAAAGAAGAACTTAGCGGCTAGGTAACCCTAACGCAGGGTTATTACAGTAACAGACGAGTAGTGTTGGACTTATTAGTAAATAGACCAGATTCATAGAAACAAAAGCCCAATATATTAATTGGGTTAGTGTTACAAGCCCAATATAGTATCGTAACAAATTCTTAAAATAATTCCTTATATACACCAGCTTCATACTTTATTCTGAACCACTAGCCTAAGAAAAAATAATTTAAAACCCTCATTATACATCTCGGTTCACAATATATATATGAACCGATACCATGTGAAATATAAAAGCAATTACCAACCAAATCATTTGGTCTTTCGTTAAACGGGTCGGATAAGCTCACCGGCGGTCAATAGACACTAACCGTCACGACCCGATTAATTATTATCTTCCCGCAATTTCATTCTGCTATTTGCTCTTCACAAGTACTTTATTTTATACTGTGTTTATGCTCAAAATAAACCCTATCGAGAGAGAATAATTAAGGAGGGTTAGTGCTAATTCGATTACGACGACATGGCGATGCGGGATCTGGTTACCGGCGGCGCTGCCTGCGCCGTGCCGGGATCCTCTTCATCTAATCCCTTTGGAGCTCTCGCTAATGCCGTGCTAGGTTCCACTTCCAAAACTGAGGTTAGTTTGGGGAGCTTGTTTGATCTGGGATATGTAGCTCAGTTCGTAAAATTCCTGTGATTAGGGGTGTTAGTTGTATCAATTTTGGCTTTTGATCGAACGAAATTGATTCTGAACTTTGGAAAGTTTGAAGAACTGTAAAATTGAATGCTTAATTGCTAGAATTTGATCCTATTTCAGCTTAATTAATTTACTGTACTGATTTGATCGACTAATTTTTGAAAATTTTCATTAATAGGAGTTGAATGGACTTCCCACTGGTGTGAATGTACCACGCCCTTCTGCAGATTTCAGATCGGAAAATCCTCTCTCCACCATTCCTGGCTCCGAACTCGATCTTCAACAGTTTCAGCGCCCTGATGCTCCTGTAATTTCCCCTCTCATCCCAAACTCATCTTCCTTCTTTCTCCTCTACAAAACACGAACTAATTACTTACAAACAAATTTTGAAAACAGGGCTCCGAATTTCTTCGTAAGTTTCGCTCACCAGAGCAAGTGGGATTCTCAGATGCATGGGACGATGTCCATCGACAACCTTCATTTCCTCCTCCCCCTCAATTTGCAGAGTTTGAGAACATTTATGGGTCTACTCAAGCTCCTCCTCAACCCACTTGGGACGGTATATAATATATATTCTTCATCCCCCTATTTTTCCGTCTCAGTCCCGAAACTAATAGACCATGTAAATGATCAAAATTACAGGACCGCCACAGAGAGTGTTGTCGGGTGTATTGCATTCATTCATGGACAGCGGAAGGACAGGTGTCCCTTTTCGTCCTGTAGCTCTTCCGATGCTCGGTTTATCAGAAGGAGACAAACGATGTATTCGTGACCGAAGCTGTATTTTAGCTCGTCATATTTTCGCAGATAAACCCGAAGAGTTTATCACTGGACAGGTCCAGTCATTTCCACTCTCATTAATTCTTGATCAACAAATTTAACAATAATTATTTATTTATTTTATTTATCAGGTGAATACATTATTGCAATCATTGGATATAGATGGTCAGAGAATGAGAGGGCCAGTACAGGGGCAATTTCGAAATATGGAACAATACTGGAACGAATCTCAAGGAGGGCAATTAATGAAACCACCTGGAATGATTAATCATGGTGATAATTGGATTAATGAATTTAATCAACAGGGAGTTAATAATAATAATAATAATAATCCTGACGCGTGGGCCCAGTCTTTTGAACAACAACACGGGGCTAATGGTTGGGCATCTGAATTCGAACAGGTTAGGAGTAATATTAGTTTTTTCAAATCTAATTTAGTTTATTTATTTTTTAATGATTTTTTATATTGATTTATTAGGAACAAAATCAAATGGCATTGATGAGAGGTGCGAATGCGCCTAATTTGGCCATGATGGAACAATCTAGAATGCTTGCTAATACTTTATCACAGAACAATAATCCAAAATTTCAGGTATGTATAAGCATATAATTGTTCATTCAAAAAAATAGCTTGTTTTTTTTAATTTATTTATTCTGAAAAATTGATTTGTTGTTCTAGAATTCAAAGTTTCTGCAATTTGTTTCGAAAATGAGTCGTGGAGAGTTAATAGTGGATGATAATCAAATTAAACCAGCTACTACTAATGATTGGGCCAACGAATTTCAATCACAACATAATGCTGGTCCCTCCTCTTGGGCCGATCAATTCGCCAATGAACAGGTACTACATAAAACTCAAAATATCAAATTTACCCTTCTGAAATTGCTAATTTAATCCGCTTCTAATACATTTTTGCGTGTTAGATATCAAGAGAGAATAATGCTTGGGTGAGTGAGTATGCACAGGAGCACCAACTGGAGGGTCCAGTGGAAGAACAATGGGCGAACGAATTCTCCTCGAAACTAAATGTAAATGATTGGGCCGAAGAATACTCCAATCAAATCAATGAAACCGATAACTGGGCCGACACATACGATCAGTAAATTAAAAAAACTCAAAATATTCAAATCATCTTTATCGAACTTCCTATTCAATTAATTAATAATTAATTTAATTCAGGTATTTAGGAGAAGAGATGATGGCCTCGAAGCAAAAAGCCGGATCGAGAGGGGTTTATGAATTCTCGACAATGAACCCTTACGTGGGCCATCCTAATCCTTTAAAAGAAGGGCAAGAATTATTTCGAAAAGGTCTTTTGAGCGAAGCCGTTTTGGCTTTAGAGGCCGAGGTTTTGAAAAATCCCGATAATTCTGAAGGGTGGAGATTGCTCGGTATTACTCATGCCGAAAATGATGATGACCAACAGGTAGTTACTCCAATTAATTTGATCTGAATTTGAGTTTAATTTGTGTTAATTTGCTTGTTTTTTGTTTGGTTTGGTTAGGCAATAGCAGCTATGATGAGTGCACAAAAGGCCGATCCATCGAACTTGGAAGTTCTTCTCGCTCTTGGTGTTAGTCATACTAACGGTACTCATTTATTATTAACACACTTTAAATTCGATTTATTTTAAATTCGATTTATTTTAAATTCAATTTATTTTAAATTCTATTTTATGAATTGCAGAGTTGGAACAAGCAGAGGCATTGAAATATCTCTACCAATGGCTTCAGAACCACCCAAAATACGGCTCTCTCGCTCCTCCGAACCATCCGGATACTCTATTCTACAACGACGTAATTAATTAATTAATTAATTAACATTTTAACCACAATATTAATTTCTACTAAATTTTTACTCGTGCGTGACAGGTGGCAAGATTATTCACGGAGGCTGCTGAGGTGGCGCCAGGGGATGCGGACGTGCACATAGTACTTGGTGTGTTGTATAATCTATCGAGAGAGTACGATAGAGCCGTAAATGCTTTTAGAACCGCGCTGAAGCTAAAGCCTCAGGATTATTCTCTTTGGAACAAACTCGGTGCTACTCAAGCTAATAGTATTCAGAGCGCAGATGCCATTGCGGCTTACCAACAGGTATTTTATTTTTTATTATTATTTTTATTGATTTTTATTATTGAATTTTTGAAAAAATTATTTTACTTTGTGATTGTAGGCTCTGGATTTGAAGCCAAATTATGTGCGTGCATGGGCAAATATGGGTATTGGCTTTGCTAATCAGGTTCGTGGAAAATTTAATATTTTTTTTCAGATTTTTGCTTGTCTTGGAAATTTAATTATTTATGATTTTGTTTGTTTGTAGGGTTTATATGACGAGTCTATTCGATACTATGTGAGAGCGCTTTCGATGAACCCTAAAGCAGACAATGCGTGGCAGTACTTGAAGATTTCTCTCAAGTATATATCTCCTTTTATTTTGATTCAATATTCTTATTGATTCTCATGTTTTTTTTTGTTCTTTCAGCTGTGCATCTAGAAACGATATGTTTGAAGCATGCGAGTCGAGAAATCTTGAAGCTCTTCAAAAGGAATTCCCACTGTAATGTATTATAATATTTTCTCCAAAATAAAAGGGAAATTCAAGACATTTACTGATAAACAAATTGTGTACTATCCTCAGTAATACTACAGAGTATTTTAGTTTTAATATTTTAAAGAAGGTAATAATAGATTGTATCATTAAATTGTATCATGCAAGGTGAATAAGAAATTTCCAAATGAGGTATCATAATGAGAAATTTGCAAAGAAATCCCTGCATTAGGCATGTATTATAATGAAGACCATCTAGTAGAATAGTATGGAGGGGCATTTCTTTATTTTATTTTTATTTTTTTCGATATTATTTTTAGGAATAGCGAGTTCGATCTGTGCTCGATTTATTTGATGTTAAATAAGACAACAATAAGTTTTGAGAATAAGACGACAATAATTAACAAGCAAACGAAAATAAATAAATAAAAGAAATAAAGTACAATGACTTCTGAAATAAGTTTTGCTTTTTTTTTACACAACGCTTAAAATGACCACCAAAAGCTCTTGAGACAGCTAAGATTCTAAGATTTGGTATGTTAATATATTAAGATGGTAGCATTTTCGGTTCGTTTTTTGTTGGAAAGTCGTTGTCTTAGATCCGGTCCGAATTCAATGAAAATAATACAGAACTTATTTAGGAAACTATAATATTTTTTGTACTTGGTTAGTTTGCCATGTTCGTTAAATATTCTCAAAATCTGCCATGTTTGTTGATTTTCTTTTCTCGCCAAAGAGAAAAACAACCAATATTATCAATGGCTGTGAATTATATGTTTTTTTATACATAGAACATATAATAGTGGTTGGTGCTAATGAATAATATTTTGGAGAGTATCCGTGGCATTTAGGTACATCTCTCTTTCGGACATGACTATTATACGTTTTTTAATATAATTATATTTTTTCTAAAAATATTCAATATATAATTTCAGTATGAATTTATACCTTTTCAAAACATATTTTATACAAGATCGTATATTTTTACATGCAAATTATATATTTCCTTAGATATATTTTTTTAAATGTGAGATACATTTTTTTGAATAAAAATAATGTATTTCACATTATACATATTTTATACGTGTGAGTATCCCGTAAAGAAACATATATTAAAATCAAACTCATTAATAAACTATAACATGGTTATTTATTTTAAAATTCCACAGTATTATGCGAATAATATAGTACAAAAGTAAGAGTAAGTCTCATCTACCATTATACTTCTCTCTTCTAGATGCATGATTATTATTTCTACTTTGAGTATACAACTGATAAAACAATGAATACATACACTCGCATCATCTTATTGGTATTTCAAACTTTTCATAATGTTATGAATATCCTATTTCGAAATTTCTGTGAAATATATATATATTTTTTTTGGTCGAGTGCTTATGAAAAAAACATATATTATGGACAGAAGAATTAAAAACCAACTTAAAAACATTAAAAAAAACGCACAAAATAGTATATTCAGCCCATTCTCGTCATCTTAATACTATAATAAACAGAACAAAAAAAAACATAACAAACATGAAAATACTCCTCAAATTGTAAACATTAGATCCATAATTATTGTAGAGAGCACATATATCACCAACCATTATTTCCTTGCGGATTAGGGAGGAAGAGTTACTCTTGCATTGTCCTCAACAGGAATGGCTTGGCCCCTACAATTAAACCAATCTGAATTAATAACTTTAATAATTATAATTATTTATTTATTAACAATAAATTCAAGAAGAAGAAAGAGAACCTTGTTAAAGCCAACGGGGGCTCTCGGCGCAAAACTACATGCAACTTGTGAGTTATATATCTGGTCTGAGTGGGACCCAAAAACACAGTCTCCAGCTTATTAATAAATTTAATCTTTTTAGGGTTTAAATCGTAAGAAAACCACAAATAATTAATTGATTGTTCTTACCAATTGAGTATATCTTTAACTGGTATTCCTATGAACAGAGGTGCTATGGTTCCCCTCACATATGATGGCGAAATCTACAAAAGTAATAATAATTTAGTGGCAATATTGTAATTTTGATAAAATGCAGGGTTTTTTTTGCAAATTTGTAAGTAATTAATAATAATTAATAACCTCTGCAGCAATAAAAGCACACAAAATTAACATAAAATCACTGGTAAATACAAAGTCAAATTATTGTAAGAAGAGAGGGTGACTGGTACCGATGGTGATATTCAGTTCGCATTGCACGTTTCTCGAAGCACATGCCTTCAGCATTCAGGGCAGCACTGACCTCAATTGGTACACGCGGACCAGATATTCATTTCGTATGGTGAGCTCGCTCCGGATGAGTCGGTTATTCGTGCTTTTCATTCTAGGGCAGTAAAATTTACCAGGATACCCTGAAAAATAACAAAATTGCAAAAATTGATAAAACAAAAAGTTCATTAAAATGATAATATGGCCAATCCATCTAAAATAGTGGATGAACCCTTCATTAAAATAAGAAAGAAGAATATTTCAAACCTCAGCCGATATTTCCAACAGAACATCGATGAATTCGATCCGACCATTCGTCGCCTTGCGCGCTTCTCGATGCACGACCTTTCACCGTTTGGGGCAGCAGTCACCATGGACACGGACCAGATATTCTCGCTTTGAACGGTGAGGACGATCTAACTACGGCCTCAATCTGACCGCTCATCGCCTAGCACGCATCTCCATGCTCGACCTTTCACCGTTTGGGGGCAGCGGTGACCATGGACGCGGACCAGATATTCTCGCTTTGAACGGTGAGGACAATCTGACGATGGACTCGATCCGAACGTTCACCACCTTGCGCACTTTTCATGCTATTCGATCTCTAACACGACTATCGAGCGATAATAAGCACCACACAAACAGTCGCGCCGAGATACTTGAACATAAGATGCTGAATCATGCCGAACAACGGTTGAACGGATCTCAATGCAACTTTATCCCGAGCCTGCTCTTCCTTGATCTTCTTTTGCACGGATCTCGATGCAGCAGTCACGTCCAACGGTTCGTTTCCATTCTCTTCTTCCTGCAAGGATCTCGGCGCATTCATTTATTATTTGAATTCTCCAACCTCTCCAGCATGGAACTCGATGACCTGAACTTTCCCAAGATCTGCTGAGCTGTCAAGCCTTGCTGTCCAAGCCAATCGTTATCGCTGAAATATCATGTACTTTCGCAAAGGCTTCTATCAGGACTCCATCTTTGTCTGTTAGGTAATAGTTTCGAGTTGAGAGCAAGGTTCTGAAAATCGGAATCGGAAACGGAATCGGGGAATGGCCTGGAGGAGTAATCGGAATCGGAATCGGCAAAATCGGAATCGGAATCGGAAATGGAATCGGTTTTTTGTTTTCACCCTTTTTAGTCGGAATCGGCGATTCCTGGTTGGAATCGGCAAAATCGGAATCGGAATCGGAAATCGGAAATGGAATCGGTTTTTTGTTTTCACCCTTTTTAGTCGGAATCGGCGATTCCTGGTTGGAATCGGCAAAATCGGAATCGGAATCGGAAATCGGAAATGGAATCGGTTTTTTGTTTTCACCCTTTTTAGTCGGAATCGGCGATTCCTGGTTGGAATCGGCAAAATCGGAATCGGAATCGGAAATCGGAAATGGTTGAGAGATTGGTTCTGACGTAGGAGTACCTTCTATAGAAGAAAAAATGTGTATTACGAGTCTCTTTAATTACTGAGGGCAGCAAAAAAGCATTAAATAGAAAGTAAATAATGAGAGAGAGAGAGAGAGAGGTTGAATACCTCGACGTGGAAAACTGTGGGGAATTGCAGGGGAGGAATTGTACTGGTCCGCCTTCTTGTCAAAATATCATTCCCTAATTCGGCACAGATTTCAAAGCGGCCTTTGACTTATATGTAATTTCGAGGAATTGCTGGAGAGGGATTGCACAGAAATTTCAGAGAAGACGGTTTGGCACGTGGGAGGCGAGCACGTAAGATGAGATGGCAACTGATGAAGGCGGTATGGCACGGTTTGACGGTGCCACCTCACCTTTTCAATCTCACCTCTTCCACCTAAACAAATAAAGAGACAAAGGCATGTTAGTCTAACAAATAAAGATACAAAGGCATGTTAGAAAATTGATATCAAATATTTTTCTAATCCTCCAGAAAGAACAACTTACTCCAAACGTGTCAACTCGACTTGGAATAATTCGGCATACTTTTCGTGGCTCAATTCTTTCATATAACGTGCAATCTCCATACACTTTTTTGCGACGAAATTCTCGAAATAAACTTTGCAAGCCGTTTTCCCCGTTACAAAAGCATTGGTATTTTTCCCCGAAATTGTGGTTTCCTCGCAAAATTTAATGACGTGGGCCTTCTTGCAACTCGGGCCTAATTTGGATCCCAAAGTGTCGATAATATAGCAAACCTCCTTTTCAACCCGCAATAGGAAAAAATGATCCGCGAAGCCTACCGTGTAGAAGATAGGAACCCTAGCAGAATTTGACACTTTCTCGACTTCCCTCCAAATGTCAGTGAAAGACAAGCACCCCTCAAAATAGCCGCGGAACTGGACCGATCTCGGCCTAAAAAACCCAACGAAGGATTGATCTACCAGCGGTTGGAGATGGCAAGTACGGGCAGTCAAAGCGGTCTTCAAGTCCAGATGACCCTTTGGAAAATTGCGGTGATTAACTGCTTTTATAATTTGCCATTCGCGTGCACCTACCAAAATCATTTTAAACAAAACATTTAGTAACTCTCTCTGACTCTTAATGTATAAATCGGATCCACATAAAAGTAGCTCAATGCACGTACCTTGGATTAGAAGAGAATCGAACACGGCCTTTGAGAAGAAACGGGTAGGATTCGACATCATCCATTCCGCGATGGTGAGGGCCAAAATGGAGCATGCGCCCTGGCCGCCTACTCGGTCGCTTAGTTGATCCATCGAGGCGGAAAACACGTCGGCTTGAAGAATAAGACTCCCATCCAAATTGGCCACACGCTTCCCCTCCCATTCCGGCACAATATCCACCTTCTTCTTATCACATTAATTCATACAAACCGTTTAATGTTCATAATTTATTGGTACGAACGAGAATGACATGAACAATACCTTCTTGACGACATTAAACTGAGCAGTATGGCGGATGCGAGAGTTTAAGACTTTTTCGGCTTGGATGTGCTTCTCGTGTAAAAGGGCAGTACGGTGGATAGTCCTTTCCTTTGACTGTGCAGCCCATTCATTCACAAGAGTCCTGTCACAAAAAATCCAAGCTAATTGTATCACCAAACTAGCATACTTAAACAAAGATAAAAGACATAATTAAACAAACCTATTGTACATCGCAGAATCTGCAGGTCTCGCATAACCTGAACCCGGTAAGCCAACTGACCCGCTTCGCTGATCCCTCACCTTCATCTCTCGTCCACCCTGATTTTATCAATCAATTAAACTTAGTAAATATATAACCATGATTACAACTCAATAATGCTACAGATCATATAAACTCGACATATCAAATCTTTCGAAACCAATTCCTGAATCTAAGTTCACGAGCACAGTACACGATTTTGTTCACAATTCTCAACATCGAAGTCCAAAACTCCCAAATTAAAAACTAAAGAAATGAAATTGGGACATTTTCTTGATTCAAGATATGTACGCATATTAGTTCAATTTCACTCAATCATGCTACAGATATAAAATACAAAATGAATTGAATTCTAGTTCCAATTTACATAATACTACAATCAAATTGCAATCCCAATTAGATTTCAAAATATCATATTGTATAATGTCGCGTAACAAAACGAAGAAGAAAGGGGAGATGAATTGAATCTCAGATGCAAATTTCAAGTTGTATAACGTCACTCAGATGCAAACTAAAAAAACAATGAAAGAATTTTCGAAATGCAAAAATTAAGCATAACGACTAAACAAATATTAGTTAAACAAAAAAAATACTATTTCAAAATGCAAAAATCCAGAATCGTTTTCACACTTCTTAAGATCAAAGTCCAATCCATCAATTCCAAAATTAAAAACAAAAGAAATGAAATTAAGACACTTTCTTGATTCAAGATATATAAACAAACTTGTTCGATTAGGATCGTAAACTTAAAACGATCAAGAAAAGAAAAGAAAGAACAGCAAACCTGATCGGCCTCGAATGCACTCCACGGGATGGGATTGTACGGCTTCTTAGTCTTGATCGGCTTAACCACGTCACCGTGAATCCGCACGCCTTCTATCTCAGGAAACGAAGGTTCATCCTTCACTGTCTCGATCGCTTCTTTCTTCTTCTTCACATTCTCGCTCGATTCTTTCTTCTTGTTCTTCACTTGCTCGCTCGCTTTCTCCTCATTCCCCTTCTTGCTCTTCTTCTTCATCTTGGAAACGAGGTTCTTGACCCAAGCTCGAATTCCCGCCATTAGATGAAAAATCAAAGAGAAGGAGGAGGATCAGTGCTGGATAGGAGCAGGGGTATATATAGTGGGAGTAGGAGAAAGCGGGAGTAGCGATGATCATAGTCACAGTCATCGCGAAAAGGGCGCGCAATCTGAACCGCTTGCTATTTCTGGAAAGGGTTTGTAATTTTGCCTCGTATAAGCTTCAAGTGGATGGAATTCTAATCCCACTTTTAATATCTCGGGTTTCTATATTATCCTGGAATTTGAATCACTAGTTTTAGATAATCCCGGATTTTAAATCTCATGTTGGATCTGCCCAGAAACTGAAGTCGGTTTATGCATAAACCGATATTTGAATTACGACATTTCTATATCTCCGGACTTTGAATCCCGGATTGTAGACGATGGTTATATAAGTTCGGTATTTAATATCTTGGATTTCGTATTTTTCATAAAACAAGGTATTTCATATCTCGGATTAGGCATTTCTGAATTTCAAAACTTAACTAATTTTTTAAAGGAAAATCTCGACTTATAGGTTTATCCATTTTTTTTTAATATTTTCGTGATTGTGAATTTTAACTGAATATATTTTTAATATTTTTTAAAACTCATCAAAATTCAGAGAGGTATGCAGTATGCTGCACATTTTGTCACTATTCTTTTTGTGAGAATATCAACATATAAAAACTATTTAGTGTTCTCGTAGAGCCGCATAATAGTTTTTTGGTATTTAATTTTTGTCGAACCACTTTACAAAGTCAGTCAGCTCAATTTAAAATGAATAAAAATATTATTTTTCTCAACAAAAAAGTGGAGGAAGATTTCTAGATCACAAAAATCTCAGAATTCACGAAAAAGATCTTTTCAAAAACAGTTTTTCTCAAACTGTTAAAAATAAATAACAAATAGAAAAATTGATCAATCCTGATGTTTCAAAAGGGAAATGAAACTAGATCAAGTGAAACTTAAATATCAATAATTGGTTTTAACCAAACAGATCAAGAAATTACCCAAAAAGATCCAAGAAAAGGGGTAACAAATATCGAAATCTGAAAAATCTTGAAAAATCCGAAACTAACTTGTGCATAATTATTTTTTCCCAACTTTGAGAGATTATTCCTATCAAAATTGGAAACCAATTTGGGTGGGGAAATTTTTTGTAGAAACTAGATTAGTACTACACAATTCTATTTTTGGATTAGGGTTTTGAATCTAAAAATGCCTTACAAATTTCGAGAAAAAGAGTACCAGAATCAGAGAAAAAGTGAGATTATGTTTTGATTCCACTTGGGGAATTTTTAATGATTAAACTAAAGATCAAATTTGGAAATATATTTAAATTCAATTATAAAGGAAATTTTAACATGTACATATTTTTATTTTTACATATCTGCATTAATTATAATTTAATTAACAAAAACCGGTCAGAAATGGTACGAAATCAGAGTTGTCGAGATTAAAATATTCACTTCTTCATTTGGGTGGCCCTGAGATGGAGAAGGGATGGACTCGCTTCAATTTCACATTTGGAGCTCGGATTTTGGAGAAAATATCCTGATTGTCAGGCAAATTTTGGTAATTTTCCAATTCATCTCTGGGAATGGCATCTTGGACTGGCTCAAGGATGATGTGTAAAAGGTGTGCAAAATTTGGTGGAGAAATGAGCGAGTTCTTGACAAATCTTATTAAAGATAATCAATTCACACAAACAATATGGTTCGAAAAAGACATCATATATAATTTCCACCACGAAGTTGATTAGTTCATTCGACACCAACATCACTTTTTTGTAAGATCGGTTCCTTTCAATGCGCAAATATCCGTGTTTCAAAAAGAGGTAACTATATCATATTATCCATGATGTTTCTTTCTAGTACTTGATTTCCTCCAATTTCCTATAGAAAGAAGAAATTCACAAACGGAACCATAGTCGTTTGAGTCGCGCAATATTTTTGTTTTATAGTCGTTGAGTTCACACAAACAGTATGACCATTCATACATATCTCATTTCTCTACTATTTCACCACAAACTCGTGTAGTTGATTCGAACTATGAAACAGAAAACACTTTATCATGAAGATAATTCGTTTCAACACACAAAATTCGAGGCCACAGAAATAAAAAATTTAATTATACAAATACATTTTAAGTAAATATATCGTCAGAGCAGAAAGCTTCAACGCCTAAAAGCATTACTCTCCTGTGCAGAATTACTGCCCTGAGAAAAATACGCTCTGCGCCTAACACTTTCTTCGATGGTACTGCTCCCCCCTTTCTCTGCCCCGAAAATACTCTTCTGCGCCTCGTCCAAGAAATTCTTTCCCCTTGAAAATCTATCATTAACTTCGTCCTTCTTATCGTTTTCTTCGGCCTTTTTCAATCGTTTCCATCTCTGCTCCTCGTGTAATTCTGCATCGACTTGCATCTGACGCAATCTCTCCGCTCTCTCCTCCTCTGTCATCTTGTGGACCCCACGCTTATGGTTAACGGTCCTGTTTTCTCTCTCTAAACCTCGTCCTCTTTCTTTCGAGTAATCCTGATCTTGCCTTGGCCTTTTCTCTCTCTCATCCTTCTCGGCACTTCTTGAATCTGAATATTTTCTCGAGTTGTGATCTCTCCTTCTCTCTCTTGTCTCGCCATCAGAATCTATAGAGGGTTTTGTAGATTTTCTCTCTCTATATTCATTATCTCTCCTTCTCTCTCCAGTATCGCCATCAGAATCCAAAGAGCGTTTTGAAGAATGTCTCTCTCTGAATTCACGATCTCTCCTTCTCTCTCTCGTCTCACCATCAGAATCTATAGAGGGTTTTGTAGATTTTCTCTCTCTATATTCATGATCTCTCCTTCTCTCTCTCGTCTCACCATCAGAATCAATAGAAGGTTTTGTAGATTTTTTCTCTCTATATTCATTATCCCTCCTTCTCTCTCTCATCTCACCATCAGAATCCATAGAGGGTTTTGAAGATTTTCTCTCTCTGTATTCATTATCTCTCTTTCTCTCTCTAGAATCTTCATCCGAGTCTGAAGAGGGTTTCGAAGAGTGTTTTCTATGCTTTGATTTTCTATTCTCTCTGTTTCTTCTATCATCCTCATCTCCATCAGAATCATGATGCTTCTTGTGTTTCTTCTTTTTCTTTTTATCCTTCTTCTCTTCCTTTTGTTTCTTCTCAGCCTCGACCTGTAAAATCACAAGTAATTCGTCACCAAAACATGCATAATTATCAAATATATCCATTTCCAAATGAGATTTAACTTACAGATTTCTTAATCATGGCCATTTTGATTGGATTGTTTTTAATTCGAGCAAGTGCTTCTTGTTCTCTTTGTCTGATTTGAAGAAGAGGATCGGTGTGGAGTTTCCTCCATGAATCATTGGCCGATTGAGGCTTATCTTCTTCAAACAAAGCTCCTGGTACGACAGACTGGTACACGCAAAACAGGTTAAATATTAAGAAATGAAACGAATACAATTAAAATCGACTTCGAATTTGAGATGAGGATAAGATACCTTAGAGGAGGAGGCATTAGCTTCAGAAGGAGCTGGTGGAGTAGGTTCCTCTAAAGCTTTGAAACCCTCAGAACTCGCTTTTCCACATCCCAATCCTGATTCGTAAAGAAAATCCAATCTTTCTTGCCTCCTGTAGGAAACCCAATTTCAAAAATCAAATTACAGATCTCACGATGTTCAAAATTGTGAAAAATTGTTCGAATACGAACTTTGACCCTATTGAACCAAACCCTAGATTTAGAAATTGATTGAATTGAAAAACTTACGGTACGAGGCCAGCTTGTTCTTGAAGGAGTCGAAACTCAGATTTCTCGCGCTCGTCCTGAATCTGCTTCCGCAATTCTTCGAGCTTCCTTTGCTCGTCCTCGTGTTTCTGCTCCGCCTTCCACACGTTCTCTACATTCTTCAGACTCCCCGTGTGCCATCCCTTCTTGTTCAAAAACTTCAACGCCATTCCGTAACCTTCGTGCTATGTCGCTAACCCTAATTCTTCTTCTTCTTCTTCTTCTTCTTCTTCGATCGAGAAATGGAGAGGAAAGAAAGAACGCGTCTTGGGCCTTGGCTTATTACAAGTTATGGCTGATGTCGGCTTGGGCTTATTACACCAAATAAAACAAAAACAGATAATTTAATTATCCAATATTTTGGTAATACCCTATTACAAATATTATTATTATTTTCTTTCGAAAGTTTTAATAATTCAAATATTAATATAGGTAGAATATTTTTTATTTTTTTAAGTTATTTTTAATGTTTCTATTGTTTGAATGATGACAGTACTTGTGTACTGAATAAAACTATGACAGTACTTGGGTAGTTATGTTTTTATTTTAATTTAAATTATATCATTGCAAAATAAGATTATATCAAAATATATTAATTATATTATATTTTTATAATTCATTTAAGTATAATAATGTATATAGATTATTTGTATGTTATTTTAGCAATTAATTCATTATCATACCATATCCTAATACATAAATATTTATGGTATATCAGAATTTCACTGAAAAACATAACATAAATATTATATTATTTCTTTCGCGATAATTCAAGATATACCAGATATATAAATAATGAGTAATACCACATGTGTCCTCGTTGCATATATTATACTAATAAAAATTATATTTGATACAAAAGATAATAAAATTATTCCGTGACCATCCGAAATAACAATAATATTTGGCGTGTGTGTTTTATAAGTTTAATAAACTATTTTCGTTTGTGATAGGTAAATTCTTCTTCATTTTTTTTATTTTTTTATTTTAATATGAAAGTTCTCGAATAAAAATATAACTATAACCTACTTCATATCGAGCATGATTCTTAAATTGATATAATAATAATAATAATAATAATAATAAACGACTTAAAAGCCATCCATGTAAATGAGAAATTTTGCCTTGTATTTCTTACGTAATATCTCAAAAAATTAAAGATTGGCAAAATTATTATGATGAAACTATGCTAACATAAATGTCAAAAATAAAAATAAAATCCAAACGATTATGTTTTATGAACTTCTAAATTATAAGTTAAAAAATACTAATAATATATGATATATGTTTTGTAAGAATATATATTAGTTTAATAGTATTTCATATATCAAGTCTTCATATTCCATTTATATTCACATTTGAATATGTAACTTAATATGAAATTGTAAACAATTAAATAAACACTGCCCAACACGAATCTATGCAATAATAATGATCTACGTCATTAAATATCATGACATTAAAAGAATGTTCAAAGTTTTTTTGAAGCGAAATCTAATTTATGAATCATGGATATTTTTGATTTTATTTTTTATTTGTGATACTAATGTGACTTGAACTCTTGACCTTCGATATTTTGTGTTAAACATTTTACCACTAGACTAAAGAATCGTTGGTAAAAATATATTCAAAGTCAATTGTAAAACAATGAGTACATAAATTATAACCATACAAAAATTAATGGTTAATCAATAGTTGAACTTTTGCTACGTATCATAATATAAATGTTGAAATTATCGTGATGATACTTCTGTAAAATTAGGTAAAATATAAATGCGTAGATTAATTTAGTTATTTTGACTATCAGATTCCATGTTTGAGATGCCAACGGTATTCCCGAACAGAGCTAGAACAAGTTCAACAGAAACCGAAAATTTGATAATCGAGATTGACGGCACAATGCTTGGCGATATCGATAATTCGGTATGGAGGTTTACAATTCAGCATCGGATAATTTGGTTGACAAAATTGAGGTTAACAACCCAATACAGAACCATAGCGATAATTCAGTTGATAAGACCGAGACATTGCTGATAATTTTGTTGATAAGGTCGAGACTGATAACTCGATACTAAACCATACAGTTGCCAATCAATAGCTCGATGATGATTCACCCCTCAATGCTAAACACACGGAGTTAGACGAGCTTTATAAAAAATGATTCCTTATTTTTTTAAGGAAGTGGCAATAGGCGACCTCGAACTTGCATAAATAATTAAAAAAAAACTGTGAAAATGTCTGCTATATTAAAAAGATAAAATCGTATAAGAGATGTTAATTAATGTGCGATATAAACAAAATAATTGACTAAATCATTATTTTTAAATTTATATTTGCAGGAAGTTCAATCAATAATCTATACATAACTTAGAACCAATATCAAAACAGACTAATTTCTCGAGACAAATATGATATCCTTGAAGTTCGACAAAATAATATCTCGAACCAACCTAACTATCCAAAATATCTTCTGAAAATCTTACAGAAAACTAATATTTACTACTTTACATTAGTACTTACACTCGGTTCCTCGATTTAGCGAGCAAAAGCTGCCTTCTTCGAATAAGAAAAATAAAAAACTTGACCAACTCTTCCTTGACCATGAAAAGAACCGAAGCAGCAAAAACACTCTGCACTATTTTCGTCCCCATCCCTTTATAAAATACATGCATTCCTTCATACCTTATCATCTTTATTATCGCATCAACCGTTCCTGTATCGAATGTCAATTTTTTTATTATTATTATTATTATTTTTTTTTTACAGAAAAAAATAAAGTTAAGAAGATATACCTGTATATCTGGACATGACGTCTCTTCCAATTTCTTGTTTCGCTTGCAACCTAGACTGGAATATTAATTGCATACAATTCAATGTATTGAGGTTTTACATTTTAAAATATGAGCTATAATAGATGAGATATACCTTTACTACAAGCAATGGATATGTTGCTACAGTTGCTCCCAGTTTCGCCAATGCTCCCAGTAAGAATACCTCCCAAGCCGAGAGGGTATTTTTTAACCGTTTGGATTGGAGGCGTTTTGTTGACGTCTCGTAAATCATGAATTGTATCGATGGATTACATACCTTCCAAAATTCAAAATTGTTATTCGAGTATTTCAATGTTTTCGTACATGAGGACGAAGAAAGGACATTACCATGACGAGCGTAGGAATGATGCCTTTCCAGAATCCTCTAATTCCAGCCTCCTTGTATACCTCTCTTGCCTGTTGAATTAATAACATTAAAAAATGAAATTGGTTTAAAAAAGAGAAATTAAAAAGATCAATTACAGCTATAACAGTTCCATAAGGACGAGGCCTTTCAGAGGCAAGTTGAGCCAGCTTGGCTTTTGCCTCTGAATCACCGGTACTCGTATATGTTAATTCTCTCATAGCATTCTCCATTCTCGTCTCCATTATTTTCTTCTCTGCTTGAGTGTGTGTCTGTCACATAATACAAAAAAAAATGATTTCATTCTCGATTTAACGAGTTTGATTATAAATTCAAGACCTGCATACGCGTCACGAGCACCCATATTGGAATCGTGAGCAGCACATTGAAGGATCCAGCAATAGCAGCAACGAGAAGCCAGGAAAGCATGCCGACAGAACCGTCGCCGAGTCCTTTGGCTTTGCGGGCAATTGCCCTCGCCTCCGCCTTGTTCTTTAACAATTGATAGAAATAATAATATACCCCCTATAGTATTGAGTAAAGGAATTAAGTGTCACGAGAAGTGAGAAGAAAAGAGATATAAATTGAGGACGAAATCAAACCTGAGAAGCAGCTGTGCCGATAAGAGAGGGCTTTAGCCCGCTATACAGCCCGCCCCATCCTTCTGCTTGAAACAACTACACATCACGTAATCGAAATGAAGAAGTTAAATTCATAAATTGAATTTGAAATAGCCAAGAGAGAGAGAGAGAGAGAAACCTGAAAGAGTTGTAATAAGGTACTGGTTTTGGTGCTGCTATCAGAAGAAGAGGACGATGATGGCGTCTTCTTCTTCGCTTTGGCAGTCCTTTCTGTTTGTTGTCGAGTATTTACCTACATGCCAGATTTCCATGAACACTTTCTTAATTTCATAAATTCTCAATTGTAATAGTAAAATCAATTACGGTCTGAAGAGGATACGTGATTATCTGAGCAATTATTCCTCCTCCTGCCCCTGCCAATCCATTCAGCGCTGCATTCGTCATTTTTCTTCTTCTTCTTCTTCTTCTTCAAATCTCCAGTAAAAAAACTCTTCCTTCCGAATTGCTGCCCCGAATGGAGAGTATATATCACTTCATCACCTCGTCCGGCGTGCTCTGCGCTCTCTCTCCGAGTGACTCGCCGGAGAACAGTAGAAGAGAGATGGAGGGAGAGCAGCAACCTCGTCCAGTGCTGCTATTTGTGATAAAATAATGAAGATTGAAGAGACTAGTCAAGAAAATAAAAAAGGAAAATATCCGGGCCCAAATAAATGGGAACTGGAAACTGGAGAGGAGTAAGAAACGGAGATGATTTGAAAAGGATAGGGGATGAGATGGGTATGACTCGTCTGTGCGTGGAAAGTCCTGCGGTCGGCGAGGTAAAAGTCCGAAGACTTCTCTCTCTTCAATTCTTCCTCTCACGCGCTTTCGATTTTGGGGGAATCATAGCCTCTCTTCCTCCTCCTCCTCCTCCTCCTCCTCTCCGCTCTTCTCCATCTAGCTAGCAGGATCCGTGGTGTTGGATAATCGTACCTTATCTGATCTGAGGGAGGAAGAAGAGTGTAAAAGATCGTGTAGATTTGCAGGAGGGAGTGTTCTGTGGATAGATCTGCCGGAAATTCGATTGACAGATCGATCTGAGAGTGCTGTGATCAGAGAAAAATGGTGAAGGAGACTGAGTATTATGATGTGTTGGGAGTAAGTCCCTCTGCTAGTGAAGCTGATATTAAGAAAGCTTACTATATCAAGGTACTCTCTTATCTTTTCTCGCTGAAATTCTTGATTTCTAGTAGAAATGATTTGGGAGATTTCGCGAAGATGAGAATTTGAGTGGTTGTGTTGTACTTGTGCAGGCAAGGCAGGTCCATCCAGACAAAAATCCGAATGATCCTCTCGCAGCTCATAACTTCCAGGCATGTCTTCTTCTTGTTTCCCCTTTTTCCCATCATTTCTTAAAATTTTATGCCATTCGTGCAGGACTTGGATATTCAAAATTAGAAACTCGTACTTAATTCTTACTAATTATGCTATTTTTTCTTAGAAAATCATATAATTGTTATGCTTTGATACAGGTCTTAGGCGAGGCTTATCAGGTTCTGAGTGATCCTGCACAGCGCCAAGCTTATGATTCTTTTGGCAAATCTGGCATTTCCACGTAACCCTTTCTATCTCATTCTACTTTCATCGTAAGTCCAATGTCATGACATGATATATATTCATAATTATGTTAATTAATTACAGGGATGCAATAATAGATCCAGCAGCGATATTCGCAATGTTATTCGGAAGCGAATTATTCGAGGAGTATATAGGCCAATTAGCAATGCAATCAATGGCTTCTCCCGACATTATCGGCGAAGGAGACCAAATCGATCCGAAAAAAATCCAAGACAAAATGAGGACCATTCAGAAAGACCGAGAGGAGAAACTCGCCGAAACCCTAAAAAACAGACTCAACGTATACGTTCAAGGCCACGAAGACGAGTTCAACCGCCACGCCGATGCCGAAGTCTCCAAACTCTCCAATGCAGGTTCCCCACGCAAAATTTACAAATAAGCCCCCTATCCTTTTCCTTTTACGAAACCCTCCTTTTTATTTCTGTAGCGTACGGAACGGACATGTTGAACACAATAGGGTACATATATCAGAGACAAGCAGCGCAAGAACTAGGAAAAAAGGCGATCTACTTGGGATTCCCGTTCGTGGCGGAATGGTTCAGAAACAAGGGCCATTTCATAAAATCGCAAGTAACCGCGGCCACGGGTGCGATTGCGCTCATGCAATTACAAGAAGATCTGAAAAGGCATTTGAGCGCCGACGGGAATTACACGGAGGAACAACTCGAAGAATACATGCAGAATAATAAGAAAGTCATGGTGGATTCTTTGTGGAAACTTAACGTGGCCGATATCGAAGCTACTTTGACTAGGGTTTGTCAAATGGTTCTTCAGGACGGGAATGTCAAGAAGGACGAGCTTCGCGCGCGGGCTAAGGGCTTGAAGATTCTCGGCAAGAAATTTCAGGTATTTTTTTAGTTGGAATTTTACCGAATCGGAATTATTTTTTAATTGGTTGTTTATTGAATGTGAATAGAAGGTTAAGAGTAATGCGAGCGAAAATGAAGGGTCTGCAAATGCGAATACTCCGCGTAATTTGGAAGAAAACGATAGAAGTTCTCCCGAATCGTCTCCTAGTTCTCCTGTTAATACTGATGTCTCTTATCTTCCACCTGGCCCGCAGGTTCTTGTTTTTGTCACATGTAAAAATATATTAATTGTTAAATATTAATGTTAATTAGGGTTTATCTTATTATGATTGATTCAGAGTCCATATGTGGAGGCGCCGCAGATCGACGGTGCGCCGTGTGGGTTTATGTTTCCGATGCCGACGGCCCCGCCAGGTGCGCAGAGGAATTAGGGTTTATGATGATTGTATTTGTAAAACTATTTGTTTAGACGAGGCGTATTTTTTTTGTTCCGGTGCATTGTCGTCTTTGTTTTATTGGAAGGTTTGTAATATAGGTTTGTGTTTAGTTGATGACTCCGGGTTTTTTCTATACATGTTTTTGTGTATAGGGAGGATTAGATATTCTGGTTTTTTAGTGTTTTCTTTTTTACTGCCTTGGCTTGTATGTGGTACAGTTGTTTCTATTTATTATTTGCCTTTTCTAGTTAGTGTTTTTATTTTTTTAGATTTGCATTATATCGGGTGGTGATATTTTAAGAGCGAAAATTAGGGATTGAGAACAGTTTTTAAGAAAAATTAAAAAATAATTTATTGTGTCCCTAATATTTAACGTACATCTTTGAAAATTGTATTATTAATATGACTTGTTTTGGCCGTAATCTCCCCTCCCATTAATTTTTTAATACTTGACATATGGTGAGGCCACGTCACCCTTATACTGTTCATAGATACAGTTCAACCGTTACTGTTCACCATCGTACTGTTCATCCCGTTACTGTTCATCCCGGTACTGTTCATTTTTTTTTTTTTTTTTTTGGAATTTTATTTTATTTGACGTATGTCTTGTGTTCTAAATAAAATATTTGAATTTTTCATCGTATTAATAAATATAATTGACATATGTCTTGTGTTCTAAATAAAATATTTGAATTTTTCATCGTATTAATAAAAATAATTTGTATACTATAATTTTACTGTTAACAAAATACTATTCACACAAATACTTTTTGTTAGCCTGAGCTGGTATTATTTTTTTTTTTGGCTTATTATAACAGTTTTGATTGGTACCAAGCTGCGTTTTTTTGTGCTTATTATAATATTTTTGATTCGTACCAATTCTAAATATATCAAATAATATATAAAATTATTACTTTTGCTTATTATATTATTTCTTATCAAATAATATACCCCGCAGCGAAGCGCGGGATATTGTCCTAGTATTATAAACATGATTAGCTGTTGTTTTCAAATATTTAATTTCATAAACTTATTAATATAAATTATTTTTATTCTATTTATTATAAGTATATAATTATGAAAATAAACTTTATGTGTTTCGTAACATATAATAATCATAATAATTAAGTAAATGGAGAAAAAAAATAAAAACTTCTAAAAATAAATTATAATATGATTTTCAAAAATATGTGTTAAATATTAAAGACAAAATGAATCATATTTCAATTTTCTCAAAATTGCTCTCAACTGCCAAATATTGCTTTTAAAATTTAAAATATCACCACCCATTATAATTTCCTCACATGTGCCAGCTCTAAAGCTGTCTGTTGGTTTTGTATCAGGATTGACTTCCGATTAATCGCCATATAATATAATAGTAACATAAAAGACAAGTTAACTCTCTAAATCATAACCATAAAAACTTTGTTGTGGTGGCTCCTTGACAGAGCTTATTATTGTTATCAATGGTCCTAAGTTAGCAGATTATACAAATAATAATGAAATTCCCAATAATGGTCATTTAGGCTGGAGAAAATAGGTATATGCGTTACAGACAGGGCCACATGTCCCACAATTTCATTACATAGGGCAAATAATAAAATAAATAAAGTTATAGCATAGTTAGTCTAACAAGGTTTAGTAAATAATGAAATAAATTAGGATAATCGTCTTGCGCACAATTATGATTTTCATCTCAGTACGAAATATTATTATTTATGATAATTTGACCATGAAATCTTTTTTTAGGGGGGAGAAAAAAAAATCCCCCTATAAATTAATTTTGCGATAAGAATAGATTCTCCACCGAATAATGATAATATTATATTAATATTTTATTAGAATTAATTCATGTATAATCAATTAATTATTCACGATCATTTTATGTTATGATAGAAATAGCTCATTTTTTTGTATCAAATATTGATATATATCATTGTATCAGTACAACTACAACTATATATTTGTGTTTGAGGTATATATATTTTTTATGAACAAATATAATAACATAAATTGTACTATTTTTGTTTACAATAGTTCATGCAATATTAAATATAAAAATAATGAAACATACGACCTAAGTACTCACTGCACACAATTCATTATATAATAATAATAATTTTTTATTGATCCAAAATTCAATGAATACACAATGCCGCATTTAACATTGAATATAACTAAAAAGATAATGTAGAAATTTAATTAAGGAAAAACACGATAAAAAAGTTAATTAAAATCATAAAGTATTTTTATATTTACAAGCATAACAATAGTATTCGATATATATTTATACGTTTAAGAAGTTGTTTATAAAGGTAAAGTATTATTTTTCTTTTCCGTTAAGTTTTGAAATTTTTAATATCAAAGTTGTTTAAATAAAACACAAGTATGATATATTTAGTATTATATAGGATAATTAAAAATAATAATATTTAAAATTCAATTATTAAAATACTAAATATGATTTTTTTACATTGCGTTCTTATATAAACTAGGAGATTAACCGCGCTTCGCGGCGGTTTTGTTTCATTTGTTTTACCATACACATAATATATAGTTATGATTTTTCGGAATCAAATATAAGACTATGAAAATAAATATCATATTTATTAAGGAAGTTTGATGATGACAAAATTATTATACTATTTTTTAATATGACATATTGCGAAATATTTATTTAGTACTCTAATGCAGTACATACAAAAAATAATAAATATCACTATAAAATAACAAAACAAGATGCTTGGACATAAACAAAAATCAAAATCGTATGATATTTTAAATCTTCATATCTAATCTAAAATTAAGAATAATAACATTTTAAAAGTTTAAAAAAATTATTTGTGTCTGATAAATTTCATGTTTCATGTTTATTATTGAAAAATATTATATAAGTTAAAGAAATTATTTGTGTTTAGTAAATAAATATCTTTCATTATAATTATTTTTTTAAAGATTAACATGAAACTGTTTTAAGTAAAAAAAATACAAATATAACATAATTATTTTAAAAAAAATAATAATAATTAGGATGTGCAATTTTTTTCAATAAAAATAATAATAATTAGGATTACAAGTCATTAATGTAATTATATTTATTTTTATATTTTTTTTACATAATTGTTTTCATAATTTTAAGTTGGAGAAAAATATTGAATATATGATAATAACATACTTAGTAGTATGTGCAATTTTTTTTCAATTATAGTTTTAAAAATAATAATAATTAGGCTTATAAGTCATTAATGTAATTATATTTAATTCTATATCTTTTTTTACATAATTGTTTTCATAATTTTAAGTTAGAGAAAAATATTAAATATATGATAATATGGATCTCAAAATAAAGATAAAATTCCAACGAATATATTTCTTAATTTTTTTAAATTATATTATGAAAATACTAACAATATTTGATGTATGTTTTATGATATTATATATTAATTTATTAATGTTAAATATTTAAACTCTTCACATTCTATTTGTATTCACAATTGATCTTGTAACATATTGTGAAAAAAATTCAAAATCAAATACAACTGGTCGAACATGAACCTAACAAATAATATTTTGACACATCATCAGTGTAAGGTGATGTGACATTCTAAAATTGCTTAAAACTATGTGTAAAATAAGGGACACATAAATATCTACAAATAAAACATAATCACACAAAATCAAAGGTTAATCCATGGTTCATATGTTGCCACATATCATAATCTAATGGATGAAATAATTGTGATGATGTGACATAAATTGTGATGACGTGGCTTGAGAGAATTGCAAAAAGATGGGTCCAAAATAAGGGGTTGGTAAATTATCCACGTCCTTATTTTGCATTCATCTTTGCACATTCACAAATAATCACATAAAAATATATATATTAAAATATCAAATATAAAATTAATATATACATGAATCACATTATCCAAATTTGTGATTAACAATCACTATTAATCATATTAATAGCGTGGCTTCACAAGAAAATTTAAAAATGTGTGCAAAATAAGGCGCAATTTCAAGTGTACCCTGTAAAATATCAAAATTTCACATATACCCCTCAATAATCTGAATTTCACGAATACCTCTGGAAACGTCTCAAAATATCATGAATACGGAATACCCCTTCAAAATCCTTCAAATATCATTATTATCCCTATAAAATTCTTAAAATATCACATATATCCCTATTATATCATTTAAAAATCATCAACATATTTCTCGTTGGTAATATTCCAATTACCTAATTTTTAAAATTATTTTTCTATGATAAACTATAATTTTTTCTCTAAAATAATATTTATAACTATAAAAAATCAAATATTGTAAATTATGTCTCATAATTTCTTTCCAAAATCATTGTTGAAATCAAACTATTCTCAAAATTTTAAGTAATTATTATATTTTATATAAATGTAAAACGAAAAATATTTTGAACAAAAATTAACAAACTATTAAATTAAAGTTTAATTTAGGAATATCCATAGTATTTGAAGGGTTTTCTAGAGTATTTATGAAATTTCACGATTTTGAGAGGTACACATGAAATTCTGCCTCAAAATAATAGGTGGATAAACATCATTGAAATAAATGATATGGGCCTACGGGACGGGCAATAAAAAAAAAAAAAAAAAAAAAAAAATTGAAATAAATGATATATCGTGTAACGTGAGGGGGCAATTGGTAAATGTGAGGAGTAAAAACAAGGAAGAAGAAGTGTCGGTGAGAAAGAAGTGGGTTAAGAAATCAGCCTCAGCGGACGCAAGAATAAGACCCGTTACCTTCCACATGTTACACTGCTCTCTGGAGCCCACTACACCCACCATACTTCTCCCCCCTTGCTCTCTCATTCATTCTTTCTGCATCTGAAAGCCATCTCTCTCCTCCTTCCCTCCCCCTAATAACCTTTCCTTGTTATTGTCTTCTTCTACCTCACTTCACTGCAGACCGACCAACAACCATCATTGATTGATTTTCTCTCTTAGCAAGGAAGTCCAACAATGGAGAAAAATAAGCTTTGGGTTTTGGCCGCACTGGCGGTGGCGATGCTTGTAGTGGCGTCACAGGTGGAGCTGGCAGAGGGAGCGGCGGCGAAAAAGGAGAAGGTTTGTACCAAGGGTTGGGAGTGTAAGAACAGCAAATATTGCTGTAACTCGACGATAACGGATTTCTTCCAGACGTACCAGTTCGAGGACCTCTTCAGCAAGAGAAACGTTCCTATTGCTCATGCCAACGGATTCTGGGACTACCATTCTTTCATCCTCGCCGCTGCAGATTTCGAACCTCTCGGATTCTGCACCACCGGCGGCAAGAAGATGCAGATGAAGGAACTCGCCGCTTTCTTCGGCCATGTTGGCAAATCGACTTCTTGTACGTTTTTACTAGTTCTGTTCTCCTTCTGTTCTCCTTTGCCCTCTTTTGTCAGATCTGATTCAGAAAAAGTCAAAATCATCTTGAAATTACGCCAAATTGAAGCAATAAATACTGCTATTTCTTCTTTCTCCTCGAATTCGACTCCAAACGTGCCAATTTATCAATGTGTGTATGTATGTAGGTGGATACGGTGTAGCTACTGGCGGTCCATTGGCCTGGGGTTTGTGCTACAACCACGAGATGAGCCCAAGCAAGATTTACTGCGCCGAAGACCTGAAGTATCCTTGTGTCGAAGGTGCCGAGTACTACGGTCGTGGTGCCCTCACCGTTTACTGGTAATTAAAAATCCATTACTTCCTTTCGCGCCATTACTAACTACGGTTGTTTGATGAATTTCAGGAACTACAATTACGGTGCAATTGGGGATGGAATAAAACAGCCTTTATTGGACCATCCCGAGTACTTGGAGCAAAACGCGACGATTGCCTTCCAAGCGGCGCTATGGAGGTGGATGAACCCGTTGAAGAAGAAGCAGCCCTCTGCGCACGACGTGTTTGTGGGTAACTGGAAGCCCACGAAGAACGACACGGACTCGAAAAGGGTTCCTGGATTCGGCGCGACCATGAACGTGCTCTACGGAGACCAGACTTGCGGACAGGGTTTCATCGACGAAATGAACAACTACATTTCACATTATCAGTATTACCTCGATTTGATGGGTGTTGGTCGCGAGGACTCGGGCGGTAATTTGGATTGTGCTGAACAAGTTCCGTTTAACCCTTCGGCTCCTACCGATACCGCATAGACCGTGTAAGAAGAAAATTATTGTTATATGTATGGTTGGAATGTGATTGAATTTGGGTGCTTTGTTTTGTTGTCTATGAAAATGTTTTGGTTTTTGAAGAATACGGTGTTATTATATTCGTTGTAAATGTAATTGGGTAATAAGGTGATATTAGTTTTACTCTTTTGTTATTGTGCTCGAGTTCGCATATGTGTAAAGGAAGAAAACCTTGTGTTTTGTTTTGTTGTGTGTGTGTGTGTGTGTGTGTGTGTGTTAATTACTAGAATATTTGTTGGCGATAATTCGTAATTTACAAGTTGATTATGTAGGGTGGGATTTTTGGTAGATTCATGAACTAGACTTAATTGATACCAAATAATGGAATACAAGTTGTTATGTTCTTTGAATGAGTTAAAATTGTGGTGATTTAGCGTGCAGAAAGTTGAACAAATTAATAAACACGTTACAACAACATTCTAACAAACAATCGGATCAACAAAATTGCAAAAACAAATTTACTAACTATACATAGACAAATAAATTCTCGTCTCTTCTTTTTAAATCTATTTTCTTTTCAGTCGTTACAACTTACTTTAAAGAAAAGAAGAAGACATTTTTGCTGAAATTGGTACAATCTCTTTTTTCTCATATTCATCAATGAATATATTAAACCCTGATGTGATGAACTCCCATTTATCCAACAAATCTGACAACAATAGCATTGCATATAATTTGAATGATTAATTTAAACAATTAATTATTTTAGGTAAAAAAATGACATAATTTTAGAAATTTGGCATAGTGATGTACACAATTCGAAGTTGATTCACGTGCGGACTGCTAAACTAGAAAAAGAATGAGGAGCTCAAACTGCTGCCCCTAAGGAAGAAACAGACAAAGTGTTCGATGAATTGCCGATTAGAACTTTGCTAATTATTTTTGTACAGCGACAAGTGAGGTATCAAAATTATTTCCATTATGACTTTGCTCAGTGATTGCGTATTTGGCAGGTCAATACAACTACTCTTGAAACAAGTTGTAATGTCCACTTGAAGTAAATTAATAGTTAAATGTGGGGATATGATATTAGATCTATCTCTTTGTTTCTTCTTGTTTCCACTTTCCCTACTATAGCAAACCAATAAGTTCTGTATTGCTCTTCATTAGTGAGCGAATCGAGGGATCTTAATGATGGTTGGAGTTGGAGTTACTGTTGGTGGGTGGTTTGCGTCGGTGGTCATTTCAAGGTTGATCAATGGTCTGATAGACTACACAAAGGCTGGAGAAAGCCCTGCCAAAGATCCAAGCCGTGGTCGATGCAATTGATCAGGGGCTGATCAGGGAGGAGAATACTGAGTTGGAAAAGTGGATGTGGCAACTGAGAGATGCGGCTGACATGGCGGACGACGTGATGGACGAGTTCGAGTACCAAGCTGCTAAAAAAAAATCAGATGCCGTCGAAACCAAGGTCCGTGAATCTTGTTGCGAGTCATGTAACTTTATGTTCTACTATTTTGCAATTTTTTAAGTTTAGTAGGCAAAATGTCTTATGATTCGTTTTCAGTAGATAAACTAAAAACAGCAGCCTAGTACCTAAAAAAAGTCGATCTAAGACTAAGAGGGGGATATTTTTTTAATCTTGGATAATCCCCTAAAAAGTCAGTGATGGATTCTGGTTTTTAAGTTTTTCAAAATGCCTATAATATATTTGAATCCATAACGGAAACGCAAATACATAATTTTCAGCAGATTAGAGTTTGACAATACATAATTTTTTGACAAAAAGAACAAAATATTCTATTTTCGACCAGATCAGAGTTTGATGTACTTTTAAATACCTTAAAATAGGGGAATAGAGTTAATTTCAGCAAATAAAAAAGGTTATTGTTCATTTTCAGTACATAATCATGTATTATGATTAATTTTAACAAATTAAACACTGATTAGGGTTTATTTCAGCAAAAAAATTATGGATCAGCATTTCAAAAAAGATCCTTGACTAAAATTTATTCCAGCAGAAACAACAAAATTAATAAATTGACCCTAAGCCGGCCGGCCCTGCTGGTGGTAGGTCATTTCCACCGATTTAGACTATCATGCTAGCATGATTGTATTTGTAACTCAATAGTCAAACACAGTCAATTATTCAAATCCCAATATTACTCTCTGTGACCAATTGGACTAGATCTTTTTGATTGTCCATTTTTTCTCCTTTCATTCTTTCCTTGTTCTTATTCTTTTCGAGAATTCAAGATTCTTGCAGTTTTCAGGCCCTAATTCTGATGTTAGCTCGGAGGGGAACACCTTTCCATCAAAAGCATGTTACTTCACAATTGCGTATTTAAATCACTAGATATTATGTTAAGGCATTATTTAATTGAAGTTATATAATCAATTTAACTTAGGTCCAACCAACACTTTAGATGTAAATGGTAATTCTTGATGGCTAATGACTTGTTACTCCATGATAAACCTAGAATATGTGTTTTTTTTTTCGTTGACATCAAAGAATAAAAGCAGGACAAATAATTTTTTCCATTAAATTAAAAAAACTTTATCTTTTACCTAGTAATATTGGTATATTCACTATGTATCTAATTTCTATTAACTTTATTTACGTAGGGAAATGAATTAACCTTCAGCAAGACTGATTTTAAAACTCACCTTGAAAACTATGTGAAAGGAAAAATGGAGATTGGAAAAAGTAAAATTAAAACTTCCTTCAAGCATGTCTTTAGTGTTGACCCAATCTTAAAGAAGTTGAAGGATTCCGTAACGGGCATATGTGAGGCTGTTGCTGATGTGGGGGACTTTTACATGCTTGTGCAAAATTTGGATCATAAGCAACATGAGAAGGGAAAATCAGTCATAGCTAGTCGTGAGACCGGTTCAATGTTAAATGTCAAAACCCAATTTTATGGTCGGGATAATGAGAAAGAGGAGATTGTTAATAAGTTGTTGAATCCTGATTGTAATTTAACGGAAACAAACTTCCAAATCCTGCCTATCATTGGAGATGGAGGGATTGGAAAAACTACTCTTGCTCAAGTTGTATATAAAGATGAAAGGGTGGTCGAACATTTTGGGTTGATGATGTGGGTGTGTATCTCAAACCCTTTTGATGTACACTTGATTACTCAAAAGTTATATGAGTCTGCTTCTGGAATCAAATCAAATTTTGATAATTTTGATTTGGTTCAACAAAACCTTGCCAATATGTTGCGATCTAAGAAGTTTTTGATTGTTATGGATGATGCTTGGAATGATGATGATAGCGAAGAATGGCAAAAGCTATTAGTTCCTCTTAAATCAGGGGACAAAGGGAGCATGATATTGTTAACAACTCGAATTCGAAAAGTTGTAGAAACAATTGGGACCAAGCCGGCGGATACAATCTTTTTAAAGGGTCTACATAAAGATGAGTACTGGAATCTTTTTCTAGAGTGCGCTTTTGATGGTAAAAACCCTAGTTATCATAAGAAGTTGCAGGATATTGGAAGAGAGATTGTTAAGAAGTTGGAAGGGTCGCCACTTGCTGCCAAAACAATCGGAGGGGTGCTGCGTTTCCAACTAGATGACGAATACTGGAGAAGGATATTGGATAGTGAGATATGGGCCTTAAAGCAGGGGAAAAATGCTATCATACAATCTTTGAGGTTGAGTTATCAGCACTTGGATTCACACTTGAAACCTTGCTTTTCATTTTTTAGCATATTTCCGCAAGATTATCTATTTGATAAAGAAGATTTGATTTATATGTGGATGGCAGTGGGTTTGGTGCCACGATACGGGGACGGAAAGAAGAGACCAGAAGATATAGGGTCTGAGTTCTTTGACGAGTTGGTAAATAAATCTCTTTTGGAGCGTAGAGATATGAAAGAATTCTTAGATTACGAATACTTCTTCTGTATTGATAATCATCATAAAAGAAGTGAATGCTACGTAATTCATGATTTACTACATGATCTTGCAAAATTTGTGTCGCAAGGCGAATGTTTTATATATAAGGATCGTAACTCAGGAGGTATCCCTAATACAATTCGCCATTTGACTCTATTTGTTGGCGATCCGTCGTAGGTTAACCTTCCTGAGATGAAAAACTTGCACACTCTTATCCTACATGTTGATCAAAACCATCCTAGGTTGTTATACACTATTAATGAAATTATCAAAGGATTGAGAAACCTTCGCATTTTACGATTATATGTTAGATACTTGCCCGAATTCCCTAATAATGTTAATGATTTATTGCACATTCGTTACTTGTTTATTTGTTCTGAGAAGGCAATGATACTCCCAAAGACAACAGTTAAGCTTTACCTCTTGCAAAAAATGAGCTTTAAAGGATTATATGGATATGATATTCCTTGTGATGATCCTGTCCCTGAAATAAATGTTGGTAAGCTTATAAACCTTAGAAAACTAAGCTTTCCGATTTTTGTGACAGTTAGATTGGTTGGTATGGAGAGGCTTATTTCACTGCAGGACATGGGTACACTCTTCCATGTGGAAAAGGAGAGTGCATATAATCTGAGTAAACTAAAGAACATGACAGGACTTCGGAATCTTGAGATTGTGCAACTTGGCAATGTAGAAAGTTATGAACATGCGATCCAAGCCAACTTGAAAAACAAAGTGAATCTCCAAAGGTTGTGCTTGAATTGGAGCTCAAATGGAAATGATCCCAATTTCGATGAAGAATTGCTTGATCATCTCGAGCCACATTCTCGTATTAAAATTTTGGAAATCACTAAACATAGAGGTGTTGGACCCCCTGTGTGGATGAAAGCACTCTCTGGTTTTGAACTAGTAGAAATATATCTCAAGGGTTGTAAGTGGGAGTACCTTTCATTCCTTGCAGAACTACCATATCTTAAATCTCTTTCTCTCAATGATATGCCTGAAATGAAAAAGGTTTGTTACCAATGTAATGTGGCATCTCAAACTGTCATTTTCCCATCTCTACATGTTTCAAACTAGAATCGTTGTGCGAAGGGATGTTCGAACACCCTGAGCATTTTACAACACTTGAGGTTTTGAAAATTATTAATTGTAAGGAGTTGATGCACTTACCACAAGGAGGATTTAATAAATTTAATGCTCTTAAAGAGTTGGTTGTAAGTTTATGTCCTAACTTGCAAGCGCACATGGTGCCAGAATGCTACTTACCATCTTCCATTCAGATCCTCACATTGGGCAGTTCGTGTCGCAGTTTGGATGCTCTATTTCCGAAAGCCCTTGAATATGTTGATTCTATTGTTTCATTATTTATAATTAATTCTTCAATTACAAGCCTTCCTCCAAAAAGAATGCTTTGCAGATGGAAAAACATAAGAGAAGTAGTACTTTTTGGCTGCACTGAACTCTCGTCCCTGGATAGTTTGCAACTCTGTTCTATAGACAAATTATCCGTTCAAGGATGCCCCAAGTTAAGTGTGGTAATTACCTCACCGTCAACTTCATTTAGTTTAGACGAGGGAACAAAAGTTCTTGAAATTGGAGCTTCAAGCCAACCAGCAGTATCAACTTCAATCGGTTTAGAAGAGATAAGGCTAACGTCACCACTTATAAATTTTCACAAGTTGTTCTTGGTTTGTTCAAGAAAAACTCTTACATTCTTTCAGAGATTGTTGGCTTTATGCACCCTATTGTTCTCTGTGTTCAAAATGTTGCTATCTAAATTGAATGCCCCGACATCCCGACTAGCACCAACTCCAATCGCTTTAGACGAGACGATGGAAATTCCATCTTTCTGTGTACATGAGCTTCTTATAGATGATCCTTCGCTTCTATTTGTGGAGCCATTAAGAAATGTCACCTCTGTCCGCAAATTAATCATAGGAAACTGCTCCAAACTCATAATCCTTCCAAAGCAATGGCTATTACAAAACCGTAACTCTCTCCAAGATGTACGTCTCCACAAGTTATCCACTATGGAATCTCTTCCTATGGAACTAAAGAGCCTTTATTATCTTCAAAATTTGAAATTATCGGATGCCTACAAGCTCAAGGCAATACCAGAACTTCCACCCATGTTGAAAGAGCTGACAATTCATGGATGTTGTGAGGAGTTGCGGAACAGGTGCCGCACAACAGGTGAAGATTTTCCTAAACTTGCTCATATCCATACGTTGGATCTTCATCCACCACCTGCTTCCATCCTCGAAGAAAACAATTGATTTAGAAATGCATGATGAAGAAATATCAAATATGTGATGGCGAAACATGTGATGACGAAGTAGCACGAGATAAATTTTGATAATGGTGGTGATAATTGTATATGTATGTTTTTTTGCTTCATCTTTTTCTTTTCTTACATATTTATTTATTTATTTTGATAAAATTTAATTATTCTTTGATTTATTCTCAGGATCAGAATAAGACCAGTGCATTCATATGAAACCAAAAAGAAGTATATGGGTACATTTCGACAAAAGCAATTACATTTTTTATTCTATTTGTTAATATAACAAAGGGAAAATGCATTATTATGTTTTATTCTCTTTATTTTTTCCCTTCAAATAAACTTGCCTTAATTTTTTTTTTCCGTTACGGTCATGGTGAATTATCTGTAAATAGATTTCGTTGGCATTTTCTTATTGAAATTTATCGTATTTTTCACCTCCCTGGCTAGTCTCGTGCATGGGTTTCATCGTTGTTATGCAGTTGATTTGTTCCCTACTACACTATCACGCATGCATGTGTTTTCCTAATTTTTTTCGAAATTGTCCCCAATTCCCGTCAATGCTGCCTTGATGGTCTCCGATAACCCACAATATTTGGGCACGGTGACTACGTGCTCGTTGGTCAGGGGTTTTGTCATTGCATACTCAAGGATCGGCAGATTGCGTCTTTGCTGTTGGCGACCTCTTTCTGCTGTTGCTTGAAGTTCTTGAACAAGAAATGATGGCGCGAAGATGCAAGGGATGCCGAGTCACATGAAGATCAAAGATGTAGGCATTTGAGAAACCCGAAGAAGATGATAAAAAAGAAGAAATAAACTTTAGATTATCCAAGGCCTCGGAAGGATTCTTGCGTAATGCTCAAAAGAGTATACTTAGGACCATGTATTGAGCAATACCATTGAGGGAAGTCTTAGATCGCATATTATTCTCGGGCAGTAAATGCGCCCATGAATCTAATGTATTTACACGTGGAAGCAACTTTTGTTTCTGGCAATGATTTTGTTTAATTTATAATATTCGACTTATCCCAAAATTTATTTCAGTTGACACTAGTTGTAATGATACTACTTTTTATATAACTTTTTGAGTTTTTTTAACTAACTTCACAAGTTTGTTGTGAATATATTTTTTCTTACAACCTTTTGTTGTATTGAGGAGATGACATTTTATCTTATAATATTAAATGTAGTGTTAAAATAGTAGGTGTAAATGAGTAAATTGACATGGTTTAACACATGGATATGTGTTAAATCAGTGGATATTAAATAAAAATATACTATTAATGAGTAAATGAAACCTTGGTTCAACACATAAAAAATTCTAATTTCATGCATGTCCTTGTTTTATTTGTTTGATTTATCCCTAATTGCCAATGTATCAATTATTATTGTGGGAGAATTTACAGGCGACGAGTATTTCCTTACAAAAAATGAGATAGCCACGAATGGTCATACCGTTTATGTGAATTAATTATTTGGTGGTCATTTGGCGAAATGGCTATAAAGTGATTGTAACGTTCCTCGAATTGAATTGGTATGATTGCTATCTTTTCATTTGTCAATTTGTATTTTTACATAGAATATTGGAAGAAATCAAATACATAAAGCATTTTTGTTTGAAAATGAATAGAAAAATCAAAAGAAGGAAGTTTTTGAAATCTTTTGAGATTATTTGCTGGAAAATAGAACCGTAAGTGCAATGAGTTTATCTAATCATAAAAAAGTTTAAAAAGGTCAAATTAACATTTTTATTGTCGGGATATATAATTTATCAGCTTAGTGTTGGCAGTGGTAGTAAGCAACAATTATATATATTCTTGTGTTCGTCGTTGTAGAATGTTTTCTCGAGACGAGACATAAGCCGTATACGCACAATTTCGTGGTGCAGGGACTTCTCCATAATTGATCGATACACAATTTTGTTGGAAATTTGAGTCTATACGAACACATGATCGATTTTTATGCTTTGATGGCGCTTTCGATGTTGTTGCATATTCTATCATTGTACGAATATAATGAAGATCAGGATTTGTTTCGTTTTCACAGAAAATATCAAAGTATTTCAAACAAATACAATTACACTGTATTTTTTTTTACTGAAAAATATACTAAGAGGAAATGCAGTACTTTCATTTTTTTCTCTCTCCAAATCAGCTTGCCTTTGACTCCTCATAAAATCCACACTACATAATCAAAAGAGGCCATTTACTGTGCCCCTCAAATGTCCACCAAAATTCTCCCACAATAGTAATCCATGGCTAATCCATGAATTAGTATTTTGGATTAACGATTAATTCATGATTATTAAAATTTTAATATATAATTAAGGTCCATATCAATTGATGATTAATCGAAGTAATTAAAAATAGATAATTATGAATTAATCGTTAATCCAAAATACTAATTCATGGATTAACCACGGATTACTATTGTGGGGGAATTTTGGTGGACATTTGAGGGGCATAGTATAATTTCCCTAATCAAAAGACACGTGTCAGGAAAATGTGTTCTTCGTACACCTTCGTTTTGCCAAAAGTACCCTTGGGTCACGTAAGAAGCATCAATCATGTACCATATCCTCTTGGTGCACCGGATGTAAATAATTCGGATATTATCCGAACTGAATCCGACTAAATATTGTTCGGATCCGAAACCGATATTCAAAATATTATCCGAATTTGGATCCGAATAATAATAAAAAAATGAACTGTTTTTATCATTATTTTACATTTAAATGTCTATGATTTTATGGACCTAATAAAAATTCATATTCACATAATTTGTGATCCATTAATCAAATTCATTTAAAGAAAATTACATAAAATTTATTTCCAAGATATTTCCAAATTCCAAAATTATTTCGCTCTTCTCCAAGAATTTTTCTATCCCTCCATTTCCTTTTTTTTTTTAAAGTTTCCTTACTGTTTTTTCTTCTTCTAAAAATAAAGATTTTCTCAACAATTTAAAAAAAATTATGATGTACTATTTATGTATTATTTTAATTTTGTTTCAATGTTGAAAATAAAATAAATAGTTATGTTACTTATGAAATATTTATTTTAATTTTCCGAAAAAATATTCGTACCCATATTTGTATCCTACAATATCCGAACCGTATTCGTATATGTTTAATATCTGAACCATATCCGGATCCGAGTTGTTCCGTATCCGAATAAATACGGATATGGATCTTGTATAACCACGAACCGGATTCGAACTGTTTACACCCCTAATCCGCATTCTCACACCCAAGAAAGCACATTTAAGCTATGTTGCGCAGATACTTCAAAAATCAAGCCGTATCGTATCGGATATCGATACTTGTCGGATACTCGTCGGATACGTATCGGATACTCCACGTGGCGTATCCGATACTTTATTTCAATATAATAACAGATACTTCTCGGATACTTTCGGACGTATAAATAAATGTACTTTAAAACTAAAAATAAAAATTTGAAATCGAAATAAATGAGTAATGCATATAAATAAATAACTAAATATAATAAACATTTATTTACTAAGAAGTTATCTATGTAAAAACAAAATTTTAATATATTTTACGTCAAATACATAATATAAAAAATATTAAATATACAAATTATAATTAATAAATAATAAAATATTATATATAATTGCTGTATCGTATCTTATGTTTTTTTGTATAATCAAGACTTGAGTTTTAAAAACAATATTATATTTTCACATCATAGTATCCGTTTTACTATTCGAATAAAATCATCCCTTTAATATCTGAACCGTACTCGGATCTGCGTAGTTCAGTATCCGGAAAAAAAATATGGATATTGATCTGGCATGACTACTGTCCGAACCGTATCCGAACCCCGAACCGTATCCGAACCGTTAACACCCCTACTTGTATGGAGGTATTTGAAAATAAAAATTTAGTAAATAAGTTTTTTGGAGTTTCGAAAAAGACGAGTTTTTTTACAATATAAAAAAAAAATTAAATATTTTTGTGGAAGTGTACCATATTTCCTCGAATGTACTTATTTGCATCCAAATAGCTACTCGAGATTTTATAAACCAATAGGATTTGTAATTTCACAATCCTAATCCCTAGGAGTACCCTTTCCTAGGAATCCCTTGTACATCCAAACAAGAACTATTAATAGTTGTTTATAGACTAGGAACTCGTTATAATTTAGTAGTTGTTTCTCCTGGGGGTCACTCGTTAATGATTATATTATTTGTTAGTAAATACTTCCTCATAAGAAATTTTTTCAAATATAACCAAGTGTAAGAAGTTAATTAACGAAATAACCAAGTTTTGAAAAATATTCCAAATTTGTCTTTTGCGGAGTTCCATACCTCGCCCGACGAGGTATCATTGTGCGTTTTTTTTTTTACTTCGTTAGTTAGTGAAAAGTTAGTGTAAATGAGACAAGTAATTAAGGTATAAATAAAGACGATAAATGAAAGCACGCCTGGCGCTCTATGATAGCACGCCAAATATTTGTGATGTTTTTAATATTAAATTTGTTCATACCTCCTCCAAAATGTACCTACCGAATTCTTCATTATTTAGTTATTACGTTTAATTATCGTGATAATTAAGATATATAATTAAATATTCATTAAAATTTATTCAAATTTATGAATTCGAATAAATATTAATTATGTATTAAGTTAACATCTAACATGTACTGGTTATCATTTTAATTAAATATACAAATTAGATCATAGAGAGCTAGACGTGCTTTCATTCAGCGCCTTTATTTATACCTTAATTACTTCTCTCATTTACACTAACTTTACACTAACTAACGAAGTAAAAAAATGCGCATAATGATACATCGCCAGGCGAGGTATGGAACTCCGCAAAAGACAAATTTGAAATATTTTTCAAAACTTGGTTATTTCGTTAATTAACTTCTTACACTTGGTTATATTTGAAATTTTTTCTCCTCATAAATGATTAAATCGTGTTAGACTCATAAATTATTAGCGAATTACTTGATGAATTATACTAAAATTAATTTTATTGAAAGATCTTATGCAGGCCAAAACAATTGCAAGGCCCAAGTTTACCCATGCAGGCCCGAATCTCGATAATTTCGGTGCGAGATCCGTAATTGTATTTGCATCGTCTTCTCGCACGGTGCTTCTTTCTCAGTGAGATCATTTCGCCACGATAGATCTCGGAGGAGGACAATGGAGCTGGATTCATCGGAGTTGAATGAATCACTCTTCGAGGGTATGACCCTCTTCACTTCCTCCTCCTCCTCCTCCTCTGCTGTGGATCTCCCTCCTTCTCCTCGTCCGCCTGAATCCCCGTCGCTGCGACGGGCACAGTCACCGTCGCTACCACGGCCACAGTCACCGACAGAGCCGTTGGATGAAGATTTATTCTCGGATCTGACACTTCAATTGCCTGCTCCTTCTTTATCCCCAGCCCAATCGCTAACCCCTCCCGAATCCCCTGCCCGTGCTCCGCCCTCTTCCAACAGAGTGTTGAAGCAGCAAGTTTCTCGCAAGAAGAAGAGAGCAGTGCGCATTGGATACGCTCGAGAGGCTGTCTCTCTTGATGATGAGCCGCATATTCCCTCTTCCTCTTTCTCTTCCACTCCCCTCCCCCTTCACTCTGTGTCTTCTGCATCTGAGGCTTTCACCTCGGATCCCGTCACTCACCAAGATGTCCCATCTCTACCCCTTTATCAACCTGGTGATACCTTTTCTCCTTCTAATTCAACCGAAATTGATGAAAAAGAACAACCAACACTCAATTCGGAACCCGAATCTGAGGAATCATCTGCAGTGATCAACCAAGACTCGCATACCAACAATGAGGAAGAATGTCCAGTTCAAGAAGATGTTGAACCAAACGAGGCAGATCCACTCGATTCAATAACTCAAAAACTATCCATAATCAGAGACAAAATCTCAGCAAAAGTAGATTCAGCTAGGCAAATAGCTACAGCAGTAACTTCCAAAAGGAAGGAGTTAGCGTCGAAGAGGAGAAAAGTAAGAGAAGAGCTGAACAAAGCATCAAAAAGATATAATGAACTGGAGAGGGAACTGGAGGAGGCATGCGAAGCTGAAGACTTTGAAAGAGCTGAGAAGATCAGTGATTCTCTTGCTTCTGTTGAGAGAGACAAAAATCAATTTCTTCTCGATCTCAAAGCTACTGAGCTCGATTATGATTCCATTGATTCTGAAATGCAAGAGGTACTTAACTTGCATATTTCTGCCGAGGAAGAAACTATCTCTCTGCTCCAAAACTTCTCTAAGGTACCATCAAATATTTCCTTAATATTTTATTTACATAATCAAATTTCATGATTAGTGACATAATTTTTGCCTCTTTTAGGTTGCATCTGAATATGCAGAGTTAATAAGAAAAACTGGAGAGGAGAAATCCTCTAAAGAGTTATCAGAATGGGAAGAATCAATGGAATTACTAGAGATAAAAAAGATGGAGATGAATATCGAATCTGAACTGATAACCGAATCTCAATCTGGTTTGCAAAGCTCAATAAACAAGCTAGTCGAAGACGACATGAGAGAGAAAGAGAATCTTAATACCCAAAGGAATATTCTAGCCAAGGAATTAGCCGATTTATTACAACTCGTCAAACTCAAAGAACAAGAAATTGCATTAAACGATGCAAAAATTGAAGATGTTGATCAACGAATCTCTAATGTTACCTCCGAATTCCACGAAACCGAATCGACCATTAAAACGAAACTCGAAGATCTGAAATCAGCCAAAATCAACCTTGATTCGGAAAACAAATCGTTATCCATTAAAAAGAAGGAAATTGACGAATTTGTCATATTATCGGAAAAGAAAAGATCGAGACTACTGGAGATCTCCAGTGCTTCTTCTAATGAAGTGAAGACTTGCGAGGATCTCGTCGAATTTCGAAAGAACTTGGCCGCTTCTATTTTAAAGAGGAAACAAGACCGAATTTATTTCACGAAATTAGAGGGAACTATTTCTGACGATGTACAATCCCTCAAACAACAAGTCTCCGATTCCAGATCCACTCTTCAGGTTCACACACTATTCCCCCCTCTCTGTCTCATTGATTGAACTTGTCTTAAATGTAAATAAATAAATAATAAATAAAATGAACAGGAATTATTGTCGAGGAGAGGATCAACAGAAGAGGAAATTGTCTCGATAAATCAAAGGACGAGTTACATCGAGAAAAAAGCTCCCGAACTCGAAGCCGAAAAGAAAGTCGCGGCTTCGGCAAGAAATTTCAAGGAAGCGGGAAGAATATCTGGCGAAGCGAAAGCATTAAATGCGGAGAAAGAACAACTCCAAAACAAACTATCTAAATCTCGCGAAGATTTATCGAAGGTCGAGGAGGAGATGAGAAGTATAGAGGAGAGAATCGACGAATGCGAGAAGCTAATTTTGGCCAAGGAGAAAGAAGGAGCGATGGCTAGTTATAAACGGTTGAGATTACTTGCGGGAGAAGCGAGGGCGGAGAGAGAAGCTGCGATTTTTAATGGAGATGTCGAGGAAGGCGCGCTTTGTGTTATCGAGGCCGAAGATGCGGAGATGAAGGCGAGAGAACTCGATGAGATGTATTGTGTTCGTGAGAGTGAGTTTGAGGGGGAGGAGTTGGGGGTGGGGAGTAAAGAGAGTGTTGGTTTGGTCGTTAATGCTTCGGCGATTCACTTGGAGAGGTTGGCTTCGTCTCTTTCGCTCGATCCTCTCAGCTGAGTTTTTTTTCTTCACTTTTTTTGGGTTTGTAAATCGAGTTTCTATTTTCTTTGGGGTACATTTTGCACCTGATTGGTTATTCTTTAGTTTGAAATAAAGGTATCTTTTGAACATTTAGAGAAGGAAAATAATGCGGAATCATAGAGATTCACTTAAGGCAAATATTAAACATATACGATACACAAATTGACGGAGAGACAATACAATGCCAGAGTTTTTATGTTTACACACGCAACGAACGATACAATGTTAACAAAGCATAAGTTTGATGAACGGTGAAATATTAGATGAGAGTTGCATTCGTCAAATTTATCTTCCGTGATTCCCAGAAAGCTCCACGAACAACCCTTTGGCTACGCTGGTGCTCGAGTTGTCCATCGAACATGTTGAGCTGACAGCACTACCATGATCGTACGCCTCACGAGTGTGAGCAAAAGAAATTGTTTCCACATCATCAACTTCTTCTTCTAAAATTTTAGGCAGTGGCGGTGGAGTGGTTGTGGAAGGAGGAGGGATAGGAGCGATGTGATAAACCTGCGAACCTTCACCTGACGCATCTTGAGCGGGAGAGTTGGCATTTTGCAACTGGAGAGCAGACTCGAGGTTCCAAAGTACATCTCCCATGGATGGCCTGTTGCTGCCGTACTCTTCGAGACACTTCTCTGTGGTCTCGAAGAATTTGTTGAGAGATTCCTTATTGATCGTCCCCGCCAAGGCGGGGTCGATGATTTGATCGAGCATACCTTTGCGTTTCCACTGCAAAGCATATTCGGAAAGACTAACCTGTTCTCTTGGTAGTTGTGGGTTGACGGGTGCTCGAGCGCATAATGCCTCCAGTAATACCACTCCGAAGGAGTACACGTCGGACTTGTCGGTGAGTTGTTGGCATCGGAAGTATTCTGGATCGAGATACCCAAAGCTACCTTTTACGGCAGTGCTGACGTGTTGGTTCATTCCTGGCGCATCCTTCGAAAGCCCAAAATCCGCCACTTTGGCCACGAAGTTCTCGTCCAATAGAATGTTTGTCGTCTTCACGTCACGGTGAATAATACCTTGTGCTGTGCCGGTGTGTAGATAGTGGAGTCCACGAGCCGCGCCAATGCAGATTTCCAATCTTTGCTTCCATGTTAGAGGCGATGATATGTCTTTCCCGTAAATGTGATCTCTAACTGGCCCGTTTGCCATGTATTCATACACCAATATCATCTCGTCGTTCTCGTCACAATACCCGATTAAAGACACTAGATGACGATGACGCAACTTGGAAAGCATTTGGAGCTCGGTTTGGAACTCGTTGATACCTTGTTCAGATTGCGGATTCCCTCTTTTAACCGCCACTTGTGTTCCGTCTTCTAGCTCGCCGAGATACACATTACCGAAACCGCCTACACCAATTACCCCTTGCTCATGAAAGTTCTTCGTGGTTGTTTGTATGTCCGCAAAGGAAAAATTCCGACCATACCCGGCTGAAGATAATGTATATCCACTTTTATTCGATCCAAAACCGGAACCCTTGCTATTATTCATGAAGGTAGAGTGACCATGTAAAGGAAGAAGCCAAGACGAAAAGCTGGCCCTCCTCTGCCATTCCGCGGGCTTCTGGTTATTTCTATACAACATCGAACCTACACCTATAAAAGCTACAAATGCGACCGCAATCCCGGTAATCGCGACTACTTTTGTTGTAGTACCGATGCTTGCTTTCCGACCATCAACCCCAAACTCACCATCCAAACTCCCCACTGAATTGTTCATCTTGAGAACCTCCACACCATTGAGCAATCCATTAATAGTACCTCCGGTCTTCTCATGCATGGGCCCAATTTGAAGCCTGATCTTGTCCCCCACCATAGCGGAGTCGAGCATGAGGTCCTTGTAGTAGGCCGAGCTAAGAACGCCAGTGAGAGTTGACAGATCCAACCCTGATATAGCCATCTTTCCGTTGACATACACATTGAAGTAAAGGTCGTTAAGAGATTTGCTTATGATGTCACAAAAATGTAGCCGAAGGAGGTATCCAAATGAAGGCTCCACATCGAGTGACCATGTGACGTTGAAGTTAGGCACCACAACATTAGCATTAGCCATTTCAATGGCCGAGGCATAAATGGAGTTTGGTGCGATAAGAGGTGAAGTCATAGCAGGGAATATGATGGAATTAGGGGGGACGGATACTTTGTTTCCCATGAACTTGGGGTCTAGGAAAGGTTGGTCACTTTCCCACGAGCGGCCAAGTGTATCATTTGCGGAGGTTATGATAGGTCCCCCCACGTTAAGGCGGAAGACCGTTTGATACATTGACTGTCCAAGGCCATTCGCGTCTCCTGATGGAACAAGCGAGACAGTGTCGGAGAGAATATTATCAGGAGCGGAAACAACTTCGATGGCATTAATAAACGCGGCAGAGTTTTTCAAGGGAGAAAAATGAAGCAAAAGTCGGTTGGCGGTAGCGTTATAAATAAATTCCTTTTGCACCCATGTAGAGGAATTATCGATATTGAAGGTGTGGAGGAGGACAAATTCATCCGTGGTAACGGAGAAGGACGCGGTAGTAAGATCGAGTTGATCGTTCTTTAGCGGATAGAAATAGAGCCTAATCCAATGCCAACCCGCCACGTTCAAAGGGAAGCTATACGTTGCGGTATCGCGGAAGATTCGGGCGGATAGGTATAGCGGGGAAGGAACGTCTGGCGAGGGTGGAATTGAGACCCGAGTAGCGTCTTTTGCTGACAATAGATAGGTGGATTGGGCGTCGGTCTTGAAAACGCGGCCATCGGTTAAGTTTGAACCAACACTTGCGCCGCAATTTATAAGGAAATTATCGGGTGGTGTGAATTTTTGGAGTGTTGAAGCTACTCCGAGAACATTGGGCACTAAAAAAGGGAAAATAAAAATGACTAGGATGAACTTCATTATTGCGACGGTCATGCCTAATCACATGAGAATGTTTCGAGAGTATACAATTGATAGGGGGGATGTATTTTGCCAATACATGGTCTTGTTTTCGATAATGATAAAGGGAGATTAACGAGATTTCAAAATTGAATTTTTGGAGCCATTGCTTTGCAGCAGAAGTTCAACTTAATCAGCTTAATTTTCTAAAATTAAGTAGTTTGTTTTTTTAGAGAGAAAATGACTGTTTAAATTCCAAAACTTTTTGGTTAGAGGTAAAAAATCGTGTGAAAAATATCAAACCTGGACCTCAAATATAAACTATAAATTGTTGTTGACGATGACAATGTATCAACAACAAAATTAAAAAAAAAAATAATATTTGTTATTATAAGATTAAAAGAAGATGTAATATTTTGTTTGTTGGTCACACTACATTTCTTAGTTTTATGTTGCCTGGATACGGCGATTCATACGACAATCTTCAGAAACTCTAGAATATGATATGTTACATATATGCATTATTTTATATTATTTTAATACAATAAGATTATATAATTAAATAGTGATTGAAAATCAAAACGACAAAAATTAAATCGAAAATACAATTGATATTCATCTCGCCGCATATGCCAAGATAAACTCTCTACTCTGCATGGTGCTTCTTGGACTGCTATGTGTTCCTATGCTGTGTTGCTAAATAGTGCAGAATTTTTTTCATTCGCTTCGCTTCGACAAAAAAAATGTTGTAATATTTTAAAGGAAAATGTTGGACACAAATTAAATAATGATAGTCTTCATTGTTCATTGTTCTATTAGTGTGTACGGATAATAATATCAAAACAAATAAGAACAAATGGCATTCAGCTGGAACAAGTGTATTATGAGCCATGTTTAGTGTTTTCTTGTAATGTGATTATGTTATAGAATTTTGCATTATAGTCTTCTCATAAATAGAATGAGATGAATTTGCATTATAATCTTCTTAACTAAGAAATTTTCTCGAGTAAAAGAAAATTATTTTGAGCAATCTACCATCAAAACTGCTAGGTTTCTTCAATCAATTCATTCAGTAAACTTGTTTTGCTAAAAAAATCAATCACGCAGTAAAAGAAAATCAACTATTTAATGGGTAAAAACTGAAGAAATTTAATACAAGCACACGCCTTACAAAGTGAATTGTCCCTTACAGAAAAAAAAAATATTGCCCCTTGCACTTAATACATACATCTTTTTTGAGTATTCACGAAGTCTTTGTAATTCCAAAATCAAAACAAAAATCCTCAAATCTCACCACAACACCCGATTCAACCAAGATACCAACAATACGCAACTTTCCGAATGTGTCGACCTAAACTGCAGCGCCTTGAGATGCAGGAGTAACAACTGCTGCAGCTATTGCTGCCGCTGGAGGATTCGCATGCTGCAACTGAAGTGCATATTCGAGGTTCCAGAGCACGTCGCCCATGGTCGGCCTGTCGCTACCATACTCAGCCAAGCACTTCTTTGCCGATTCGATAGATTTATCTAAGCACTCCCTGTTGATGGTTCCTACCACTTTCGGATCCATAATTTTCTCGAGCGTTCCTTTCCTGTGGCACTGGAGGGCCCATTCAGCAAGGCTCATTTGTTCTCTTGGAAGTGATGGACAGACAGGGGCCCTTGCGCACAGTGCCTCTAGTAGTACGACTCCAAAAGAGTACACGTCCGACTTATCAGTAAGTTGTTGGCATCGAAAATACTCCGGATCGAGGTATCCGAAACTTCCTTTAACGGCCGTGCTAACATGTGTTTGGTTCATGCCCGGAGCGTCTTTAGAAAGCCCAAAATTCGAAACTTTAGCAATAAAGTTCTCGTCGTGGAGAATGTTGGTGGTCTTGACGTCACGGTGAATGATTCCTTGAGCTGTTCCGGTATGAAGATAGTGGAGTCCGCGCGCAGCGCCGATGCAAATCTCTAGTCGTTGTTCCCACGAGAGCGGCGCGAGTTCTGATCCGTAGGTGCGGTCTCTGAATGGTCCGTTAGCCATGTATTCGTATACCAATATCATCTCGGCGTTCTCCTCGCAATAACCAATTAAAGACACGAGATGGCAGTGACGTAGTTTCGACAACATTTGAATCTCGGTTTGGAACTCGTTAATGCCTTGCTCGGACTGTGGATTCCCCCTTTTAACCGCCACTTTCGTTCCGTCATCCAGCTCACCGATATATACATTACCGAAACCCCCAACACCAATAATTGCATTTTCGACAAGCTCCCAACAGAATTATTCACCTTGAAAACCTCCAAACCATTGAGCAATGCATCTACCGTACCGGCTTCCTGACGCATTGGCCCAATTTGCTGGGTAATTTTGCTTTCGGCCACGGAGGCATTTAAATAGAAGTCCTTGTAATAAGGGCTGCTAAGACTCTCGGTGATTGTCGAGAGGTCGAGCCCCGATATGGCCATCTTCTCATTAAGGTACACATTGAAATAAAGATCATTGAGAGATTTGCTAATGATGTCACAAAAATGAAGTCGAACTAGATAATCAAATGACGGCTCCACATCAAGCTGCCATGTAATGTTAAAGTTAGGGCTCACGGTATTAACATTGGCCATTTTGACAACTGTCGCGTAGACCCAATTGGGTGCGACGAGAGGCGAGACCCCTTCTTGTTCTTGGTATACTATTATGCTGGGAAGTACTTTTACTTTGTCCGCAGCACCCTTGGATTGAAGATAAGGCTCGTCTTCGTCCCATTCACGCCCAAGCATATCGTTTAAAGATGTGATTATAGGTCCTCCCACATTGAGATGGTACACTTTTTGGTAGACGGAGAACGAAGCATGCGTAAGGTCGAACTCGTCGGTGCTCACCGGGTCAAAATGAAGTCTAACCCAATGCCATCCAGGAACGACCAAGGGAAATGTGTACGTCGCCTTGTCACGAAAATACGGGCAGACTGGTATAATGGAGAAGGAATGTTTGGGGAAGGGGGAGCGGAGGCCTTAACGTCGTCTTTTGCTGACAACAAGGAGTTGGCCTTGGAGTCAGTGATGTAACCGGGTACATCCGGTGAAGTCGAGCCACAACTTATGAGGAAATTATCACGTGGCGCGAACTTCGACGATGCTGATGCCGATGCTGGTCTAGTTTGTCCAAAGACTGCATAGTTCAAGAAAGTAGAGAAAATTATGAAAATTAGGACAATCTTTGCTTCCATTGTCCTCATCATTAGCTCAAGGGAGTTGGATTATTTCCAATAGGGTTTTTGATTTCTATTTTCTTTGAGAAAGTTATGAATGAAGATGTCCAGGAAGCGAAGAAAAGGAAAGAAAAAGAAAAAGGATTTTTTTCAAAGTAGTTAATTTGCACCAGTAGAAACACCTAATTGGGTTATTTTCTAAATATAGTGCAAGTAAGTAAAATTTCCATAGTGAGAACTTATGTTGGTTGGAATTACTCAGTCTCTCATCGGCATTCAACGCAAGATCAATGTTCTACCAGATAATTACAGATGTACTCAACACATATTTTAATTAGTATATTTTTATGCTTTTTCCTGTTTTGTCATTCAGCCACGTCATTGAATTCATGAGGATCGTCTGATGCTCTTATAATTTTACTTGATGAATCTCAGGCATCGATTGTTATATAAACTCGGACTGTATGCATTGTTGTGTACTCAAAGATATTATTCATCTAGGTGTACATTGGACCACGTCCATTCAACTTTTCTTGCAAAGAAAACATATACACCCCCTTTCTCTTTCCTCTATCTCTAGATCATTCGGCTGAGTGCAAAAGAAAAAAACCCTAGCCACGAACCGAGGAGGCGGCGATGTCCATTTTTCTGAAGAAAAGAGGCTATTATTTTGCCACGATTCTCCGGATTTGCGATTTCTTTCCATCAAAGCCTAGACGGTGAAACCCTAGACGCTGAGACTCCACACAAGTCCAAGATGAGACGAAATCCACGGCGGCCAGGTATGCCGTTCTTCCTCATTTTTTGCAGATTTGTTTACCTTTTTTTTTATTTTTTTATTCTTTTTTCATGAGATTTTGTCATTTTGAAGATTATGTTCATCCGTGGTTTATTTTCTTGATTATGTGGTTTATTTTCGTTAATAAGGCTTTTAAAATCTGTTAGCGTTTCCAATCTGTTTCAAATGCTCGATTTTCGAATGTAATCTTGACTGTTTCTCCCGTATTAATCGACACATCCGACTAAATCTGGATTTTCGGTATTTTTACCTGATTTTTGGACTTGGTTTTACTAAATATGCAGTAAATCTGTTTTGCCCAATTTGGATGATTTTTGTTATTACTAATATGAAATGATCAGCTATGATTTGAGTTGTAAATCATGGTTGACTTCAGTGACTTGCTTTTTTGAGTTGTAAAATCATTGCTAAAATAAAATTCGAGCAGAATTGTTTTCAACTTCTTTATGATTTTTCGTTCATTGGTATTTCTCCTTAAAGTTAGTATCTTTAGTGGCAATTGTTAGTTAATTCTTTAACTTGATCTTTTTGTGTGAATTGTATATGTTTTGTTAAATTTATACCGTCTAATTTGAATTCCCCTCTTTGCTGCAGAGTTCAAAAAATCTTTTGAATCCAGGTAAAATTATAAATCTTTTTCTTCTTCTATTCCTTACCAATTTTTGAAAGTCCAACTTTTAGTGAATTCTTTACTGATAGAGAACAGAAACAACATTTTTCAATATCTGGTACCGGTGTTGTACCTGTTTTGAGCCTCAATAACTAAATGGGTAATTAATTAATCAATGCTTTTGGTCTGGAAGAATATTTGGTGGGGCAAAATTGATATTTTTTAACTTTTTGTATGTTAGAGGTGTGAGTAAATTGAATAGTAAAGTGCGAGATTCGAGACCGATACGAAAACGAATTTGCTATTGCTGTGTTCTCCTATAGTGATTGCTGCTGATCAGAACGAACAAATCAGGTAATTAATTAATCAATTAATTAATTAATTAATTAATGTCATTTGTTCGGCACAATTGTATTTATTTGCAATTGGTTTGCGATTGCAGGGTATGGAACTTGATCATTTGGTACACAAAGACGATGAGGATGATAACGGATTCATGAGTTCTGAGGAATTCGGGAAGTTAATGAGCGGTGCAGAAGGCGACGATGCTGATGAGTTGGAATTGGAGCATACTTTCCAAGTGATTGATGTTGATCAGAACGTTGTGGAGTCAACATTTGTAAATTGTCAGGGTACCTAATGGGCTAGGCAAGGCGGCTTTGGTTGCACATTCTCGGAGGATATCAATGGGGTTGATCATGACGGAGATGGAATGGTTTCCTTCAAAAAACTGATAGTAATGATTTCTTCGGCTGCGCTTCGAGTGGCCACAACGACGAAGGTATTATATTTCTTCGGCTGCATAAGTTTTAGGATTTTTTTTTATATGTTTGCATTGAAAAAGTTTTGAATCTTTTGTTTCTTTTTGTGCAATTATTCGAGGAAAGGAGTATTGGTTGTTTGCGTGCTCTTCGGTGTACAGTCGACCTCGAGTCGCCAAACATTTTGTTCAGAGAAAATTTAGGTATTCAAATTTTTATTTTAACCCTTCTTATTCTCAACAATTCGTTAAAAAGAAAATACTTTCCTTGCTTTCCTTTTTCAGATATTAAATGCACAAGACGACAAAGATGCCGGCTCAGTGGTAAGCAATTTTTTCTTTTGGTCTTTGCGATTAGTTTGATTTATATTTATTTCTAATTTCTAATAGGTCCCCTTTATTGACAAATAATCATCATTTCTTTAGTACAGGGAAAACGGGCGAACATGAATGGAAATTCACAATAAAGCCCCTCGATTCTTCTTACATTGCGAAAAAAAAAAGTGCAAAAAAAAGTCTGTTGCGACAAAAATATATAATTTTTTTAAAATGTAAACAGTGCAAATCATGAACAGATAAGCTTTTTTTGATTTTCAAATAAACTTCGTTGAGGATAAACTAGGCACGATATGTTTTCATTTCCATATATGTGGCAAAACAATGACCTCTCCAAATAGTAATTCTTTAATTGCTTGGTCAAACAAAAAATATGAATCATTCTCTTACAATGCTTGGTTGAACTTTGAAACATATGATGGTGCTGCCTGATATAATTGTGATCAGTTATTGTTTTCGGATGTGACCATGTTCTATTCACAGTGTGGTAAACAATGGCCCCTGTCGCAACAGAAAGTGTAAACGGTTCCGCATGTTTTATCCAATACAAACATAAGACTCGCCTCATGCTCTAATTCTGAACGAATTTGTTGTCTCAATTATGCCTCTTATGTTACAATAAAACTATGCAAAACAGTTGCAACAAAAAAAGATTTTGAACGATACGCAAATCCTCACTAAAAAGGGTCTCTCGGACAACCATTGGATCTTTATTATACATACTTCAACTCTCATCTTAAAGAAAAATAACACTAACTGAAAATAAAAATGAAACTAGAGAAAACAAACATCAATTTGCTAAAATACAACAATTTCATCGACATAACCCCGCGCAATGGCGCGGGGGTAAAGCTAGTATATACTAAAATCTTCTAGAATAAAGCCTAATACACAGGTCCATAACTGTGAGATGAAACTGGTTCAACGGGGACCATTCAACAATCGTTTACATCCGTCCGATCATTTTTGACCTGATCTAAGCCGTAAAAGAGAGACTGCTTACCGACTCGCTTGACGAGAACGAGAGGGAGGAGGATAAGCACGACGATGATGAGGAGAGCGAACTCCCGGCCGTTCCACCATTGTTGCCCAAACCACTCCACCACTACTCCGGTCGCCTCTCCCGACGCACTGCCGAACATCACATCCCCTATTAATGCCAAGCAAAGTTGAATCTAAGAGACGCATCTTTGAGATGTACTGATATATTCGTAAATCGAAATTCGAAAGTACCTATGATGATGAGGTAGACGATAAGCATTCCAGTCATGGTAAGGGCGATGCACAGGTTGAGAACAATGGATCCAGCCCGTCCGAAGGCATCGCTCATGATTCCGGCATAAGAAGGTGTGCGGAGTGACCAGCCAGTGTACCGGAGCATGAACTCCGTCGATCTATCAGATAAGAAAGCAACTGCAGTAATTAGAAGCAATGCAGGGATTACTCCGAGTATTTTCATCGCAGCCGGAATCGACATAATCCCAGCCCCGACCATGCTTGTGGAGATGTTGAAAACCGCACTGGAGATCGATGCACCTGCAGCATGTGAGGAACTGGCCTCCGGTGAAGATTTTGGAAGAAGAGGTTCCGCCGCTGCATTGCTCGTGGATTGAGATTCCGTTGGAGGCTCCATTGACTTGGATGAATGATTGAAGGAATGATTAATGTAATGTAATTAAAGCGCGAGATTATCATTTGTTAGCTTGATGATGAGGTTTTAAACAAGTTGGGGGGTGTTTGTTGGGAGTAAGAAACGATTGGGTGTATGTGTATCTGAACTGGAAAGTGGGACACGGCGAAATGAGTATTCAAGTAGTTCAGATAGAGTTTGCTAGTTATTTCAATTCAAAATTGATTAGAACCACTCCAAAATCTCAGAAAATTGACTAGTAAAACCATGAAATCCCATATTTTAAAAGAAATTCAATCCGGATTGGACAAATAAATAATAAAATAACATTTCTTGCAATATTTCAAGCAAACTTGCCATTATTATATATGTATATAATTCATGTATATGTATATTATATATTTTTTTCATTATTTTATTCGCATTCCATATCGTATTATTCGTGAAATGAAATATCGAATACCGTAGCCGTATCCGTATTCGAAATTGGATACTGTATTTGTATCGAATTTCACATTCGTGTTCGAAATCGAATATCGGATATATATCATATACGTATTTGAAAACAGATTTTGATTATCGTATTCGGAATCGGATATCGACTACCGTAATCATATTCGAAATCGAATACCGGTTATCGTATTCGTATCCGAAATCGGATATCCGATATACGGATATGAATACGAATATGGTGGTATTCGGATATTATATATCTGATTTCGGATACGAATACGAATACGGTAACCGATATTCAATTTCAAATACGATTACGGCAATCGATATCCAATTATGAATACGAATACGAATACGATAATATATATCTGTTTTCAAATACGTATACGGTATTCGGATATCTGATATCCGATTTCAAATACGAATACGATATCCGATACAAATAACGACTACGATATTTGATATTTTATTTTTGAACACGAATACATATACAAATACGATATCAAATGCGAATAAAATATTAAAAAAAAATTAGATATATATACATGGCATGGAAATGCAAACTTTGTATGAAATATTGCTTGAATTATTAAATATTGCAGACTTTGCATGAAGATTGAATAAAACAACTAAATTAAACAACTGACTAAAAAAAATTAATAACCGAAGGGATTTCATACTCCGCCAGAAAAGATTCACGAGATGATTATTCAGGAAATAAAGTTTACAAATTTGGTTATATACAAAAAAAAAAAAAAAATCTTTACGTGAGAACTTAATGGGTCCATATATTTTTAATTGATGTTGTGATGTTATGTCCAGGGTGGCATGCCACGTCAATTTCGGGATAAATTCAAGGTACAATTTTTAGGTGCATAATGTTATTGAATCCTATTTCGTTTAATAATTCTAGTTAATACTAATTCGTTCTTTTAAGTTCCAACCAAAAGATAGCACAGAACAAGAAGATAGGAGTCATGCATGGTTGCAAGGTCAATGATTTTCAGTTTTCACTAGCTACCATTTGCACTTTGCATAATTGGGCTGTCCAATAAATCAAATATTTTTTGTTTGTTTGTTTGTTGCAATGTTCATTTTTTGGTGGGCCATCAAAGCCTGCTAATACATTTATTCTGGTATTAGATCATGCCTTTTATGTTGAGGTACTGCCGTGAAAATCATGTTACAGACATGACATACCTGCAAAACATGTTATGAAATCAGATTTATATAATAGAGAAGTAAATGTGTGCTTTTTATTTCATATTGGAGATCAAATGGAGAAGAAAGTAAGTGGTGGTGGTAAAGGCAAAGTATGCGTAACCGGTGCTGCCGGCTTTATTGCCTCTTGGCTTGTTAAGCGACTTCTCGAGTCCGGTTATCATGTCGTAGGAACTGTCAGAGACCCAAGTAAAAAAAAATTCTATTATTACATTTGTGTCGCTTTCAAATATTATGGTAACCATTGTTGAATATTATATCAAATCGTCTACTTCTTGTGCAGAAAACGAGAAAAAGGTGGCACATTTGTGGGAACTGGAAGGAGCGAAAGAGAGACTCGAGGTGGTGTACGCGGATTTATCGAAAGAAGGGAGCTTTGACGATGCAACAATGGGTTGTGAGGGCGTGTTTCACACTGCTTCTCCCGTCATCGCCATTAAATCTGATCCTCGGGCAGAAATTCTGGACCCGGCAATAAGGGGTACTTTAAATGTGCTGCAATCATGCACGAAGAATCCGATGCTTCGAAGAGTGGTGCTGACATCATCATCGTCTACAATACGGATGAGAGAAGATAGCCACGAAGACATATTACTTGATGAGGCTTGTTGGAGCTCAGTGGACCTCTGTACGAGGTTGCAGGTGATCAATACAATATCCTATGATTTTCCTTTCTTTCTTTTTTTTTTTCGTTTTTTTTAGCAATGAATTATGGATGGTTAATCTGATTTTTGTTATGAAATATTTGAAGCTGTGGTATCCGTTAGCGAAAGTGTTGGCGGAGAAAGCAGCGTGTGAATTTGCTTCCGAGAACAACATCGATCTCATCATGGTTCTTCCTTCCTTTGTCGTGGGGCCCAGCCTGTCTCTCGATCTATATTTCACTGCTTCGGATATCCTCGGTTTGTTTTAAGGTAACGATTTCATTTCGCTAATCCTTAATTTCTTCGTTCTGTATGACTTTTCTGTTATAAAAAATGTATTCGATTCAGGAGAAATTGACAAGTTCTCGTATCATGGAAGGATGGGATACGTGCACATTGATGACGTGGCTCGTTGTCATACACTAGTTTACGAAAATGCCGAAGCAAATGGGAGGTATCTCTGCAGTTTAGATGTTATTGATAACAATGAGTTAGTCACCTTTCTTGCTAAAAGATATCCATCATATCCTATCCCTACTAAGTAAGTTTGTTTACATACCAATCTTTCGATCAGCATTGATTATTTCTTCGGTCCGTGTTTAACGAAAGAAATTATATTCCAGATTTAAGCAGCTTTATCATAAATTATCCTACAAACTTGATTCGTCGAAGCTGGTGCGATTGGGCTTCGATTTCAAAGGAATGGAAGAAATGTTTGATGATTGTGTTCGGTCTTTAAAAGAACAAGGTCACCTTCCTGAAAAGTGAAGTTAATGTTGTGTGTTATTTGGATCCCCTCTAATGAAGTACAACGCACACAAAGTTGGGATCATATGGATAGGGGAAAAGATATAAGGCAAGGGATCGATTTGGCCACGACATTAGAACGTATCGAAAAGAATTTTGTCATTACCGATCCTAGAATTCCTGATAATCCTATTGTAAGTCTTCACACACACTGTTTCCAAATCGTGGGTTTATTGATTTTTGGATAATTTTTGCAGTTTTTCGCGTCTGATAGTTTTCTTGAGCTTACCGAGTATACCCGCGAAGAAATTCTAGGAAGGAATTGCAGGTAATAATCACGTTTCGACCATTCATAAGAGTATTTTACGCATGATATATCATATTATTGGAATTATAGGCTTCTTCAAGGACCCGAAACAGATCAAGCAACATTATCTAAGATACGAGATGCTATTAGAGATCAAAGGGAAATTACTGTCCAACTAATCAACTATACCAAAACCGGTAATTTTGAATGATCATTCTTTAACTATATTAAATTTTATTATCCCCCTTTCACTTATAATTTCAAGATATTCAAGAATATAATATGGACCATTATTTTGGTTGATTCTGTTTCTCAGGGAAATTTTTTTGGAACTTATTCCATCTGCAACCAATGCGTGACCAAAAGGTAAGTATATTTTTGTACATATGTTATTCCAATTAGACTTTAATTTAACCAAAAGTTTAACTTATTAATTGATCTTTAAATATTATGTCATTATAGGGGGAGCTTCAATACTTTATAGGTGTGCAATTAGATGGGAGCGATCATGTTGAACCTCTTCGAAACCGTCTCTCTGAAAGAACGGAAATTAAAAGTGCAAAATTGGTGAATATCTTACGATCGTTTTTCAATTCAATTAACTACTTGATTTCATAATTAGTTTAAACTGATAAAGGACTAAAAATTTAGGTCAAAGCCACGACTGAGAATGTAGACGAATCCGTAAGAGAACTCTCCGACACCAACTTGGTAAGGTATATTTTATTTATTTAATTTTCATAAAATTCAATAATTTGTTATATAAAACAACACTAATAAATGAAAAACGTTCGTATAAAACAACACTGATCCGTAGATGTGGTCTCTGAACGGTCCATTAGCCATGTATTCGTATACCAATATCATCTCGGCGTTCTCCTCATAATAACCAATTAAAGACCCGAGATGGCGGTAGTTTGGACAACATCTGAATCTCGGTTTGGAACTCGTTAATGCCTTGCTCGGACTGTGGATTCCCACTTTTAACCGCCACTTTCGTTCCGTCATCCCGCTCACCGATGTATTCATGATGTTTCTAGTCCTTAATTTCCTCCAAATTTCCTACAGAAAGAAGAAATTCACAAACTGAACCATAGTAGATTGAGTTGCACAATATTTTGTTTTATACTCGTTGAGTTCGCACACACAGTGTGACCATTCATACACATCTCATTTCTCTACTATTTCACCACAAACTTGTGCAGTTCATTTGAATTTCAAAACAGAAAACACTTTATCGTGAAGATAATTCGTTTCAACACACTAAATTCGAGGCCACAGAAATAAAAAATTTAATTATACAAATACATTCCAAGTAAATATATCGTCAGAGCAGAAAGCTTCAACGCCTAAAAGCATTACTCTCCTGTGCAGAATTACTGCCCTGAGAAAAATACGCTCTGCGCCTAACACTTTCTTCGATGGTACTGCTCCCCCCTTTCTCTGCCCCGAAAATACTCTTCTGCGCCTCGTCCAAGAAATTCTTTCCCCTTGAAAATCTATCATTAACTTCGTCCTTCTTATCGTTTTCTTCGGCCTTTTTCAATCATTTCCATCTCTGCTCCTCGTGTAATTCTGCGTCGACTTGCATCTGACGCAATCTCTCCGCTCTCTCCTCCTCTGTCATCTTGTGGACCCCACGTTTAAGGTTAACGGCCCTGTTTTCTCTCTCTAAACCTCGTCCTCTTTCTTTCAAGTAATCATGGTCTTGCCTTGGCCTTCTCTCTCTCTCATCCTTCTCGGCACTTCTTGAAACTGAATATTTTCTCGAGTTGTGATCTCTCCTTCTCTCTCTTGTCTCGCCATCAGAATCTATAGAGGGTTTTGTAGATTTTCTCTCTCTATATTCATTATCTCTCCTCTCTCCAGTATCTCCATCAGAATCCAAAGAGCGTTTTGAAAAATGTCTCTCTAAATTCATGATCTCTCCTTCTCTCTCTCGTCTCACCATCAGAATCTATCAAGGGATTTGAAGATTTTCTATCTCTGTATTCATTATCTCTCCTTCTCTCTCTCGTCTCACCATCAGAATCTATCGAGGGTTTTGAAGATTTTCTCTCTCTGCATTCATTCTCTCTCCTTCTCTCTCTCGTCTCACCATCAGAATCAATAGAGGGTTTTGTAGATTTTTTCTCTCTATATTCATTATCCCTCCTCTCTCTCATCTCACCATCAGAATCCATAGAGGATTTTGAAGATTTTCTCTCTCTATATTCATTATCTCTCCTTCTCTCTCTAGAATCTTCATCCGAGTCTGAAGAGGGTTTCGAAGAGTGTTTTCTATGCTTTGATTTTCTATTATCTCTGTTTCATCTATCGTCCTCGTCTCCATCAGAATCATGATGCTTCTTGTGTTTCTTCTTTTTCTTTCTATCCTTCTTCTCTTCCTTTTGTTACTTCTCAGCCTCGACCTGTAAAATCACAAGTAATTTGTCACCAAAACATGCATGATTATCAAATATATCCATTTCCAAACGAGATTAAACTTACAGATTTCTTAATCATGGCCATTTTGATTGGATTGTTTTTAATTCAAGCAAGTGCTTCTTGTTCTCTTTGTCTGATTTGAAGAAGAGGATCGGTGTGGAGTTTCCTCCATGAATCATTGGCCGATTGAGGCTTATCTTCTTCAAACAAAGCTCCTGGTACGTCAGACCGGTACACGCAAAACCGGTTAAATATTAAGAAATGAAACGAATACAATTAAAATCGACTTCGAATTTGAGATAAGGATAAGATACCTTAGAGGAGGAGGCATTAGCTTCGGAAGGAGCTGGTGGAGTAGGTTCCTCTAAAGCTTTGAAACCCTCAGAACTCGCTTTTCCGCATCCCAATTGTTGTATCATGGTATGCGTAACGAATTTCGAAGACGAAATATCTTTAAGGGAGGAGGATGTTAGATTAATAATAAATATAAAACAAAATCTGGACAAAAAATAATTACAAGAGAAATGAGGGATCAAAAGGAAAAATGACCAAAACCCCTAACCCTTTTCACACCTACACCCTTGTCATGTATGTAATGTTATTTAATGATTCTAGCCCCTTCTATCCTGCTATTATACCCACTAATTTCGTGGCTAAAGAGGGGGTGAAAGAAGAAAAAAAAAGGCAAGAAGAGGAGATTGGAGAAGAGGAAGAGAACAAGTGATTCAAGAGGAGAAAACAAGAAACGGAGCTCGATTTCGAGGTCATCTTCATCAAGGCAGCCAGAATTAGGTGGTGGGGGAGTTGGCTATATCGATGAGCTTGATGTTTTGAGGTTGTAAATCTATTTTCTAATCTAATTCGTAGAATCCTTCGTATTTACTGTCATGGAAATCGATTGAAAGATTGAATTGAGCTTTTCTTGTGGAAACCCAAGATTTTTGGGGGTGGAAGAAATTCTTGATTTTAGGGTTTTGTAGATGGTTTTGGGGTATAAGGATGGTGCCGTGGTGATTCGGCCGCTCGAATAATGACGTTTCGATCATCTTTTAGGCTTCCATCGAGAAAGGGTAAAAATTAGGGTTTCGGTTTTTGGGAAGAAAAGAAGTGATACAATTGAGTTGTTTGTTGTTAATGCGTCGGGTTTATGTTTGGTTTTGAGCCTAGATCCTTTAACCCGGTATCCTCAAACCCTAGTTCAAATTCTGAATATCAGGGGTAATTTGGTAATTTTGCAAGGACATGATTTTTCAAGGGCAAAATTATACAATTGAGAAAAGGCTTAATCGCTCGATAATGTCCAATTAATTAATGGTTGGATTAATGAGTTATCGAGCCAAGATTGAACACATGGCTGAGATTTCTATGAGTAATTTTCGTTGTAGTTTGTCGTAGTAATTTGTTGTGTAGTTTGTCGTAGTAGTTTGAGGTTTCTTTGAGTAGTTTGAATTTTGTCGAATCATTCGTTCCTCTCTTATCCCGTTTAGGGTTTCACCTCGTAGTCATTAGTTATTCCGGTATGTCGGATAAGTAGAAGTATGGTAGTTGATCGATTCTTTGCCGAGTCTACCGAACCAGATTTCGTGTATCATGTCTTCGTAATTTGCTCATAACTCCTCCGTTTGGTCTCCGTTTCGTGTGTTCTTGGTTCTGTTGGAAAGCTTATTCCGAGACGGTTTAGATGGCAGTAATTATGAAGTATTTATTTTTACTGCATTTGACCATTTATTTATTTAGTTATCATACTATCTATAGAATATACGTAGTTCTTTGTAGCATGTAGGATTATCGTTGATGTAGGGTTACTCGTAGTGAGGATGAGCGGTAGATAAGGAAACCCATGTTTGGACATTTTAGTGGTTCCTGGCCAGAGGTGCATTTTCGGATCGCTACCGAACTTGCAAGCTGCTAGACGTAGCAGTACGGTCTCCTCGGGTGGTTTAGCGGTTGTGGTTTTCGAGGGGGCATGTCTTCAATTGTGGCAAGGTTGAGGACACCACTCTTTTATTAGAGTGCAGTAGACTCTTACCTCAAGTGGTTCGGGATATTTGTCTATGTGGGGTCCTGCGTGGTGCCGACCTTATCGAAGTGGTTAGTGTAGTGGTTGACTTTTACCTCAAGTGGTTCCGAGGTACTAGTCTATGAGTTAGTCTCATGTTGTTATCGTTGTGGTTTCACGATGAGAATTCTGTAGTGGTTGTGGTCGCATTTTGCAGAATTCGTTTTAGTTGTAGTAGTCGGTCATCGTGGTAGTTCTCGTAGTAGGTTGTCGTGGTGGTCGTCGTCGAGTAAATAATAATTAAATATTATTTTACTTGTCTAACTCTCAGCCAACATTTTCAGGTAGCACTTGATGTGGCAGTGGCATTCGTGTAGATTACGAGCGTAGCGGAGTTGCGATTACGAGTTACCATATTTTGTTTTAGTTGTATTTGTTTATGCCCACCATATGAATATTGGTAATTGTAGATTATACTTTATGCCAGCTGGTTTTCGTATTTTGACTCTGCTAATGCTCGAATATATTTAAGGTAAGTACGTTGTGCACGATTATTTTATTTTCGGGTCGTGACACCAATCCTGATTCGTAAAGAAAATCCAATCTTTCTTGCCTCCTGTACAAAATCCAATTTCAAAAATCAAATTACAGATCACGCGATGTTCAAAATTGAGAAAATTTGTTCGAATACGAACTATAACCCTATTGACCCAAACCCTAAATTCAGAAATTGATTGAATTGAGCAACTTATGGTACGAGGCCAGCTTGTTCTTGAAGGAGGCGAAACTCAGATTTCTCGCGCTCGTCCTGAATATGCTTCCGCAATTCATCGAGCTTCCTTTGCTCGGCCTCGTGCTTCTGCTCTGCCTTCCACACGTTCTCAACGTTCTTCAGACTCCCCGTGTGCCATCCCTTCTTGTTCAAAAACTTCAACGCCATTCCCTAACCTTCGCGCTATGTCGCTAACCCTAATTCTTCTTCTTCTTTCTTCTTCTTCGATCGAGAAATGGAGAGGAAAGAAAGAAAGGACGCGTTTTGGGCCTTGGCTTATTACAAGTTATGGCTGATGTCGGCTTGGGCTTAATTAATACACCAAGTAAGAGAAAAACAGATAATTTAATTATCCAATTTTTTGGGAATAACCTATTACAGATTATATTATATTATTATTTTCTTTCGAAAGTTTTAATAATTGAAATATTAATATAGGTAGAATATTTTTTATTTTTTTAAGTTATTTTTAATGTTTCTATTGTTTCAATGATAACCTATGCTATTAATGTGAAATACACGATTTGTGTACTAAATAAAACTATGACAGTACTTGTGTAGTTATGTTATTATTTTTATTTTAAATCATATCGTTACATATATTTGTGGTATATCAAAAATTCACTCAAAACATAATAGCAATATTATATTTATTTTTCACAATAATACAAGATATACCAGATATATAAATAATTAGTTATACCACCTATGTCCTCATTGTATATATTATACTTATAAAATTTATATTTGATACGAAAGATAATAAACATTATCCGCGACCTTCTGACGTTTAACAGAAAAAATAATATCAAAAATTAACTAACCAAAAAATAATTATAAATTATTTAACATCATATAGTATTTTTGAATTTAAGGTTTCCGAAATAACAATAATATTTGGTAAGTCTTCTGTAAGTCTAGAAAACTATTTTCGTTTGTGATAGGTAAATTCATCTTCATTTTTTTTTTAATATTGAAAGTTTCAAATAATAATAATAATAATAATAATAATAATAATAATAATAATAACCATAAAACGGTAAAAACCCCAAAAATTAAAGATTGACAAAATTATCATGATGGAACTATACTAATATGAATGTCAAAAATAAAAATAAAATTCAAATGAATATATATTTTTTGATTTTTTCAAATTACAGTTTTTAAAATACTAATAATAATTTATGTGTTTTGTAAGATTATACATTCGTTTAACATCATTTCATATACCGAGTCTTCATATTCCGTGGTCCAACATGAATTTAGGGAATAATAATAAGATTCTAATAATAATCTACGTCATGAAAATAAAATGCCGTGAAATTAAAAAAAATGCTCAAAAACAACGAATACAAAAATGTTTACACATAAATTATAGCGTACAAAAGTTAATGATTAATCAATAGTTCAAATTTTACTGCATATCATAATATAAATGTTGAAATAATCGTGACAATGTGATACACTTTATATAAAAAGTTAGGTAAAAAAATAAATGCATAGATTAATTAGTTTTTTTTATTCCCGAATAGAGCGAGAATAAGTTCAACAAAAACCGAAAGTTTGATGATCGAGCAGTTGATTTTTTCTGGGACTTGTATGAATAATTAAAAGGAGAACTGTGAAAATGTGTCTGCTATATTAAAAAGAGAAAATCTTATAAGAGATGTTAATTAATGTGTAATATAAACAAAATAATTGACTAAATCATTATTTTTAAATTTATATTCGCAGGAAGTTCAATCAATAATCTATACACAACTTGGAACCAATATCAAAACAGACTAATTTCTCGAGACAATAAGATACCCTTGAAGTTTGACAAAATAATATCTCGAACCAACCTATCTAAAATATCTTCTGGAAATCTAACAGAAAACTAATATTTACTATTTTACACTTGTATTTGCACTCGGTTCCTCGATTTAGCGAGCAAAAGCTGCCTTCTTCGAATAAGAAAAATAAAAAACTTGACCAACTCTTCCTTGACCATGAAAAGAACCGAAGCAGCAAAAACACTCTGCACTATTTTCGTCCCCATCCCTTTGTAAAATACATGCATTCCTTCATACCTTATCATCTTTATTATCGCATCAATTGTTCCTGTATCGAATGACAATTTTTTATTTTTTATTTCATTTTTTTTAAAGAAAAAAATAAAATTAAGAAGGTATACCTGTATATCTGTTGATAAGCCCAAACTCGAAATAATAAATCAAGTTTAATTAGCCCAATTAATGTTAGGAAAAGTTGTTTTAAGGAAAGTAATTTAGGAAATTATTATAGGACAAGATTTATTATAGGAAAGTAATTTAGGAAATAAGTTTTAAGGCAAGCTTTAATTCTTTGTAATGCAAGTTTGTGGACCCTATAAATAGGCCTTAGATGTTTAGGAATTAAACACATTGAAATCATATCAAATATCAATTAGAAAAGAGAGAAATACTTGTAATAGACTATTAGAATTATAAGAGAGAGTTTTGTTTATTAGAAATTCCTATTAGAAATCCATATTCGAATCCCGTATTACCAACAAATTGGCATCAGAGCGATGGCGAGTTCTGGGAGTGTTTTTGGCCATATACCGCTACCGCGATTGACGAAGACGAATTACGAAGTATGGAGTATCCAGATGCGGGCGTTACTCGGTGCACAAGATGTTTGGGAGATAGTCGAAGCTGGCTACGTGGAACCGGTTACCGAAACGGAGCAGACGGTAAACCAATTAAAAGCAATGAAAGAGAAACGAGTGAAGGACAAGACCGCCATGTACCTGTTGTACCAAGCTGTAGACGAGTCGGGTTTTCAGAAGATTGCCGGCGCGAAAACTTCGAAGGAAGCATGGGACACTTTGGAGAGGGTGTTCAAGGGTGCCGACCGAGTGAAGCAAGTAAGGCTTCAGACTTTGCGAGGCGAATTGGAGTCCATGAAGATGAAGGAATCAGAGGGAGTATCCGACTACATCTCGCGTGTACAAGCAGTGGCGAATCAGTTAAAGGGCAACGGAGAATCTCTAACCGACGCAAGAGTTGTTGAGAAGATTCTACGATCTCTGACCGAGAAGTTCGAAAACGTGGTGTGCGCTATTGAAGAGTCGAAAGATTTAGATCAAATGACCGTTGATGAATTGGCAGGTTCACTCGAGGCACATGAGCAGCGAAAGAAAAAGAAGGAGAACGAGGCACACCAAGAAGCTCTGCAAGTCAAGACGACCATAGATGAAGACAAGGCGATGTACGCTGAGAACAATCGAGGAAGAGGACCCGGCCGTGGAGGTCGATTTGGTGGTCGAGGCAGAGGCGGAAACTATAATTCCGAAGAAAAGAAGCAACCGAATCAGCAAAATTGGCGCGGCCGAGGACGAGGTCGTGGACGAGGAAGCTGGTCGAGTCGAGCAAGTGTCGAGTGTTACAACTGCGGCAAGCCTGGACACTACGCGAAGGAGTGCTGGTCCGAGAAAAAGGTAAAAGAAAATGCCAACCTAGTAGAGAAGGAGGAAAATGATGGTGTTCTCATGATGGCTCACAAAGACACCACATCGGAGAGCGATACGATTTGGTACCTCGACACCGGCGCAAGCAACCACATGTGCGGGCACAAACACCTTTTCGTAGAGATGAATGAGCTGGACGATGGGCACGTGTCATTTGGAGATGCGTCAAAGGTTCAAGTGAAGGACAAAGGTAAAATTCGATTCTATCAGAAGGATGGTAAAGAAGGACATATCGAAAATGTCTATTACGTACCTGAGATGAAGAGCAACATAATCAGCATGGGGCAACTATTGGAGAAAGGATACTCGGTCTTCATGAAAGATCGAACGATGCAGCTGAAGGACAAGCAAGGTCAATTAGTTGCGCGTGTTGAGATGGCGAAAAATCGAATGTTCAAGCTCAACCTGGGAAGTGTGCAGAGAATGTGCTTACGAGTCGACATGGAGGATAAAGCTTGGCTCTGGCATTTGCGGTTTGGACACTTGCACTATGGAGGCTTGCGAGAGTTGGCCAAGAAGGACATGGTGCACGGTCTGCCAGATATGGACTACACGAGCAGATTTTGCGAAGGTTGCGTACTCGGTAAACATGCAAGAGTCCCATTTCAGAAGAAGGCGAAATATGAAGCAGCAAACCCTCTCGAGCTGGTGCACACCGACATTTGTGGTCCGATCACACCGAAATCGTTCAGTGAGAAAAGGTATTTTATTACATTCGTTGATGATTACACTAGGAGGACCTGGGTTTATTTTTTGAAAGAAAAATCCGAGGCATTCGAAGTGTTCAAGAGGTTCAAGGTGCTTGTCGAGAAGATGACCGGGCGATACATCAAAGCTTTGCAGTCAGATAGAGGCGGTGAGTACACGTCAACCGCATTTACGAGCTTTTGTGAGGAGCAAGGGATTAAGAGATTCTTGACTGCGCCATACTCGCCTCAGCAAAATGGTGTGGCCGAGAGGAAGAACCGTACCATTCTCGACATGCTTCGATCGATGTTGAAGAGCAAAGGAGTGCCAAAAGAATTTTGGGCCGAGGCGGTACAGTGTGCGGTGTATGTACAAAATCGATGTCCTCATTCGAAATTAGGCGAGAAAACACCTCAAGAAGCGTGGAGCGGCGTGAAACCGACGGTGTCGCATTTCAAGGTGTTCGGAAGTGTGGCATATGCACATGTACCGGATCAAAGGAGGACGAAGCTCGATGATAAAAGCAAGAAGTTCGTGTTCATTGGATATGACGAGAAAACGAAGGCATACAAATTGTACGACCCGATTGAAAGAAAGGTTGTGGTGAGTCGAGATGTCCATGTGAATGAGAAGAGCGCATGGGACTGGAATAAGAAGTGTGAGATGGAGGATGAGGATGCGGAGTCAGACGAGTCCGAGAAAGAAGAATCCTCAGCTATTGTACCGACTAGCCCCGCAATACCTGATGAAGAAGACGAGCCGAGACAGACACGCACAAGGAGCCTACAAGAGTTGTACGATGCAACCAGTGAGGTACATCTTGTTTGTCTTTTGGCAGATGCGGAGAATATCTCCTTTGAAGAAGTTGTGAGGAACAAGAAATGGCAAGCCGCGATGGATGAAGAGATTGGGGCTATCGAGAAAAACAAGACGTGGGACTTGGTCGAATTATCAAAAAGATGCAAGCCCATAGGAGTCAAGCGGGTGTACAAGAAAAAGAAAAAATTTGAAGACGATGATCCGGATGATGAAGAGGCTTGTGCTTAAGGGTGGAATTTGTTGATAAGCCCAAACCCGAAATAATAAATCAAGTTTAATTAGCCCAATTAATGTTAGGAAAAGTTCTTTTAAGGAAAGTAATTTAGGAAATTATTATAGGGCAAGATTTATTATAGGAAAGTAATTTAGGAAATAAGTTTTAAGGCAAGTTTTAATTCTTTGTAATGCAAGTTTGTGGAGCCTATAAATAGGCCTTAGATGTTTAGGAATTAAACACATTGAAATCATATCAAATATCAATTAGAAAAGAGAGAAAGACTTGTAAGAGACTATTAGAATTATAAGAGAGAGTTTTGTTTATTAGAAATTCCTATTAGAAATCCATATTCGAATCCCGTATTACCAACAATATCTGGACATGACGTCTCTTCCAATTTCTTGTTTCGCTTGCAACCTAGACTGGAATATTAATTGCATACAATTCAATGTATAGAGGTTTGACATTTTAAAATATGAGCTATAAGAGATGAGAAATATACCTTTACTACAAGCAATGGATATGTTGCTACATTTGCTCCCAGTTTCGCCAATGCTCCCAGTAAAATACCTCCCAAACCGAGAGGGTATTTTTTTAACCGTTTGGATTGGAGGCGTTTTGTTGACGTCTCGTAAATCATGAATTGTATCGATGGATTACAAACCTTCCAAAATTCAAAATGGTCATTCGAGTATTTCAATGTTTTCGTACATGAGAACGACGTAAGGATGTTACCATGACGAGTGTAGGAATGATGCCTTTCCAGAATCCTCTAATTCCAGCCTCCTTGTATACCTCTCTTGCCTGTTGAATCAATAACATTAAAAAATGAAATTGGTTTAAAAAGGGGAAATAAAAAGATCAATTACAGCTATAACAGATCCATAAGGACGAGGCCTTTCAGAGGCAAGTTGAGCCAGCTTGGCTTTTGCCTCTGAATCACCGGTATTTGTATATTTTAATTCTCTCATAGCATTCTCCATTCTCGTCTCCATTATTTTCTTCTCTGCTTGAGTGTGTGTCTGTCACATAATACAAAAAAAAATGATTTCATTCTCGATTTAACGAGTTTGATCATAAATTCAAGACCTGCATACGTGTCACGATCACCCATATTGGAATCGTGAGCAGCACATTGAAGGACCCAGCAATAGCAGCAACGAGAAGCCAGGAAAGCATGCCGACAGAACCATCGCCGAGTCCTTTGGCTTTGCGGGCTATTGCCCTCGCCTCCGCCTTGTTCTTTAACAATTGATAGAAATAATAATATACCCCCTATAGTATTGAGTAAAAAGTGTCACGATGAGTGAGAAGAAAAGAGATACAAATTGAGGACGAAATCAAACCTGAGAAGCAGCTGTGCCGATAAGAGAGGGCTTTAGCCCGCTATACAGCCCGCCCCATCGTTCTGATTGAAACAACTACACATCACGTAATCGAAATGAAGAAGTTAAATTCATAAATTGAATTTGAGATAGCAGAGAGAGAGAGAGAGAGAAACCTGAAAGAGTTGCAATAAGATACTGGTTTTGGTGCTGCTATCTGAAGAAGAGGATGATGATGGCGCCTTCTTCTTCGCTTTGGCAGTCCTTTCTGTTTGTTGTCGAGTATTTACCTACATGCCAGATTTCCATGAACACTTTCTGAATTTCACAAATTCTCAGTTGTAATAGTAAAATCATTTACAGTCTGAAGAGGATACGTGATTATCAGAGCAATTATTCCTCCTCCTGCCCTTGCCAATCCATTCAGCGCTGCATTCGTCATCTTTCTTCTTCTTCAAATCTCCAGTAAAACAACTCTTCCTTTCGAAATTGCTGCCCCGATCCTCTCAGCTGAGTTTGGTCGTTAATGCTTCGGCGATTCATTTGGAGAGGTTGGCTTCGTCTCTTTCGCTCGATCCTCTCAGCTGAGTTTTTTCTCTTCACTTTTTTTGGGTCTGTAAATCGGTTTCTATTTTCTCTGGGGTACATTTTGCACTTGATTGGTTATTCTTTAGATTGAAATAAAGGTATCTTTTGAACATTTAGAGAAGAAAAATAATGCGGAATCATAGAGATTCACTTAACGCCAATATTAAATATATACGATACACAAATTGACGGAGAGACAATACAATGCCAGAGTTTTTATGTTTACACCAGTGTTTTAAATATCGCCGCAATTGCGGCGCTATATCGGATATTGCGGCAAAGATGAGAAGAACGCCACACCGAACAGAATATCTTGCGAAAATGGCGATTTGGCACTACAACCGCTATAGCGGCGAATATTGCGGGTTGCAGCGGGGTAAATAGCGGTTAGTAGAGTGTTAAAAGAAGGCTTACGGTGGGCATAAAGACTCTCTCCAAGGTTTTTCCCCTTTCGTGAAAGAAAAGAAGCAAAGAAGAAAGCCTTATCGGGCGACTGGAAAACGGCTGCCGGATTTGGACGATTCACGACTGGAGACGGTAATTGTCAGCAGTAGATAGATTTCATCATTTCTTGCTGATTTCATGCTGAAAATCAGGTTTTTGTTGATTTCGTTTTTCTTTTCATTTTTTGTTGGTAAATTGTTGAATCTTACATAATATGTGATTTTAATTCGAGTTTGATTTACTGTTTGGATTGATTCGTATGCTATTTCTATTGATTCATATACCTAATTTGATTTGCTTCATGAAATCTGGAAAGTACACTTCCTAAATTTGCTTTAGAAATATGATTTTGAAAACATTAAGGGATTAATTTGTAAATACTGAACTCATTATATTTCGTGTTTCTTTTACTGGATTCAGCTGATTTGGTGCGAAAAATGAGGATGATTTGGAGATCTTGGCGACGACTGGTACTGGACACGGCAAAATCAGGTGATGAATCAGGTATTTTCGTGTTTCTTCAAAACCAAACGATTTATTGGATCGAAACCAGTTACTCATAAATCTATTTAATTTCCCTTTAGGTATTGTTAAATGTTAAGATTCAAAAAAGAACTCGTTGAGATTCGATAATTCGAAACCAGGTATTATTATGAGTAATTTTTCAGTTTAGCCCTTGATATTAATACAAATTTGTTTTTTAGCGAGCATTGATAAAGGGGCCTCTGACGAGGAAGAATTATATTTTAGAGGTTTTTGTGCGTCAACTCCCCTTCAGGACATGCGAATGAGAATGAAATGATAGTTTTAGAGTTTTTTTGCTATTTATTAACAATATAGGGTTTTTTTGAAATTTCTTAACAATATAGGGTTTTTTTTGCAGACGCGGCACTAAGAGGACGACGACTGGCTTAGGGAACTTGCTGTGCCGTAAATCTCATATGCCCTTTTCTTTTTTTTGTAAATTGAGTTTTGTTTTTGAATTTGGACTGAAGTGCAAAATGTAAAGATTTATTGGTTAATTGCGATTTATGAATTTGTGTCGATGAATAGGTATTGTAACAAGGAGACCTCTTGTGCTTCAGTTGCAGAAGACTGAGGGTGGCCAAGAGTGTACTGAATTTCTTCATGCACCTAGAAATAAATTCCTTGATTTTAGAGGGACAACTTGATTCAATTGTTCAATTTCAAGCTTGTTAATAAGAAGGCCATTTTATACAATTCAAAATTTATCCTGATAAATCCGTGGCCGAATATAAGGCATTGCATGGCGCATGGTGTATTTGCCTATTTTTAATTTCACGAAGGCCAACAAATAACTTTGAAAAATATATTTATAGGACATCATATTTAATATTTATTATATAAATTCATATTGTAACATGTGTCCGCAATAACCTCATAGCGCCGCAATTGCGGCCGAAATCACAATCCGCTGTAAAAAATGCCTGACCGCTACGGACCGCAATATCGCAATTTAAAACATTGGTTTACACGCACAACGAACGATACAATGTTAACAAAGCATAAGTTTGATGAACGGTGAAATATAAGATGAGAGTTGCAGTCGTCAGATTTATCTTCCATGATTCCCAGAAAGCTCCACGAACAACCCTTTGGCTACGCTGGTGCTCGTGAAGGAAATACAGTTTCAGGATCAACCGTAAAAGTGTACACAAGGATAAACGAATGTAAGCGTACATTCGTGGTCATATCTTTCAGTAGAAAAATCCAATTTGAATGGTTCAAATTGGGTTAGATAGATAATAAGATTATCTACAACCTTCATATAGAAATATATTTCATACGAACGAAGTATCAGTGTCGTTTCTATGAAATACCGAAAGGCTGCAACAGTATGACATACAGTTAGTAAAACAGTCATAACTTTTGCATACGAACTCCAATTGGCTCAGGACAAATTGGGTTGTGTAGATAATAATATTATCTACAACTTTCGTGTTGGGTGATTTTCTGTCAGAAGACTTTACCAATTTCGTATGGACAGAATACTGGGCAGATACATGCAACTTTCTGTGTGAAAGAGTGTATATTGGATATACATGTCTTTTGGCCAATCCTAATCCTATATGATATAAATAGGATTTTTCTCTCTCATCTGGGGTGGTTCATTCAGTTAATTAATTCAGAATATTCCAGAGAATTGTGAGACAACTTTCTAGAGAGAGAAAGGGTGTAAAGAGAGAGAAACCGTGAAAAGGTGTTTTCCGGTATAGAGAATCAATCAATCGAGCAAATTCGCCGGTGCATCGTCTAGGCAGTTGCACCCGCGACCGACATCTTACGAGTCAAGGTGGATACAAGTAGAGGAGCAACATCTGGGGCTCTTTCGGTTGTGATCGATTCGGAGGAACGAAATCTGCCGGAGACGGAAACGAGCGAAACGAGTAACGGGCTGTGGAATCATGCGGGCATGGAACACACGAAGACAACCCGAGGCGTGTCAAGACGGTGGGAGACGTGCGGTATGGGACGTACGGGCTAGTCACCAACGTGACACCGAAGGAAAAGAAGGATGCGAGCGATCAACCGGTCGTGCGTGATCAATTTCACGCTGGTAATCGTCTATCCTACTTTGCATCGTACCCTCGAAGTCATGGCGTGATCTTGGATTTAGGGAACCGGACCGGGCCTTCATATCCGCTGCGCGGGCCCGGGGATGGGTGAATTCCCAACAGCTCGAGTTGTCCATCGAACATGTTGAGCTGACATCACTACCATGATCGGACACCTCACGAGTGTGTGCAAAGGAAATTGTTTCCACGTCATCAACTTCTTCTTATAAAATTTTAGGCAGTGGCCCTGGAGTGGTGGTCGAAGGAGGAGGAGGGATAGGAGCGATGTGATAAACCTGCGAACCTTCACCCAACACATCTTGAGCGGGAGAGTTGGCATTTTGCAACTGGAGAGCAGACTCGAGGTTCCAAAGTACATCTCCCATGGACGGCCTGTTGCTTCCGTACTCTTCGAGACACTTCTCTGTGGTCTCGAAGAATTTGTTGAGAGATTCCTTATTCATCGTCCCTGCCAAGGCGGGGTCGATGATTTGATCGAGCATACCTTTGCGTTTCCACTGCAAAGCATATTCGGAAAGACTAACCTGTTCTCTTGGTAGTTGTGGGTTGACGGGCGCTCGAGCGCATAACGCCTCGAGTAATACCACTCCGAAGGAGTACACATCGGACTTGTCGGTGAGTTGTTGGCATCGGAAGTATTCTGGATCGAGATACCCAAAGCTACCTTTTACGGCAGTGCTGACGTGTTGGTTCATTCCTGGCGCGTCCTTCGAAAGCCCAAAATCCGCCACTTTGGCCACGAAGTTCTCGTCCAATAGAATGTTAGTCGTCTTCACATCACGATGAATAATACCTTGTGCTGTGCCGGTGTGTAGATAGTGGAGTCCACGAGCCGCGCCAATGCAGATTTCCAATCTTTGCTTCCATGTTAGAGGCGATGATATGTCTTTCCCGTAAATGTGATCTCTAACTGGCCCATTTGCCATGTACTCGTACACCAATATCATCTCGTTGTTCTCGTCACAATACCCGATTAAAGAAACTAGATGACGATGACGCAACTTGGAAAGCATTTGGAGCTCGGTTTGGAACTCGTTGATACCTTGCTCGGATTGTGGATTCCCTCTTTTAACCGCCACTTGTGTTCCGTCTTCTAGTTCGCCGAGATACACATTACCGAAACCGCCTACACCAATTACCCCTTGCTCATGAAAGTTCTTTGTGGCTGTTTGTATGTCCGCAAAGGAAAAATTCCGACCATACCCGGCTGAAGATAATGTGTATCCACTTTTATTCGATCCAAAACCGGAACCCTTGCTATTATTCATGAAGGTAGAGTGACCATGTAAAGGAAGAAGCCAAGACGAAAAGCTGGCCCTCCTCTGCCATTCCGGGGGCTTCTGGCTATTTCTATACAACATCGAACCTACACCTACAAAAGCTAAAAATGCGACTGCAATCCCAGTAATCGCGACTACTTTTGTTGTAGTACCGATACTTGCTTTCCGACCATCAACCCCAAACTCACCATCCAAGCTCCCCACTGAATTGTTCATCTTGAGAACCTCCACGCCATTGAGCAATCCATTAATAGTACCTCCGGTCTTTTCATGCGCGGGCCCAATTTGAAGGCTGATCTTATCTCCCACCATAGCGGAATCGAGCATGAGGTCCTTGTAGTAGGCCGAGCTAAGAACGCCAGTGAGAGTTGACAGATCCAACCCTGATATAGCCATCTTTCCGTTGACATACACATTGAAGTAAAGGTCGTTAAGTGATTTGCTAATGATGTCACAGAAATGTAGCCGAAGGAGGTATCCAAATGAAGGCTCCACATCGAGTGACCACGTGACGTTGAAGTTAGGCACCACAACATTAGCATTAGCCATTTCAATGGCCGAGGCATAAACGGAGTTTGGTGCGACAAGAGGTGAAGTCATAGCAGGGAATATGATGGAATTAGGGGGCACGGATACTTTGTTTCCCATCAACTTGGGGTCTAGGAAAGGTTGGTCACTGTCCCATGAGCGGCCAAGTGTATCATTTGCGGAGGTTATGATAGGTCCCCCCACGTTAAGGCGGAAAACTGTTTGATACATTGACTGTCCAAGGCCATTCACGTCTCCTGATGGAACAAGCGAGGCGGTGTCGGAGAGAATATTATCAGGAGCAGAAACAACTTCAATGGCATTAATAAATGCGGCAGAGTTTTTCAAGGGGGAAAAGTGAAGGAAAAGTCGGTCGGCGGTAGCGTTATAAATAAATTCCTTTTGCACCCATGTCGAGGAATTATCGATGTTGAAGGTGTGGAGGAGGACAAATTCATCCGTGGTAACGGAGAAGGACGCGGTAGTAAGATCGAGTTGATCGTTCTTCAGCGGATAGAAATAGAGCCTAATCCAATGCCAGCCCGCCACGTTCAAAGGGAAGCTATACGTTGCGGCATCGCGGAAGATTCGAGCGGATAGGTATAGCGGGGAAGGAACGTCTGGCGAGGGTGGAATTGAGACCCGAATAGCGTCTTTAGCTGACAATAGATAGGTGGATTGGGCGTCGGTCTTGAAAACACGTCCATTGGTTAAGTTTGGAGCAACACTTGCGCCGCAATTTATAAGGAAATTATCGGGTGGTGTGAATTTTTGGAGTGTTGAAGCTACTCCGAGAACATTGGGCAGTAAAAAAGGGAAGAAAAAAATGACTAGGGTGAACTTCATTTTTGGAATGTTTCGAGAGTATACAATTGATTTGGGGGGGGGGGGGGGGGGGGGGTATTTTGCCAATACACGGTCTTGTTTTTTATAATGATAAAAGGAGATTAACGACATTTCAAAATTGAATTTTTGGAGCCATTGCTTTGCAGCAGCAGTTCAACTTAATCAGCTTAATTTTCTAAAATAAGTAGTTAGTTTTTTAGAGAGGAAGAGGACTGTTTAAATTCCAAAACTTTTTGGTTAGAGGTAAAAAATCGTGTCAAAAGTATCGAACTCAGACCTTAAATATAAGCTATAAATTGTTGTCGACGATGACAATGTATCAACAAGAAAAAAAAAATAATAATATTTGTTATTATAAGATTAAAAGAAGATGTAATATTTTGTTTGTTGGTCACACTACATTTTTCAATTTTATGTTGCATGGATATGGCGATTCGTACGACAATTTTCAGAAACTCTAGAATATGATATGTTAGATATATACATTATTTTATATTACCTTAATACAATTAGATTCTATAATTAAATAGTGATTGAAAATGAAAACGACAAAAATTAAATCGAAAATACAATTGATATTCATCTCTCCCATGTGCCAAGATAAATTATCTACTCCTCTGCATGGTGATTCTTGGACTGCTATGTGTTCCTATACTGTGTTGCTAAATAGTGCAGAATTTTTCTGACTCGCTTCGTTTCGACAAAAAAAAAAGTTTTGTAATATTTTAAAAGGAAAATGTTGGACATAAATTAAATAATGATACTCTCATTGTTCATCGTTCTATTAGTGTATACGGATAATAATTTCAAAACAAATCAGAACAAATGGCTTTCAGTTGGAAAAAGTGTATTATATGAGCCATATTTAGTGTTTTTTTTAATGTGATCATGTTATAGGCCAATTAATACATTGTAATATAAAAAAATAATAAAATATAAAACAATAAGTATAATATAACATAATATAATACAAAACAATATAATATAATATAAAATAATATATAAAATAATGTAATATAAAACAATACAATATAATATAACAAAAAATCGTATAATTAATATGATATAATATAATATAAAACAATATAATATATCATACAACATTATAATTAATAAAATATAATGTAATATAATATAAAACAATAGAATATAGTAAAAAATAGTATTAATCCTACTATAATATTCTACGAACAATTTACTGTAAAACTGTGATGCCACGTCATTTTTAATACCTAACCGTCTCTAAACTCCTCTTAAATGTTATTCACAACTTGTCTCTAAATTTAAGTACGCCTCTCCACGAAAAGAAGGATGCATTTCATGTCCCTATACTTCACCCGCACTGGCAAGGGGGATGCATCCCCTTCTTCCTTCTTGACGAATCTCAGAATCCCAAAGGAAAATCAACCCATTCTTTGACGCCTCGTTCACGCCTCGCACAAGGAAAGACACTTCCTTTTCTGTTCCGATTTGTACTACTCAGATTTTACTTCTCTCTCTTTCGATTTAGATTTCTCAGGTTTTACTTCTCTTTCTCTTTCAATTTCGATTTCGAACATTAGCGCCGTTTCCATCTCGGTCGATATTCATTTCTTTGCTTTTTTCTCCCGATTCCTCAGGAGTTAGTTCCTGCTGGGTAGTTCTTTTCGATTCCTTCTCGACTGAAAAGATATTTCTACTAATAATTGATTTTCCGAAAGTTTCATTAGAGGATACATCCGTGTGCGTTCAAACGATTCCATTTAATTGACGCTGGTGGGAACCGATTTTCGTTAGATGCTTGGTATGTTCAAAATCGATGCTTTTAATGATTAATTTTTGTTTTCAGTTAGTAGGATTAATTTTTTATTGGTTGATTTTGATTTTTACTGTTAATTAGTGTGTTTTTATTAAGTTTTTCAATCCAGATGTTTTGGTGATATTCCAGATGTTTTGTATATTTTTTGCTGCATAAAACCCTATTTTATTGTTAAAGAGGATCCTTCTAATGAGTATATCTTTTGTTTTTCTTTAGTTATTTTCTTCTATGTCATTCGATTGTGTTTAATTGTTTTTCATTTGGTAATAATTAGCGACGGCGTGTGATAAATTAGTGTTTAAGTGAGTGAATTAGATATAATTTTACTGAGTTAGTGTTTAGTTTCTAATTTATGATATTAATTTTCTAATTTTTATCATTTTTTGTTCTTCAGATGGCAACAAATTCATCTTCAATTTTGCCCTAACAGAGAAGAAGATGGACATGAGTCTAGGTAGGTCTTTTTGAAGTCAATAAAGTGTCGAAACTATGAAATGAATTATATTTTCTCTTTTAAATGATTTGTTTTTCTTTTAATTTATTACAGATGAGTTAGTAAACATGTCGAAGAAGAAGAATTTCATTAAATAAAGACGCCCACAAAGAATGCCGGTATTAAATCTCATATTTAGTTAATTAATTATTATTAATTAATCAACATAAATGTTGAGTAAAATCATTATAATTGTAGATCAAGAAAGAATGTTTTCAAAAATTTGCCCCTTCTCAGAAATGTCTTCGAAGCTCGCCAATTTGCAGACTCCATATTTGCAATTAGACAGGTTCTTATTAGAAATAAAAAAAAGTTACCTTATATTATGTTATGTTTTATATTTTCATGTCGCATTTGATGTTATCAGATTTACAAGGCTATTTTGGTAAGTATATATATTTGATATTTTCACATTTTGCAAGTATTTTTTTAATTTTCATAGTATAGAATTATATTTGATATTTTTAGATTTTAGAGAGGTGTTTTTTACATTTCCAGATTATCTTAGAGGGGTATATTTCATATTTACAGATTTCAGAAGGTTATTTTTAAAATTTTCAGGTTTTTGATAGGTTTTTTGGTATTATCAGATTTTACAAATTTTGTATTTTTAGTGCGCTATATTTGAAAATTTTCATATTTTTCATAATAATTTTTGAAAATTTCAGATTACAGAGGTGTATGTTTCATATTTTTCACATTTTGCGAGTGTATTTTTTATATTTTTAGTTTGTAGAGGTTTTCTTCGGGAGCAAATTGCAAATTTGCCATATTATCTTTTCACTTTCTCCCGTCAAAAAGACGTTACTAAATTTGAAAAAAAATCATTTTATTCATAAGGGACTTAAAATTAAAAACACATTCATTTCTTTCGTAATAACCCAGATTTAAGATAAATAAGAAAAATTAAATTAAAAAAATAACTGGAAAAGCTTTGGTGTTTTAAATTGAAGACAAACCTGTAAAATTATAACTAAAAGAATTATTTAAAACAGGTATATTATTTTTTGTAAATTAAGAATGATTTATAATTTATAGGAGAGGTATACCAGTCGTGCCTAAGTTTCGGCAAAATAATGTCGATACAAATAGGTTCAAATACTGGTATAGTATTTAGGTTATTCCAAATTTCCAAATTTCATATTGCTAATGAATAGAATTTTATAAGTGTTGGGAGTCAAATACTGGTAAAACATGTACAATTTAATACATTTAAAACATGTACAATCTAATACATTTCTAATTTAACTTCGCAAAATCATGAAATATTCTTTTTAACAAGTGCACCAAAATTAAATCCTCAAGCCAGTTCATGCTGTCGGCCTAAGCGATCTAAATGTTAATTAATTAACAATATCTCATGGTATAAATATCTTTTCCTTTGCAGCGGTACATGGTACATATGCAAAAAAATTTGCTAAATACATCCACTACTCGATTTCAGTTACGTTCATGGTAGGAAAAGAATGGGAGAAATGGTACCGAACTAAAATCGACATGAGTATGCTGCTGTCCGGTGTTGATGTGGCACACTTTGTTTTTCAAAAGTCGAACCCCATGATTCCGGTAACTAAATTAAAAAAAAAAAATACCTATATATTTGTACATATATCATAAGTGTATATACCCTGCAAGGATTTTACTGGTTCGGGTATTTTCTCTGGGGTACATTTTGCACTTGATTGGTTATTCTTTAGTTTGAAATAAAGGTATCTTTTGAACATTCAGAGAAGGAAAATAATGCGGAATCATAGAGATTGACTTAACGCCAATATTAAACATATACGATACACAAATTGACGGAGAGACAATACATTGCCAGAGTTTTTATGTTTACACCAGTGTTTTAAATATCGCCGCAATTGCGGCGCTATATCGGATATTGCGGCCAAGATGAGTAGAACGCCACACCGCACAGAATATCTTGCGAAAATGACGATTTGGCGCTACAACCGCTATAGCGGCGCCATTGCGGCAAATATTGCGGGTTGCAGCGGGGTAAATAGCGGTTAGTAGAGTGTTAAAAGAAGGCTTACGGTGGGCATAAAAACTCTCTCCAAGGTGTTTCCCCTTTCGTGAAAGAAAAGAAGCAAAAAAGAAAGCCTTATCGGGCGACTGGAAAACGGCTGCCGGATTTGGACGATTCACGACTGGAGACGGTAATTGGCAGCATTAGTTAGATTTCATCGTTTCTTTCTGATTTCGTGCTGAAAATCAGGTTTTTGTTGATTTCGTTTTTCTTTTCAATTTTTGTTGGTAAATTATTGAATCTTACATAATATGTGATTTTAATTCGAGTTTGATTTACCATTTGGATTGATTCGTATGCTATTTCTATTGATTCATATACCTAATTTGATTTGCTTCATGAAATCTGGAAAGTACACTTCCTAAACTTGCTTTAGAAACATGATTTTGAAAACATTGAGGGATTAATTTGTAAATATTGAACTCATTATATTTCGTGTTTCTTTTACTGGATTCAGCTGATTTGGTGCTGAAAAATGAGGTTAATTTGGAGATCTTGGCGACGACTGGTACTGGACACGGCAAAATCAGGTGATGAATCAGGTATTTTCGTGTTTCTTCAAAACCAAACGATGTATTGGATCGAAACCAGTTACTCATAAATCTATTTAATTTCCCTTTAGGTATTGTTAAATGTTAAGATTCAAAAAAGAACTCGTTGAGATTCGAGAATTCGAAACCAGGTATTATTATGAGTAATTTTTCAGTTTAGCCCTTGATATTAATACAAATTGGTTTTTTAGCGAGCATTGATAAAGGGGCCTCTGACGAGGAAGAATTATATTTTAGAGGTTTTTGTGCGTCAACTCCCCTTCAGGACATGCGAATGAGAATGAAATGATAGTTTTAGAGGGTTTTTTGCTATTTATTAACAATATAGGGTTTTTTTGCAATTTCTTAGCAATATAGGGTTTTTTTGCAGACGCGGCACTAAGAGGACGACGACCGACTTAGGGAACTTGTTGTGCCGTTAATCTCATATGCCCTTGTCTTTTTTTGTAAATTGAGTTTTGTTTTTGAATTTGAACTGAAGTGCAAAATGTAAAGATTTATTGGTTAATTGCGATTTATGAATTTGTGTCGATGAATAGGTATTGTAACAAGGAGACCTCTTGTGCTTCAGTTGCAGAAGACTGAGGGTGGCCAAGAGTGTGCTGAATTTCTTCATGCACCTAGAAATAAATTCCTTGATTTTAGAGGGACAACTTGATTCAATTGTTCAATTTCAAGCTTGTGAATAAGAAGGCCATTTTATACAATTCAAAATGTATCCTGATAAATCCGTGGCCGAATATAATGCATTGCATGGCGCATGGTGTATTTGCCTATTTTTAATTTCACGAAGGTCAACAATAACTTTGAAAAATATATTTATAGGACATCATATTTATTATATAAATTCATATTGTAACATGTGTCCACAATAACATCATAGCGCCGCAATTGCGGCCGAAATCACAATCCGCTATAAAAAAATGCCTGACCGCTACGGACCGCAATATCGCAATTTAAAACATTGGTTTACACGCACAACGAACGATACAATGTTAACAAAGCATAAGTTTGATGAACGGTGAAATATTAGATGACAGTTGCAGTCGTCAGATTTATCTTCCATGATTCCCAGAAAGCTCCACGAACAACCCTTTGGCTACGCTGGTGCTCGAGTTGTCCATCGAACATGTTGAGCTGACATCACTACCATGATCGGACACCTCACGAGTGTGTGCAAAGGAAATTGTTTCCACGTCATCAACTTCTTCTTATAAAATTTTAGGCAGTGGCCCTGGAGTGGTGCTCGAAGGAGGAGGAGGGATAGGAGCGATGTGATAAACCTGCGAACCTTCACCCAACGCATCTTGAGCGGGAGAGTTGGCATTTTGCAACTGGAGAGCAGACTCGAGGTTCCAAAGTACATCTCCCATGGACGGCCTGTTGCTTCCGTACTCTTCGAGACACTTCTCTGTGGTCTCGAAGAATTTGTTGAGAGATTCCTTATTCATCGTCCCTGCCAAGGCGGGGTCGATGATTTGATCGAGCATACCTTTGCGTTTCCACTGCAAAGCATATTCGGAAAGACTAACCTGTTCTCTTGGTAGTTGTGGGTTGACGGGCGCTCGAGCGCATAACGCCTCGAGTAATACCACTCCGAAGGAGTACACGTCGGACTTGTCGGTGAGTTGTTGGCATCGGAAGTATTCTGGATCGAGATACCCAAAGCTACCTTTTACGGCAGTGCTGACGTGTTGGTTCATTCCTGGCGCATCCTTCGAAAGCCCAAAATCTGCCACGTTGGCCACGAAGTTCTCGTCCAATAGAATGTTTGTCGTCTTCACGTCACGGTGAATAATACCTTGTGCTGTGCCGGTGTGTAGATAGTGGAGTCCACGAGCCGCGCCAATGCAGATTTCCAATCTTTGCTTCCATGTTAGAGGCGATGATATGTCTTTACCGTAAATGTGATCTCTAACTGGCCCGTTTGCCATGTATTCGTACAGCAATATCATCTCGTCGTTCTCGTCACAATACCCGATTAAAGACACTAGATGACGATGACGCAACTTGGAAAGCATTTGGAGCTCGGTTTGGAACTCGTTGATACCTTGCTCGGATTGTAGATTCCCTCTTTTAACTGCCACTTGTGTTCCGTCTTCTAGCTCGCCGAGATACACATTACCGAAACCGCCTACACCAATTACCCCTTGCTCATGAAAGTTCTTCGTGGCTGTTTGTATGTCCGCAAAGGAAAAATTCCGACCATACCCGGCTGAAGATAATGTATATCCACTTTTATTCGATCCAAAACCGGAACCCTTGCTATTATTCATGAAGGTAGAGTGACCATGTAAAGGAAGAAGCCAAGACGAAAAGCTAGCCCTCCTCTGCCATTCCGCGGGCCTCTGGTTATTTCTATACAACATCGAACCTACACCTATAAAAGCTACAAATGCGACCGCAATCCCGGTAATCGCGACTACTTTTGTTGTAGTACCGATGCTTGCTTTCCGACCATCAACCCCAAACTCACCATCCAAGCTCCCCACTGAATTGTTCATCTTGAGAACATCCACACCATTGAGCAATCCATTAATAGTACCTCCGATCTTCTCATGCATGGGCCCAATTTGAAGGCTGATCTTGTCTCCCACCATAGCGGAGTCGAGCATGAGGTCCTTGTAGTAGGACGAGCTAAGAATGCCAGTGAGAGTTGACAGATCCAACCCTGATATATCCATCTTTCCGTTGACATACACATTGAAGTAAAGGTCGTTAAGAGATTTGCTTATGATGTCACAAAAATGTAACCGAAGGAGGTATCCAAATGAAGGCTCCACATCGAGTGACCACGTGACGTTGAAGTTAGGCACCACAACATTAGCATTAGCCATTTCAATGGCCGAGGCATAAACGGAGTTTGGTGCGATAAGAGGTGAAGTCATAGCAGGGAATATGATGGAATTAGGGGGGACGGATACTTTGTTTCCCATGAACTTCGGGTCTAGGAAAGGTTGGTCACTTTCCCACGAGCGGCCAAGTGTATCATTTGCGGAGATTATGATAGGTCCCCCCACGTTAAGGCGGAAGACCGGTTGATACATTGACTGTCCAAGGCCATTCGCGTCTCCTGATGGAACAAGCGAGACGGTGTCGGAGAGAATATTATCAGGAGCGGAAACAACTTCGATGGCATTAATAAATGCGGCAGAGTTTTTCAAGGGAGAAAAATGAAGCAAAAGTCGGTTGGCGGTAGCGTTATAAATAAATTCCTTTTGCACCCATGTCGAGGAATTATCGATATTGAAGGTGTGGAGGAGGACAAATTCATCCGTGGTAACGGAGAAGGACGCGGTAGTAAGATCGAGTTGATCGTTCTTTAGCGGATAGAAATAGAGCCTAATCCAATGCCAACCCGCCACGTTCAAAGGGAAGATATATGTTGCGGCATCGCGGAAGATTCGAGCGGATAGGTATAGCGGGGAAGGAATGTCTGGCGAGGGTGGAATTGAGACCCGAGTAGCGTCTTTTGCTGACAATAGATAGGTGGATTGGGTGTCGGTCTTGGAAACGCGGTCATCGGTTAAGTTTGGAGCAACACTTGCGCCTCAATTTATAAGGAAATTATCGGGTTGTGTGAATTTTTGGAGTGTTGAAGCTACTCCGAGAACATTGGGCAGTAAAAAAGGGAAAATAAAAATGACTAGGATGAACTTCATTATCGCGACGTTCCTGCCTAATCACATGAGAATGTTTCGAGAGTATACAATTGATAGGGGGGTGCATTTTGCCAATACATGGTCTTGTTTTCGATAATGATAAAAGGAGATTAATGAGATTTCAAAATTGAATTTTTGGAGCCATTGCTTTGCAGCAGAAGTTCAACTTAATCAGCTTAATTTTCTAAAATAAGTAGTTTGTTTTTTTAGAGATTAGAGGACTGTTTAAATTCCAAAACTTTTTGGTTAGAGGTAAAAATTCATGTGAAAAATATCGAACTCGGACCTTAAATATAAACTATAAATTGTTGTCGACGATGCCAATGTATCAACAACAAAATTAAAAACAAAATAATATTTGTTATTATAAGATTAAAAGAAGATGTAATATTTTGTTTGTTGGTCACGTTATTTCTCACAAAGGAGACGAGACGATCAATTTATTTCTCCCCCAAAATATATAACATCACATGAATATTATGTTGCGCGGATACAGCGATTCATACGACAATTTTCAGAAACTCTAGAATATGATATGTTACATATATACATTATTCTATATTATTTTAATACACTTAGGTTATATAATTAAATAGTGACTGAAAATCAAAACGACAAAAATTAAATCGAAAATACAATTGATATTCGTCTCGTCTCATATGCCAAGATAAACTCTCTACTCTGCATGGTGCTTCTTGGACCGCTATGTGTTCCTATGCTGTGTTGCTAAATAGTGCAGAATTTTTATCACTCGCTTCGCTTCGACAAAAAAAATGTTGTAATATTTTAAAGGAAAATATTGGACACAAATTAAATCATGATAGTCTTCATTGTTCATTGTTCTATTAGTGTGTACGGATAATAATATCAAAACAAATAAGAATAAATGGCGTTCAGCTGGAACAAGTGTATTATGAGCCATGTTTAGTGTTTTCTTGTAATGTGATTATGTTATAGGCCAATTTTGCATTATAATCTTCTCATAAATAGAATGAGATGAATTTGCATTATAATCTTCTTAACTAAGAAATTTTCTCGAGTAAAAGAAAATTATTTTGAGCAATCTACCATCAAAACTGCTAGGTTTCTTCAATCAATTCATGCAGTAAACTTGTTTTGCTAAAAAAAATCATTCACGCAGTAAAAGAAAATGAACTATTTAATGGGTAAAAACTCAAGAAATTTAATACAAGCACACGCCTTACAAAGTGAATTGTCCCTTACAGCAAAAAAAAAAATATTGCCCCTTGCACTTAATACATACATCTTTTTTGAGTATCCATGAAGTCTTTGTAATTCCAAAATCAAAACAAAAATCCTCAAATCTCACCACAACACCCGATTCAACCAAGATACCAACAATACGCAACTTTCCGAATGTGTCGACCTAAACTGCAGCGCCTTGAGATGCAGGAGTAACAACTGCTGCAGCTATTGCTGCCGCTGGAGGATTCGCATGCTGCAACTGAAGTGCATATTCGAGGTTCCAGAGCACGTCGCCCATGGTCGGCCTGTCGCTACCATACTCAGCCAAGCACTTCTTTGCCGATTCGATAAATTTATCCAAGCACTCCCTGTTGATGGTTCCTACCACTTTCGGATCCATAATTTTCTCGAGCGTTCCTTTCCTGTGGCACTGGAGGGCCCATTCCGCAAGGCTCATTTGTTCTCTTGGAAGTGATGGACAGACAGGGGCCCTTGCGCACAGTGCCTCTAGTAGTACGACTCCAAAAGAGTACACGTCCGACTTATCAGTAAGTTGTTGGCATCGAAAATACTCCGGATCGAGGTATCCGAAACTTCCTTTAACGGCTGTGCTAACATGTGTTTGGTTCATGCCCGGAGCGTCTTTAGAAAGCCCAAAATCCGAAACTTTAGCAATGAAGTTCTCGTCTAGGAGAATGTTGGTGGTCTTGACGTCACGGTGAATGATTCCTTGAGCTGTTCCGGTATGAAGATAGTGGAGTCCGCGCGCAGCGCCGATGCAAATCTCTAGTCGTTGTTCCCACGAGAGCGGCGCGAGTTCTGATCCGTAGATGTGGTCTCTGAATGGTCCGTTAGCCATGTATTCGTATACCAATATCATCTCGGCGTTCTCCTCGCAATAACCAATTAAAGACACGAGATGGCGGTGACGTAGTTTCGACAACATTTGAATCTCGGTTTGGAACTCGTTAATGCCTTGCTCGGACTGTGGATTCCCCCTTTTAACCGCCACTTTCGTTCCGTCATCCAGTTCACCGATATATACATTACCGAAACCCCCAACACCAATAATTGCATTTTCGGCAAAGTTTTTCGTAGCCGTCTGTACCTCTAAAAAGGAGAAGCATCGGCCACCTAACGTCGAGGAGAACGTATGGCCACTCATGTGGGAGCTAAAACCAGAGCCTTTGCTGGTCATGAAGGTAGAGTGGTTATTGTTCAGAGGAAGAAGCCAGGAGGAGAAGCTATTCCTCCTCTCCCACTCGGGAACCTTCCTACGACTGTTAAAGAACATGGAACCAACACCTAAAAGGGCCGAACAAAATATCCCGATTCCGGCGATTGCGATGATTTTAGTGCTAGAACTCATACCTCCTGCTTTCTTGCCATCCACCCCGAACTCACCATCCAAGCTCCCAACAGAATTATTCACCTTGAAAATCTCCAAACCATTGAGCAATGCATCTACCGTACCGGCTTCCTGACGCATTGGCCCAATTTGCACGGTAATTTTGCTTTCGGCCACGGAGGCATTTAAATAAAAGTCCTTGTAATAAGGGCTGTTAAGACTCTCGGTGATTGTCGAGAGGTCGAGTCCCGATATGGCCATCTTCTCATTAAGGTACACATTGAAATAAAGATCATTGAGAGATTTGCTAATGATGTCACAAAAGTGAAGTCGAACTAGATAATCAAATGACGGCTCCACATCAAGCTGCCATGTAATGTTAAAGTTAGGGCTTACGGTATTAACATTGGCCATTTTGACAGCTGTCGCGTAGACCCAATTGGGCGCGACGAGAGGCGAGATCCCTTCTTGTTCTTGGTATACTATTATGCTGGGAAGTACTTTTACTTTGTCCGCAGCACCCTTGACTTGAAGATAAGGCTCGTCTTCGTCCCATTCGCGCCCAAGTGTATCGTTTAAAGATGTGATTATAGGTCCTCCCACATTGAGACGGTACACTTTTTGGTAGGCCGATGTTGAAAGACCAGTTATATCCCCTACGGGGACAAGCGTAGTGGCAGTGTCAGAAATAACAACATCGGGGGCAGAGACGACCTCTATGCCATTAATGAAGGCCGCAGAGTCCTTGAGAGGGGTAAAGTGAAGAGAAAGCTTGTTGGAGGTAGCATTGATGAGGAACTCCTTAAACACCCACTCTGAGGAATTATCGATATTGAAACTGTGGAGAAGGACATACTCGTCCGTGTCAACGGAGAACGAAGCATGCGTAAGGTCGAACGCATCGGTGCTCACCGGGTGAAAATGAAGTCTAACCCAATGCCATCCAGGAACGACCAAGGGAAACGTGTACGTCGCCTTGTCACGAAAAATACGGGCAGACTGGTATAACGGAGAAGGAATGTTTGGCGAAGGGGGAGCGGAGGCCTTAACGTCGTCTTTTGCTGACAACAAGTAGTTGGCCTTGGAGTCGGTGATGTAACCGGGTACATCCGGTGAAGTCGAGCCACAACTTATGAGGAAATTATCACGTGGCGCAAACTTCGACGATGCTGATGCCGATGCTGGTCTAGTTTGTCCATAGACTGCACAGTTTGAGAAAGTAGAGAAAATTATGAAAATTAGGACAATCTTTGCTTCCATTGTCCTCATCATTAGCTCAAGGGGAGTAGGATTATTTCCAATAGGGTTTTTTATTTCTATTTTCTTTGAGAAAGTTATGAATGAAGATGTCCAGGAAACGAAGAAAAGAAAAGAAAAGAAAAAGGATTTTTTTCAAAGCAGTTTATTTGCACCAGTAGAAACACCTAATTGGGTTATTTTCTAAATGGAGAATGTTGTACCTCCCCCACTGCACATCCCCCACGAGTCTTGATGACGTGGCTATGGATTAACACCGTAAAAATTAACACAAATACATGAGTTAACATCAAATTTTGCGTGTTATTTATATTATGTTATGATTTAACATCAAATTAAGGTGTTAAGTCATGTACTTGTGTGTTAATTTTTAGTGGTGACACGTCATCAAGAGTGGTGGGGGATGATAGTGGGGGATGTACATCACTACTCTCTATCTTTCTAAATATAGTGGAAGTAAGTAAAATTTCCACAGTGAGAAGTTATGTTGGTGGGAATTACTGAGTCTCTCCTTGGCATTCAACGCAAGATCAATGTTCTAACAGATAATTACAGATGTACTCAACACATAATAATACAAATTCGTTCTTTTAAGTTCAACCAAAAGATAACACATAACAACTAGATACGAGTCATGTATGGTTGCAAGGTCGATGATTTTCAGTTTTCACTAGGTACCATTTGCACTTTGCATAATTGGGCTGTCCAATAATAAACTATTTTTTTGGGCCATCAAAGCCTGCCAATACAATTTTTTGGCGTTAGATCATGCCTTTTATGTTTAGGTACTGCCATGAGGATCATGTTATAGACATGACATACCTGCAAATCATGTTATGAAATCAGATTTATATAATAGAGAAGTAAGTGAATGCTTTTTATTTCATATTGGAGATCAAATGGAGAAGAAAGTAAGTGGTGGTGGTAGTAAAGGCAAAGTATGTGTAACCGGTGCTGCCGGCTTTATTGCCTCTTGGCTTGTTAAACGACTTCTCGAGTCCGGTTATCATGTCGTAGGAACTGTCAGAGACCCAAGTAAACAAAAATTCTATTATTACATTAGTGTCGCTTTCAAATATTATGCTAACCATTGTTGAATATTATATCATTTCATATCGTCTACTTCTTGTGCAGAAAACGAGAAAAAGGTGGCACATTTGTGGGAACTGGAAGGAGCGAAAGAGAGACTTGAGGTGGTGTACGCGGATTTATCGAAAGAAGGGAGCTTTGACGATGCAATAATGGGTTGTGAGGGTGTGTTTCACACTGCTTCTCCCGTCATCGCCATTAAATCGGATCCTCAGGCAGAAATTCTGGACCCGGCAATAAGGGGTACTTTAAATGTGCTGCAATCATGCACGAAGAATCCGATGCTTCGAAGAGTGGTGCTGACATCATCATCGTCTACAATACGGATGAGAGAAGATAGCCACAAAGACATATTACTTGATGAGGCTTGTTGGAGCTCAGTGGATCTCTGTACGAGATTGCAGGTGATCCATACAATATCCTATGATTTTTTTTCTTTCTTCTAAACAATGAATTATGGATGGTTAATCTGATTTTGTGTTACACAATATTTGAAGCTATGGGGCCCATCCATACAATATCCATACAAGAAGCGTGGGAATTTGCTTCCGAGAACAACATCGATCTCATCACGGTTCTTCCTTCCTTTGTCGTGGGGCCCAGCCTGTCTCCCGATCTATCTTTCACTGCTTCGGATATTCTCGGTTTGTTTAAAGGTAACGATTTCATTTCGCTAATCCTTAATTTCTTCGTTCTGTATGACTTTTTTGGAATAAACAATGTATTCGATTCAGGAGAAATTGACAAGTTCTCGTATCATGGAAGGATGGGGTACGTGCACATCGATGACGTGGCTCGTTGTCATATACTAGTTTACGAAAATGCCGAAGCAAACGGGAGGTATCTCTGCAGTTTAGATGTTATTGATAACAATGAGTTGGGCACCTTTCTTGCTAAAAGATATCCATCATATCCTATCCCTACTAAGTAAGTTTATCATTGATTATTTCTCCAGTCCATGTTTAACGAAAGAAATTATATTCCAGATTTAATCAGCTTTATCATAAATTATCCTACAAACTTGATTCGTTGAAGCTGGTGCGATTGGGCTTCGATTTCAAAGGAATGGAAGAAATGTTTGATGATTGTGTTCGGTCTTTAAAAGAACAAGGCCATCTTCCTGAAAAGTGAAGTTAGTGTTATGTGTTATTTGGACCCCCTCTGTATGTTTTTATCTTTCATTTTCGTTTTTTTTTTTTGCTTTATTTTTACTCCTTATTTCTTACGACTAAATATTTATTTAACATATGGAGGTTCTTTTGTATAATATATCTTTCAGCATATAAAATAGGTTGTTTTCTAAGGTCCCTACCATTGTCCTTTTGATTTATTTGTAAGATTCTTATAAGATGAATTGATGATAAGATTGCACGTTAGCCAGTGATATCTTCGTTTCGTACAAATCGACACTATTCACAATTACGACCCTGTTCCGAAAAGATGTACTGGCACGGAATACATTTTTTTTACAGGTCTTTCTATTATTGTATGTTAGTTCAATAATTTAATTTATCAGAGTTGAAAGTAATCTTAAAAGTTACTAAACAAGCGTGACACGAGTATCACATAAGATCTTGAATAGGATTGAGAAGAACTGGTTACCGTTAGGACATGGAGACAGTGGGACCCCTAGTTTTATAATTGTAGACATGACATACCTGCAAATCATGTTATGAAATCAGATTTATATAATAGAGAAGTAAGTGTACTTCATATTGGAGATCAAATGGAGAAGAAAGTAAGTGGTGGTAGTAAAGGCAAAGTATGCGTAACCGGTGCTGCCGGCTTTATTGCCTCTTGGCTTGTTAAACAACTTCTCGAGTCCGGTTATCATGTCGTAGGAACTGTCAGAGACCCAAGTAAAAAAAAAAAAATCTATTATCACATTAGTGTCGCTTTCAAATATTATGGTAACCATTGTTGAATATTATATCATATCGTCTACTTCTTGTGCAGAAAACGAGAAAAAGGTGGCACATTTGTGGGAACTGGAAGGAGCGAAAGAGAGACTCGAGGTGGTGTACGCGGATTTATCGAAAGAAGGGAGCTTTGACGATGCAATAATGGGTTGTGAGGGTGTGTTTCACACTGCTTCTCCCGTCATCGCCATTAAATCGGATCCTCAGGCAGAAATTCTGGACCCGGCAATAAGAGGTACTTTAAATGTGCTGCAATCATGCACGAAGAATCCGATGCTTCGAAGAGTGGTGCTGACATCATCATCGTCTACAATACGGATGAGAGAAGATAGCCACAAAGACATATTACTTGACGAGGCTTGTTGGAGCTCAGTTGACCTCTGTACGAGGTTGCAGGTGATCCATACAATATCCTATGATTTTCCTTTTTTTTTTCTTTTCTTTTTTTTATCTTTTCTGAACAACGAATTATGGATGGTTAATCTGGATTTTGTGATGAAATATTTGAAACTGTGGTATCCGTTAGCGAAAGTGTTGGCGGAAAAAGCAGCGTGGGAATTTGCTTCCGAGAACAACATCGATCTCATCACGGTTCTTCCTTCCTTTGTCGTGGGGCCCAGTCTGTCTCCCGATCTATCTTTCACTGCTTCAGATATTCTCGGTTTGTTTAAAGGTAACGATTTCATTTCGCTAATCCTTAATTTCTTCGTTCTGTATGACTTTTTTGGAATAAACGATGTATTCGATTCAGGAGAAATTGACAAGTTCTCGTATCATGGAAGGATGGGGTACGTGCACATCGATGACGTGGCTCGTTGTCATATACTAGTTTACGAAAATGCCGAAGAAAATGGGAGGTACCTCTGCAGTTTAGATGTTATTGATAACAATGAGTTGGGCACCTTTCTTGCTAAAAGATATCCATCATATCCTATCCCTACTAAGTAAGTTTATCATTGATTATTTCTCCAGTCCGTGTTTAACGAAAGAAATTATATTCCAGATTTAATCAGCTTTATCATAAATTATCTTACAAACTTAATTCGTCAAAGTTGGTGAGATTGGGCTTCGATTTCAAAGGAATGGAAGAAATGTTTGATGATTGTGTTCGGTCTTTAAAAGAACAAGGCCATCTTCCTGAAAAGTGAAGTTAGTGTTATGTGTTATTTGGACCCCCTCTATATGTTTTTATCTTTCATTTTCGTTTTTTTTTTGGCTTTATTTTTACTCATTATTTCTTACGACTAAATATTTATTTAACATATGGAGGTTCTTTTGTATAATATATCTTTCAGCATATAAAATAGGTTGTTTTCTAAGGTCCCTACCATTGTCCTTTTGATTTATTTGTAAGATTCTTATAAGATGAATTGATGATAAGATTGCACGTTAGCCAGTGATATCTACGTTTCGTACAAATCGACACTATTCACAATTACGATCCTGTTCCGAAAAGATGTACTGGCACGGAATACATTTTTTTACAGGTCTTTCTATTATTGTATGTTAGTTCAATAATTTAATTTAAATCTGAATTGAAAGTAATCTTAAAAGTTACTAAACATGCGTGACACGAGTATCACATAAGATCTTGAATAGGATTGAGAAGAACTGGTTACCGTTAGGACAGAGAGACAGTGGGACCCCTAGTTTTATAATTGTAGACAATATGCACCAGCCAAGAAAGGGAAATTAACAAATTAGTGGCCACAAAACAAAAGAAGATGAAAATCACATGTTGGCCTTGAGGAAGAGAGAGAGAGAGAGATGGGGACAGTGAGTCTCCTATATACGGCCAGAAATGAACTCCTCTATTCCATTCATATAAACTATTTCCTTTGGGCCTCATGCAAACTACAACCATGTCAATATAGTGTGGATAACCTGAAAAATCACATGGAATTGTGGTTACCTCGTGTCCATGAATCCTCTGTTTACACCTCATCTCAATGTCCCATTAATGGTTAGTTTCATGTGCCTCTCTCTCCTCAATTGTGTTCCTTTTTAGCTTGACTAATCATTGCAAACTTTTTTGCAATCCAGAGTTACTGTTTGTCTTATTTATTTCTTGTTTCGTAATTCTTGGCAAAAAAATCAGGTTGATTCAATAATTTGAGCATCGTATTGGTTGCGACCCGCTTAGTAGTCAAAACAACAAATTATACAACAATGTTACCGAGTTCATCGAAATCGGTAACTCATCAAGGGGAGAGCTCCGGTGCATCCAAGACCGACCTCATCGAGAAATGGTTGGCTTTTCCAGCCAGTGAGTCTTCGACTCAAGCTCCGAGTTCTACCGAGATAGTAGAGGTGGAACCCGATAAAAACAAGCGAGAGGATAATGGCAATTTAGAGAAGAGAGGGTCCATGGAAAGGGCGTCGTTGGAGTCGAGCTCAGGTTTGGAAACGAGTAATCCTCGCGTCTCTCAAGAACTCAAAGACGCCCTTTCGAATCTTCAACAAACATTTGTAGTTTCGGACGCGACTAGACCAGATTGCCCTATTATGTATGTGAGTGCAGGATTCTTCAGCATGACTGGCTACTCTCCCAAGGAGGTCATTGGAAGAAATTGGTATATTATAACACAAATCTCCTCTTCATTAATATTATTATTTGACTATATATAGTTTAAGAGTTATGAATGACATGTTTGTTTGGGTGGTGTAGCCGGTTTCTACAAGGGCCAGATACAGATCAGGCCGAGCTGGCAAAAATAAGAGATGCGGTTAAGAACGGGAAGAGCTTTTGTGGAAGGCTCTTGAATTACAGGAAGGACGGAACACCCTTTTGGAATCTTCTTACCGTTACTCCAATTAGAGACGATAAAGGCAAAGTTATCAAATTCATTGGGTCAGTACAGTACTCGATACCCCCTATCTCTTTACTTTACCGATCGATTTAATATGTATTGATGAGTTAAATTGCTATGATGTGCAGAATGCAGGTTGAGGTTAGTAAGTATACAGAAGGTCTCAGTGATAAAAGATTGAGACCCAATGAACTACCCGTTTCTCTCATCCGTTACGATGGTAATCTTATTTGCACATTCTTCTTTACATATTTAATGTTTTATAAATATAAGATTCATAAGAAATTGAGTTCATATATACTATCATTGTGTGAGTAGCAAGACAAAAGGAGAAAGCGTTATCGTCGATAACAGAAGTGGTGCACACGGTGAAGCATCCTCGGTCCCACTCGCAACCCCTCGAGACCGAGAGTCCCGTCAAGCTAAACGAACCAACAGAGAAATTCGAGTCTCTAGATTCGCCACTAAGAACTCCAGATATGAGAAACTTCAAGTCACCAGGCAGACTAACTCCTCTTCACGACACCAAAGGCGAGTCCGCTCGAATCACCACTCGCAAGTCGGCTCGTATTTCCTTAATGGGGTATCTCCCTTCTTTACCATATATTTACTACTTTTAACACTTTATAGTTTTTTTTTTTCTGAAATGGTGTTTTTTTTGGGGGTGTCTAGATTTAGGAATAGGAAAAGGAGCTCGGTCGAAGTGCCAGATACGAGTGTGATGGAGACCAAAGAGAAATTGCTGACTAGTGAAGTACAACGCACAGAAAGTTGGGATCGTATGGATAGGGGCAAAGATATAAGACAAGGGATCGATTTGGCCACGACATTAGAACGTATCGAAAAGAATTTTGTCATTACCGATCCTAGAATTCCTGATAATCCTATTGTAAGTCTTCACACACTTTTTCCAAATCGTGGGTTTATTGATTTTTGGATAATTTTTGCAGATTTTCGCGTCTGATAGTTTTCTTGAGCTTACCGAGTACACCCGCGAAGAAATTCTAGGAAGGAATTGCAGGTAATAATCACGTTTCGACCAATTATAAGAGTATTTTACGTATGATATATAATATTATTGGAATTATAGGTTTCTTCAAGGACCCGAAACAGATCAAGCAACAGTATCTAAGATACGAGATGCTATTAGAGATCAAAGGGAAATTACTGTCCAACTTATCAACTATACCAAAACCGGTAATTTTGAATGATCATTTTTTAACTATATTATATTTTATTATCCTCCTTTCACTTATAATTTCAAGATATTCAAGAATATAATATGGACCATTATTTTGGTTGATTCTATTTCTCAGGGAAAAAATTCTGGAACTTATTCCATCTGCAACCAATGCGTGACCAAAAGGTCAGAATATTATTGTACATAATGTTATTATATTTAACTTTGATTTAACCAATAATTTAACTGATTAATTGATCTTTAAATATTCTATTGTTATAGGGGGAGCTTCAATACTTTATAGGTGTGCAATTAGATGGGAGCGATCATGTTGAACCTCTTCGAAACCGTCTCTCTGAAAGAACGGAAATTAAAAGTGCAAAATTGGTGAATATCTTACAATCTTTTTTCAATTCAATCAACTACTTGATTTCATAATTAGCTTAAACTGATAAAGGACTAAAATTTTAGGTCAAAGCCACGGCTGAGAATGTAGACGGAGCCGTAAGAGAACTCCCTGACGCCAACTCGGTAAGGTATTATTTAATTATCATAAAATTCAATAATTTGTTATATAAAACAACACTAATAAATGAAAAACGTTCGTATTTCAGAGACCCGAAGATTTGTGGGCAATTCACTCGAGGCCCGTGTTTCCAAAGCCTCACAAGAAGAGCAATTCTTCTTGGTTAGCCATTGAAAAGGTATTAATATTTACTATTACTACACGCATTTTACTAGGAAAATAACTACTTTGTGTATTGAATTAATGATAATAACAAATTATTTACAGATTGCAGGAAAAGGGGAACGAATTGAATTGAAACATTTCAAACCGATAAGACCTTTAGGTTGTGGTGATACTGGCAGGTAAAAAAAATTGCTATAAATTTGTCTACTTTACTCCTAACTTAAAGTTCATCAAATTATTATGTATAATTTGAAATTTCAAGTATTTACTTGGATTTTTGTTTTTCTCAGTGTTCATTTGGTAGAGCTACAAGGAACTGGTGAACTATTTGCTATGAAGGCAATGGATAAATCAGTGATGTTGACCCGAAACAAGGTAACAAATTTTTCATATAAAAAAGATATTCTCATGAAGTTAATTAGTACACACCTTGATTATAAATTTCTTGCAGGTTCATAGAGCATGCATTGAAAGAGAGATCTATTCAGTACTGGACCATCCATTTCTCCCGTCTTTGTACACCTCATTTCAGGTCTATTAGCATCTAATTAAAATGTTTAAATTTAGTATATATAGATTTATTAAAAATTATATTTACAAAGTATATATTTTTTATATGTCTAGACTCCTACACATGTATGTCTCATAACAGACTTTTATCCTGGAGGAGAACTATTCGCATTGTTGGATAAACAACCAATGAAAATCTTCAAAGAGGATGCTGCCAAGTAGATTCCTTCTCTCTTATTTCCATTCGTCATTTCATCGAACACTTGTTGTGCATGCTTTTGCTAACTAAATTTCTTCTAGGTTTTATGCTGCGGAGGTGGTTATTGGTCTCGAATATCTTCATTGCTTAGGTAGTTTTTTGTTTTTAATATATTTTAATAAAATTGAGAATTGATTGGTTGTGTTTTGAAATTATGCAGGAATAATATACAGGGATCTGAAGCCAGAAAATATCTTGCTCCAAAAAGATGGGCATATCGTGTTGACCGATTTTGACTTGTCTTTTTTGACATCTTGCAAACCACAGGCATGTCTTTCAGGATTTAGGGTTTAGGGTTTAGAGTTTTAGGGTTATATTTTAATTGAAGAATATTAATGCAGGTTGTGAAACAATCGCCAACATCGAAAAGAAGAAGATCGAGAGATTTGGCTCCCCCTACTTTCGTTGCAGAACCGAGCACCCAATCAAATTCCTTCGTTGGCACTGAGGAATACATCGCCCCTGTAATTATTTATTTATTTTACCTCATTTTTTATTTTTAATAACTTTTTTGATAAGTTTAATGAAATGATAATGTTGTGGGTATATCAGGAAATAATAATGGGGGCAGGACATAGCAGCGCCATTGATTGGTGGGCTCTCGGTAAGGATATAAATATTATATAATTATCTCTAAATTATACTTTAAATAAATTGTATATTTTGACAAATTAAATTTCGTTCATTGAATATGAAGGAATATTATTATATGAGATGTTATATGGACGTACACCATTCAGAGGGAAAAACAGACAAAAAACTTTCGCTAATATTATGAACAAGGACCTAACTTTCCCTAGTAGCATTCCAGTGAGTAATTAACATTAATTATATAAAATATCTACTAATAAATAAAATGAGTGAGAATTAATCGTGTACGTAATATATTGAACAGGTTAGTCTAGCGGCGAGACAATTAATACACGGATTGTTACAGAAAGAGCCAGTGGATCGTTTAGGATCGAACATGGGCGCGAATGAGATCAAAGAGCACCCCTTTTTCCAAGGAATTAATTGGCCTCTTATTCGTTGCATGGTAATTAACGCTTCCGTTTAATTTGATTTCACATATTGATATTAAATTATTTAATTCGATTGTTTCGTGAATAATTTACAGGAACCACCTCAGCTAGAATCGCCAATACAATTGATTGGAAACGAGCCAGATTCGAAAGTCAAGGATATGCAATGGGACGAAGAGGATATAATTAACAGCCTCGAGAAATTATAAGCTGGGCGAAGCGAGGAAATAAGATAAGTGAGAATAATGTACATGAATGAGATGGTATTGCATATCAATAAGTGGGTAATTTGTGTTGTTTATTGTATTATTTCGTAGTCCTTAATCAGTTTATATGGCGAAAATCAGCTTTATTTTTTGATGTACTTAATTAATGTATGAGAATCGCAATAAAATTATGTAAAATTAACTAATTAAGTTCTGCTTGTTTATTACTCATATGAGAGTTATGGGTCGAAGGAAGCCAAGATAATTAATTGCTTAATTTACTAGTAAAGTAACAAAGAAAAAGATAAATTTAGGGTTTAAAGTTGAACTCACCATAATTAAATGGAGTTGAAGCAAGACGAAAATTCTTCAATCCTAATAAGAAAATATTCGCTCTTCCCTGCAAAGTACTTCGTTGGTGCCTCGAATCGCAGTTTCATCCTCTTGCTTTGCAAAATTTCCTTCCAAAAGGAATTCATGAAGTTTGCAGAGAGAGATAAGGACCAATATCATTGTTGCAGATAGGCCCAATTTCAAGAATTTATAAGGCCTAATATTAGTGTTGCAGATAGGCCCAATTTCAAACAAGTAATCAATTTTTTGAAGAGAAAACTTGATTTTGCAAACATTACATTGATACAAAGTTTATTGCCAATTTACAGTTACAAACAAAAGTATGAACTGGAAAGATAAATCCCCAAAAAGAAATGAAGATGTCAAACCTAAAAAAGTGCACACTATATTAACACACACACATACACACATAATACGAATTATACAAAGTAATGGAAAAATGCAATTTTGAAGATTTGATTACAAATTTACATGAACAATTGAGCTTTGTTACTGTTGGGATAAATCTCTGTGCACAATGTATCTGAAAGAAGATTTGTAAGGTAACCACTCTATATACTTATCAATTCTTTTTCGAAGACAAATTCGCTCGATATCTTTTCTTTGTTGCGATTCGGGCATAAACTTGCAGACCATCTCTATTACGTCGCATATATCCATCGAAGCATCCTTACCATAGTAATACAATATTCTCGGCAATAATATCTTGCTCTGTTTCTTCACGATCACGCTGGCTTGAATAAATTCTTGCTTCGCTACTTCGAGTTGAACATATATTTGTTTGGCCGTGTAAAGCCGAACCTACCAAAAAAGATGGAAAAAAATATGGATATGAACTCTATTCATGATTAATTTAAATTTGCAAGAAGATAAATGAAATTTATCTTACAGGAGGGTCTGAGATGGCTCCTGTGCAAAGAGCGAAATGAGCAAGTGGTTCGGGGTGATCGAGTGAATATGGATGTTGAACCACATTCGCATTCATTGATTTTTTTCTCGGTGAAAATAGGGTTTGCATCCACTACAGAAATAAATTAACTTATTATAATGAAATTGTTAAAATAAAATAATGATTTGGGAAAAAATGGAAGTTAGGAAATACCAAGGCGGGACGATGAGGTTGGCATCTGAGGATTGAATTTTGAATACTGCACGCATTTACCGAATGTCCACCAACATTATATGCAGCCTGTATATGTATATTAATTATCATGCAAATATATGTTTGAATCCCTTAATATATGTTTGGAGCCCTTAAAATTTACCTTTAGTATCATGTGAGTACTTTTTATACGATCCTGACGAAGCCCGTATGCTAAAAATGCCTGTTATAGTTTCCAAATATTACGATCCGATAATTTATTATGCGATACGGGACATTAATGAGGAAAATGATTGTTAAATTAGGATAATATCACTTACATGCATTACAAGGGCATTATGTATATTAATCCAAAAACAGAGTTTCTCTTCATGTGTCATCTTGGCAGGATCGATTTTCTCCAATCGCCTTATCAGCGATCTATTTCGCATATATAATAAAAAAATTAATAAGTATCAACGCAATCTCATGCATTTCAAACTGTATACAAATTACAAAAATTATATGAATAGATGGAATTACCTAAAATTCTGGAGCATTTTCGAGGCATACCCAAATCTATCCGCATCGATGCGTATAAATGGAACAACAATCATGTTATCATAGAAATCATTATTCTTCTGCCTGGGGGATTCATATTTACAGGGGCTCCAATTACTCTCGCAAAGCTCCATTGGAGAAAACGAACTATTCGAAGACGACACGGACGGAGTAAGAACAGATACTTCAGATTCTCGAGATTTTGCGAGCTTGCAATAAACTGAGGAAATGCACTTTATGATTTCTTCAGATAATCCATGTGGAGAGATCTCCGCCACGTGTACTGCGATCGACCCTCCAAAATGGTCCGCAAGAGTACTTCGTGGCACCTTCTACAGATACATATATGTGTTCGATATAATTTTCTGATTATTAAAGTAAAATGGAAAGTCTAATCGAAAACACTTACAATCTTACAATCTGGAAATTTATCAACGGATGCGAAATTATTAATGTTCTTGGGAGTGAACGCACTTTGTTCATCTCTCTTTGTGATGAAAGATCGTCGAATTTTCTCGATTGGTTTGTCAGAGCTAAGAAAGGACGATTGATCAAAAGAGGCGTGAGAAGTAGAACTAAGTGCTCGACTATAAGTAGAAGGCGAACTTGTCAGATATTGATCGAAAGTATTTCTATAGAGCGATAAAAGGTGTCTCTCCAAATGGACCACTTCGACCTCGAGTGTGGCTATCTCGTTCACTAACTCTGTCACGGACTGCATACAAATTAAGAACAAACTAATCGATTCAATAAATAACCGTTTTTGGTCCCTCATTTTTTAGAAATTGGTGACTCGCTTACCTTAGGAGTGTTAGGATCTGTCGAAGGTAACGAGGAGGTGGATTTACGAGTCATTCCAATTTCATTGAGCTTGATTAATGAAGTTTGAGTACGCATTTGCCTATCGAGTCTGATTCCCTGTTTCGGCAATTTCGACAAGACAACCACTAATCTTCAGAGCAGAAAATTACACATTTGGAGTGGAAAATCAAAGAACAAGGAAAGTGAGTTTCTTACAGGATTATAATGCGACAATCGAGGTGATGTGTTCAGTATATCTTCTTGTACTGCTGATATACTATAATCAGATATGAACTAGATCAAAATAGTATTCATCAAAAGAAAAAGGCAAAACAAAGAATAAGAATTAACAATTGATGAAGAAATGCAAACCTATGAGAATGGCGTTCTCTGGTGTAAGAAGGGGCCCGACTGGTTCGTGGCTTCTCCATTATCAACACAATCCTTCTTTTTTATGCAGTCTCGTGTGATTGCTACTCAAAATGAGATGACAAAAGTAAAGGGTAGTAGCTCAGTACCTCCTCCACTACTATTGTTGCTAAGTGACAAACAAAAGGATCGAAAAGCAAGGAAAAAAATAATTATAATTAGTACCGTAGCAGCTCGACCTGATATGAGAGAGAGAGAGAGAGAGAGAGAGAGAGAGAGAGCTCTGAATAGTAGGTGGAGAGGCTGGGCCTGTTGGGTTCAAAGGACGCCAAATACAGCTATCAATTCTGCTCGTGAATACTGAAAATCTAGCGACGAGTTAATCCTTCCATGAAGGCCAAGCCCCTGTACGAATTTATGTTCTTGGAAATTTTCACTGCAATGTATACGTGTCTGTTATAAATGAGAGACAGCGAGAGAATTAATGCAATTAACAGTGATTGCTAAATCCTAATTAACTTAGCAAGAGAAAGAGAGAGAGAGATTAAGGGACGAGGGAAAGGGCCATAGCAGCATAATGCATGTGTGATTAGTGGACGAGGGAAAGTGGTTATGAAAAGACAAGGACATTTACTTAGCAAGAGAGAGAGAGAGAGAGAGAGAGAGAGAGAGAGAGAGAGAGAGAGAGAGAGAGAGAGAGAGAGAGAGAGCAGGTGGCTCTGTTCTGGCGATTGTCGATGGTTAACCTAACCTTGATTATATTAAGATGAATGGAAGTTTTATGATTATGATAATGGGAAAAGGAGATTTGCTATGGAGGAGAATTAAGTTATGATGCAATCAATCATCTAACAAATTCATTATTACGATCGCGTGATCAATATAGAAACTTAGGTTTAACTTATTTATTGTAGGGCAGTGAACAAATTATATAGTAAGAAAAAGAATGTCCCACTAAGGCCGTATTAATGTTCTCAAAGTTCTTCAAAGCCCACAAAATCAATTGCTATGTGTCCCCTGAATTTTGAATAATAGTATAAAAGTATAAAACAATGGAAAATTTTCCAACAGTAATCATGTTACTGAAGTTAATTCGCGAAATAACCAAGTTTTGAACATAATTCTCAAAATGTCTTTTGCGGAGTACCATTCAGCGCCAGGCGGGGAACCATTCTGCGCCTTTCTTAATTTTTGTTGGTTAGTTAGTTAGTTAGTGCACTCGCCAGGCGACCTATGGAAGCCCGCCTTTGTATTTTGGTATTAGTTCAATTGAAAAATTGATATTTGTTCCCAAATTTTACCATTACATGATCTATGTTCTAAATTAATATATTTAATTAAAATAATAACTAGTACATGTTGGCTGTTAACTTAGTACATTTTTGGTATTATGGAAGCCCGCCTTTGTATTTTGGTATTAGTTCAATTGAAAAATTGATATTTGTTCCCAAATTTTACCATTACATGATCTATGTTCTAAATTAATATATTTAATTAAAATAATAACTAGTACATGTTGGCTGTTAACTTAATACATAATTAATAATTATTCGAATTCATAAATTTGAAATTTTTACTGAATATTTAATTATATCTTTTAATTAGCACGTAAATTAAATGTAATTGTTTGTAATGGAGGATTCGGCAGGTACATTTTGGGGCGAGTGATTTTTTTTTTAAAAGTTACTACTGACAGGTTTGAAAAAAAAAATTAAAATGTATTGAACCAAAAATGTACCTGCCGAATCCTCCATTACAAACAATTACATTTAATTTACAGGCTAATTAAAAGATATAATTAAATATTCAGTAAAATTTATTCCAATTTATGAATTCGAATAATTATTAATTATGTATTAAGTTAATAGCCAACACGTACTAGTTATTATTTTAATTAAATATACTAATTTAGAACATAGATCATGTTACGGTAAAATTTGGTATTTGTTCCCAAATTTTACCATAACATGATCTATGTTCTAAATTAGTATATTTAATTAAAATAATAACTAGTACATGTTGGCTGTTAACTTAATACATAATAAATATTTATTTGAATTCATAATTTTGAATAATTTTTACTGAATATTTAATTATATCTTTTAATTAGTACGTAAATTAAATGTAATTGTTTGTAATGGAGGATTCGAAAGGTATATTTTGGGGGGAGTGATTTTTTTAAAAAAAAGTTACTATGACAACTGACAACTGACAGTTTTGAATTTTTTTTTTTTAATTTATTGCATCCAAAATGTATCTGCCGAATCATCCATTACAAACAATTACATTTAATTTACGTGCTAATTGAAAGATATAATTAAATATTCAGTAAAATTTATTCAAATTTACGAATTCAAATAAATATTAATAATGTATTAAGTTAACAGCCAACATGTACTAGTTATTATTTTAATTAAATATACTAATTTAGAACATAGATCATGTTATGTTCAAATTTGGTAACAAATATCAATTTATCAATTGAACTAATACCAAAAATACAAAGGCGGCCTTCCATAGGTCGCCTGGCGAGGTATGATTCATCACCTTTTTTAATTTCCTGCACTAACTAACTAACCAACAAAAATTAAGAAAGGCGCAGAATGGTTCCCCGCCTGGCGCTGAATGGTACCCCGCAAAAGACATTTTGAGAATTATGTTTAAAACTTGGTTATTTTGTGAATTAACTTCAGTAACATGGTTACTGTTGGAAAATTTCCAAAACAATGAGGCCACTTACCCTGCCCCAGAATTCACCATCACATCTCTATATTCTAATTAACACACTTAATTAACATGATCACTCAATTAACAGTTAACTAATACATAATTAACATCCATATAAATTAATAATTCTTAATATATATTGATTAAATGTTAGTTGGATGTTTCTCGTTAATTACCATGTTTAATAATTCTTAAACAATTAGCGATGTTGTATTAGATTTACTAGAGAAGTCAATAGTAAATTTACCAATGTTTTAAATAGCGGCGCCAAATCGCGCTAGAACAGATTTTTGAAGATAAATGCTCCATCGTGTCAAATTTTAGATTTGTAGCGTTTTGTTCCTACAACACTATAACGGACTGTTATAACGTGCAATGTAAGAATATAGCGGTTGTACATAGCGGTGTTATAGCGTGATTACAAAAGTAATATGATTAATTAAGTATGTTTATACAAAAATATTGACTAGAATTTATTTATGTAAAATATAATAATAATAATAATAATAATAATAATAACAACAACAACAATAGTAATAATAATATAATAATAAAAAGAAAATATTTATCGTAATAATAATAGTAAGAGTACAAATAATAATAATAATTATTATTAAATAATAATAACAATAACAACAACAACAATTATTTTTAGTCTTACTATAATAAAAATAAAATAATAATAATGACAATGTACATTTAGTATTATTATCATATTTGGCTGCTAAATTATATTTATATGCATATTGTAATATTATAAAAAGAATAAGTTTGATCAAATTTCGCTGCGATGGTGAACCGGCGTTATATCGTCCGTTTTTCGTTAACCTCTAAATTAAACGCCAAAACGTTACGTGTCGCTACACGCTATTTAAAACATTGAAAACTACATATAAATAATTTTTAAAATAACTTTTTTTATCATCAACATGGCAAATACGATTAGTGACTGATTTTAACAACATGATTTGAGAGGACCAGATAAACAATAACTAACGAAACAACACAACACAAAATTTTAAGAAAGGCCAAACATCATCATTTTGAAGAGGGATGGGGATAGATCCGCCCCTGTTGGCAAAAGGATCAACCTTGCTCATTAGCAGTATGAGGTCGGGGCCGGGGGCCATAAACCTCTAAAATGCAAAGTCTCTATTTTTGTAAGAGATGTAGTTCAGAAAAAAAATTCAAAGATTTTAATCATTGTGTTCAATAAAATATTTTATAAATTATGTTGTGCGGATACTTCAAAAAATCGACCGTATCCGTATCGCCGTATTTGTATCGTATCATAAACTCTTTGAAAATTACAGTATCGTCGTATCCGATATGTACCAAATACGCCACTCGAAACCGTATTCATGTAACATGGCTTATAAATAATGTAACTTGTTGTGGTTTCATTAATACAACACATGTTTCTACAAAATAAAATCTTTCTAACGAAGATTTTATGTGCTAGAGAAATTGTTTCTAAAAAATCGTAACCATCATGTTTGATAAAATACATGAAATTGGATGCAAAGGGGTTATGTTTCGAGAAAAGAGAGTTTCATCGATTATTGTCATGGTGTTTGTGTGTTAAGATGTGATGTAATTTTTTTATGAAGGGTTTATGTGTAAATAAAATAGTGATCGAAGATTGTAGTTATTGTGTGTCAATAAAATGTTTAACACGAAATGTAACTCTGATTTATGAGGGGTTCTTGTGTGTGAAAGATTTTCATATATTATAGTAATGACGTTCAATAAAATGTTTAGTATAAATTCAATGTCACGTAACAATCAAACATTATTCGTCACAAACCTCTAAAATCACAGAACCGAACTAACATGTCATAACATTTCTCATTTAACAAATCTAACGAATGATAAATTATATTAAGACTTCTCAAACCATTGAAGATTTGTCAACTGTTCAAGTGTTCGTGTTGTAATAATGTTTGTGTTTAACACAATTTACAAATGTCCTAATATATAAAATATAGCGCTCAATTATTTATCTTTATCTCCAAATTTCACCACCACATCTTCTATATACTAATTAAAATAATTATTTAGCATTTCAATTGACAAGTGATATATAATTAATATATATTAATTGCTTTACATGTTGATATGCCGTACATGTTAATTAATCATGATAATTAGTATATATATATATATAGGACGTGGGGTGAAACCGGGGACACGATAAAACTTCCCTAAAGTATAAGGACAATTTTACTCTTCACCCAGAACATACGAATTTTTTTTGATGCAGTCACGCTGACATCAACAATTAATTGGTTGAGTCATTGGGCTGTGCATGAATAGGTTGGTTCCCAATTAACGCAGTCATTAATTAATACTTTGTATACTTGCTAATTTCTAACGAACACATTTTTTTTTTGAATTATCATAATATAATTTTAAAAATATTAAACTTGCTAATTAACATTCAAAATTCTATTTAATTAATAAATATTAATTACTAACTTCTAATATCTAATTTTCACAAAGTAAAATTTTAATATTTCTAATTTCTAATTTTATTACTAACAACTTCTAATTTGTGTTTAATTAATACGTTCGTAAAATTTGTAAAAAATAACAAGATAATTAGCAATATGATTAGTACAAATTTATTTTCCAATTAACATATCTCACATAATTAGCAATGTCATTAGTAAATTTGTGTTTATTCTTAAGTTCTTTCTCAATTAGTATGCTTAACTTATTTTTTCAAAATTTGTTGTTAATCCCTACAATTAATGATCAATTATATCAATTGTTAAACATACCGATTAAAAATTAACCAATTAACGAAATTGAATTTGTAAATAAAAAATTAACTTATTACAAAATTAATCAATATAAATATCATCGACTAATTCAAATCAATTAAATATTTTTCTTAATTACTGTTTCATATACAAATAACAATTAATTTTACAAAGAGGGGTAAATGAATTGATTAGTTTTATTAATTCACTCAATTAGCGATTTAATTGATCATTTAATTAAATTGACGCGTCAATTAACATGTACTAATATTAACATATTATATATTATCTACGTATCAATTAAAAATATCAATTAATATTTAATTGAGTGAATTAAATAAGTTAATCGACTTATTTAATAATTTTTGTCAGCTCGTCAAGGATGTTGGGATAGTTTGGGGTACCAACTATAATTTCCCTATTTTTATAAAGCTGCCGACACAAAGTGGGAGCAGACCAATAAATTACAGCATGGATACTTTTATAGTTTTATTCTGTGTCAATCAATTTCTTAATTTTATGGAAACCTCTGTGGGCCTGTGACTAGCTCGTGTTGCTTAAAATGAACTTAGTTAATCACCTAATTTGACATAGAATGCATACTTTTAAACCAATTAATAAATTCTTTCAATAAACAAAAAAAAAGAAATTATTATTTCGTAATTGTATTGTGCTTTATGGGTGAGTTAAAACATACTAAAATTACTTTCCAACACATGGTCTGAAAATATAATGTTTCCAACTTAACGGCTTGTTTGAAGTGGGTGTAGATAATGCATTCGTACTGACAAAGCTAACATAGTATCATTGTTCCAAATTTCCAATTAACTTTATTGATAGATGAGTTGACACACACATATATATTGATCTGAAGTATGATCTCATGATTGATAAGTATATTCTTTCCCCTTCATTTTCGTGGAATCACGAAGCTATCGTTTGATTCACGGCATTCCATTCCATGCCAAGTTAAATTTAGTCTCCACCTATGTTATGAAATTGATTGTGCAAAGTTTCCTCCAAAATATCATACAAGTCTATGTACTAATTTATGAAATTGATTGTGCAAAGTTTCCTCCAAATTATCAGATAAGTCCATGTACTAATTATGAAGTAATTGATTAGGACGAGACAGTCAGTACAAGGGTTCTTTTCTGTCCGTGCATGCAAACCCAAATGTCGGTGATATTATATATGCTAAGCCTTTCACAATAAATGGATCTGGTTCATATTATTAAATGGATGATTATACCCCTCGAATCCCAACCCCACACATCTCACGCTCTCTTATCGCCGATTAACAATTAATTAACATAATAATTAACAAAAACATATTTTTTTTTGTGTGATGAAAATAGAGTGGGCTCACAAGTCCCACTTCTATTGTTTTTTATATATCATAAGAGTTTGTACAGTCTCTTCAAGGATAATTGAGTGTTTGTTTTTTTTGTTAATTATCATGTTAATTAATTGTTAATTTGTAATATAGAGAGTGTGGAGGAGTTCTATCATACACCATAATACGTCCTTTTCAAGGATATTTTGAACTATCAATTAATAAATACTTAATGTAATTTTTCAGATGTATTTATCAATAAATAATATGCTAAATAAAAAATATGTATTGTTCATTAAAAATAAATATTCATAAAAAATAAATTTTATGATATACTTTTCTAAATATCCTAAATACCCCAAATACTCTTTCAACATGATGTATGAATCTATTGATATAACTCTCCTATTAAATTAACAGCGTATTGCATATTACTATATGTATATTAATCTAATTTTTGGTAGTTGAAAGGTAATTTTGAAATGTCTAAGATAAATCAAATGTTGTTTACGTGTAAAATATTCATAAATAACGTCATTTTAAATTGGACCATCAAATTTATGGCTGTACTTAATCAATTCAAGGGACCTTCAATTTATTGTTGTACTTAATCAATTTAATGCTCTCTTTTTTGGCCATTAACATTCAATGTACACAAATAAAGGACATAATTAGGAAGTAATTGTTAAGGCATTTGTGGCTTTTGCCAGTGGGGTCGTAGCTTAGTAATTATATATCTGGTTTATGATACTATAAATTTTAGGGAAATTTTCAAATAACCCCCTAACTTTTCTTAATTTTATAAAAAACTCCCTAACTTTTTGGAAAACAAAAAAAAAAATCCTCCAAACAAGATTTCATTTTCAATTACCCCTGTAGGGATATTTCATGGTGTTATATTTTTTTGGGACCAAAATACCCCTCTATTTTTCATATTTGAATTTATTAAACATCTTTTTTATTATTTTATTAATTTAAAATCATCAAATTTTTTTTTTACCATATACTAATTTAAATAAACTATATGTCATATACATAATTATAATCTTTTATTTATTATATATTTTGCCATACAAAACTAGCATAAATTAAAAAAACGATATAAAAAATATTCCTGGAAATATTTTGACAAATTAATATTATTCTAGCATGTAGTTTTAATTCTCAATAGTTGTTAGTAAAAATAGTTACTAAATAATATTTCTTTCCAAATTAACAATGAATGAATAAACATTAAAACTAGCATTAAACAAATATTGTCGATAGTTTTAATTTCAACATCTAATTTGATTTCAGCAACTAGTTTTTTAGTAACTATTTTTTTATTAACAACTATTGAGAATTAAAACTAAATGTTAAAATAATATTATTTTTTCAAGATATTTTCAGGAATATTTTTTATATTGTTGTTTATTTTTTTTATTTAATTTTAGTTTTGTATGACAAAATATACAATGAATAAAATATTAAAAATTATTTATATGTTACATAGTTTTTCAAATTAGTATATGTTAAAAAATATTTATGAAATTTTTCAAATTAATAAAATAATACAGAAAAGGTATAATAACTTTTAATATGAAAAATAGAGGGGAATTTTGGTCCAAAAATTTTGTAAAACCATGAAATGTTCCTATAGGGGATAGTTGAAAATGAAATCTTGTTTGTAGGGATTTTTTTGGAGTTTCCCAAAAGATAGGAAATTTGTTACAAATTCAAGAAAAGATAGAGGGTTAGTACTATATAATTAGAGTATTTCTTAATAACTTTTCACTTACAAAAACTCAAAAAGATTCAAACCCAGAGGATGAAGAGGAATCTTTAGTATTTTGCATCAAGTTATATGAAATTTCGATAAAATATAATGTGAAAATATTTTTTTAGCTTATTAAAATTGAACTATTAAATATTTATTAATTTTCATACAAGTCTACTTTGAGAAACAGAAAAATCAAATGATTTGCACGTATAAGTCAAATATGTTGGTTCAAATTTCCTAGGGTTTGATTATCTCAAAATAATGTCGATACCACTAATCTATTTGTGGGAGTAACATTTATAGAGATAGAAGACGTAACCCACAAAAGGATCAAAAGAAGAATCAAGACGTCGGAAGTCAAGACGGTGAAGAAGCGATGGCACGAAAACGTATGATCAAGTGAAGACATCAAGACATCGAAGATTACGCAAGTTGGGGTATCACATAAATCACCAAAACAACTTATAGGTATTCCTAAACTTGTTTATGAATTATTAAGCTCAAGATTAGTCAAATGAATATATTCGAAATCCATCAAAATGATGAAATAAAATATAAGGCTGAAAGTAGGATGTCCGTTATAACGGAACTCATTGTCCGTTGTAACGGACATACTCGTCCTATTCAAGTATGACAAACACAGTATAGTCCCTTATAACGGACTAACCAATCCGTTATAACGGACACCAGCAAAGCATTGTAACGAAAGAATGTCCGTTACAACGCTAATTAAATCCAAACTTGAACGATGTCACAGGACTATGTCCGTTACAACGGACATATCTGTCCGTTAGAACGGACATATCTGTCCGTTAGAACGGACATTGAACTCACTTCAGTACAACACTTTTCTCCCCATGTCCGTTGTAACGGATTAACCAATCCGTTACAACGGAAAGCCTCTCAGCGTTGTAACGGAGTATTCTCCGTTGTAACGGAAATTAAAATTAATCTGAAGTGAAGTCCCAGTATGATGTCCGTTGTAACGGACTTGTTAGTTCGTTGCAACGAACCTCTTAACACAGACTTCCGTTATAACGGACATGTATTCCGTTATAACGGACTGTGTAATAATTCGAATATAACAGCCGTAACGGCTAGTTTGACTTATGGTCCGTTACAACGGATTTGCAGTACGTTGTAACGGACTATGCAGAAAATGCAATTCTGGGAAGGATCTATGTGTTCTATAAATAGAACCCTTCTCTCATTCTCTCTCATGATCTCAACCAATATATTTTCCCAATCAAAAGAGAGAATCCTAGCTTTAAATCTTGAGCTTAATCATCTAAACATTCTTAGAGATTATTAGATCCAATTTAGAATCCACTACTAAACGATTCCCAACTTGCGTGACCGATCACGACTAGTTCGTTAGTAGTAAATTGTAATAGGCTAGTTACTAATTGTAAATCCCGTCATTGATCGATAAATTCGTGTAAATCGATCAAGGCAAACCTTGTAATTGTTTGAGTTGGATATTCAATCGAAAGCCTAAAAGGCGCAAGGGAACCCCGGAGACGTAGGTACTTGCAATCAATCGAGTCGGTCGATTTAGCAAGTAGCCGGTGAGTTAAAGCTACAAAGCAACCACCTACCGAACTCCGTAAACAAATATCGCGTGTTATTTGTGTCGGTACTGTATTTCTTTCTCTAATTTATTTACGCTTCCACACAAAATTGTAATTGTATCCATTACCGCAAAAATTGGACCGTAGGACTTCCTATTCACCCCCCCTCTAGGTCTAAATTAAACAACAAAATAAAATCATGAAAAAACTAAATGAATTGATATTTTAAGAACAAAAAAAATTGAAATTTCGTCCTCCATTTTTTTGGGTTCTATATAGAACTCCTGGAATATTGAGTTGTAAATATTCGACCCCTAAACTATAGATTGGGGCTCATATTTGGGTCCAAATTTTCGGATATTACCCGTATCCGAAATCATCACGCGTAAATTTTACCTCCACATCCTAACTCGTGGATAAAACACTTACCCGCAGGAATACCTGTTAATCGTAAAAATGCATAATTCACTAAAATTTTCGAAATCTCGAGATGGTTCAAATACGAAAATTTTCAAAAATTTCGGAATCATTCACGGGTTCGGGTATTTTGTAAAATTTAAGGGTCAATTGACATTTAAATTCGTATTTTATAAAATTTATGTCATTATTTCTTGAAAAAACAAAACAATCATCATGTTAGAAAGTATTAGTTCTACACAATATCCCTCATTCCACAGTAATGTCATAAAAAAACGGTGTTAGATTTCACTTTTTGTATTTTTAAGAATTTTTATAAAATAATTAAAATTTACCTGTGTTAGTCTTCAATTATGAAATTTTGTGAATAAAATATGAAAACCGAGTATTTTTTTTGTTTTATACATCTATTTTGACATCTTTCGGTAAAATAGAATAACTGATTATTTAGATGTTGTTAGACATCACTTTTTGCATTTTTACGCTTTTTTTGAAAAAATAGAAATTTCCTTATGTTAGTATTCAATTACAGAGCTTTTTGAGATAAACATGAAAAATGACTATTTTTCTTATTTTAGATGTCACTTTTGCGTTTTTTTTTTTAAAATATGATAAGTTTTTTTGTAGTTGTAAGACTTCATTTTTTTGCATTTTTGCGAATTGTTTTAGTTTTTTTTTGCTTGTGCTAGCCTCCAATTACATACTTTTTTGAGGTAAACATGAAGATTTCATATTTGGCATTTTTAGAAAATAGAATAGTTGATTTCTTTTATTGTGGTAGACTTCACCTTTTGCATTTTTGCAAAAAATCGGATTTTGTGTTTGTTTGTCTTCAATGACGGGAGTTTTTGAGAAAAACACCTGAAAACTAAGTATTTTGTTCCTTTAGACATCTATTTTGGCATTTTATAGAAAAATATGATAACTATTTTTTTAAAAAAAAAAACTGTTTTAGCATTTTTACGAACTTTTGAAAAAAATACAAATTTACTTGTGTTAGTATTCAAGTATGGAGTTTTTTAGAAAAAACCTTAAAATAGAGTATTTTGCTCGTTTTAGAAATCTATTTCGTCATTTTTAAAAAACGTGATAATTAATTTTTTGAAGTAGTTCAACTTCAATTTTTGCAGTTTTGCGAATATTTGGAAAATAAAATGAAATTTGCTTGTGTTAATATTCAATTATAGAGTTTTTTAAGGGAAATAACAAGACTAAGTATTTTGCTCGTGTTAAACTTCAACTTAGAAATTTTGTTAGAAAAAATGGATAGTTGATTTTTATTCAAGGAGTTAGACTTCACTTTATGTTTTTATGCGACATTTTTGAAAAAATAGAAAATTTGCTTGTGTTAGTCTTCAGTTACGGAATTTAATGAGAAAAAAACTTGAAGAAATTGTTTTTCTCGTGTGAGACTTCAATTATGACATTTTTAGAAAAATATTATAGTATATCTTTTCCAAGGAGTTAAACTTCACTTTTTTATTTTTTGAACATTTTGAAAAAACAGAATTTTTTTATGTTACTCTTCAATTACGGAGTTTTTTAGAAAAACATGAAAATTATGCTCATGTTAGACTTCAATATTGATATTTTTTTTAAAACATGGTAATGATTTTTTTGAAGGTGTTAAACTTCACTTCTTCCATTTTACGAAATATTTAGAAAAAAAAATAGAAATTTACTTGTGTTAGTCTATAGTTACATAGGTTTTGTAGAAAAACATGAAAACTAAGTATTTTCTCGTATTGAACTTCAATTTTTTCTTTTTTTAGATATATAGGATATTGATTATTTGACTTCACTTTTTCTACTGTTAGTCTTTAATTACCAAATTTTTTATAGGAAAACTAAGTATTTTACTTGTGTTTGACTTCAATTATTGTGACTTTTTAGAAAAATAGGATAATTTATTTTATTCATGGAGTGAGACTTCACTTTTTGGATTTTTGCCAAAATTTTGATAAAAATAGAAATTTGTTTATGTTAGTCTTCAATTAGGGAGTATTTTAAGAAAAAACATGAAAATACTATATTTTGCTTGTTTTAGACATCTATTTTTGCATTTAAAAATAAAATAGGATTACTGATTTTTTTTATTGGTTAGACTTTACTATTTTCATTTTTAGGAAATTTTTGAAAAATTTGAATTTTGGTTGTATTAGTCTTCAATTACATAGTACTTTGGGAAAAATATGAAAATAGAGTATTATGCTCGTTTTAGACTTAAATTTAAGTATTTTGAAAATAATTATAATTTTTTATGTTCAGGTGTTGGATTTATATTTTAATATTTTTGCGAAATTTTTGAAAAAATAGAAATGTCCTCGTGTTAGTCTTCAAAGAGGAGTTTTTTTAACATGAAAATATTGTATTTTATTCATTTTAGACTATAATTTTGGCACTTTTATAAAACAAAAGTTGATTTTTTAAGGTGTTAGACTTCATTTTTTGAATTTTTTGAATTTTTGGAAAAAAATATGTTCTTGTTTGTCTTAGTCTTCAATTACGTAGTTTTCTGAGGAAAACATGAAAACTAAGTACTTTTCTCGTGTTTGACTTCAATTTTGACACCTTTAGAAAATAGAATAATTTTTTTTACAAGGAGTTAAACTTCAGATTTTGCATTTTTGCGATATTTTTGAGAAAATAGTATTCTTTTTGTCTTTGTCTTAGTCTTCAGTTACAGAGTTTTTTCTAAGAAAACATGAAAATCGAGTATTTTTCTCGTTTTAGTCCTAATTTTTGGCATTTTTTTTGAAAAATATGAAAATTGATTTTTTTGCAGGTGTTAGACATCAATTTTTGTATTTTTGCGATTTTTTTGAAAAAATAGATATTTTCTTGTGTTAGTCTTCAACTAGGAAGTTTTGTTTTGAGAAAAACATGAAAATTAAGCATTTTGCTAATGTTAGACTTCAATTTTGACATTTTTTTTGAAAAATATTGTAAATAATTTTTTTTCATGTATTGACTTCATTTTTTGTATTTTTAAGAAATTAAAAAAAAACATAAAAATTTGTTTGTGTTAGTCTTTAATTACGGTGTTTTTTGAGAATAACATGAAAACTGAGTATTTTTCTCGTTTTATACATCTATTTTTTTGCTTTGTATTTTTTGCGAATTTTTTGAGAAAATTATAAAAGTTTGGTTTGTGTTAGTTTTTTGTTATCGGGGTTTTTGAGAAAAATATAAAAATTGGGTATTCTCTTGTTTTTTTTACATGTTATTAACAAATGTATACAATATTATACAATTTTGGTACGACGTGATTATCATGTCTTTCTTGTTTAGGCAATGTATAGTTAGGCCAAATCATAATTCGGCAATTAATTTGATATGACTCGTTAATCGTTATACTTATATAATTACACAAGTTACCCCATAGTACACAAATGAATAGTTATGTAGGACCAAGTAAAACAAATGAGATTATGATATGATTCAAAGTTAGCTTAAGACAAAGTACCAAACTATGATTTTGACACTTAGTCTCGTGCCTTTTGTCAAAGTATAACCACATATAACTTATTTGGTGGATATATTAGACTTCCATAAACAAAGCTAGAGGATTTTATTCTTTTAAGCTGATCATTACATTTCATTTTCCATCCCTACTTATTTTAATTGAGATTAAAAAGTTCTTTATTCAAGACATAATTTAGTATCATTTATTGGGCCTGAAAATTCCATAAAGCCCAAATAAATTGTTTATTCAATAATATCAATACTATCATTATGGACATTACTATTAAGATGGATACCATAGTAAAGAAATTAGCCCAAATAAAATCCAGATTAATGTGAATAAAATACCCAAAATGGAAGTTTAGGTCAGCAATGACGAAATCCATCTTGACTCGTAAAATGTTTCTTCCATATATCAATGTCAATCATTATCATATATAAGCCAACTAGTTTATTAATTCATGTGACTTAGACAATATAGCATATGAATTCATGATTCATGGTAGTTACAACAAGGCTATTTTTAATAATAATTTTGTATGAACGGTTGCTTTTTGGCGACTAATAGTTCATTTATTTGTCGGGTCTAGAATCTAGAATAAGTAAAAGAGTTGTGAATTATATAGTGAATCTTATTGTATTTAATTGTAGAAATTAATATTAAGCTATTAACATATCACAAAACATAGGATATCATATCATTATCACACCCCCCTTTCAAAACATAGGATATTCACAAAATTTGCTTTCTATCAAATAATTTCTATTTACAAACAAAATTCACTACATAAATTCAAGGAAAAATATCTGCACCCATCTACTCTTCGATGGTGCTCAATTGTCCTATAATATGCCGACTTCTTAATGGTGCTCTTTTACCAGATTTTTTCTTAGTAATATTGCTAAATGCGGAGTCGTCGAATTCACGAACAGGGACGACTTGAACCGTTCTCTTGTTGCTCCGCTTCGATCTATTGTCTAGCGTCTTACCAGCCAATGCAAAACTAGCCTTACCCGCAAGAGCAACCATGTCTTGTGCCGACAATGGCTTATGAAGCATGGCCTTTGGTAGAATAAAATATATTTGATTGAGCTCGAGCCAATCTTTGTGCGGCAACGCAGGAATGTGCTCATCAAAATATAAGGCATCCGAGCTACATACGAAAGCCTCGGTGCTGTGGTTGGTATCGAGGACATCAGAAACCATTATTGCTCTTGAATACTCAATTAAAGTTCCCTTAATGGTGATCACTTTGGCTGTCGAAGAGGTATTCGCGATCTCACCGGACGATAAACGGCTTCCCATTTGCGATCGAAGTTTTGCTGATTAGTAATGAAGAGAGAAGAAGTAAATTTACATGTCTTAGAGATGAGTGCGATTATTTATAAGTGATGGTGTGTAGTGGAAAAGGGAGTCGAAAGGGAAAGTTTGACGTAGTGCACGATGTCACTATTATAAATGGTGGACTCTGTTTCTTGGAGAAGGGAGTATGTTATTGTTGCCCATCGTATACGGTCATGGATGACGAAGAGTTCTGTTTTCTAGAGCCCAATACGACGACTGGGTCTGGTTGGTGTGATCTGATACATGGAGAGCGACTTTGCTGAGACTATTTGGGCTTTACGAATTTGTATTTGGACAGAGTTTGGCCTTTCAACATGGGATAGTGATATTAAAAAAATAAAATATTAAATACATAAAATTTTGAAATTTGGCATGAATTAAAAATAAAATTATTATTTCAAGTTAAAATTTTTTGTTTCCAGTAATATTATTTCATGTCAATATCATTACTCAATAGTGAGGGCGACACACACACACAGGCCAGTCTATTTGTTACTATAAATTCAATCATAAATAGTGTACGGAAAAACTATTGAATTTTTTTTAGAAAAATTATACTTGTCATTTCAAATATCCCTCGATATATTAATGTGTTGACGATATTTAATAAATATATTAAATATTAAATATATAAATAATAAATCATAATATGTGACAAACTGTATTAGATTGGTGACAAACCGTATTAATTAGATGATAAACCACATTGATTTGGTGGTAAACCAAATTGTTAAAAACTGATTTGCTTTATTTAATTTTTTAATTCAACACATGATAAGTCATATTTATTTGAATATATTTTTATTATTTTATTTTCAATCATTTTGAAAGAAAAATATTTTCATTTTCATTTGACTTATTTTAGCGAAATAATTACTTTATTTTCTTTGTTATATATATATTTTTTATGATAGTTTTATTCATGTGTATCCATTTAATACATGTTAAATGATATATTAATTCAGTCCAATAAGTTATTTTCCAAATTTATATATTTAAATTTGATTAATTATAGATGGTGGTAAACAAACTTGTTAAAAATACTAAATAAATTAATAATGTGTGAAATAGTGGATTTTTTTTTCCCTCTGTTCATATATATGATGGCAAAAATTAAATGATTTCGGTTTATTACTATATTTAATTCGGTGTCAACCCATCAAACATCCTAATGAATTTTAAGGAGGATGATCATCACTCTTTTTTAACTCAAGGTTGATGTAATTCTAACTTCGTTTTTTTGTTTTGTCAATTTTTTCAGAAAGTCCTTGTCTTTTTCTGAATATTATGAAAATTCCTCTTGATTTTTTTTTCAAGTTATTATGTAAACCACAACAAATATATAATAGTTATTAAAAGTAATTAATATTATTTTCCAAAAATATATATTAATTCCGATCATCATGATATCCAACTAAGAGCTTACGATTAACAAAAAATAAAAAGTCACCGCATTCAAGAATTGAAGACAACAAACTATCACGATTGAAGACTAGAATATACAAGAACAAAGCACATCGAGATAACGTACACAATTTTGAAAAAGACGGAGTATAACTCACGATCACAATTCCAATTGTAGTTCAAATTCTATAAAAACATGAAAATTAAGTATTTTGCTAATGCTAGACTTCAATATTAATTTTTCGAATGATAAATATGATATTTTTGTTTTTTAGGAAGGTAAATATATAAATTACCCTTTCAAGTTATTAATTATTACTATAATAATAATAATAATAATAATAATAATAACAATATTATTATTATTATTATTATTATTATTATTACATGACGGTTAGTTAATTTTATAAAATTCAAAATATGTAATATTTATTAACGACGCCGAATAGAATAATAATATGACGAATTTGCGCTACTGACAAAAGAATCATCACCTCCTTCCTACTCCTTGATTGATTGTCGAAGTAATTTATATATTTCGGAAGAGTGTGTGCATGTCAAATTGTCAAATTGTTTATGATTATTTGCAAAACGCAATAATTGCGTAGACCAGATATGATTTGTTTTTATGTAAGTCGAATAAATATTGCGTCACAGACTGTTTAAGAATTGAGAAAAATTAATATTTTGTGTTGCAAATTAATGATAATTATGAGACTTGATTGTTCGATATATAACAGAACAATGTATAACTTGAACATGACAAGAATGTATCCAACGATTTTACAATTATTCGATATTTAAGTCTCTTCGTTGGATAAATAATTAATGGTCAAGTTCATTGGATACTAATGTACATTGAGAAATATGAGCGAAATTTTTCGCACGCATCTTGCTAGTAAGTTATAAGTGGTTATGCTTTGACAAAAGGCACGAGACTAAGTGTCAAAATCATAGTTTGGTACTTTGTCTTAAGCTAACTTTGAATCATATCATAATCATAATCTCATTTGTTTTACTTGGTCCTACAAAACTATTCATTTGTGTACTATGGGGTGGGTAATTATATAAGTATAACGAGTCATATCAAATTAATTGCCGAATTATGATTTGGCCTAACAATATATTGCCTAAACAAATTGCCTAAACAAGAAAGACATGATAATCACGTCGTACCAAAATTGTATAATATTGTATATATTTGTTAATAACATGCAAAAAAACAAGCAAAATATCCAATTTTTATATTTTTCTCAAAAAGCCCGGTAACTAAAAACTAACAAAAGCCAAAGTTTTATTATTTTCTCAAACATTCCGCAAAACAAAACAAAACATAAATAGATGTCTAAAAAGAGGAAAAATATTCAGTTTTCGTGTTATTCTAAAAAAATATCGTAATTAAAGACTAACACAAACAAATTTCTATGTTTTTTTTTTAATTTCGTAAAAAAACAAAAAAAGAAGTCAACACATGAAAAAAATCCAATCACAATCTTTTTCAAAAAAATGTCAAAATTGAAGTCTAACATTAGCAAAATACTCAATTTTCATGTTTTTCTAAAAAGCATTCCCTAGATGAAGACTAACACAACAAAATATTCATTTTTACAAAAAACTCGCAACAATACAAAAAATAATGTGTAACACCTGCAAAAAAATCAATTTTCATAACTTTCAAAAAAATGCCAAAAATTAGGACTACAACGAGAAAAATACTCGATTTTCATGTTTTCTTAGAAAAATCTCCGTAACGGAAGACTAAGACAAAGACAAAGACAAAAAATACTATTCGTTCAAAAATATCGCAAAAATGCAAAATCTGAAGTTTTACTCTTTGAAAAAACAATTATCCTATTTTCTAAAAATGTCAAAATTGAAGTCAAACACGAGAAAAATACTTAGTTTTCCTGTTTTCCTAAAAAAACTACGTAATTGAAGACTAAGACAAACAAGTACATATTTTTTTCAAAAAGTTTGAAAAATTCAAAAAATGGAGTCTAACACCTTAAAAAACAAAATTTATTTTTTTCCAAAAATGCCAAAATTAAAGTCTAAAATGAATAAAATACAATATTTTCATGTTAAAAAAACTCTGTCTTTCAAGACTAATACGAGGACATTTCTATTTTTTCAAAAATTTCGCAAGAATACTAAAAGTTAAGTCCAACACCTGCACACAGAATATTATAATTATTTTCAAAATACTAAAATTTAAGTCTAAAACGAGCATAATGCTCTATTTTCATGTTTTCCCAAATTAGAAGACTAATACAACCAAAATTCAATTTTTTCAAAAATTTCCTAAAAATGAAAACAGTGAAGTCTAACAAATAAAAAAAAAAAATCAATAATCCTATTTTATTTTTAAATGTCAAAATAGATGTCTAAACGAGCAAAATACTGCATTTTCATGTTTTCTGAAAAATACTGCCTAATTAAAGACTAACAAAAACCAATTTTTACTTTTTTCAAATTTTTCGCAAAAATCCAAAAATTGAAGTCTCGCTCCATGAATAAAAGAAATTATCCTGTTTTTCTAAAAAGTCAGAAAATTGAAGACAAACACTAGTAAACTACTTAGTTTTCCTAAAAAAAACTTCGTAATTAAATACTAACATTAGAAAACATGAAGTCAAATAATCAAATATCCTATATATCTAAAAAAAGAAAAATTGAAGTTCAATACGAGAAAATACTTAATTTTCATGTTTTTCTACAAAAACTCGGTAAATGAAAACTAACACAATTAAATTTTTATTTTTTTTCCAAAAAAATATGCGTGTATTTCAAGATACTTATTTTAATTGAGATTAAAAAGTTCTTTATTCAAGACATAATTTAGTATCATTTATTGGGCCTGAAAATTCCACAAAGCCCAAATAAATTGTTTATTCAATAATATTAATACTATCATAATCGAATTTACTATTTTGATGGATACCATAGTAAAGAAATTAGCACAAATAAAATCCAGATTAGTGTGAATAAAATACCCAAAATGGAAGTTTAGGTCAGCAATGACGAAATCCATCTTGACTAGTAAAATGTTTCGTCTATATATCAATGTCAATCAAATTCATATATAATAATCCATCTAGTTTAGTAATTCACGTGACTTTGACAATATAGCATGTGAAATCATGCTTGATTCATGGTAGTTAGTGCTACAACAAGGCTATTTTTAGTAGAGTGATGATGTACCTCCCCCTATACTCTCCCCAATTCTTGATGTGGTCATCATAAGAATTAACACCATCAACTTTAACATCTTAATTATGATTTAACATCTTAATTTATGATTTAACATCTTAGTTATGATGTTAAATCATAAATTAAGATGTTAAATCATAATTAAGATGTTAAGTTTTGATGGTGTTAATCCTTATGATGACCAAATCAAGAGTTTGGGGAGAATATAAGGAGGAAGTACAACCTTTTCCTTTTTAGTAATAATTTTGTATTTGTATTAACGGTTGCTTTTTGGTAAGAGTGATGATGTACTTCCCCCTCTTCTGTCCCCCTGAGGGCTTGATGTGCTGGCACTCTGGGGTGTTAATCCATAACACCATTTTTTGGGTGTTAATCCATAACCCCGTTGACTTTGAGGGTGTTAATCCATAACACCGTGGCAGATTCTGATTGGTTGGATCATTTACACAACTTTAATGCAACAAATAGGAAGCTGCCACGTGGCATTCGTGATAAATTGCGGTTCGTATTATTACTCCGCTGGCTTTGGGGGTGTTAATCCATCACACCATTGACTTTGGGGGATGTTAATCCATAAAACAATTTTGGGGTGTTAATCCATAACACCAAAATTGTTTTTATGGATTAACATCCCCCAAAGTCAATGGTGTTATGGATTAACACCCCCAAAACCAGCGGGAGTAATAATACGAACCGCAATTTACCCACGAATGCCACGTGTCAGCTTCTTATTGGTTGCATTAAAGTTGTGTAAATGATCCAACCAATCAGAATCTGTCACGGTGTTATGGATTAACACCCCCAAAGTCGACGGTGTTATAAATTAACACCAAAAAAAAAATGGTGTTATGGATTAACTCCCTGAGTGCCAGCACATAATACTGCCAGCACATCAAGAATGCTAGGGGAAAGGTGGGGGAAGTTGAACATTTTCCTTTTGGTAACTAACAATTCATTTATTTGTCGGATCTACAATCTAGATGAGTAAAAGAGTTATGAATTATACAGTGAAAATTACTGTATTTTATTGTAGAAATTAATATTAAGTTATTAACCTATCACAAAACATAGGTTATCATATCACACCCCCTTTCAAAACATAGGATATTTACAAAATTTCCTTTCTATCAAAATAATTTCTATTTACAAACAAAATTCACTACATAAATTCAAAAAGAAGGAAAAAGATCTGGACCCATCTACTCTTCGATGGTGCTCAATTGTCCTATACTATGCCGACTTCTTAATGGTGCTCTTTTACCAGATTTTCTCTTAGTAATATTGCTAAATGCGGAGTCGTCGAATTCACGAACAGGGACGACTTGAACCGTTCTCTTGTTGCTCCGCTTCGATCTATTGTCTAGCGTCTTACCAGCCAATGCAAAACTAGCCTTACCTGCAAGAGCAACCATGTCTTGTGCCGACAATGGCTTATGAAGCATGGCCATTGGTAGAATAAAATATATTTGATTGAGCTCGAGCCAATCTTTGTGCGACAACGCAGGAATGTGCTCATGAAAATATAAGGCATCCGAGCTACATACGAAAGCCTCGGTGCCGTGGTTGGTATCGAGGACATCAGAAACCATTATTGCGCTTGAATACTCAATTAAAGTTCCCTTAATGGTGATCACTTTGGCTGTCGAAGAGGTATTCGCGATCTCACCGGACGATAAACAGCTTCCCATTTGCGATCGAAGTTTTGCTGATTAGTAATGAAGAGAGAAGAAGTAAATTTACATGTCTTAGAGATGAGTGCGATTATTTATAAGTGATGGTGTGTTGTGGAAAAGGGAGTCGAAAGGGAAAGTTGGACGTAGTGCACGATGTCGCTATTAGAAATGGTGGATTCGTTTCTTGGAGAAGGGAGTATGTTGCCCATCGTATACGGTCATGGATGACGAAGAGTTCTGTTTCGATAGCCCAATACGATGACTGGGTCTGGTTCGTGTGATCTGATACTTGGATAGTGACTTTGTTGAGACTTATTTGGGCTTTACGAATTTGTATTTAGACAGAGTTTGAACTTTCGACCAATGAGTGAAATGGTGAGGGTGACACACAGGCCAGTCTATTTGGTTACTATACAAATAAAATGATAAATAGTGTACGGAAAAATTATTGAAATTTCAAACTCCAATTTTCGGTTATTATCCCAATCCGAACCCGCGGATAACGACCGTTATCCGAAATATTTGATTTTTGAATATTTATAGTTTTTAATGGGAACTGTCCAGTAACCCTGGCGGCTAGGTTAGCTTAATAAGTTCTTTGAAATATTTTGGATAAAATTGTAATTTCAGTTTTGAATATCTTCGGATAATTTTTGGGTACGGGTTCGGATTACTCGCGGGACGGATAATACTCCGTCCGTACGCGATGAAAAAATGAATTAATTAGGATTTCTAATTGACTCAATTAAATATTAATTATTAACGTGTCAATAATTTATAATATGTTAATATTAATAAACGTTAATTGACGTGTCAATTCAATTAAACGATCAATTCAATCGTTAATCGAGTCAATTAATAATACTAATCAATCTACTTAATCATCTCTTGTCACCTCATAATTATTTTTTTGTGTGTTATTGCCTATTGAGATTGCATATATAACCCCATTTTTTTTTAACTCAAAGTTGATATAATTCTAACTTGTTATGAATATATTTTATACATGGGTGGATGTCAATAGTAACTGAAAATTAAAGATTGAATGAGAAGTTTTAGGGATTTTATTATGTATTAATGTTGGTATTGTAACAGCCCCTTTTTGTATTACACTCACCCTCTACTATATAAAGAGGGTGGTGATTATTGTATTTGAGATTCAGATATTGGAATAAAACTTTGTCTCTCCCAAATTTCTTGTGTTCTTGTTATTATATTTTCAACACGTTATCAGCACGACGAAGCTCTCGAAATTTCACTGAAGACATGTCAAATTTAACGAATCTCGAGTTTATTGCCCTTGACATATCGGGCAAGAATTATCTATCATGGATCCTTGATGCCGAAATTCACCTTGACGCTAAAGGTCTCGGAGACGCAATAAAAGCGGGAAACAAGGCATCGACCCAAGAAAGGGCGAAGGCGATGATTTTTCTTCGCCACCATCTCCACGAATCCTTAAAGAGTGAATACCTGACTATCAAGGATCCTCAAATTTTGTGGGAAAATCTCAAAGATAGGTATGACCACCAGAAGACGGTAATACTCCCAAGAGCCCGTGACGAGTGGGTGCATCTAAGGTTACAAGATTTTAAGTCGGTGTGTGACTATAATTCCGCGATGTTTAGAATTGTTTCCAAGCTGAAACTTTGCGGCGAGAATATCACTGATGGTGATATGTTAGAGAAAACTTTTACGACTTTTCATGCCTCAAATATTATCCTGCAACAACAGTACAGGAAAAAAGGGTTCACAAAGTACTCTGATTTAATTCAATGCCTCCTTGTAGCTGAACAAAATAACAAATTGTTGCTTAAAAACCATGAGTCACGCCCGACAGGTTCCAGCCCATTCCCAGAAGCGAATGCTGCTGCCTTTCATGGTCGTAATCGCGGTCGCGCCCCTGGTCGTGGACGCGGACGTGGAAGAGGTCGAGGTCGAAATAATTCTTGGAGCCGTGTTGGTCAAATTAAGAAACCCACACAAGAAAGCAAGAAACCGCAAAATGTCAAGAGTTCTGGAGATCCATGCTATAGATGCGGCATAAAAGGGCATTGGTCACGTACATGTCGTACGCCAAAGCATCTTGTTGAGCTTTATCAAGCCTCCCTGAAGGGAAAAGAAAATAACAAAGAGGTTAATTTGGTCTATCAAGATAATGAAGACCCGTTGAATATGCCCATGATAAACACACGTTTAAACGTGGAAGACTATCTTAATCCACCAAATGGTGATAACGAGTATTTCCTTCCTGGCAGGGAGGCCCAAGAATAAATTGTTGTTGTTGTTGTTGTTGTTGTTTATCAATAGTGATTTATTGTATTTTTATTTTTCTAGTATTTTTTCTGTTTGATTTATTTCAAAGTATTTTCTTTAGCATGTCATTTTGGTATAATCAGTACCTTATTTTGTATTTGTTTTTGTTTTGTTTAATAAATGAAGAGACTTGGAGATCTCATTTGACGAAAATGGATGATGATAATATATGCCTAGCAGACAGTGCCACGACACATACTATACTTAAAGACGTAAAATATTTTTCTAATTTGACAAGGATGAAAGCGAACGTCAATACAATATCAGGCACCTCAAACTTAATTGAGGGTTCCGGAAGAGCCATTATTTTACTCCCTAAAGGAACTAAATTTATAATAGAGGATGCTTTATTATCTACTAAATCAAAAAGCAATCTGTTAAGTTTTAAGGATATCCGCCGAAATGGATATCACATTGAAACAATGAATAAAGACAATATTGAATATCTTCAAATAACAAATATTGTTTGTGGGAGCAAAAACATGTTAGAAGAATTGCCTGCTTTGTCAATTGGCTTGTGAAGGAAATACAGTTTCAGGATCAACCGTAAAAGTGTACACAAGGATAAACGAATGTAATCGTACATTCGTGGTCATATCTTTCAGTAGGAAAATCCAATTTGAATGGTTCAAATTGGGTTAGATAGATAATAAGATTATCTACAACCTTCATATAGAAATATATTTCATATGAACGAAGTATCAGTGTCGTTTCTATGAAATACCGAAAGACTGCAACAGTATGACATACAGTTAGTAAAACAGTCATAACTGTTGTATACGAACTCCAATTGGACCAGGCCAAATTGGGTCGTGTAGATAATAAGATTATCTACAACTTTCGTGTTGGGTGATTTTCTGTCAGAGGAATTTATCAATTTCGTATGGACAGAATACTGGACAGATACATGCAACTTTCTGTGTGAAAGAGTGTATATTGGATATACATGTCTTTTGGCCAATCCTAATCCTATATGATATAAATAGGATTTTTCTCTCTCATCTGGTGTGGTTCATTCAGTTAATTAATTCAGAATATTCCAGAGAATTGTGAGACAACTTTCTAGAGAGAGAAAGGGTGTAAAGAGAGAGAATCAATCAATCGAGCAAGTTCGCCGGTGCATCGTCTAGGCAGTTGCACCCGCGACCGACGTCTTACGAGTCAAGGTGGATACAAGTAGAGGAGCAACATCTGGGGCTCTTTCGGTTGTGATCGATTCGGAGGAACGAAATCTGCCGGAGACGGAAACGAGCGAATCGAGTAACGGGCTGTGGAAGCATGCGGGCATGGAACGCACGAAGACAACCCGAGGCGTGTCAAGACGGTGGGAGACGTGCGGTATGGGACGTACGGGCTAGTCACCAACGTGACACCGAAGGAAAAGAAGGATGCGAGCGATCAACCCGTCGTGCGTGATCAATTTCACGCTGGTAATCGTCTATCCTACTTTGCATCGTACCCTCGAAGTCATGGCGTGATCTTGGATTTAGGGAACCGGACCGGGCCTTCATATCCGCTGCGCGGGCCCGGGGATGGGTGAATTCCCAACAGCTTGTATTATATTAATACAATTGAGGCACATCATGCCATAATGAAAAGTGAATTTAATAATTTACAAAATAATTTTATCGTCTGGCATGAACGTTTAGGTCATCCAGGAGCAATAATGATGAGAAGAATTGTAGAAAATTCCGATGGGCATCAACTAAAGAACCAGAAGATTCTATTACCAAACGAAATATCGTGTGCTGCATGTTATAAAGGAAAATTAATTATTAGACCATCACAAACTAGGGTTGGGAATGAATCACCCAATTTCCTCGAACGTATCCAAGGTGATATATGTGGGCCTATTACTCCATCATGTGGACCATTTAGATATTTTTTGGTATTAATAGATGCATCTACTAGATGGTCACATGCATGTTTATTATCTTCTCGCAATGTTGCGTTTGCGAGATTGCTTGCTCAAATAACTAGATTAAGAGCACAATTCCCGGATTATCCAATTAAGACAATCCGTCTTGATAATGCCGGCGAATTCACATCCCAAACATTTAACGACTATTGTATGTCAATTGGGATTAAAGTTGAGCATCCAGTAGCCCACGTACACACGCAAAATGGTCTAGCAGAATCTCTTATTAAACGATTACAATTAATCGCAAGACCCATAATTATGAAATCAAAGTTATCATCATATGTATGGGGTCATGCCATATTACATGCTGCATCACTAATTAGATTAAGACCAACTGCTTATCACAAGTATTCTCCCCTACAACTCGTAACAGGCCAGCAGCCAAATATATCTCATCTTAGAACTTTTGGGTGCGCTGTATATGTTCCGGTAGCTCCACCGCAACGCACAAAGATGCGACCCCAAAGAAGATTGGGAATTTATATCGGATTCGAATCTCCATCAATTATTAAATATCTAGAACCATTAACTGGAGATCAATTTACAGCGAGATTTGCTGATTGTAAGTTTGATGAAAGTATGTTCCCAGCGTTAGGGGGAGATAAGCGAACGCTGGAAAAACAAGAAATTACATGGAATGTATCAACATTGTATCATTTCGATCCTCGAACAAATCAATCTGAACTTGAAGTCCAGAAAATTATTCATTTGCAACAAATTGCAAATCAATTACCAGATGCATTCGTTGATACAAAAAGAGTAACTAAATCGTATATTCCAGCAGAAAATGTTCCTGCTCGTATTGAAATACCATTGGATAATGCTAAAATTGATATACGCTAGAAGCGTGGTCGACCAATCGGTTCCAAAGATAAAAATCCAAGGAAGAGATCCTTTTGAAGAACATTGTAGTTTTTGTACCTCTTATTTAGTTCACCAGAAACGATCCTTTTCTTCGACCAAATTGAGTGATACGTTCGAACGTATCAAAAACGCTCATATAATTTTTCCCAATGGCTATATTGACTTTTGAGTCCGATGATACGTTTAAATGGATATCCACATGATATTAATTGTTATTTTAACGTCATTAACATGCAATAGATAGAAGACATTTCTTACTAATGAAAAAACAAGAGCGTAAATTCTAGAAGATGCATGGAGAAAGCATCAAGATAACATACGAAGATACGCAAAAAAAGTAAAGTAAACGAAGATTAAAATCTCGAAGATTTTTCACGAGTTGAATCATCATAAAAATTTCAAAAAGAATCATCCTAGATAATCTCATATCATATCTAAAAAATAAGCTCATAATATATATTTTACGTAACTTTAACAAACAAATATATCATTTTTCCATCGGTTAGAATAAATCGTATGGTCCGTTAGAACGAACTGATAATTTGAATGAGATTTTCATGTAGCAACTAGTTCGATTTGACAAATTGTCCGTTCGAACGGGCTCCAAACTAGTTCGAGGACGCGTTTATCTTATTCCTATAATTTTCTAAATATAACCTCTCTTCTTAATTATTTCTTACATCTTCCAATACCGTTACAAGTAAAAATATCCTGTGAACCTTGAGTTTGAGCCTAATTATTCTAATCTTCAGATTAAATAAATAATTCAGTCTTCTTTCAAAATACCCAAACGAATTTAACTCGTATAACCGGTTACCCGATCGATGCTAGATTGATAATAATTATTGAATAATTTGTGATATATTAGCAAAGTCTTGTAAATCCGTTTAAAATAAAACAGAACATCCAATATGTATATTTTCAAAAATAATCCATTCTTCCGGATAATTTCTATTTACAATTCACTACATAAAATAAAAAAGGCAAAAATCTGCATACATCTACTCCTCGATGGTGCTCAATTGTCCTATATTACGCCGACCTCTTAATGGTGCTCTTTTACCAGAAATTTTCTTAGTTTTACCCGAATATGTGCTCCGAGTAATATTGCTAAATGCAGAGTCGTCGAATTCACGAACAGGGACGACTTGAATCGTTCTCTTGCTGCTCCGCTTCGATCTATTGTCTAGCGTCGTACCAGCCAATGCCAAGCTAGCCTTAGCTGCAAGAGCAACCATGTCTTGTGCCGACAATGGCTTATGAAGCATGGCCATTGGTAGAATAAAATATATTTGATTGAGCTCAAGCCAAACTTTGTGCGGCAACGCAGGAATGTGCACATCAAAATTTAACTCATCCGAGCTACATACGAAAGCTTCGGTACCGTGGTTGGCACCGAGAACATCAGAAACCATTGTCGCACTTGAGTACTCTAATAAAGTTCCCTTAACGGTGATCACTTTGGCTGTTGAAGAGGAATACGCGATTTCGATTTCACTAGATGATAAACAGCTTCCCATTTATGATCTCGCTTAACTAAGAAATTAGTATCCAAGTTTTGCTGATTTGTAAGGAGAAAGAGGATAAGTAACTTTACATAGCTTAAGAGATGAGTGCCATTATTTATAAGTGACGGTGCATTGGTGGAGAAGGGGGTTGAAAGGGAAAGATTGACGTAGTACGAGACGTCACTAATAGAAATGGTGGGTCGTTTAGAGTCATGGATGACGAAGAGTTCTGTTTTCAATCGCCCGATACGACCAGCTGGTGTGATCGTGATCATAAACAGCGACTTTGTTGAGACTATTAGGGCTTTAATTATTTGAACTTTCAACCATGAGTGAAATAGTGGCACAGCCAAGTCTGTTTGTCACTGTACGGTACAGTTTGTACGTCTGTACCAATTGAATAGTATATGAAAAAGTATTTTGTATAATAAAAAAGAATATAAAAATTATTTGTCATGTTAAAATATTCGTAACTGAATGTTGAAATTTCTAACTTCATTCTTTCCCAACGAGAACAAAAGATCCTTCACTTTATTGAATATTACGAAGAGTAGTAATGTACACTCTTGGTACTTTCCTCCTCACGTTATTTATTACGTGGAATATGATATAATATTTTCAAAATTACTCATCCGTAAAAATTCACAAATTTACCAATTGTCCCTTGATCTAGTGATAATGTGTTTTACAAAAGATACCAAAAATCAAGTATTCAATTTTCATTGGTATCACAAATAAATAAATAAATGAAATTAATAATATTTATGTTTCATGAATTATATTTCAGTTGTCCCTTGATCCGGTGATAATGTGTTTGAGAAGAAAAAAAAGAGGAGGCCAAAAAATATTGGGCTGGACAAAAAAAAGCTTAGAAAAACTATAAAAAAACGAAAGCCCAACTATTTTGTTGCAAAAAACGACCGAAATACGCACCGAAAAACGTTTTGGACTGAAAAAAATGGCCAAACACGTAAAAAAACGGTTGACCGTTTTTCTCCACCGTTTTGCAAAAAACGATACGGTTTTTCACCGTAACACTGTTTTTTGATCGTTTTTCACCGTAAAATATCGTTTTTTACAACATTGATTCAGACGACTATGGACATGAGTGATAATTTGTACATCATGATGTGTTGTGTTTCTTGGGGAGAAAGGGGTTGAAAGGTAATGCTATTACTTTGTCAAGGTAATGCTCGATGTAGTTCAAGTACAACTCTGTACAAGACATTACTTACAGAGGAATTTTACTTCAACTCATTTGTGAGACTTGGCTCGTATCTTGGTCCCTTGGAGAAGAAGTACATATGTTTGACAAGGAGTACAAATTTTCGATTGTCAAATACGATTGGCTGATGGGACCCGATTAAAGAGAGCCACTTTGTGAACTCTTTTATGAGAATGGTCACTGGCCTTTACTAATCTGCTTTTGGAACGGTTTGAACTTTTCAACGAAAATGATGGTGGCAACAGGGTGGTTGAATCCTCGTATCCGACCGAGCAATCCTCGTCACAACACACCGCATGGAAGGAAAAGTCTCCTACTTTATCCAAATCGGATACGTAGTGTGCGTAATAGATGCAATATCCATTCAAAGCTAACATGCAATTACTTATATGTTATTTAATTTTGACGGCTGACTTTTTTTTTTAATCTTACCAATCCGTTATCAAAATCATGAAATTGATCGGATTATTATGTTACTAAAATTTTATTTTATTTTATTTAATGTAGTCCAATTTAAATGATATATATTTCATATCCTAAATCATGTTTTTAAATTTAAAATATTTTTAATCACTAATAAGAATTTTAAATTCCTACGAAATCCGGGAATCACTACACCGTGACATTCCTTCTCATGGGGAGCAAACATTCCGCCGAAGATCACCCTATTCCCGTGGCTAACAATACTTGGTAGAACAAATACGCCGGTCCGTTAAGTTCCATATGCCAACTGACATTTGAAACGACAACGCATCTTTTCCTCAAAGCCCATAATCAATTTCAGTTTGGAATAGAGTTGAACAACTCGCACAAGCCCCGGCGAGTATGGAACCACAAGCCTCATTCACCTCGACATGGGAGCACAACAGGAACAACGTTCCGAAGGAGCACCGAAAAATCTGGGATAGTTTATGGGATTCGATCGCATGGCACGTATGTAAGGAACGTAATCAACGGATTTTTCAATCCAAATCAGCCCCGGCGAGGGTGACGACGGTAGCCAAGGTGGTATAAAACATCATAATCTAGTAGCGCTTCTAGTTAGGATTAGGTAGTAGGGTTATTTTTCATTATACTGGTGTAAATTTTGTAAAGTAACTTTTTTTTTTAATCGACTAATAAATAACTTAAAAAAAAAAAGAATTTTAAATTTATTGAACAACACAATTTCTCATATAAATCTGTTATTTACTAGGTGGCACATATACGACTATAGTGAATACAGTTATATATATATATTGTTTAATATTATTTTAATAAAATCAATTATATACAAAAATAAATTAAACAAAATAAAAAATATTACATTGTTTGTTTCGATATTTTTAGAAAAAAGTACAGAGAAAAATAGATGATATAGATGAGTATTGAATAGTAAGGACATTGAATAAATTAAACAAAATAAAAAGTAAAAATTTTCCTTTCCTTTAAAATAATTTATATTTACAAACAACATAGTCTATATAAATTCATAACAAAAAAAAAAAAACTTCATTGAGCTACTCCACAATGATGCTCAACCTTGCTATACTACGCCGGCTCCTAAATGGTGTTTCTTTATCAGAATTTATCTTAGCATTACGTGAATATGTACTCCCAATAGAAATGCTACGTTCGTGCTCAACTGTTTCGCGAACTGGTACAACTTGAACTGTTCTCTTGGTACTCCACCTTGATCTATTTTCGATTACCCTACCAGCCAATGCCAAGCTAGCTTTAGCTGCGAGAGTGACCATATCTTGGGCCGATAATGGCTCGTGAAGCATGACCATTGGTAGAATGAAATATATTTGATCGAGCTCGAGCCAACCTTGATGCGGCAATGCAGGAATGGGCATATCGAAATCCAGTTCATCCGAGCTACTTAGGAAAGCTTCTGTACCGTGGTTGGTATCGAGAACATCAGAAACCATTGTTGCGTTTGAGTACTCAATTAAAGTTCCATTAATGGTGATCACTTTGGCTGTTGAAGACGCACACGCGATTTCACTGGACGATAAGCAGCTTCCCATTTTGCGATTTCACTTGACCAAGTAACTAGTATCCAAGCTTTGCTGATTTGTGTAAGAAAGAGAAGGGAAATTAATTTAGATTGTCTTAAGATGCTGATTATTTATAAGTGATGGTTTGTTGGTGAGAGAGGGGAAATATACTTGTCCCCCAAACTCATCACAAATCCTTAATGAGTTTGCAAAAAAGAATTCGAGGGATTGATCTGATTTTCTAATTGACTCAATTAATTATTAATTATCACGTCAATAAATTATATTTATATTTATTAATGGACGTGTCAATTCAATTAAATGACCAATTAACTCGCTAATCGAATCAATTAACAATACTAATCAATCCATTTAATCATCATTTGCCATCTCATCAAGGCTTTTTTTTTGTGTGTGTTACAAGTAAATAAAAAAGGAAAATATACTCGTCCTTTGTAAATTCCAATTTTCAAATAGGAATCGATAAGTTGATAAATAATGATCAAACAAATAAAACAATAACATCTGTGAAATTAAAATTTGAGATTCATTTACTCATTTAATATTTACTTATCTAACATGTATTTATTTACATATATTCAATATTCATATTCATGTGGTATATTTATCGTCTAATTATATAGTATTACTTTTAACATTGAATGACAATATCATTATAATTATATTAATGCAATCAAAGGAATGCAAGGACCTTCGTACCATCACTCCATTAAAAAAGATTGGTCGTTTTCTTGGAGAAGCAGTTATGTTGCACATCGTGTGCGGTCATGGGTGACGAAGAGTTTTGTTTTCGTTTTTGACAAATTGACTGGTTGATGGGGTCGAGAACATCACTGGGCTTTAGGAATCCATTTTTAATGGAGAATATTTTAGTAAAGAAGTGTCGGCTTGGCTGAATGCTTAGTCCAAATTTGGAAGAAAAATATATTTGTAGAGACCAAAATAGTTTTTCAACCAAATTATTCACCATTTATGTGAGTTCTTCAATTTGAGAATTAATTATTAAGAAATACAAAAATCATATGTCGTATATGATGTGAGAAATTATGAATTCAAGTTTCATTGATATTTATGAATAAAAAATCACCGAACCTTTTTTTTTTTTTATTCTAAAGAATTTTTTTTTAAACAAATCCTTCAGTTGCACGCCTATCATGTTATTACGAAACATTGACCAACCTTGGTTTCAACGAGAGTTGGAAATTATAATTATTTAATAATATCGCAAATACAGAATTAGCAATTCTACGCATTTCTAATAAGACACATCATCCCCAAATTGGATGAAATGATTTGAATCATGGCGATGCTCATAAATCTTTTGGTAGTATGGATATAAACTAAGTAATGCCCGTATGTGTCTCTCTGTTTTTCCCTATTTTGGTAGTACTACTACTAATAGTCAACAATCAATTTGCAGGGTAGTCACAAATTCAAATAATTGTGCTTATTTTTAGTATGTGTTGATCCACTCAAGATTACTAGTATTCTCCTTCCTCGCCATTAAGGTAATCAACAATATTTTATATAGTTTGGAAAATATTTTAATAATATTAAATACTGATTTCAAAATTTGTGTAAGGTGCAGTAAATATAGTGTACAGGCCGGGCCCTCTATGTTGGCCCAAGATGGCAATATCAAAGGCCTCTGAATTTGAAAAGGCCATATTAATTTATACATAATATATTATAAGCATAAGCCCAAATTAATTTTTAAATTATTTTTTGGCCCAAGAAGTAAAGAAAAAGAAAAAAAAACTAACCCATCCCGTTTCTTTGTCTTCCTGTGGGTGTTGGCATCGCGAGACGCGAGTTGGTGGCCGCGATTGGAGTCTGGACTGGAGGCGGCGACTTGAAGCGGCGTGCTTGGCGACTGGTATTTTCTGCGACTGGAAGCGCTGAAGAAGGTGCGCAATTAGAGCTTTTCTGATTCCTGCGACTGCGATTAAGGACTATTTTCGGCGATTAAGGATTTATTTTCTGCGAATTTGTGGATTTTTCTGGAGCGGATCGGATTTCTTCTTAAATTGGTGCGCAATTAGGGCTTAATTATTTTTGAACTCTAATTTGTATCCATTCATTTCATTAGGGCTTAATTGGACGCAATTAGACTTGATTTTCTCTCAAATTAGGGCTTAATTACTTTTGAATTCCATTTATATCCATTCCCTATTAGGACTTAATTAGGGCTTAAATGTGACTTGATTTTAGGGATGTCAATGGGTTGGGTAATACCCGTGCCCGACGGGTACCCGACCCGGGCGGGTCGGGTAATACCCGATTAAGCCAACCCGCGGGTCGGGTATTACCCGATTAAAAAAATACCCGGCTCGGGTCGGGTAGGGTATGGGTGAGGTCGTACTCGACCCGAACCCGATTCTTAATAACCCTCATTATATTCATATTTTAAATATTTTTTATTGGTTTTAATCTATGTTTTCTACTGATTATTTATTATACAACTTATTTTTTTATTTGTTTAGTAAATAAATAAAATAAATAATTTCATAGATTTATGTTTATTTATTTTCGTTTTTAACTTTTTACTGTTATTTTACGTTTCTATCAATTTTAGTTTTATTATACAATTTTTGTTAATTCACGGTCCAAAATTTATGTTTAAAAATATCTTGTTGTCTATTTTGTGATTTTGTGATATTATTATGTTATATGAATCTATGATGTTATTTTAATTTGAAAAAAAAATATTTTTCGTTTGTATATTTTAATGTTTTTGTATATGTTTAGGTGTGGGTAAAATTTCCCGTGGGTAATCCGAAAACCCGCGGGTACTAAACGGGGCGGGTAAAATTACCCGTTTAGTTGACGGCTCGGGTACGGGTATTATCCGATTAAGATGGATAAGAGTATGGGTGAGTCTATACCCGACCCGAACCCGACCCATTGACATCCCTACTTGATTTGAAATTTCATTCTTATTTTGATTCATGTGTTTGATATTCCAATTATGACTCTAATTTGTCTAAGGCCTCTAAAATTGACGGGCCGGCCCTGACAGTGTAGGTATACAAACCGCAAGAGGCATTGAGTTTGTATACTCGTTGGTTAAAAGGCAAGATTACATAAATCCAAAATAAAAGGTTTTTTTTTTTTTGAAAAATAATAGAACATGCTTATTAAAAAAGAAGAAGGTTCAATCGTTAATAAATTAGGAAAGAAATCAAGGCGTTTTTTTATTGATATAAATTTGTTATGCAAATTAGCAATAGCCATCACAAAATCACATCATTGATTTTATTGTTTTCTATATAAATTGATGTTGATCCAACAACTGGGTGTCAGGTCTTGTCCCAAATACTATTTTTGTTAACGAGATCGGAGCTTGCCCAAACGGCTTTGAGCAGAATCTTTGTCCAATTACCTTATCCACTCTACAATTTAAAATCGTGATTGATACGACTCTAACGAAGAGTTAACTCTGTTTTCCTCCTATATAAAAAGAAATCAATGTTAATATCTCTCTCTTGCTAGTGTTGGAACATTCGTTCTACGAATTCTTGACTTTTGAAAGAGAAAGCACCTTAGTCAATTACATTTCTTATCAAGATATTTTTAAATTTTTTTTAAAAATTGAAGTGTAATGCAGGCAAAATACTCCGTAATTGAAGACTAACTCACACAAATTTCAAATTTTTCAAAAATTTCATAAAAATGCAAAAAGCTGATGTCTAACACCTTCAATAAAAACAATTTAGATTTTTTTAAAAATATGTTAAAATTTAAGTGTAAAACAAGCAAATAACTCAATTTTCATGACGTATTAAAAATACTCCGTAATTGAAGACTAACACACACCAATTTCAATTTTTGTAAAAATTTCTTGAAAATGCAAAAACTAAAGTCTAGCACCATCAAAAAATTGAATTAAGATATTTTTGAAAAAAAAATTTAAATTTGAAGTGTAACACAAGCAAAATACTAAATTTTCATGTCGTACTCAAAATACTCCATAATTGAAGACTAACACACACAAATTTCAAAAATTTCAAAATATTTTTTAAAATGCAAAAACTGAAGTCTAACACCTTCAAAAAATTCAATTTAAATATTTTTTATAAAATGTTAAAATTGAAGTGTAACGCAAGCAAAATACTCAATTTTATTGTCGTACTCAAAATACTAATTGAAGACTAACATACACAAATTTCAACTTTTTTGAAAATTTCTTAAAAATGCAAAAACATAAGTCTAACACCTTCAAAAAATTCAATTAAGATATTTCAAAAAAAAATGTTAAAATTGAAGTGCAATACAGGTAAAATACACAATTTTCATGCGGTACTCAAAATACTCCGTAATTGAAGACTAACACACACAAATTTTAATTTTTTGAAAATATTTTTATAAATGCAAAAACTGAAGTCTAACACCTTCAAAAAATTCAATTTAGATATTTTAAAAAAAACTTAAAATTGAAGTGTAACACAAGAAAAATACTCAATTTTGTTGTCGTACTCAAAATACTCTGTAATTGAAGACTAACACACACAAATTTCAACTTTTTTGAAAATTTCTTAAAAATGCAAAAACAGAAGTCTAACACCTTAAAAAAATTCAATTAAGATATATTTTTTAAAAAAATGTTAAAATTGAAGTGTAACACAAGCAAAGTACTCAATTTCCATGACGTACGCTAAATACTCCGTAATTGAAAACTAACACACACAAATTTCATTTTTTTCGAAAATTTCTTGAAAATGCAAAAACTAAAGTCCAGCACCTTCAAAAAATTGAATTAATGTATTTTTAAAAAAAATATTAAAATTGAAGTGTAACACAAACAAAATACTCAATATTCATGTCGTACTCAAAATACTCCGTAATTGAAGACTAACACACACAAATTTCAAATTTTTTAAAATATTTTAAAAAATACAAAAACTGAAGTCTAACACCTTAAAAAAAAATCAATTAAGATATTTTAAAAAAAGTTAAAATTGAAGTGTAACACAAGCAAAGTATTCAATTTCATGGCGTACTCAAAATACCCCGTAATTGAAGAATAACACACACAAATTTCATAAAAATGTAAAAAATTAAAGTCTAATATCTTCAAAAAATTCAATTAAGATATTTTTTAAAAATATGTTAAAATTGAAGTGCAACACAAGAAAAATACTCAATTTTCATGCCGTACTCAATATACTCCATAATTGAAGACTATCACAAAAAAATTTCAATTTTCCCAAAATATTTTTAATAATGCAAAAACTGAAGCCTAACACCATAAAAAAAATCAATTTAGATATTTTTAAAAAAACGTTGAAATTGAAGTGTAACACAAGCAAAATACTCAATTTTCTTGTCGTACTCAAAATACTATGTAATTGAAAATTAACACAAACAAATTTCAACATTTTAGAAAATTTCTTAAAAATGCAAAAACAGAAATCTAACACCTTCAAAAAAATTCAGTTAAGATATTTTGTAAAAAAATGTTAAAATTGAAGTGTAACACCAGAAAAATGCTCAATTTTCATGTCGTACTCAAAATACTCCGTAATTTAAGACTAGCACACACAAATTTCAATTTTTTCAAAAATTTCTTAAAAATGAAAAAACTGAAGTCTAACACCTTCATAAAATTCAATTAAGATATTTTTTATAAAAAAATTAAAAGTGAAGTGTAACACAAACAAATTACTCAATTTTCAAATCGCACTCAAAATACTCCGCAGTTGAAGACTAACACACACAAATTTCAATTTTTTCAAAAATTTCTTAAAAAGGCAAAAACCGAAGTCTAACACTATCAAAAAAATTATTTAAGATATTTTCTAAAAAATGTTAAAATTGAAGTGTAACACCAGAAAAATGCTCAATTTTCATGTCGTACTCAAAATACTCCGTAATTTAAGACTAACACACACAAATTTCAATTTTTTCAAACATTTCTTGAAAATGAAAAAACTGAAGTCTAACACCTTCATGATATTCAATTAAGATATTTTTTTTATAAAAAATTTAAAATTGAAGTGTAACACTGACAAATTACTCAATTTTCACGTCGCACTCAAAATACTCCGCAATTGAAGACTAACACGCACAAATTTCTATTTTTTCAAAAATTTCTTAAAAAGGTAAAAACCGAAGTCTAACACTATCAAAAAAATTCAATTAAGATATTTTTTAAATAAATGTTAAAATTCAAGTGTAACACAACCAAAATACTCAATTTTCATGCCGTCTCAAAATACTCCGTAATTGAAGACTAAGCCACACACAAATTTCAATTTTTTCAGAAAAATTTCAAAATTTCAAAAATGGAAGTCTAACACCTTCAAAAAATTCAATCAAGATATTTTTTAAAAAATGTTAAAATTGAAGTGTAACGCAGGCAAAATACTCCGTAATTGATGACTAACTCACACAAATATCAATTTTTTCAAAAATGTCATAAAAATGCAAAAACTGATGTCTAGCACCTTCAATAAAAACAATTTAGATTTTTTTTAAAATATGTTAAAATTGAAGTGTAAAACAAGCAACGTATTCAATTTCCAGGGTGTACTAAAAATACTCCATAATTGAAGAATAACACACACCAATTTCAATTTTTTGTAAAAAATTCTTCAAAATGCAAAAACTAAAGTCTAGCACCATCAAAAAATTGAATTAAGATATCTGAAAAAAAAATTTAAATTTGAAGTGTAACACAAGCAAAATACTCAATTTTCGTGTCGTACTCAAAATACTCCATAATTGAAGACTAACACACACAAATTTCAAATTTTTAAAAAAAATTTAAAAATTTAAAAACTGAAGTCTAGCACCATCAGAAAATTGAATTAAGATATTTTTTAAATAAATTTTAAAATTGAAGTGTAACACAAGCAAAATACTCAATTTTCATGTCGTACTCAAAATACGCCGTAATTGAAGACTGACACACACAAATTTCCAATTTTTTAAAATATTTTTAAAAAAGTAAAAACTGGAGTCTAACACCTTTGAAAAATTCAATTAAGATATTTAAAAAATAGTTAAAATTGAAGTGTAACACAAGCAAAGCATTTATTTTCACGGCGCACTCAAAATACTCCGTAATTGAAGACTAACACACACAAATTTCAATTTTTTCAAAAATTTCTTAAAACTGTAAAAATTAAAGTCTAGCACCTTCATAAAATTCAATTAAGATACTTTTTAAAAATATGTTAAAATTGAAGTTCAACACAAGCAAAATACTCAATTTTCATACCATACTCAAAATACTCCGTAATTGAAGACTATCACACACACATTTCAATTTTTTGAAAATATTTTTAATAATGCAAAAACTGAAGCCTAACACCTTAAAAAAATTCAATTTAGATATTTTTTAAAAAAATGTTGAAATTGAAGTGTAACACAAGCAAAATACTCAATTTTCTTGTCGTACTCAAAATACTCTGTAATTGAAAATTAACACACACAAATTTCAACATTTTAGAAAATTTCTTAAAAATGCAAAAACAGACGTCTAACACCTTCAAAAAAATTCAGTTAAGATATTTTCTAAAAAAATGTTAAAATTGAAGTGTAGCACCAGAAAAATGCTAAATTTTCATGTCGTACTCAAAATACTTCGTAATTTAAGACTAATACACAGAAATTTCAATTTTTTCAAAAATTTCTTAAAAATGAAAAAACTGAAGTCTAACACCTTCATAAAATTCAATTAAGATATTTTTTATAAAATATTTAAAATTGAAGTGTAACACAAACAAATTACTCAATTTTCATGTCGCATTCAAAATACTCTATAATTGAAGACTGACAAACAAAATTTCTATTTTTTCAAACATTTCTTAAAAAGGCAAAAACTGAAGTCTAACACTATCCAAAAAATTCAATTAAGATATTTTTTAAATAAATGTTAAAATTCAAGTGTAACACAACCAAAATACTCAATTTTCATGCCATCTCAAAATACTCCATAATTGAAGACTAAGCCACAAACAAATTTCAATTTTTTCAAAAAAATTTAAAAAATTCAAAAGCGGAAGTCTAACACCTTCAAAAAATTCAATCAAGATATTTTTTTAAAAAATGTTAAAATTGAAGTGTAACGCAAGCAAAATACTCCGTAATTGAAGACTAACTCACACAAATTTCAATTTTTTCAAAAATTTCATAAAAATGAAAAAACTGATGTCTAACACCTTGAATAACAACAATAGATTTTTTTAAAAATATGTTAAAATTGAAGTGTAAAACAAGCAAAGTACTCAATTTCCATGGGGTATTATAAATACTCCATAATTGAAGACTAACACACACCAATTTCAATTTTTTGTAAAAATTTCTTGAAAATGCAAAAACTAAAGTCTAGCGCCATCAAAAATTGAATTAAGATATTTAAAAAAAAAAAATTTAAATTTTAAGTGTAACACAAGCAAAATACTCAATTTTCATGTCGTACTCAAAATACTCCGTAATTGAAGACTAACACACACAAATTTCAAATTTTTAAAAAAATTTAAAAACTCAAGTCTAGCACCATCAAAAAATTTAATTAAGATATTTTTTAAATAAATTTAAAAATTGAAGTGCAACACAAGCGAAATGCTGAATTTTCATGTCGTACTCAAAATACGCCGTAATTGAAGAGTAACACACATAAATTTTCAATTTGTTAAAATGTAAAAACTGAAGTCTAACACCTTCAAAAAAATTCAAATATGATATTTAAAAAAAAGTTAAAATTGAAGTGTAACACAAGCAAAGCATTCAATTTCATGGCGTACTCAAAATACTCCGAAATTGAAGACTAACACACACAAATTTCAATTTTTTCCAAAAATCTTAAAAATGTAAAAATTAAAGTCTAACACCTTCATAAAATTCAATTAAGATACTTTTTAAAAATATGTTAAAATTGAAGTGCAACACAAGCAAAATACTCAATTTTCATGCCATACTCAAAATACTCCGTAATTGAAGACTATCACACACAAATTTCAATTTTTCCAAAATATTTTTAATAATGCAAAAACTGAAGCCTAACACCTTCAAAAAAATTCAATGTAGATATTTTTTAAAAAAATGTTGAAATTGAAGTGTAACACAAGCAAAATACTCAATTTTCTTGTTGTACTCAAAATACTTTGTAATTGATAATTAACACACACAAATTTCAATATTTTAGAAAATTTCTTAAAAATGCAAAAACAGACGTCTAACACCTTCAAAATAATTCAGTTAAGATATTTTCTAAAAAAATGTTAAAATTGAAGTGTAACACCTGAAAAATGCTCAATTTTCATGTCGTACTCAAAATACTCCGTAATTTAAGACTAACACACACAAATTTCAATTTTTTCAAAATTTCTTAAAAATGAAAAGACTGAAGTGTAACACCTTCATAAAATTCAATTAAGACATTTTTTATAAAATATTTAAAATTGAAGTGTAACACAAACAAATTACACAATTTTCATGTTATTGAATATGTTAATTAGCATGTAACTTAGGATATAGATTAGTGTGTTATTTTCTTTCCTTTTATGTAGGATTTCTATTTCAGCAGGTCCTTGAATTTGGGAAACATATTCAAGGCTCCTGGCTTTATATGTACCTGATTATTCATTGAATAAGTAGTGAGAAAACTTTCTATAAATCTCCTTAAAACCAACATGGTATCAGAGCGAGGCTCTTCTTAAACCTAACCCTAATTGCTGCCGTCAATTTTTGTTTTCCATACTACAACCTCTTCCTTATCTTTCTTCTTCAATATGTCTTCCTCCAATTCAATATCTGAGGTTACGTCCTGGTTTGAGCAGTCCTCCGTCATTAATGACCCAACGCCACCTCCTTCTGGCCATAAGTTGATCGGCCAGAACTTCCTCCAGTGGTCTGAATCAGTTTTTTGGTATATCTGTGGCCGTGCCAAAGATGGACATCTGACCGGAGAAATTACGGCACCATTGACGACGAATCCGAAATTCCGATCATGGAATACAGACGATCATCTTGTCATGTCATGGCTTATCAACTCCATGACAGCCGAAGTTGGAGAGAATTTTCTACTCTACAAATCGACCAATGAAAATATTCGGATGTACATCATTTGTTCATATTCATTCTCAAAACTGCTCAAAATTAGATCCTAGATCACTGAAATGCATATTTGTCGGGTATTCCTCCCATCAGAAAGCCTATAAGTGTTACTCTCCCACTACAAAAAAGTTCTATAACACTATGGATGTCACTTTTTTTGAATCTCATTCCAACTTTCCCCAAACTAATATTCAGGGGGAGCGTTCCGAAGAATATCAGTTTTGGGAGACCATGTCAAATTCCAAATCTGTTTTTTCACCTCTATCACATAAACTCCCTATCGAAGTGTAACACCTTTAATTAAATTTTTTAAATAAATTTTAAAATTGAAGTGTAACACAAGCAAAATACTCAATTTTCATGTCGTACTCAAAATACGCCGTAATTAAAGACTAACACACACAAATTTCCAATTTTTTAAAAATTTCTTAAAAATGCAAAAACAGAAGTGTAACACCTTCAAAAAATTCAATTAAGATATTTTTAATAAAAATGCTAAAATAGAAGTGTAACACATGCAAAATACTCAATTTTTATGTCGTACTCATAATACGCCGTAATTGAAGACTAACACACACCAATTTCAATTTTTTCCAAAAATATTTAAAAATGCAAAAACAGAAGTCTAACACCTTTAAAAAAATTCAATTAAGATATTTTTAATAAAAATGTTAAAATAGAAGTGTAACACATGCAAAATACTCAATTTTTATGCCGTACATAAAATAATCCGTAATTGAAGACGAACACACAAAAATTTCAACTTTTTTGAAAATTTCTTAAAAATGCAAAAACAGAAGTGTAACACCTTCAAAAAATTCAATTAAGATATTTTTAATAAAAATGTTAAACTGGAATTGTAACACATGCTAAATACTCAATTTTTATGTCGTACTCAAAATATTCCGTAATTGAAGACTAACACACACAAATTTCAACTTTTTTGAAAATTTCGTAAAAATGCAAAAACAGAAGCATAACACCTTCAAAAAATTCAATCAAGATATTTTTAATAAAAATGTTAAAATAGAAGTGTAACACATGCAAAATACTCAATTATTATGTCGTACTCAAAATATTCCGTAATTGAAGACTAACACACACAAATTTCAAATTTTTTGAAAATTTCTTAAAAATGCAAAAACAGAAGTGTAAAACCTTCAAAATATTCAATTAAGATATTTTTAATAAAAATGTTAAAATAGAAGTGTAACACATGCAAAATACTCAATTTTTATGTCGTACTCAAATTATTCCGTAATTGAAGACTAACACACACAAATTTCAACTTTTTTGAAAATTTCTTAAAAATTCAAAAACAGAAGTATAACACCTTCAAAAAATTCAATCAATATATTATTAATAAAAATGTTAAAATAGAAGTGTAACACATGCCAAATACTCAATTATTATGTCGTACTCAAAATATTCCGCATTTGAAGACTAACACACAAAAATTTCAAATTTTTTGAAAATTTCTTAAAAATTTAAAAACAGAAGTCTAACACCTTCAAAAAATTCAATTAAGATATGTTTAATAAAAATGTTAAAATAGAAGTGTAACACATGCAAAATACTCAATTTTTATGTCGTACTCAAAATATTCCGTAATTGAAGACTAACACACACAAATTTCAAATTTTTTGAAAATTTCTTAAAAATGCAAAAACAGAAGTATTACACCTTCATAAAATTCAATTAAGATATTTTAATAAAAATGTTAAAATGGAAGTGTAACACATGCAAAATACTCAATTATTATGTCGTACTCAAAATATTCCGTAATTGAAGACTAACACACTCAAATTTCAACTTTTTTGAAAATTTCTTAAAAATGCAAAAACAGAAGTATAACACCTTCAAAAAATTCAATTAAGATATTTTAATAAAAATGTTAAAATGGAAGTGTAACACATGCAAAATACTCAATTATTATGTCGTACTCAAAATATTCCGTAAATGAAGACTAACACACACAAATTTCAACTTTTTTGAAAATTTCCTAAAAATGCATAGACAGAAGTGTAACACCTTCAAAAAATTCAATTAAGATATTTTTAAAAAAAATGTTAAACTAGAATTGTAACACATGCAAAATACTCAATTTTTATGCCGTACATAAAATAATCCGTAATTGAAGACGAACACACAAAAATTTCAACTTTTTTGAAAATTTCTTAAAAATGCAAAAACAGAAGTGTAACACCTTCAAAAAATTCAATTAAGATATTTTTAATAAAAATGTTAAACTGGAATTGTAACACATGCAAAATACTCAATTTTTATGTCGTACTCAAAATATTCCGTAATTGAAGACTAACACACACAAATTTCAACTTTTTTGAAAATTTCGTAAAAATGCAAAAACAGAAGTATAACACCTTCAAAAAATTCAATTAAGATATTTTTAATAAAAATGTTAAAATAGAAGTGTAACACATGCAAAATACTCAATTATTATGTCGTACTCAAAATATTCCATAATTGAAGACTAACACACACAAATTTCAAATTTTTTGAAAATTTCTTAAAAATGCAAAAACAGAAGTGTAAAACCTTCAAAATATTCAATTAAGATATTTTTAATAAAAATGTTAAAATAGAAGTGTAACACATGCAAAATACTCAATTTTTCTGTCGTACTCAAATTATTCCGTAATTGAAGACTAACACACACAAATTTCAACTTTTTTGAAAATTTCTTAAAAATGCAAAAACAGAAGTCTAACACCTTCAAAAAATTCAATTAAGATATGTTTAATAAAAATGTTAAAATAGAAGTGTAACACATGCAAAATACTCAATTTTTTTGTCGTACTCAAAATATTCCGTAATTGAAGACTAACACACACAAATTTCAAATTTTTTGAAAATTTCTTAAAAATGCAAAAACAGAAGTATAACACCTTCATAAAATTCAATTAAGATATTTTAATAAAAATGTTAAAATGGAAGTGTAACACATGAAAAATACTCAATTATTATGTCGTACTCAAAATATTCCGTAATTGAAGACTAACACACACAAATTTCAACTTTATTGAAAATTTCTAAAAAATGCAAAAACAGAAGTCTAACACCTTCGAAAAATTAAATTAAGATATTTTTAATAAAAATGTTAAAATAGAAGTGTAACACATGCAAAATACTCAATTTTTATGTCGTACATAAATTAATCCGTAATAAAAGACTAACACACACAAATGTCAAATTTTTAAAAAATTTCTTAAAAATGCAAAACCAGAAGTCTAACACCTTCAAAAAATTAAATTAAGCTATTTTTAATAAAAATTATAAAATAGAAGTGTAACACATGCAAAATACTCAATTTTTATGTCGTACTCAAAATATTCCGTAATTGAAGACTAACACACAAAAATTTCAACATTTTTGAAAATTTCTTAAAAATGCAAAAACAGACGTATAACACCTTCAAAAAATTCAATTAAGATATTTTTAATAAAAATGTTAAAATAGAAGTGTAACACATGCAAAATACTCAATTATTATGTCGTACTCGAAATATTCCGTAATTGAAGACTAACCCACACAAATTTCAACTTTTTCGAAAGATTCTTAAAAATGCAAAAACAGAAGTATAACACCTTCAAAAAATTCAATTAAGATATTTTTAATACAAATGTTAAAATAGAAGTGTAACACATGCGAAATACTCAATTTTTATGTCGTACACAAAATATTCCGTAATTGAAGACTAACACATACAAATTTCAACTTTTTTGAAAATGTCTTAAAAATGCAAAAACAGAAGTGTAACACCTTCAAAAAATTCAATTAAGATATTTTTAATAAAAATGTTAAACTAGAATTGTAACACATGCAAAATACTCAATTTTTATGTCGTACTCAAAATATTCCGTATTTGAAGACTAACACACACAAATTTCAACTTTATTGAAAATTTCTTAAAAATGCAAAAACAGAAGTCTAACACCTTCAAAAAATTAAATTAAGATATTTTTAATAAAAATGTTAAAATAGAAGTGTAACACATGCAAAATACTCAATTTTTATGCCGTACATAAAATAATCCGTAATTGAAGACGAACACACAAAAATTTCAACTTTTTTGAAAAATTCTTAAAAATGCAAAAACAGAAGTGTAACACCTTCAAAAAATTCAATTAAGATATTTTTAATAAAAATGTTAAACTGGAATTGTAACACATGCTAAATACTCAATTTTTATGTCGTACTCAAAATATTCCGTAATTGAAGACTAACACACACAAATTTCAACTTTTTTGAAAATTTCGTAAAAATGCAAAAACAGAAGCATAACACCTTCAAAAAATTCAATCAAGATATTTTTAATAAAAATGTTAAAATAGAAGTGTAACACATGCAAAATACTCAATTATTATGTCGTACTCAAAATATTCCGTAATTGAAGACTAACACACACAAATTTCAAATTTTTTGAAAATTTCTTAAAAATGCAAAAACAGAAGTGTAAAACCTTCAAAATATTCAATTAAGATATTTTTAATAAAAATGTTAAAATAGAAGTGTAACACATGCAAAATACTCAATTTTTATGTCGTACTCAAATTATTCCGTAATTGAAGACTAACACACACAAATTTCAACTTTTTTGAAAATTTCTTAAAAATTCAAAAACAGAAGTATAACACCTTCAAAAAATTCAATCAATATATTATTAATAAAAATGTTAAAATAGAAGTGTAACACATGCCAAATACTCAATTATTGTGTCGTACTCAAAATATTCCGCATTTGAAGACTAACACACAAAAATTTCAAATTTTTTGAAAATTTCTTAAAAATTTAAAAACAGAAGTCTAACACCTTCAAAAAATTCAATTAAGATATGTTTAATAAAAATGTTAAAATAGAAGTGTAACACATGCAAAATACTCAATTTTTATGTCGTACTCAAAATATTCCGTAATTGAAGACTAACACACACAAATTTCAAATTTTTTGAAAATTTCTTAAAAATGCAAAAACAGAAGTATTACACCTTCATAAAATTCAATTAAGATATTTTAATAAAAATGTTAAAATGGAAGTGTAACACATGCAAAATACTCAATTATTATGTCGTACTCAAAATATTCCGTAATTGAAGACTAACACACACAAATTTCAACTTTTTTGAAAATTTCCTAAAAATGCATAGACAGAAGTGTAACACCTTCAAAAAATTCAATTAAGATATTTTTAATAAAAATGATAAAATATTAGTGTAACACATGCAAAATTCTCAATTTTTATGTCGTACTCAAAATATTCCGTAATTGAAGACTAACACACAAAAATTTCAACATTTTTGAAAATTTCTTAAAAATTCAAAAACAGAAGTATAACACATTCAAAATATTAAATTAAGATATTTTTAATAAAAATGTTAAAATAGAAGTGTAACACATGCAAAATACTCAATTATTATGTCGTACTCAAAATATTCCCTAATTGAAGACTAACACGCACAAATTTCAACTTTTTTGAAAATTTCTTAAAAATGCAAAAACAGAAGTGTAACACCTTCAAAAAATTCAATTAAGATATTTTTAATAAAAATGTTAAACTGGAATTGTAACACATGCAAAATACTCAATTTTTAGGTCGTACTCAAAATATTCCGTAATTGAAGACTAACACACACAAATTTCAACTTTTTTGAAAATTTCGTAAAAATGCAAAAACAGAAGTATAACACCTTCAAAAAATTCAATTAAGATATTTTTAATAAAAATGTTAAAATAGAAGTGTAACACATGCAAAATACTCAATTATTATGTCGTACTCAAAATATTCCATAATTGAAGACTAACACACACAAATTTCAAATTTTTTGAAAATTTCTTAAAAATGCAAAAACAGAAGTGTAAAACCTTCAAAATATTCAATTAAGATATTTTTAATAAAAATGTTAAAATAGAAGTGTAACACATGCAAAATACTCAATTTTTCTGTCGTACTCAAATTATTCCGTAATTGAAGACTAACACACACAAATTTCAACTTTTTTGAAAATTTCTTAAAAATGCAAAAACAGAAGTCTAACACCTTCAAAAAATTCAATTAAGATATGTTTAATAAAAATGTTAAAATAGAAGTGTAACACATGCAAAATACTCAATTTTTTTGTCGTACTCAAAATATTCCGTAATTGAAGACTAACACACACAAATTTCAAATTTTTTGAAAATTTCTTAAAAATGCAAAAACAGAAGTATAACACCTTCATAAAATTCAATTAAGATATTTTAATAAAAATGTTAAAATGGAAGTGTAACACATGAAAAATACTCAATTATTATGTCGTACTCAAAATATTCCGTAATTGAAGACTAACACACACAAATTTCAACTTTATTGAAAATTTCTAAAAAATGCAAAAACAGAAGTCTAACACCTTCGAAAAATTAAATTAAGATATTTTTAATAAAAATGTTAAAATAGAAGTGTAACACATGCAAAATACTCAATTTTTATGTCGTACATAAATTAATCCGTAATAAAAGACTAACACACACAAATGTCAAATTTTTAAAAAATTTCTTAAAAATGCAAAACCAGAAGTTTAACACCTTCAAAAAATTAAATTAAGCTATTTTTAATAAAAATTATAAAATAGAAGTGTAACACATGCAAAATACTCAATTTTTATGTCGTACTCAAAATATTCCGTAATTGAAGACTAACACACAAAAATTTCAACATTTTTGAAAATTTCTTAAAAATGCAAAAACAGACGTATAACACCTTCAAAAAATTCAATTAAGATATTTTTAATAAAAATGTTAAAATAGAAGTGTAACACATGCAAAATACTCAATTATTATGTCGTACTCGAAATATTCCGTAATTGAAGACTAACCCACACAAATTTCAACTTTTTCGAAAGTTTCTTAAAAATGCAAAAACAGAAGTATAACACCTTCAAAAAATTCAATTAAGATATTTTTAATACAAATGTTAAAATAGAAGTGTAACACATGCGAAATACTCAATTTTTATGTCGTACACAAAATATTCCGTAATTGAAGACTAACACATACAAATTTCAAATTTTTTGAAAATGTCTTAAAAATGCAAAAACAGAAGTGTAACACCTTCAAAAAATTCAATTAAGATATTTTTAATAAAAATGTTAAACTAGAATTGTAACACATGCAAAATACTCAATTTTTATGTCGTACTCAAAATATTCCGTATTTGAAGACTAACACACACAAATTTCAACTTTATTGAAAATTTCTTAAAAATGCAAAAACAGAAGTCTAACACCTTCAAAAAATTAAATTAAGATATTTTTAATAAAAATGTTAAAATAGAAGTGCAACACATGCAAAATACTCAATTTTTATGCCGTACATAAAATAATCCGTAATTGAAGACGAACACACAAAAATTTCAACTTTTTTGAAAATTTCTTAAAAATGCAAAAACAGAAGTGTAACACCTTCAAAAAATTCAATTAAGATATTTTTAATAAAAATGTTAAACTGGAATTGTAACACATGCTAAATACTCAATTTTTATGTCGTACTCAAAATATTCCGTAATTGAAGACTAACACACACAAATTTCAACTTTTTTGAAAATTTCGTAAAAATGCAAAAACAGAAGCATAACACCTTCAAAAAATTCAATTAAGATATTTTTAATAAAAATGTTAAAATAGAAGTGTAACACATGCAAAATACTCAATTATTATGTCGTACTCAAAATATTCCGTAATTGAAGACTAACACACACAAATTTCAAATTTTTTGAAAATTTCTTAAAAATGCAAAAACAGAAGTGTAAAACCTTCAAAATATTCAATTAAGATATTTTTAATAAAAATGTTAAAATAGAAGTGTAACACATGCAAAATACTCAATTTTTATGTCGTACTCAAATTATTCCGTAATTGAAGACTAACACACACAAATTTCAACTTTTTTGAAAATTTCTTAAAAATTCAAAAACAGAAGTATAACACCTTCAAAAAATTCAATCAATATATTATTAATAAAAATGTTAAAATAGAAGTGTAACACATGCCAAATACTCAATTATTATGTCGTACTCAAAATATTCCGCATTTGAAGACTAACACACAAAAATTTCAAATTTTTTGAAAATTTCTTAAAAATTTAAAAACTGAAGTCTAACACCTTCAAAAAATTCAATTAAGATATGTTTAATAAAAATGTTAAAATAGAAGTGTAACACATGCAAAATACTCAATTTTTATGTCGTACTCAAAATATTCCGTAATTGAAGACTAACACACACAAATTTCAAATTTTTTGAAAATTTCTTAAAAATGCAAAAACAGAAGTATTACACCTTCATAAAATTCAATTAAGATATTTTAATAAAAATGTTAAAATGGAAGTGTAACACATGCAAAATACTCAATTATTATGTCGTACTCAAAATATTCCGTAATTGAAGACTAACACACTCAAATTTCAACTTTTTTGAAAATTTCATAAAAATGCAAAAACAGAAGTATAACACCTTCAAAAAATTCAATTAAGATATTTTAATAAAAATGTTAAAATGGAAGTGTAACACATGCAAAATACTCAATTATTATGTCGTACTCAAAATATTCCGTAAATGAAGACTAACACACACAAATTTCAACTTTTTTGAAAATTTCCTAAAAATGCATAGACAGAAGTGTAACACCTTCAAAAAATTCAATTAAGATATTTTTAATAAAAATCATAAAATATTAGTGTAACACATGCAAAATTCTCAATTTTTATGTCGTACTCAAAATATTCCGTAATTGAAGACTAACACACAAAAATTTCAACATTTTTGAAAATTTCTTAAAAATGCAAAAACAGAAGTATAACACATTCAAAAAATTAAATTAAGATATTTTTAATAAAAATGTTAAAATAGAAGTGTAACACATGCAAAATACTCAATTATTATGTCGTACTCAAAATATTCCCTAATTGAAGACTAACACACACAAATTTCAACTTTTTTGAAAGTTTCTTAAAAATGCAAAAACAGAAGTATAACACCTTCAAAAAATTCAATTAAGATATTTTTAATACAAATGTTAAAATAGAAGTGTAACACATGCGAAATACTCCATTTTTTACGAAGTATACAAAATATTCCGTAATTGAAGACTAACACACACAAATTTCAACTTTTTTGAAAATTTCGTAAAAATGCAAAAACAGAAGTATAACACCTTAAAAAAATTCAATTAAGATATTTTTAATAAAAATGTTAAAATAGAAGTGTAACACATGCAAAATACTCAATTATTATGTCGTACTCAAAATATTCCGTAATTGAAGACTAACACACACAAATTTCAAATTTTTTGAAAATTTCTTAAAAATGCAAAAACAGAAGTGTAAAACCTTCAAAATATTCAATTAAGATATTTTTAATAAAAATGTTAAAATAGAAGTGTAACACATGCAAAATACTCAATTTTTATGTCGTACTCAAATTATTCCGTAATTGAAGACTAACACACACAAATTTCAACTTTTTTGAAAATTTCTTAAAAATGAAAAAACAGAAGTATAACACCTTCAAAAAATTCAATCAATATATTATTAATAAAAATGTTAAAATAGAAGTGTAAGACATGCAAAATACACAATTATTATGTCGTACTCAAAATATTCCGTATTTGAAGACTAACACACAAAAATTTCAAATTTTTTGAAAATTTCTTAAAAATGCAAAAACAGAAGTCTAACACCTTCAAAAAATTCAATTAAGATATGTTTAATAAAAATGTTAAAATAGAAGTGTAACACATGCAAAATACTCAATTTTTTTGTCGTACTCAAAATATTCCGTAATTGAAGACTAACACACACAAATTTCAAATTTTTTGAAAATTTCTTAAAAATGCAAAAACAGAAGTATAACACCTTCATAAAATTCAATTAAGATATTTTAATAAAAATGTTAAAATGGAAGTGTAACACATGAAAAATACTCAATTATTATGTCGTACTCAAAATATTCCGTAATTGAAGACTAACACACACAAATTTCAACTTTTTTGAAAATTTCTTAAAAATGCAAAAACAGAAGTATAACACCTTCAAAAAATTCAATTAAGATATTTTAATAAAAATGTTAAAATGGAAGTGTAACACATGCAAAATACTCAATTATTATGTCGTACTCAAAATATTCCGTAAATGAAGACTAACACACACAAATTTCAACTTTTTTGAAAATTTCCTAAAAATGCATAGACAGAAGTGTAACACCTTCAAAAAATTCAATTAAGATATTTTTAATAAAAATGATAAAATATTAGTGTAACACATGCAAAATTCTCAATTTTTATGTCGTACTCAAAATATTCCGTAATTGAAGACTAACACACAAAAATTTCAACATTTTTGAAAATTTCTTAAAAATGCAAAAACAGAAGTATAACACATTCAAAAAATTAAATTAAGATATTTTTAATAAAAATGTTAAAATAGAAGTGTAACACATGCAAAATACTCAATTATTATGTCGTACTCAAAATATTCCCTAATTGAAGACTAACACGCACAAATTTCAACTTTTTTGAAAGTTTCTTAAAAATACAAAAACAGAAGTATAACACCTTCAAAAAATTCAATTAAGATATTTTTAATACAAATGTTAAAATAGAAGTGTAACACAGGCGAAATACTCCATTTTTTATGAAGTATACAAAATATTCCGTAATTGAAGACTAACACACACAAATATCAAATTTTTTGAAAATTTCGTAAAAATGCAAAAACAGAAGTATAACACCTTCAAAAAATTCAATTAAGATATTTTTAATAAAAATGTTAAAATATAAGTGTGACACATGCAAAATACTCAATTATTATGTCGTACTCTAAATATTCCGTAATTGAAGACTAACACACACAAATTTCAAATTTTTTGAAAATTTCTTAAAAATGCAAAAACAGAAGTGTAAAACCTTCAAAATATTCAATTAAGATATTTTTAATAAAAATGTTAAAATAGAAGTGTAACACATGCAAAATACTCAATTTTTATGTCGTACTCAAATTATTCCGTAATTGAAGACTAACACACACAAATTTCAACTTTTTTGAAAATTTCTTAAAAATGCAAAAACAGAAGTATAACACCTTCAAAAAATTCAATCAATATATTATTAATAAACATGTTAAATTAGAAGTGTAACACATGCAAAATACTCAATTATTATGTCGTACTCAAAATATTCCCTAATTGAAGACTAACACACACAAATTTCAACTTTTTTGAAAGTTTCTTAAAAATGCAAAAACAGAAGTATAACACCTTCAAAAAATTCAATTAAGATATTTTTAATACAAATGTTAAAATAGAAGTGTAACACATGCGAAATACTCCATTTTTTATGAAGTATACAAAATATTCCGTAATTGAAGACTAACACACACAAATTTCAACTTTTTTGAAAATTTCGTAAAAATGCAAAAACAGAAGTATAACACCTTAAAAAAATTCAATTAAGATATTTTTAATAAAAATGTTAAAATAGAAGTGTAACACATGCAAAATACTCAATTATTATGTCGTACTCAAAATATTCCGTAATTGAAGACTAACACACACAAATTTCAAATTTTTTGAAAATTTCTTAAAAATGCAAAAACAGAAGTGTAAAACCTTCAAAATATTCAATTAAGATATTTTTAATAAAAATGTTAAAATAGAAGTGTAACACATGCAAAATACTCAATTTTTATGTCGTACTCAAATTATTCCGTAATTGAAGACTAACACACACAAATTTCAACTTTTTTGAAAATTTCTTAAAAATGAAAAAACAGAAGTATAACACCTTCAAAAAATTCAATCAATATATTATTAATAAAAATGTTAAAATAGAAGTGTAAGACATGCAAAATACACAATTATTATGTCGTACTCAAAATATTCCGTATTTGAAGACTAACACACAAAAATTTCAAATTTTTTGAAAATTTCTTAAAAATGCAAAAACAGAAGTCTAACACCTTCAAAAAATTCAATTAAGATATGTTTAATAAAAATGTTAAAATAGAAGTGTAACACATGCAAAATATTCAATTTTTTTGTCGTACTCAAAATATTCCGTAATTGAAGACTAACACACACAAATTTCAAATTTTTTGAAAATTTCTTAAAAATGCAAAAACAGAAGTATAACACCTTCATAAAATTCAATTAAGATATTTTAATAAAAATGTTAAAATGGAAGTGTAACACATGAAAAATACTCAATTATTATGTCGTACTCAAAATATTCCGTAATTGAAGACTAACACACACAAATTTCAACTTTTTTGAAAATTTCTTAAAAATGCAAAAACAGAAGTATAACACCTTCAAAAAATTCAATTAAGATATTTTAATAAAAATATTAAAATGGAAGTGTAACACATGCAAAATACTCAATTATTATGTCGTACTCAAAATATTCCGTAAATGAAGACTAACACACACAAATTTCAACTTTTTTGAAAATTTCCTAAAAATGCATAGACAGAAGTGTAACACCTTCAAAAAATTCAATTAAGATATTTTTAATAAAAATGATAAAATATTAGTGTAACACATGCAAAATTCTCAATTTTTATGTCGTACTCAAAATATTCCGTAATTGAAGACTAACACACAAAAATTTCAACATTTTTGAAAATTTCTTAAAAATGCAAAAACAGAAGTATAACACATTCAAAAAATTAAATTAAGATATTTTTAATAAAAATGTTAAAATAGAAGTGTAACACATGCAAAATACTCAATTATTATGTCGTACTCAAAATATTCCCTAATTGAAGACTAACACGCACAAATTTCAACTTTTTTGAAAGTTTCTTAAAAATGCAAAAACAGAAGTATAACACCTTCAAAAAATTCAATTACGATATTTTTAATACAAATGTTAAAATAGAAGTGTAACACAGGCGAAATACTCCATTTTTTATGAAGTATACAAAATATTCCGTAATTGAAGACTAACACACACAAATTTCAAATTTTTTGAAAATTTCGTAAAAATGCAAAAACAGAAGTATAACACCTTCAAAAAATTCAATTAAGATATTTTTAATAAAAATGTTAAAATAGAAGTGTGACACATGCAAAATACTCAATTATTATGTCGTACTCTAAATATTCCGTAATTGAAGACTAACACACACAAATTTCAAATTTTTTGAAAATTTCTTAAAAATGCAAAAACAGAAGTGTAAAACCTTCAAAATATTCAATTGAGATATTTTTAATAAAAATGTTAAAATAGAAGTGTAACACATGCAAAATACTCAATTTTTATGTCGTACTCAAATTATTCCGTAATTGAAGACTAACACACACAAATTTCAACTTTTTTGAAAATTTCTTAAAAATGCAAAAACAGAAGTATAACACCTTCAAAAAATTCAATCAATATATTATTAATAAACATGTTAAATTAGAAGTGTAACACATGCAAAATACTCAATTATTATGTCGTACTCAAAATATTCCGTATTTGAAGACTAACACACAAAAATTTCAAATTTTTTGAAAATTTCTTAAAAATGCAAAAACAGAAGTCTAACACCTTCAAAAAATTCAATTAAGATATGTTTAATAAAAATGTTAAAATAGAAGTGTAACGCATGCAAAATACTCAATTTTTATGTCGTACTCAAAATATTCCGTAATTGAAGACTAACACACACAAATTTCAAATTTTTTGAAAATTTCTTAAAAATGCAAAAACAGAAGTGTAATACCTTCATAAAATTCAATTAAGATATTTTAATAAAAATGTTAAAATGGAAGTGTAACACATGAAAAATACTCAATTATTATGTCGTACTCAAAATATTCCGTAATTGAGGACTAACACACACAAATTTCAACTTTTTTGAAAATTTCTTAAAAATGCAAAAACAGAAGTATAACACCTTCAAAAAATTCAATTAAGATATTTTAATAAAAATGTTAAAATGGAAGTGTAACACATGCAAAATACTCAATTATTATGTCGTACTCAAAATATTCCGTAAATGAAGACTAACACACACAAATTTCAACTTTTTTGAAAATTTCCTAAAAATGCATAGACAGAAGTGTAACACCTTCAAAAAATTCAATTAAGATATTTTTAATAAAAATGATAAAATATTAGTGTAACACATGCAAAATTCTCAATTTTTATGTCGTACTCAAAATATTCCGTAATTGAAGACTAACACACAAAAATTTCAACATTTTTGAAAATTTCTTAAAAATTCAAAAACAGAAGTATAACACATTCAAAATATTAAATTAAGATATTTTTAATAAAAATGTTAAAATAGAAGTGTAACACATGCAAAATACTCAATTATTATGTCGTACTCAAAATATTCCCTAATTGAAGACTAACACGCACAAATTTCAACTTTTTTGAAAGTTTCTTAAAAATGCAAAAACAGAATTATAACACCTTCAAAAAATTCAATTAAGATATTTTTAATACAAATGTTAAAATAGAAGTGTAACACAGGCGAAATACTCCATTTTTTATGAAGTATACAAAATATTCCGTAATTGAAGACTAACACACACAAATTTCAAATTTTTTGAAAATTTCGTAAAAATGCAAAAACAGAAGTATAACACCTTCAAAAAATTCAATTAAGATATTTTTAATAAAAATGTTAAAATAGAAGTGTGACACATGCAAAATACTCAATTATTATGTCGTACTCTAAATATTCCGTAATTGAAGACTAACACACACAAATTTCAAATTTTTTGAAAATTTCTTAAAAATGCAAAAACAGAAGTGTAAAACCTTCAAAATATTCAATTAAGATATTTTTAATAAAAATGTTAAAATAGAAGTGTAACACATGCAAAATACTCAATTTTTATGTCGTACTCAAATTATTCCGTAATTGAAGACTAACACACACAAATTTCAACTTTTTTGAAAATTTCTTAAAAATGCAAAAACAGAAGTATAACACCTTCAAAAAATTCAATCAATATATTATTAATAAACATGTTAAATTAGAAGTGTAACAAATGCAAAATACTCAATTATTATGTCGTACTCAAAATATTCCGTATTTGAAGACTAACACACAAAAATTTCAAATTTTTTGAAAATTTCTTAAAAATGCAAAAACAGAAGTCTAACACCTTCAAAAAATTCAATTAAGATATGTTTAATAAAAATGTTAAAATAGAAGTGTAACGCATGCAAAATACTCAATTTTTATGTCGTACTCAAAATATTCCGTAATTGAAGACTAACACACACAAATTTCAAATTTTTTGAAAATTTCTTAAAAATGCAAAAACAGAAGTATAATACCTTCATAAAATTCAATTAAGATATTTTAATAAAAATGTTAAAATGGAAGTGTAACACATGAAAAATACTCAATTATTATGTCGTACTCAAAATATTCCGTAATTGAAGACTAACACACACAAATTTCAACTTTTTTGAAAATTTCTTAAAAATGCAAAAACAGAAGTATAACACCTTCAAAAAATTCAATTAAGATATTTTAATAAAAATGTTAAAATGGAAGTGTAACACATGCAAAATACTCAATTATTATGTCGTACTCAAAATATTCCGTAAATGAAGACTAACACACACAAATTTCAACTTTTTTGAAAATTTCCTAAAAATGCATAGACAGAAGTGTAACACCTTCAAAAAATTCAATTAAGATATTTTTAATAAAAATGATAAAATATTAGTGTAACACATGCAAAATTCTCAATTTTTATGTCGTACTCAAAATATTCCGTAATTGAAGACTAACACACAAAAATTTCAACATTTTTGAAAATTTCTTAAAAATTCAAAAACAGAAGTATAACACATTCAAAATATTAAATTAAGATATTTTTAATAAAAATGTTAAAATAGAAGTGTAACACATGCAAAATACTCAATTATTATGTCGTACTCAAAATATTCCCTAATTGAAGACTAACACGCACAAATTTCAACTTTTTTGAAAGTTTCTTAAAAATGCAAAAACAGAATTATAACACCTTCAAAAAATTCAATTAAGATATTTTTAATACAAATGTTAAAATAGAAGTGTAACACAGGCGAAATACTCCATTTTTTATGAAGTATACAAAATATTCCGTAATTGAAGACTAACACACACAAATTTCAAATTTTTTGAAAATTTCGTAAAAATGCAAAAACAGAAGTATAACACCTTCAAAAAATTCAATTAAGATATTTTTAATAAAAATGTTAAAATAGAAGTGTGACACATGCAAAATACTCAATTATTATGTCGTACTCTAAATATTCCGTAATTGAAGACTAACACACACAAATTTCAAATTTTTTGAAAATTTCTTAAAAATGCAAAAACAGAAGTGTAAAACCTTCAAAATATTCAATTAAGATATTTTTAATAAAAATGTTAAAATAGAAGTGTAACACATGCAAAATACTCAATTTTTATGTCGTACTCAAATTATTCCGTAATTGAAGACTAACACACACAAATTTCAACTTTTTTGAAAATTTCTTAAAAATGCAAAAACAGAAGTATAACACCTTCAAAAAATTCAATCAATATATTATTAATAAACATGTTAAATTAGAAGTGTAACACATGCAAAATACTCAATTATTATGTCGTACTCAAAATATTCCGTATTTGAAGACTAACACACAAAAATTTCAAATTTTTTGAAAATTTCTTAAAAATGCAAAAACAGAAGTCTAACACCTTCAAAAAATTCAATTAAGATATGTTTAATAAAAATGTTAAAATAGAAGTGTAACGCATGCAAAATACTCAATTTTTATGTCGTACTCAAAATATTCCGTAATTGAAGACTAACAAACACAAATTTCAAATTTTTTGAAAATTTCTTAAAAATGCAAAAACAGAAGTATAATACCTTCATAAAATTCAATTAAGATATTTTAATAAAAATGTTAAAATGGAAGTGTAACACATGAAAAATACTCAATTATTATGTCGTACTCAAAATATTCCGTAATTGAAGACTAACACACACAAATTTCAACTTTTTTGAAAATTTCTTAAAAATGCAAAAACAGAAGTATAACACCTTCAAAAAATTCAATTAAGATATTTTAATAAAAATGTTAAAATGGAAGTGTAACACATGCAAAATACTCAATTATTATGTCGTACTCAAAATATTCCGTAAATGAAGACTAACACACACAAATTTCATCTTTTTTGAAAATTTCCTAAAAATGCATAGACAGAAGTGTAACACCTTCAAAAAATTCAATTAAGATATTTTTAATAAAAATGATAAAATATTAGTGTAACACATGCAAAATTCTCAATTTTTATGTCGTACTCAAAATATTCCGTAATTGAAGACTAACACACAAAAATTTCAACATTTTTGAAAATTTCTTAAAAATTCAAAAACAGAAGTATAACACATTCAAAAAACTAAATTAAGATATTTTTAATAAAAATGTTAAAATAGAAGTGTAACACATGCAAAATACTCAATTATTATGTCGTACTCAAAATATTCCCTAATTGAAGACTAACACGCACAAATTTCAACTTTTTTGAAAGTTTCTTAAAAATGCAAAAACAGAATTATAACACCTTCAAAAAATTCAATTAAGATATTTTTAATACAAATGTTAAAATAGAAGTGTAACACAGGCGAAATACTCCATTTTTTATGAAGTATACAAAATATTCCGTAATTGAAGACTAACACACACAAATTTCAAATTTTTTGAAAATTTCGTAAAAATGCAAAAACAGAAGTATAACACATTCAAAAAATTAAATTAAGATATTTTTAATAAAAATGTTAAAATAGAAGTGTAACACATGCAAAATACTCAATTATTATGTCGTACTCAAAATATTCCCTAATTGAAGACTAACACGCACAAATTTCAACTTTTTTGAAAGTTTCTTAAAAATGCAAAAACAGAAGTATAACACCTTCAAAAAATTCAATTAAGATATTTTTAATACAAATGTTAAAATAGAAGTGTAACACAGGCGAAATACTCCATTTTTTATGAAGTATACAAAATATTCCGTAATTGAAGACTAACACACACAAATTTCAACTTTTTTGAAAATTTCGTAAAAATGCAAAAACAGAAGTATAACACCTTCAAAAAATTCAATTAAGATATTTTTAATAAAAATGTTAAAATAGAAGTGTAACACATGCAAAATACTCAATTATTATGTCGTACTCAAAATATTCCGTAATTGAAGACTAACACACGCAAATTTCAAATTTTTTGAAAATTTCTTAAAAATGCAAAAACAGAAGTGTAAAACCTTCAAAATATTCAATTAAGATATTTTTAATAAAAATGTTAAAATAGAAGTGTAACACATGCAAAATACTCAATTTTTATGTCGTACTCAAATTATTCCGTAATTGAAGACTAACACACACAAATTTCAACTTTTTTGAAAATTTCTTAAAAATGCAAAAACAGAAGTATAACACCTTCAAAAAATTCAATCAATATATTATTAATAAACATGTTAAATTAGAAGTGTAACACATGCAAAATACTCAATTATTATGTCGTACTCAAAATATTCCGTATTTGAAGACTAACACACAAAAATTTCAAATTTTTTGAAAATTTCTTAAAAATGCAAAAACAGAAGTCTAACACCTTCAAAAAATTCAATTAAGATATGTTTAATAAAAATGTTAAAATAGAAGTGTAACGCATGCAAAATACTCAATTTTTATGTCGTACTCAAAATATTCCGTAATTGAAGACTAACACACACAAATTTCAAATTTTTTGAAAATTTCTTAAAAATGCAAAAACAGAAGTATAATACCTTCATAAAATTCAATTAAGATATTTTAATAAAAATGTTAAAATGGAAGTGTAACACATGAAAAATACTCAATTATTATGTCGTACTCAAAATATTCCGTAATTGAAGACTAACACACACAAATTTCAACTTTTTTGAAAATTTCTTAAAAATGCAAAAACAGAAGTATAACACCTTCAAAAAATTCAATTAAGATATTTTAATAAAAATGTTAAAATGGAAGTGTGACACATGAAAAATACTCAATTATTATGTCGTACTCAAAATATTCCGTAATTGAAGACTAACACACACAAATTTCAACTTTTTTGAAAATTTCTTAAAAATGCAAAAACAGAAGTATAACACCTTCAAAAAATTCAATTAAGATATTTTAATAAAAATGTTAAAATGGAAGTGTAACACATGCAAAATACTCAATTATTATGTCGTACTCAAAATATTCCGTAAATGAAGACTAACACACACAAATTTCAACTTTTTTGAAAATTTCCTAAAAATGCATAGACAGAAGTGTAACACCTTCAAAAAATTCAATTAAGATATTTTTAATAAAAATGATAAAATATTAGTGTAACACATGCAAAATTCTCAATTTTTATGTCGTACTCAAAATATTCCGTAATTGAAGACTAACACACAAAAATTTCAACATTTTTGAAAATTTCTTAAAAATTCAAAAACAGAAGTATAACACATTCAAAAAATTAAATTAAGATATTTTTAATAAAAATGTTAAAATAGAAGTGTAACACATGCAAAATACTCAATTATTATGTCGTACTCAAAATATTCCCTAATTGAAGACTAACACGCACAAATTTCAACTTTTTTGAAAGTTTCTTAAAAATGCAAAAACAGAATTATAACACCTTCAAAAAATTCAATTAAGATATTTTTAATACAAATGTTAAAATAGAAGTGTAACACAGGCGAAATACTCCATTTTTTATGAAGTATACAAAATATTGCGTAATTGAAGACTAACACACACAAATTTCAACTTTTTTGAAAATTTCGTAAAAATGCAAAAACAGAAGTATAACACCTTCAAAAAATTCAATTAAGATATTTTTAATAAAAATGTTAAAATAGAAGTGTAACACATGCAAAATACTCAATTATTATGTCGTACTCAAAATATTCCGTAATTGAAGACTAACACACACAAATTTCAAATTTTTTGAAAATTTCTTAAAAATGCAAAAAGAGAAGTGTAAAACCTTCAAAATATTCAATTAAGATATTTTTAATAAAAATGTTAAAATAGAAGTGTAACACATGCAAAATACTCAATTTTTATGTCGTACTCAAATTATTCCGTAATTGAAGACTAACACACACAAATTTCAACTTTTTTGAAAATTTCTTAAAAATGCAAAAACAGAAGTATAACACCTTCAAAAAATTCAATCAATATATTATTAATAAACATGTTAAAATAGAAGTGTAACACATGCAAAATACTCAATTATTATGTCGTACTCAAAATATTCCGTATTTGAAGACTAACACACACAAATTTCAAATTTTTTGAAAATTTCTTAAAAATGCAAAATCAGAAGTCTAACACCTTCAAAAAATTCAATTAAGATATGTTTAATAAAAATGTTAAAATAGAAGTGTAACACATGCAAAATACTCAATTTTTATGTCGTACTCAAAATATTCCGTAATTGAAGACTAACACACACAAATTTCAAATTTTTTGAAAATTTCTTAAAAATGCAAAAACAGAAGTATAACACCTTCATAAAATTCTATTAAGATATTTTAATAAAAATGTTAAAATGCAAGTGTAACACATGAAAAATACTCAATTATTATGTCGTACTCAAAATATTCCGTAATTGAAGACTAAAACACACAAATTTCAACTTTTTTGAAAATTTCTTAAAAATGCAAAAACAGAAGTATAACACCTTCAAAAAATTCAATTAAGATATTTTAATAAAAATGTTAAAATGGAAGTGTAACACATGCAAAATACTCAATTATTATGTCGTACTCAAAATATTCCGTAATTGAAGACTAACACACAAAAATTTCAATATTTTTGAAAATTTCTTAAAAATGCAAAAACAGAAGTATAACACATTCAAAAAATTAAATTAAGATATTTTTAATAAAAATGTTAAAATAGAAGTGTAACACATTCAAAATACTCAATTATTATGTCGTACTCGAAATATTCCCTAATTGAAGACTAACACACACAAATTTCAACTTTTTTGAAAGTTTCTTAAAAATGCAAAAACAGAAGTATAACACCTTCAAAAAATTCAATTAAGATATTTTTAATACAAATGTTAAAATAGAAGTGTAACACATGCGAAATACTCCATTTTTTATGATGTATACAAAATATTCCGTAATTGAAGACTAACACATACAAATTTCAACTTTTTTGAAAATTTCTTAAAAATGCAAAAACAGAAGTGTAACACCTTCAAAAAATTCAATTAAGATATTTTTAATAAAAATGTTAAACTAGAATTGTAACACATGCAAAATACTCAATTTTTATGTCGTACTCAAAATATTCCGTATTTGAAGACTAACACACACAAATTTCAACTTTATTGAAAATTTCTTAAAAATGCAAAAACAGAAGTCTAACACCTTCGAAAAATTAAATTAAGATATTTTTAATAAAAATGTTAAAATAGAAGTGTAACACATGCAAAATACTCAATTTTTATGTCGTACATAAATTAATCCGTAATAAAAGACTAACACACACAAATTTCAAATTTTTAAAAAATTTCTTAAAAATGCAAAACCAGAAGTCTAACACCTTCAAAAAATTAAATTAAGATATTTTTAATAAAAATTATAAAATAGAAGTGTAACACATGCAAAATACTCAATTTTTATGTCTTACTCAAAATATTCCGTAATTGAAGACTAACACACAAAAATTTCAACATTTTTGAAAATTTCTTAAAAATGCAAAAACAGAAGTATAACACCTTCAAAAAATTCAATTAAGATATTTTTAATAAAAATGTTAAAATAGAAGTGTAACACATGCAAAATACTCAATTATTATGTCGTACTCGAAATATTCCGTAATTGAAGACTAACCCACACAAATTTCAACTTTTTCGAAAGTTTCTTAAAATAGCAAAAACAGAAGTATAACACCTTGAAAAAATTCAATTAAGATATTTTTAATACAAATGTTAAAATAGAAGTGTAACACATGCGAAATACTCAATTTTTATGTCGTACACAAAATATTCCGTAATTGAAAACTAACACATACAAATTTCAACTTTTTTGAAAATGTCTTAAAAATGCAAAAACAGAAGTGTAACACCTTCAAAAAATTCAATTAAGATATTTTTAATAAAAATGTTAAAATAGAAGTGTAACACATGCAAAATACTCAATTATTATGTCGTACTCAAAATATTCCGTAATTGAAGACTAACACACACAAATTTCAAATTTTTTGAAAATTTCTTAAAAATGCAAAAACAGAAGTGTAAAACCTTCAAAAAATTAAATTAAGATATTTTTAATAAAAATGTTAAAATAGAAGTGTAACACATGCAAAATACTCAATTTTTATGTCGTACTCAAATTATTCCGTAATTGAAGACTAACACACACAAATTTCAACTTTTTTGAAAATTTCTTAAAAATGCAAAAACAGAAGTATAACACCTTCAAAAAATTCAATCAATATATTATTAATAAACATGTTAAAATAGAAGTGTAACACATGCAAAATACTCAATTATTATGTCGTACTCAAAATATTCCGTATTTGAAGACTAACACACAAAAATTTCAAATTTTTTGAAAATTTCTTAAAAATGCAAAAACAGAAGTCTAACACCTTCAAAAAATTCAATTAAGATATGTTTAATAAAAATGTTAAAATAGAAGTGTAACACATGCAAAATACTCAATTTTTATGTCGTACTCAAAATATTCCGTAATTGAAGACTAACACACACAAATTTCAAATTTTTTGAAAATTTCTTAAAAATGCAAAAACAGAAGTATAACACCTTCATAAAATTCAATTAAGATATTTTAATAAAAATGTTAAAATGGAAGTGTAACACATGAAAAATACTCAATTATTATGTCGTACTCAAAATATTCCGTAATTGAAGACTAACACACACAAATTTCAACTTTTTCGAAAGTTTCTTAAAAATGCAAAAACAGAAGTATAACACCTTCAAAAAATTCAATTAAGATATTTTTAATAAAAATGTTAAAATAGAAGTGTAACACATGCAAAATACTCAATTATTATGTCGTACTCGAAATATTCCGTAATTGAAGACTAACCCACACAAATTTCAACTTTTTCGAAAGTTTCTTAAAAATGCAAAAACAGAAGTATAACACCTTCAAAAAATTCAATTAAGATATTTTTAATACAAATGTTAAAATAGAAGTGTAACACATGCGAAATACTCAATTTTTATGTCGTACACAAAATATTCCGTAATTGAAGACTAACACATACAAATTTCAACTTTTTTGAAAATGTCTTAAAAATGCAAAAACAGAAGTGTAACACCTTCAAAAAATTCAATTAAGATATTTTTAATAAAAATGTTAAACTAGAATTGTAACACATGCAAAATACTCAATTTTTATGTCGTACTCAAAATATTCCGTATTTGAAGACTAACACACACAAATTTCAACTTTATTGAAAATTTCTTAAAAATGCAAAAACAGAAGTCTAACACCTTCAAAAAATTAAATTAAGATATTTTTAATAAAAATGTTAAAATAGAAGTGTAACACATGCAAAATACTCAATTTTTATGCCGTACATAAAATAATCCGTAATTGAAGACGAACACACAAAAATTTCAACTTTTTTGAAAATTTCTTAAAAATGCAAAAACAGAAGTGTAACACCTTCAAAAAATTCAATTAAGATATTTTTAATAAAAATGTTAAACTGGAATTGTAACACATGCTAAATACTCAATTTTTATGTCGTACTCAAAATATTCCGTAATTGAAGACTAACACACACAAATTTCAACTTTTTTGAAAATTTCGTAAAAATGCAAAAACAGAAGCATAACACCTTCAAAAAATTCAATTAAGGTATTTTTAATAAAAATGTTAAAATAGAAGTGTAACACATGCAAAATACTCAATTATTATGTTGTACTCAAAATATTCCGTAATTGAAGACTAACACACACAAATTTCAAATTTTTTGAAAATTTCTTAAAAATGCAAAAACAGAAGTGTAAAACCTTCAAAATATTCAATTAAGATATTTTTAATAAAAATGTTAAAATAGAAGTGTAACACATGCAAAATACTCAATTTTTATGTCGTACTCAAATTATTCCGTAATTGAAGACTAACACACACAAATTTCAACTTTTTTGAAAATTTCTTAAAAATGCAAATACAGAAGTATAACACCTTCAAAAAATTCAATCAATATATTATTAATAAAAATGTTAAAATAGAAGTGTAACACATGCCAAATACTCAATTATTATGTCGTACTCAAAATATTCCGCATTTGAAGACTAACACACAAAAATTTCAAATTTTTTGAAAATTTCTTAAAAATGTGAAAACAGAAGTCTAACACCTTCAAAAAATTCAATTAAGATATGTTTAATAAAAATGTTAAAATAGAAGTGTAACACATGCAAAATACTCAATTTTTATGTCGTACTCAAAATATTCCGTAATTGAAGACTAACACACACAAATTTCAAATTTTTTGAAAATTTCTTAAAAATGCAAAAACAGAAGTATTACACCTTCATAAAATTCAATTAAGATATTTTAATAAAAATGTTAAAATGGAAGTGTAACACATGCAAAATACTCAATTATTATGTCGTACTCAAAATATTCCGTAATTGAAGACTAACACACACAAATTTCAACTTTTATGAAAATTTCTTAAAAATGCAAAAACAGAAGTATAACACCTTCAAAAAATTCAATTAAGATATTTTAATAAAAATGTTAAAATGGAAGTGTAACACATGCAAAATACTCAATTATTATGTCGTACTCGAAATATTCCGTAAATGAAGACTAACACACACAAATTTCAACTTTTTTGAAAATTTCCTAAAAATACATAGACAGAAGTGTAACACCTTCAAAAAATTCAATTAAGATATTTTTAGTAAAAATGTTAAAATAGAAGTGTAACACATGCAAAATACTCAATTTTTATGTCGTACTCAAAATATTCCGTAATAAAAGACTAACACACACAAATTTCAAATTTTTAAAAAATTTCTTAAAAATGCAAAACCAGAAGTCTAACTCCTTCAAAAAATTAAATTAAGATATTTTTTATAAAAATGATAAAATATTAGTGTAACACATGCAAAATACTCAATTTTTATGTCGTACTAAAAATATTCCGTAATTGAAGACTAACACACAAAAATTTCAACATTTTTGAAAATTTCTTAAAAATGCAAAAACAGAAGTATAACACCTTCAAAAAATTCAATTAAGATATTTTTAATAAAAATGTTAAAATAGAAGTGTAACACATGCAAAATACTCAATTATTATGTCGTACTCAAAACATTCCGTAATTGAAGACTAACACACAAAAATTTCAACATTTTTGAAAATTTCTTAAAAATGCAAAAACAGAAGTCTAACGTCTTCAAAAAATTCAACTAAGATATGTTTAATAAAAATGTCAAAATAGAAGTGTAACACATGCAAAATACTCAATTTTTATGCCGTACTCAAAATATTCCGTAATTGAAGACTAACACACACAAATTTCAAATTTTTTGAAAATTTCTTAAAAATGCAAAAACAGAAGTATAACACGTTCAAAAAATTCAATTAATATATTATTAATAAAAATGTTAAAATAGAAGTGTAAGACATGCAAAATACTCAATTATTATGTCGAACTCAAAATATTCCGTATTTGAAGACTAACACACACAAATTTCAGCTTTTTTGAAAATTTCTTAAAAATGCAAAAACAGAAGTCTAACACCTTAAAAAAATTCAATTAAGAAATTTTTAATAAAAATGTTAAAATAGAAGTGTAACACATGCCAAATACTCAATTTTTATGTCATACTCAAAATATTCCGTAATTGAAGACTAACACACACAAATTTCAACTTTTCTTGAAAATTTCTTAAAAATACAAAAACAGAAGTGTAACACCTTCAAAAAATTCAATTAAGATATTTTTAATAAAAATGTTAAAATAGAAGTGTAACACATGCAAAATACTCAATTTTTATGTCGTACTCAAAATATTCCGTAATAAAAGACTAACACAAACAAATTTCAAATTTTTAAAAAATTTCTTAAAAATGCAAAACCAGAAGTCTAACACCTTCGAAAAATTAAATTAAGATATTTTTAATAAAAATGATAAAATAGAAGTGTAACACATGCAAAATACTCAATTTTTATGTCGTACTCAAAATATTCCGTAATGAAATACTAACACACAAAAATTTCAACATTTTTGAAAATTTCTTAAAAATGCAAAAACAGAAGTATAACACCTTCAAAAAATTCAATTAAGATATTTTTAATAAAAATGTTAAAATAGAAGTGTAACACATGCAAAATACTCAATTATTATGTCGTACTCGAAATATTCACGAATTGAAGACTAACACACACAAATTTCAACTTTTTCGAAAGTTTCTTAAAAATGCAAAAACAGAAGTATAACACCTTCAAAAAAATCAATGAAGATATTTTTAATACAAATGTTAAAATAGAAGTGTAACACATGCGAAATACTCAATTTTTATGTCGTACACAAAATATTCCGTAATTGAAGACTAACACATACAAATTTCAACTTTTTTGAAAATTTCTTTAAAATGCAAAAACAGAAGTGTAACACCTTAAAAAAATTCAATTAAGATATTTTTAATAAAAATGTTAAACTAGAATTGTAACACATGCAAAATACTCAATTTTTATGTCGTACTAAAAATATTCCGTATTTGAAGACTAACACACACAAATTTCAACTTTATTGAAAATTTCTTAAAAATGCAAAAACAGAAGTCTAACACCTTCAAAAAATTAAATTAAGATATTTTTAATAAAAATGTTAAAATAGAAGTGTAACACATGCAAAATACTCAATTTTTATGCCGTACATAAAATAATCCGTAATTGAAGACGAACACACAAAAATTTCAACTTTTTTGAAAATTTCTTAAAAATGCAAAAACAGAAGTGTAACACCTTCAAAAAATTCAATTAAGATATTTTTAATAAAAATGTTAAACTGGAATTGTAACACATGCAAAATACTCAATTTTTATGTCGTACTCAAAATATTCCGTAATTGAAGACTAACACACACAAATTTCAACTTTTTTGAAAATTTCGTAAAAATGCAAAAACAGAAGTATAACACCTTCAAAAAATTCAATTAAGATATTTTTAATAAAAATGTTAAAATAGAAGTGTAACACATGCAAAATACTCAATTATTATGTCGTACTCAAAATATTCCATAATTGAAGACTAACACACACAAATTTCAAATTTTTTGAAAATTTCTTAAAAATGCAAAAACAGAAGTGTAAAACCTTCAAAATATTCAATTAAGATATTTTTAATAAAAATGTTAAAATAGAAGTGTAACACATGCAAAATACTCAATTTTTCTGTCGTACTCAAATTATTCCGTAATTGAAGACTAACACACACAAATTTCAACTTTTTTGAAAATTTCTTAAAAATGCAAAAACAGAAGTATAACACCTTCAAAAAATTCAATCAATATATTATTAATAAAAATGTTAAAATAGAAGTGTAACACATGCAAAATACTCAATTATTATGTCGTACTCAAAATATTCCGTATTTGAAGACTAACACACAAAAATTTCAAATATTTTGAAAATTTCATAAAAATGCAAAAACAGAAGTCTAACACCTTCAAAAAATTCAATTAACATATGTTTAATAAAAATGTTAAAATAGAAGTGTAACACATGCAAAATACTCAATTTATATGTCGTACTCAAAATATTCCGTAATTGAAGACTAACACACACAAATTTCAAATTATTTGAAAATTTCTTAAAAATGCAAAAACAGAAGTATAACAACTTCATAAAATTCAATTAAGATATTTTAATAAAAATGTTAAAATGGAAGTGTAACACATGCAAAATACTCAATTATTATGTCGTACTCAAAATATTCCGTAATTGAAGACTAACACACACAAATTTCAACTTTTTTGAAAATTTCATAAAAATGCAAAAACAAAAGTATAACACCTTCAAAAAATTCAATTAAGATATTTTTAATAAAAATGTAAAAATAGAAGTGTAACACATGCAAAATACTCAATTTTTATGTCGTACTCAAAATATTCCGTAATAAAAGACTAACACACACAAATTTCAAATTTTTAAAAAATTTCTTAAAAATGCAAAACCAGAAGTCTAACACCTTCAAAAAATTAAATTAAGATATTTTTAATAAAAATGAAAAAATATTAGTGTAACACATGCAAAATACTTAATTTTTATGTCGTACTCAAAACATTCCGTAATTGAAGACTAACACACAAAAATTTCAACATTTTTGAAAATTTCTTAAAAATGCAAAAACAGAAGTCTAACACCTTCAAAAAATTAAATTAAGATATTTTTTATAAAAATGATAAAATATTAGTGTAACACATGCAAAATACTCAATTTTTATGTCGTACTCAAAATATTCCGTAATTGAAGACTAACACACAAAAATTTCAACATTTTTGAAAATTTCTTAAAAATGCAAAAACAGAAGTAGAACACCTTCAAAAAATTCAATTAAGATATTTTTAATAAAAATGTTAAAATAGAAGTGTAACACATGCAAAATACTCAATTATTATGTCGTACACAAAATATTCCGTAATTGAAGACTAACACACACAAATTTCAACTTTTTTGAAAGTTTCTTAAAAATGCAAAAACAGAAGTATAACACCTTCAAAAAATTCCATTAAGACATTTTTAATACAAATGTTAAAATAGAAATGTAACACATGCGAAATACTCAATTTTTATGTCGTACACAAAATATTCCGTAATTGAAGACTAACACATACAAATTTCAACTTTTTTGAAAATTTCTTAAAAATGCAAAAACATGAAGTGTAACACCTTCAAAAAATTCAATTAAGATATTTTTAATAAAAATGTTAAAATAGAAGTGTAACACATGCAAAATACTAACTTATTAGGTCGTAATCAAAATATTCCGTAATTGAAGACTAACACACACAAATTTCAACTTTTTTGAAAGTTTCTTAAAAATGCAAAAACAGAAGTATAACACCTTCAAAAAATTCAATTAAGATATTTTTGATACAAATGTTAAAATAGAAGTGTAACACATGCGAAATACTCAATTTTTATATCGTACACAAAATATTCTGTAATTGAAGACTAACACATACAAATTTCAACTTTTTTGAAAATTTCTTAAAAATGCAAAAACAGAAGTGTAACACCATCAAAAAATTCAATTACGATATTTTTAATAAAAATGTTAAACTAGAATTGTAACACATGCAAAATACTCAATTTTTATGTCGTACTCAAAATATTCCGTATTTGAGGACTAAACACACAAATTTCAACTTTATTGAATATATCTTAAAAATGCAAAAACAGAAGTCAAACACCTTCAAAAAATTAAATTAAGATATTTTTAATAAAAATGTTAAAATAGAAGTGTAACACATGCAAAATACTCAATTTTTATGTCGTACATAAAATAATCCGTAATTGAAGACGAACACACTCAAATTTCAACTTTTTTGAAAATCACTTAAAAATGCAAAAACAGAAGTGTAACACCTTCAAAAAATTCAATTAAGATATTTTTAATAAAAATGTTAAACTGGAATTGTAACACATGCAAAATACTCAATTTTTATGTCGTACTCAAAATATTCCGTAATTGAAGACTAATACACACAAATTTCAACTTTTTTGAAAATTTCTTAAAAATGCAAAAACAGAAGTATAACACCTTCAAAAAATTCAATTAAGATATTTTTAATAAAAATGTTAAAATAGAAGTGTAACACATGAAAAATACTCAATAATTATGTCGTACTCAAAATATTCCGTAATTGAAGACTAACAAAGACAAATTTCAAATTTTTTGAAAATTTCTTAAAAATGCAAAAACAGAAGTGAAAAACCTTCAAAAAATTCAATTTAGATATTAATGTAAAAATAGAAGTGTAACACATGCAAAATACTCAATTTTTATGTCGTACTCAAATTATTCCGTAATTGAAGACTAACACACACAAATTACAACTTTTTTGAAAATTTCTTAAAAATGCAAAAACAGAAGTATAACACCTTCAAAAAATTCAATCAATATATTATTAATAAAAATGTTAAAATAGAAGTGTAACACATGCAAAATACTCAATTATTATGTCGTACTCAAAATATTCCGTATTTGAAGACTAACACACAAAAATTTCAACTTTTTTGAAAATTTCTTAAAAATGCAAAAACAGAAGTCTAACACCTTCAAAAAATTCAATTAAGATATGTTTAATAAAAATGTTAAAATAGAAGTGTAACACATGCAAAATACTCAATTTTTATGTCGTATTCAAAATATTCCGTAATTGAAGACTAACACACACAAATTTCAACTTTTTTGAAAATTTCTTAAAAATGCAAAAACAGAAGTATAACACCTTCATAAAATTCAATTAAGATATTTTTATAAATATGTTAAAATGGAAGTGTAACACATGCAAAATACTCAATTATTATGTCGTACTCAAAATATTCCGTAATTGAAGACTAACACACACAAATTTCAACTTTTTTGAAAATTTCTTAAAAATGCAAAAACAGAAGTATAACACCTTCAAAAAATTCAATTAAGATATTTTAATAAAAATGTTAAAATGGAAGTGTAACACATGCAAAATACTCAATTATTATGTCGTACTCAAAATATTCCGTAAATGAAGACTAACACACACAAATTTCAACTTTTTTGAAAATTTCCTACAAATGCAAAGACAGAAGTGTAACACCTTCAAAAAATTCAATTAAGATATTTTTAATAAAAATGTTAAAATAGAAGTGTAACACATGCAAAATACTCAATTTTTATGTCGTACTCAAAATATTCCGTAATAAAAGACTAACACACACAAATTTCAATTTTATAAAAAAATTCTTAAAAATGCAAAAACAGGAGTATAACACCTTCAAAAAATTCAATCAATATATTATTAATAAAAATGTTAAAATAGATGTGTAACACATGCAAAATACTCAATTATTATGTCGGACTCATAATATTCCGTAATTGAAGACTAACACACAAAAAATTCAACATTTTTGAAAATTTCTTAAAAATGCAAAAACAGAAGTATAACACCTTCAAAAAATTCAATTAAGATATTTTTAATAAAAATGTTAAAATTGAAGTGTAACACATGCAAAATACTCAATTATTATGTCGTACTCAAAATATTCCGTAATTGAAGACTAACAAACACAAATTTCAAATTTTTTGAAAATTTCTTAAAAATGCAAAAACAGAAGTGTAAAACCTTCAAAAAATTCAATTTAGATATTAATGTAAAAATAGAAGTGTAACACATGCAAAATACTCAATTTTTATGTCGTACTCAAATTATTCCGTAATTGAAGACTAACACACACAAATTACAACTTTTTTGAAAATTTCTTAAAAATGCAAAAACAGAAGTATAACACCTTCAAAAAATTCAATCAATATATTATTAATAAAAATGTTAAAATAGAAGTGTAACACATGCAAAATACTCAATTATTATGTCGTACTCAAAATATTCCGTATTTGAAGACTAACACACAAAAATTTCAACTTTTTTGAAAATTTCTTAAAAATGCAAAAACAGAAGTCTAACACCTTCAAAAAATTCAATTAAGATATGTTTAATAAAAATGTTAAAATAGAAGTGTAGCACATGCAAAATACTCAATTTTTATGTCGTATTCAAAATATTCCGTAATTGAAGACTAACACACACAAATTTCAACTTTTTTGAAAATTTCTTAAAAATGCAAAAACAGAAGTATAACACCTTCATAAAATTCAATTAAGATATTTTTATAAATATGTTAAAATGGAAGTGTAACACATGCAAAATACTCAATTATTATGTCGTACTCAAAATATTCCGTAATTGAAGACTAACACACACAAATTTCAACTTTTTTGAAAATTTCTTAAAAATGCAAAAACAGAAGTATAACACCTTCAAAAAATTCAATTAAGATATTTTAATAAAAATGTTAAAATGGAAGTGTAACACATGCAAAATACTCAATTATTATGTCGTACTCAAAATATTCCGTAAATGAAGACTAACACACACAAATTTCAACTTTTTTGAAAATTTCCTACAAATGCAAAGACAGAAGTGTAACACCTTCAAAAAATTCAATTAAGATATTTTTAATAAAAATGTTAAAATAGAAGTGTAACACATGCAAAATACTCAATTTTTATGTCGTACTCAAAATATTCCGTAATAAAAGACTAACACACACAAATTTCAAATTTATAAAAAAATTCTTAAAAATGCAAAAACAGGAGTATAACACCTTCAAAAAATTCAATCAATATATTATTAATAAAAATGTTAAAATAGATGTGTAACACATGCAAAATACTCAATTATTATGTCGGACTCAAAATATTCCGTAATTGAAGACTAACACACAAAAAATTCAACATTTTTGAAAATTTCTTAAAAATGCAAAAACAGAAGTATAACACCTTCAAAAAATTCAATTAAGATATTTTTAATAAAAATGTTAAAATTGAAGTGTAACACATGCAAAATACTCAATTATTATGTCGTACTCAAAATATTCCGTAATTGAAGACTAACAAACACAAATTTCAAATTTTTTGAAAATTTCTTAAAAATGCAAAAACAGAAGTGTAAAACCTTCAAAAAATTCAATTTAGATTTTAATGTTAAAATAGAAGTGTAACACATGCAAAATACTCAATTTTTATGTCGTACTCAAATTATTCCGTAATTGAAGACTAACACACACAAATTTCAACTTTTTTGAAAATTTCTTAAAAATGCAAAAACAGAAGTATAACACCTTCAAAAAATTCAATCAATATATTATTAATAAAAATGTTAAAATAGAAGTGTAACACATGCAAAATACTCAATTATTATGTCGTACTCAAAATATTCCGTATTTGAAGATTAACACACAAAAATTTCAACTTTTTTGAAAATTTCTTAAAAATGCAAAAACAGAAGTCTAACACCTTCAAAAAATTCAATTAAGATATTTTTAATAAAAATGTTAAAATAGAAGTGTAACACATGCAAAATACTCAATTTTTATGTCGTATTCAAAATATTCCGTAATTGAAGACTAACACACACAAATTTCAACTTTTTTGAAAATTTCTTAAAAATGCAAAAACAGAAGTATAACACCTTCATAAAATTCAATTAAGATATTTTTATAAATATGTTAAAATGGAAGTGTAACACATGCAAAATACTCAATTATTATGTCGTACTCAAAATATTCCGTAATTGAAGACTAACACACACAAATTTCAACTTTTTTGAAAATTTCTTAAAAATGCAAAAACAGAAGTATAACACCTTCAAAAAATTCAATTAAGATATTTTAATAAAAATGTTAAAATGGAAGTGTAACACATGCAAAATACTCAATTATTATGTCGTACTCAAAATATTCCGTAAATGAAGACTAACACACACAAATTTCAACTTTTTTGAAAATTTCCTACAAATGCAAAGACAGAAGTGTAACACCTTCAAAAAATTCAATGAAGATATTTTTAATAAAAATGTTAAAATAGAAGTGTAACAAATGCAAAATACTCAATTTTTATGTCGTACTCAAAATATTCCGTAATAAAAGACTAACACACACAAATTTCAAATTTATAAAAAAATTCTTAAAAATGCAAAAACAGAAGTATAACACCTTCAAAAAATTCAATCAATATATTATTAATAGAAATGTTAAAATAGAAGTGTAACACATGCAAAATACTCAATTATTATGTCGTACTCAAAATATTCCGTAATTGAAGACTAACACACACAAATTTCAACTTTTTTGAAAATTTCTTAAAAATGCAAAAACAGAAGTATAACACCTTCAAAAAATTCAATTAAGATATTTTTAATAAAAATGTTAAAATAGAAGTGTAACACATGCAAAATACTCAATTATTATGTCGTACTCGAAATATTCACGAATTGAAGACTAACACACACAAATTTCAACTTTTTCGAAAGTTTCTTAAAAATGCAAAAACAGAAGTATAACACCTTCAAAAAATTCAATGAAGATATTTTTAATACAAATGTTAAAATAGAAGTGTAACACATGCGAAATACTCAATTTTTATGTCGTACACAAAATATTCCGTAATTGAAGACTAACACATACAAATTTCAACTTTTTTGAAAATTTCTTTAAAATGCAAAAACAGAAGTGTAACACCTTAAAAAAATTCAATTAAGATATTTTTAATAAAAATGTTAAACTAGAATTGTAACACATGCAAAATACTCAATTTTTATGTCGTACTCAAAATATTCCGTATTTGAAGACTAACACACACAAATTTCAACTTTATTGAAAATTTCTTAAAAATGCAAAAACAGAAGTCTAACACCTTCAAAAAATTAAATTAAGATATTTTTAATAAAAATGTTAAAATAGAAGTGTAACACATGCAAAATACTCAATTTTTATGCCGTACATAAAATAATCCGTAATTGAAGACGAACACACAAAAATTTCAACTTTTTTGAAAATTTCTTAAAAATGCAAAAACAGAAGTGTAACACCTTCAAAAAATTCAATTAAGATATTTTTAATAAAAATGTTAAACTGGAATTGTAACACATGCATAATACGCAATTTTTATGTCGTACTCAAAATATTCCGTAATTGAAGACTAACACACACAAATTTCAACTTTTTTGAAAATTTCGTAAAAATGCAAAAACAGAAGTATAACACCTTCAAAAAATTCAATTAAGAGATTTTTAATAAAAATGTTAAAATAGAAGTGTAACACATGCAAAATACTCAATTATTATGTCGTACTCAAAATATTCCGTAATTGAAGACTAACACACACAAATTTCAAATTTTTTGAAAATTTCTTAAAAATGCAAAAACAGAAGTGTAAAACCTTCAAAATATTCAATTAAGATATTTTTAATAAAAATGTTAAAATAGAAGTGTAACACATGCAAAATACTCAATTTTTATGTCGTACTCAAATTATTCCGTAATTGAAGACTAACACACACAAATTTCAACTTTTTTGAAAATTTCTTAAAAATGCAAAAACAGAAGTATAACACCTTCAAAAAATTCAATCAATATATTATTAATAAAAATGTTAAAATAGAAGTGTAACACATGCAAAATACTCAATTATTATGTCGTACTCAAAATATTCCGTATTTGAAGACTAACACACAAAAATTTCAAATATTTTGAAAATTTCATAAAAATGCAAAAACAGAAGTCTTACACCTTCAAAAAATTCAATTAACATATGTTTAATAAAAATGTTAAAATAGAAGTGTAACACATGCAAAATACTCAATTTTTATGTCGTACTCAAAATATTCCGTAATTGAAGACTAACACACACAAATTTCAAATTATTTGAAAATTTCTTAAAAATGCAAAAACAGAAGTATAACAACTTCATAAAATTCAATTAAGATATTTTAATAAAAATGTTAAAATGGAAGTGTAACACATGCAAAATACTCAATTATTATGTCGTACTCAAAATATTCCGTAATTGAAGACTAACACACACAAATTTCAACTTTTTTGAAAATTTCATAAAAATGCAAAAACAGAAGTATAACACCTTCAAAAAATTCAATTAAGATATTTTTAATAAAAATGTTAAAATAGAAGTGTAACACATGCAAAATACTCAATTTTTATGTCGTACTCAAAATATTCCGTAATAAAAGACTAACACACACAAATTTCAAATTTTTAAAAAATTTCTTAAAAATGCAAAACCAGAAGTCTAACACCTTCAAAAAATTAAATTAAGATATTTTTAATAAAAATGAAAAAATATTAGTGTAACACATGCAAAATACTCAATTTTTATGTCGTACTCAAAACATTCCGTAATTGAAGACTAACACACAAAAATTTCAACATTTTTGAAAATTTCTTAAAAATGCAAAAACAGAAGTCTAACACCTTCAAAAAATTAAATTAGGATATTTTTAAAAAAAAAGAGAAAATATTACTGTAGCACATGCAAAATACTCAATTTTTATGTCGTACTCAAAATATTCCGTAATAAAAGACTAACACACACAAATTTCAAATTTTTAAAAAATTTCTTAAAAATGCAAAACCAGAAGTCTAACACCTTCAAAAAATTAAATTAAGATATTTTTAATAAAAATTATAAAATATTAGTGTAACACATGCAAAATACTCAATTTTTATGTCGTACTCAAAATATTCCGTAATTGAAGACTAACACACAAAAATTTCAACATTTTTGAAAATTTCTTAAAAATGCAAAAACAGAAGTATAACACCTTCAAAAAATTCAATTAAGATATTTTTAATAAAAATGTTAAAATAGAAGTGTAACACATGCAAAATACTCAATTATTATGTCGTACACAAAATATTCCGTAATTGAAGACTAACACACACAAATTTCAACTTTTTTGAAAGTTTCTTAAAAATGCAAAAACAGAAGTATAACACCTTCAAAAAATTCCATTAAGACATTTTTAATACAAATGTTAAAATAGAAATGTAACACATGCGAAATACTCAATTTTTATGTCGTACACAAAATATTCCGTAATTGAAGACTAACACATACAAATTTCAACTTTTTTGAAAATTTCTTAAAAATGCAAAAACATGAAGTGTAACACCTTCAAAAAATTCAATTAAGATATTTTTAATAAAAATGTTAAAATAGAAGTGTAACACATGCAAAATACTCAATTATTAGGTCGTAATCAAAATATTCCGTAATTGAAGACTAACACACACAAATTTCAACTTTTTTGAAAGTTTCATAAAAATGCAAAAACAGAAGTATAACACCTTCAAAAAATTCAATTAAGATATTTTTAATAAAAATGTTAAAATAGAAGTGTAACACATGAAAAATACTCAATAATTATGTCGTACTCAAAATATTCCGTAATTGAAGACTAACAAACACAAATTTCAAATTTTTTGAAAATTTCTTAAAAATTCAAAAACAGAAGTGAAAAACCTTCAAAAAATTCAATTTAGATATTAATGTTAAAATAGAAGTGTAACACATGCAAAATACTCAATTTTTATGTCGTACTTAAATTATTCCGTAATTGAAGACTAACACACACAAATTTCAACTTTTTTGAAAATTTCTTAAAAATGCAAAAACAGAAGTATAACACCTTCAAAAAATTCAATCAATATATTATTAATAAAAATGTTAAAATAGAAGTGTAACACATGCAAAATACTCAATTATTATGTCGTACACAAAATATTCCGTAATTGAAGACTAACACACACAAATTTCAACTTTTTTGAAAGTTTCTTAAAAATGCAAAAACAGAAGTATAACACCTTCAAAAAATTCCATTAAGACATTTTTAATACAAATGTTAAAATAGAAATGTAACACATGCGAAATACTCAATTTTTATGTCGTACACAAAATATTCCGTAATTGAAGACTAACACATACAAATTTCAACTTTTTTGAAAATTTCTTAAAAATGCAAAAACATGAAGTGTAACACCTTCAAAAAATTCAATTAAGATATTTTTAATAAAAATGTTAAAATAGAAGTGTAACACATGCAAAATACTCAATTATTAGGTCGTAATCAAAATATTCCGTAATTGAAGACTAACACACACAAATTTCAACTTTTTTGAAAGTTTCTTAAAAATGCAAAAACAGAAGTATAACACCTTCAAAAAATTCAATTAAGATATTTTTGATACAATTGCTAAAATAGAAGTGTAACACATGCGAAATACTCAATTTTTATATCGTACACAAAATATTCTGTAATTGAAGACTAACACATACAAATTTCAACTTTTTTGAAAATTTCTTAAAAATGCAAAAACAGAAGTGTAACACCATCAAAAAATTCAATTACGATATTTTTAATAAAAATGTTAAACTAGAATTGTAACACATGCAAAATACTCAATTTTTATGTCGTACTCAAAATATTCCGTATTTGAAGACTAAACACACAAATTTCAACTTTATTGAAAATATCTTAAAAATGCAAAAACAGAAGTCAAACACCTTCAAAAAATTAAATTAAGATATTTTTAATAAAAATGTTAAAATAGAAGTGTAACACATGCAAAATACTCAATTTTTATGTCGTACATAAAATAATCCGTAATTGAAGACGAACACACTCAAATTTCAACTTTTTTGAAAATCACTTAAAAATGCAAAAACAGAAGTGTAACACCTTCCAAAAATTCAATTAAGATATTTTTAATAAAAATGTTAAACTGGAATTGTAACACATGCAAAATACTCAATTTTTATGTCGTACTCAAAATATTCCGTAATTGAAGACTAACACACACAAATTTCAACTTTTTTGAAAATTTCTTAAAAATGCAAAAACAGAAGTATAACACCTTCAAAAAATTCAATTAAGATATTTTTAATAAAAATGTTAAAATAGAAGTGTAACACATGAAAAATACTCAATAATTATGTCGTACTCAAAATATTCCGTAATTGAAGACTAACAAACACAAATTTCAAATTTTTTGAAAATTTCTTAAAAATTCAAAAACAGAAGTGAAAAACCTTCAAAAAATTCAATTTAGATATTAATGTTAAAATAGAAGTGTAACACATGCAAAATACTCAATTTTTATGTCGTACTTAAATTATTCCGTAATTGAAGACTAACACACACAAATTTCAACTTTTTTGAAAATTTCTTAAAAATGCAAAAACAGAAGTATAACACCTTCAAAAAATTCAATCAATATATTATTAATAAAAATGTTAAAATAGAAGTGTAACACATGCAAAATACTCAATTTTTATGTCGTACTCAAATTATTCCGTAATTGAAGACTAACACACACAAATTTCAACTTTTTTGAAAATTTCTTAAAAATGCAAAAACAGAAGTATAACACCTTCAAAAAATTCAATTAAGATATTTTTAATAAAAATGTTAAACTGGAATTGTAACACATGCAAAATACACAATTATTATGTCGTACTCAAAATATTCCGTATTTGAAGACTAACACACACAAATTTCAGCTTTTTTGAAAATTTCTTAAAAATGCAAAAACAGAAGTCTAACACCTTCAAAAAATTCAATTAAGAAATTTTTAATAAAAATGTTAAAATAGAAGTGTAACACATGCCAAATACTCAATTTTTATGTCGTACTCAAAATATTCCGTAATTGAAGACTAACACACACAAATTTCAACTTTTCTTGAAAATTTCTTAAAAATACAAAAACAGAAGTGTAACACCTTCAAAAAATTCAATTAAGATATTTTTAATAAAAATGTTAAAATAGAAGTGTAACACATGCAAAATACTCAATTTTTATGTCGTACTCAAAATATTCCGTAATAAAAGACTAACACACACAAATTTCAAATTTTTAAAAAATTTCTTAAAAATGCAAAACCAGAAGTCTAACACCTTCGAAAAATTAAATTAAGATATTTTTAATAAAACTGATAAAATAGAAGTGTAACACATGCAAAATACTCAATTTTTATGTCGTACTCAAAATATTCCGTAATGAAATACTAACACACAAAAATTTCAACATTTTTGAAAATTTCTTAAAAATGCAAAAACAGAAGTATAACACCTTCAAAAAATTCAATTAAGATATTTTTTATAAAAATGTTAAAATAGAAGTGTAACACATGCAAAATACTCAATTATTACGTCTTACTCGAAATATTCACGAATTGAAGACTAACACACACAAATTTCAACTTTTTCGAAAGTTTCTTAAAAATGCAAAAACAGAAGTATAACACCTTCAAAAAATTCAATGAAGATATTTTTAATACAAATGTTAAAATAGAAGTGTAACACATGCGAAATACTCAATTTTTATGTCGTACACAAAATATTCCGTAATTGAAGACTAACACATACAAATTTCAACTTTTTTGAAAATTTCTTTAAAATGCAAAAACAGAAGTGTAACACCTTAAAAAAATTCAATTAAGATATTTTTAATAAAAATGTTAAACTAGAATTGTAAGACATGCAAAATACTCAATTTTTATGTCGTACTCAACATATTCCGTATTTGAAGACTAACACACACAAATTTCAACTTTATTGAAAATTTCTTAAAAATGCAAAAACAGAAGTTTAACACCTTCAAAAAATTAAATTAAGATATTTTTAATAAAAATGTTAAAATAGAAGTGTAACACATGCAAAATACTCAATTTTTATGCCGTACATAAAATAATCCGTAATTGAAGACGAACACACAAAAATTTCAACTTTTTTGAAAATTTCTTAAAAATGCAAAAACAGAAGTGTAACACCTTCAAAAAATGCAATTAAGATATTTTTAATAAAAATGTTAAACTGGAATTGTAACACATGCAAAATACTCAATTTTTATGTCGTACTCAAAATATTCCGTAATTGAAGACTAACACACACAAATTTCAACTTTTTTGAAAATTTCGTAAAAATGCAAAAACAGAAGTATAACACCTTAAAAAAATTCAATTAAGATATTTTTAATAAAAATGTTAAAATAGAAGTGTAACACATGCAAAATACTCAATTATTATGTCGTACTCAAAATATTCCGTAATTGAAGACTAACACACACAAATTTAAAATTTATTGAAAATTTCTTAAAAATGCAAAAACAGAAGTGTAAAACCTTCAAAATATTCAATTAACATATTTTTAATAAAAATGTTAAAATAGAAGTGTAACACATGCAAAATACTCAATTTTTATGTCGTACTCAAATTATTCCGTAATTGAAGACTAACACACACAAATTTCAACTTTTTTGAAAATTTCTTAAAAATGCAAAAACAGAAGTATAACACCTTCAAAAAATTCAATCAATATATTATTAATAAAAATGTTAAAATAGAAGTGTAACACATGCAAAATACTCAATTATTATGTCGTACTCAAAATATTCCGTATTTGAAGACTAACACACAAAAATTTCAAATATTTTGAAAATTTCATAAAAATGCAAAAACAGAAGTCTAACACCTTCAAAAAATTCAATTAACATATGTTTAATAAAAATGTTAAAATAGAAGTGTAACACATGCAAAATACTCAATTTTTATGTCGTACTCAAAATATTCCGTAATTGAAGACTAACACACACAAATTTCAAATTATTTGAAAATTTCTTAAAAATGCAAAAACAGAAGTATAACAACTTCATAAAATTCAATTAAGATATTTTAATAAAAATGTTAAAATGGAAGTGTAACACATGCAAAATACTCAATTATTATGTCGTACTCAAAATATTCCGTAATTGAAGACTAACACACACAAATTTCAACTTTTTTGAAAATTTCATAAAAATGCAAAAACAGAAGTATAACACCTTCAAAAAATTCAATTAAGATATTTTTAATAAAAATGTTAAAATAGAAGTGTAACACATGCAAAATACTCAATTTTTATGTCGTACTCAAAATATTCCGTAATAAAAGACTAACACACACAAATTTCAAATTTTTAAAAAATTTCTTAAAAATGCAAAACCAGAAGTCTAACACCTTCAAAAAATTAAATTAAGATATTTTTAATAAAAATGAAAAAATATTAGTGTAACACATGCAAAATACTCAATTTTTATGTCGTACTCAAAATATTCCGTAATTGAAGACTAACACACAAAAATTTCAACATTTTTGAAAATTTCTTAAAAATGCAAAAACAGAAGTCTAACACCTTCAAAAAATTAAATTAGGATATTTTTAATAAAAATGAGAAATATTACTGTAGCACATGCAAAATACTCAATTTTTATGTCGTACTCAAAATATTCCGTAATAAAAGACTAACACACACAAATTTCAAATTTTTAAAAAATTTCTTAAAAATGCAAAACCAGAAGTCTAACACCTTCAAAAAATTAAATTAAGATATTTTTAATAAAAATGATAAAATATTAGTGTAACACATGCAAAATACTCAATTTTTATGTCGTACTCAAAATATTCCGTAATTGAAGACTAACACACAAAAATTTCAACATTTTTGAAAATTTCTTAAAAATGCAAAAACAGAAGTATAACAACTTCATAAAATTCAATTAAGATATTTTAATAAAAATGTTAAAATGGAAGTGTAACACATGCAAAATACTCAATTATTATGTCGTACTCAAAATATTCCGTAATTGAAGACTAACACACACAAATTTCAACTTTATTGAAAATTTCTTAAAAATGCAAAAACAGAAGTTTAACACCTTCAAAAAATTAAATTAAGATATTTTTAATAAAAATGTTAAAATAGAAGTGTAACACATGCAAAATACTCAATTTTTATGCCGTACATAAAATAATCCGTAATTGAAGACGAACACACAAAAATTTCAACTTTTTTGAAAATTTCTTAAAAATGCAAAAACAGAAGTGTAACACCTTCAAAAAATGCAATTAAGATATTTTTAATAAAAATGTTAAACTGGAATTGTAACACATGCAAAATACTCAATTTTTATGTCGTACTCAAAATATTCCGTAATTGAAGACTAACACACACAAATTTCAACTTTTTTGAAAATTTCGTAAAAATGCAAAAACAGAAGTATAACACCTTCAAAAAATTCAATTAAGATATTTTTAATAAAAATGTTAAAATAGAAGTGTAACACATGCAAAATACTCAATTTTTATATCGTACACAAAATATTCTGTAATTGAAGACTAACACATACAAATTTCAACTTTTTTGAAAATTTCTTAAAAATGCAAAAACAGAAGTGTAACACCATCAAAAAATTCAATTACGATATTTTTAATAAAAATGTTAAACTAGAATTGTAACACATGCAAAATACTCAATTTTTATGTCGTACTCAAAATATTCCGTATTTGAAGACTAAACACACAAATTTCAACTTTATTGAAAATATCTTAAAAATGCAAAAACAGAAGTCAAACACCTTCGAAAAATTAAATTAAGACATTTTTAATAAAAATGTTAAAATAGAAGTGTAACACATGCAAAATACTCAATTATTAGGTCGTAATCAAAATATTCCGTAATTGAAGACTAACACACACAAATTTCATCTTTTTTGAAAGTTTCTTAAAAATGCAAAAACAGAAGTATAACACCTTCAAAAAATTCAATTAAGATATTTTTGATACAATTGCTAAAATAGAAGTGTAACACATGCGAAATACTCAATTTTTATATCGTACACAAAATATTCTGTAATTGAAGACTAACACATACAAATTTCAACTTTTTTGAAAATTTCTTAAAAATGCAAAAACAGAAGTGTAACACCATCAAAAAATTCAATTACGATATTTTTAATAAAAATGTTAAACTAGAATTGTAACACATGCAAAATACTCAATTTTTATGTCGTACTCAAAATATTCCGTATTTGAAGACTAAACACACAAATTTCAACTTTATTGAAAATATCTTTAAAATGCAAAAACAGAAGTCAAACACCTTCAAAAAATTAAATTAAGATATTTTTAATAAAAATGTTAAAATAGAAGTGTAACACATGCAAAATACTCAATTTTTATGTCGTACATAAAATAATCCGTAATTGAAGACGAACACACTCAAATTTCAACTTTTTTGAAAATCACTTAAAAATGCAAAAACAGAAGTGTAACACCTTCCAAAAATTCAATTAAGATATTTTTAATAAAAATGTTAAACTGGAATTGTAACACATGCAAAATACTCAATTTTTATGTCGTACTCAAAATATTCCGTAATTGAAGACTAACACACACAAATTTCAACTTTTTTGAAAATTTCTTAAAAATGCAAAAACAGAAGTATAACACCTTCAAAAAATTCAATTAAGATATTTTTAATAAAAATGTTAAAATAGAAGTGTAACACATGAAAAATACTCAATAATTATGTCGTACTCAAAATATTCCGTAATTGAAGACTAACAAACACAAATTTCAAATTTTTTGAAAATTTCTTAAAAATGCAAAAACAGAAGTGAAAAACCTTCAAAAAATTCAATTTAGATAGTAATGTTAAAATAGAAGTGTAACACATGCAAAATACTCAATTTTTATGTCGTACTCAAATTATTCCGTAATTGAAGACTAACACACACAAATTTCAACTTTTTTGAAAATTTCTTAAAAATGCAAAAACAGAAGTATAACACCTTCAAAAAATTCAATCAATATATTATTAATAAAAATGTTAAAATAGAAGTGTAACACATGCAAAATACTCAATTATTATGTCGTACTCAAAATATTCCGTATTTGAAGACTAACACACACAAATTTCAGCTTTTTTGAAAATTTCTTAAAAATGCTAAAACAGAAGTCTAACACCTTCAAAAAATTCAATTAAGAAATTTTTAATAAAAATGTTAAAATAGAAGTGTAACACATGCCAAATACTCAATTTTTATGTCGTACTCAAAATATTCCGTAATTGAAGACTAACACACACAAATTTCAACTTTTCTTGAAAATTTCTTCAAAATACAAAAACAGAAGTGTAACACCTTCAAAAAATTCAATTAAGATATTTTTAATAAAAATGTTAAAATAGAAGTGTAACACATGCAAAATACTCAATTTTTATGTCGTACTCAAAATATTCCGTAATAAAAGACTAACACACACAAATTTCAAATTTTTAAAAAATTTCTTAAAAATGCAAAACCAGAAGTCTAACACCTTCGAAAAATTAAATTAAGATATTTTTAATAAAACTGATAAAATAGAAGTGTAACACATGCAAAATACTCAATTTTTATGTCGTACTCAAAATATTCCGTAATGAAATACTAACACACAAAAATTTCAACATTTTTGAAAATTTCTTAAAAATGCAAAAACAGAAGTATAACACCTTCAAAAAATTCAATTAAGATATTTTTTATAAAAATGTTAAAATAGAAGTGTAACACATGCAAAATACTCAATTATTATGTCGTACTCGAAATATTCACGAATTGAAGACTAACACACACAAATTTCAACTTTTTCGAAAGTTTCTTAAAAATGCAAAAACAGAAGTATAACACCTTCAAAAAATTCAATGAAGATATTTTTAATACAAATGTTAAAATAGAAGTGTAACACATGCGAAATACTCAATTTTTATGTCGTACACAAAATATTCCGTAATTGAAGACTAACACATACAAATTTCAACTTTTTTGAAAATTTCTTTAAAATGCAAAAACAGAAGTGTAACACCTTAAAAAAATTCAATTAAGATATTTTTAATAAAAATGTTAAACTAGAATTGTAAGACATGCAAAATACTCAATTTTTATGTCGTACTCAAAATATTCCGTATTTGAAGACTAACACACACAAATTTCAACTTTATTGAAAATTTCTTAAAAATGCAAAAACAGAAGTTTAACACCTTCAAAAAATTAAATTAAGATATTTTTAATAAAAATGTTAAAATAGAAGTGTAACACATGCAAAATACTCAATTTTTATGCCGTACATAAAATAATCCGTAATTGAAGACGAACACACAAAAATTTCAACTTTTTTGAAAATTTCTTAAAAATGCAAAAACAGAAGTGTAACACCTTCAAAAAATTCAATTAAGATATTTTTAATAAAAATGTTAAACTGGAATTGTAACACATGCAAAATACTCAATTTTTATGTCGTACTCAAAATATTCCGTAATTGAAGACTAACACACACAAATTTCAACTTTTTTGAAAATTTCGTAAAAATGCAAAAACAGAAGTATAACACCTTCAAAAAATTCAATTAAGATATTTTTAATAAAAATGTTAAAATAGAAGTGTAACACATGCAAAATACTCAATTATTATGTCGTACTCAAAATATTCCGTAATTGAAGACTAACACACACAAATTTCAAATTTTTTGAAAATTTCTTAAAAATGCAAAAACAGAAGTGTAAAACCTTCAAAATATTCAATTAACATATTTTTAATAAAAATGTTAAAATAGAAGTGTAACACATGCAAAATACTCAATTTTTATGTCGTACTCAAATTATTCCGTAATTGAAGACTAACACACACAAATTTCAACTTTTTTGAAAATTTCTTAAAAATGCAAATACAGAAGTATAACACCTTCAAAAAATTCAATCAATATATTATTAATAAAAATGTTAAAATAGAAGTGTAACACATGCAAAATACTCAATTATTATGTCGTACTCAAAATATTCCGTATTTGAAGACTAACACACAAAAATTTCAAATATTTTGAAAATTTCATAAAAATGCAAAAACAGAAGTCTAACACCTTCAAAAAATTCAATTAACATATGTTTAATAAAAATGTTAAAATAGAAGTGTAACACATGCAAAATACTCAATTTTTATGTCGTACTCAAAATATTCCGTAATTGAAGACTAACACACACAAATTTCAAATTATTTGAAAATTTCTTAAAAATGCAAAAACAGAAGTATAACAACTTCATAAAATTCAATTAAGATATTTTAATAAAAATGTTAAAATGGAAGTGTAACACATGCAAAATACTCAATTATTATGTCGTACTCAAAATATTCCGTAATTGAAGACTAACACACACAAATTTCAACTTTTTTGAAAATTTCATAAAAATGCAAAAACAGAAGTATAACACCTTCAAAAAATTCAATTAAGATATTTTTAATAAAAATGTTAAAATAGAAGTGTAACACATGCAAAATACTCAATTTTTATGTCGTACTCAAAATATTCCGTAATAAAAGACTAACACACACAAATTTCAAATTTTTAAAAAATTTCTTAAAAATGCAAAACCAGAAGTCTAACACCTTCAAAAAATTAAATTAAGATATTTTTAATAAAAATGAAAAAATATTAGTGTAACACATGCAAAATACTCAATTTTTATGTCGTACTCAAAATATTCCGTAATTGAAGACTAACACACAAAAATTTCAACATTTTTGAAAATTTCTTAAAAATGCAAAAACAGAAGTCTAACACCTTCAAAAAATTAAATTAGGATATTTTTAATAAAAATGAGAAATATTACTGTAGCACATGCAAAATACTCAATTTTTATGTCGTACTCAAAATATTCCGTAATAAAAGACTAACACACACAAATTTCAAATTTTTAAAAAATTTCTTAAAAATGCAAAACCAGAAGTCTAACACCTTCAAAAAATTAAATTAAGATATTTTTAATAAAAATGATAAAATATTAGTGTAACACATGCAAAATACTCAATTTTTATGTCGTACTCAAAATATTCCGTAATTGAAGACTAACACACAAAAATTTCAACATTTTTGAAAATTTCTTAAAAATGCAAAAACAGAAGTATAACAACTTCATAAAATTCAATTAAGATATTTTAATAAAAATGTTAAAATGGAAGTGTAACACATGCAAAATACTCAATTATTATGTCGTACTCAAAATATTCCGTAATTGAAGACTAACACACACAAATTTCAACTTTATTGAAAATTTCTTAAAAATGCAAAAACAGAAGTTTAACACCTTCAAAAAATTAAATTAAGATATTTTTAATAAAAATGTTAAAATAGAAGTGTAACACATGCAAAATACTCAATTTTTATGCCGTACATAAAATAATCCGTAATTGAAGACGAACACACAAAAATTTCAACTTTTTTGAAAATTTCTTAAAAATGCAAAAACAGAAGTGTAACACCTTCAAAAAATGCAATTAAGATATTTTTAATAAAAATGTTAAACTGGAATTGTAACACATGCAAAATACTCAATTTTTATGTCGTACTCAAAATATTCCGTAATTGAAGACTAACACACACAAATTTCAACTTTTTTGAAAATTTCGTAAAAATGCAAAAACAGAAGTATAACACCTTCAAAAAATTCAATTAAGATATTTTTAATAAAAATGTTAAAATAGAAGTGTAACACATGCAAAATACTCAATTTTTATATCGTACACAAAATATTCTGTAATTGAAGACTAACACATACAAATTTCAACTTTTTTGAAAATTTCTTAAAAATGCAAAAACAGAAGTGTAACACCATCAAAAAATTCAATTACGATATTTTTAATAAAAATGTTAAACTAGAATTGTAACACATGCAAAATACTCAATTTTTATGTCGTACTCAAAATATTCCGTATTTGAAGACTAAACACACAAATTTCAACTTTATTGAAAATATCTTAAAAATGCAAAAACAGAAGTCAAACACCTTCGAAAAATTAAATTAAGACATTTTTAATAAAAATGTTAAAATAGAAGTGTAACACATGCAAAATACTCAATTATTAGGTCGTAATCAAAATATTCCGTAATTGAAGACTAACACACACAAATTTCATCTTTTTTGAAAGTTTCTTAAAAATGCAAAAACAGAAGTATAACACCTTCAAAAAATTCAATTAAGATATTTTTGATACAATTGCTAAAATAGAAGTGTAACACATGCGAAATACTCAATTTTTATATCGTACACAAAATATTCTGTAATTGAAGACTAACACATACAAATTTCAACTTTTTTGAAAATTTCTTAAAAATGCAAAAACAGAAGTGTAACACCATCAAAAAATTCAATTACGATATTTTTAATAAAAATGTTAAACTAGAATTGTAACACATGCAAAATACTCAATTTTTATGTCGTACTCAAAATATTCCGTATTTGAAGACTAAACACACAAATTTCAACTTTATTGAAAATATCTTTAAAATGCAAAAACAGAAGTCAAACACCTTCAAAAAATTAAATTAAGATATTTTTAATAAAAATGTTAAAATAGAAGTGTAACACATGCAAAATACTCAATTTTTATGTCGTACATAAAATAATCCGTAATTGAAGACGAACACACTCAAATTTCAACTTTTTTGAAAATCACTTAAAAATGCAAAAACAGAAGTGTAACACCTTCCAAAAATTCAATTAAGATATTTTTAATAAAAATGTTAAACTGGAATTGTAACACATGCAAAATACTCAATTTTTATGTCGTACTCAAAATATTCCGTAATTGAAGACTAACACACACAAATTTCAACTTTTTTGAAAATTTCTTAAAAATGCAAAAACAGAAGTATAACACCTTCAAAAAATTCAATTAAGATATTTTTAATAAAAATGTTAAAATAGAAGTGTAACACATGAAAAATACTCAATAATTATGTCGTACTCAAAATATTCCGTAATTGAAGACTAACAAACACAAATTTCAAATTTTTTGAAAATTTCTTAAAAATGCAAAAACAGAAGTGAAAAACCTTCAAAAAATTCAATTTAGATATTAATGTTAAAATAGAAGTGTAACACATGCAAAATACTCAATTTTTATGTCGTACTCAAATTATTCCGTAATTGAAGACTAACACACACAAATTTCAACTTTTTTGAAAATTTCTTAAAAATGCAAAAACAGAAGTATAACACCTTCAAAAAATTCAATCAATATATTATTAATAAAAATGTTAAAATAGAAGTGTAACACATGCAAAATACTCAATTATTATGTCGTACTCAAAATATTCCGTATTTGAAGACTAACACACACAAATTTCAGCTTTTTTGAAAATTTCTTAAAAATGCTAAAACAGAAGTCTAACACCTTCAAAAAATTCAATTAAGAAATTTTTAATAAAAATGTTAAAATAGAAGTGTAACACATGCCAAATACTCAATTTTTATGTCGTACTCAAAATATTCCGTAATTGAAGACTAACACACACAAATTTCAACTTTTCTTGAAAATTTCTTCAAAATACAAAAACAGAAGTGTAACACCTTCAAAAAATTCAATTAAGATATTTTTAATAAAAATGTTAAAATAGAAGTGTAACACATGCAAAATACTCAATTTTTATGTCGTACTCAAAATATTCCGTAATAAAAGACTAACACACACAAATTTCAAATTTTTAAAAAATTTCTTAAAAATGCAAAACCAGAAGTCTAACACCTTCGAAAAATTAAATTAAGATATTTTTAATAAAACTGATAAAATAGAAGTGTAACACATGCAAAATACTCAATTTTTATGTCGTACTCAAAATATTCCGTAATGAAATACTAACACACAAAAATTTCAACATTTTTGAAAATTTCTTAAAAATGCAAAAACAGAAGTATAACACCTTCAAAAAATTCAATTAAGATATTTTTTATAAAAATGTTAAAATAGAAGTGTAACACATGCAAAATACTCAATTATTATGTCGTACTCGAAATATTCACGAATTGAAGACTAACACACACAAATTTCAACTTTTTCGAAAGTTTCTTAAAAATGCAAAAACAGAAGTATAACACCTTCAAAAAATTCAATGAAGATATTTTTAATACAAATGTTAAAATAGAAGTGTAACACATGCGAAATACTCAATTTTTATGTCGTACACAAAATATTCCGTAATTGAAGACTAACACATACAAATTTCAACTTTTTTGAAAATTTCTTTAAAATGCAAAAACAGAAGTGTAACACCTTAAAAAAATTCAATTAAGATATTTTTAATAAAAATGTTAAACTAGAATTGTAAGACATGCAAAATACTCAATTTTTATGTCGTACTCAAAATATTCCGTATTTGAAGACTAACACACACAAATTTCAACTTTATTGAAAATTTCTTAAAAATGCAAAAACAGAAGTTTAACACCTTCAAAAAATTAAATTAAGATATTTTTAATAAAAATGTTAAAATAGAAGTGTAACACATGCAAAATACTCAATTTTTATGCCGTACATAAAATAATCCGTAATTGAAGACGAACACACAAAAATTTCAACTTTTTTGAAAATTTCTTAAAAATGCAAAAACAGAAGTGTAACACCTTCAAAAAATTCAATTAAGATATTTTTAATAAAAATGTTAAACTGGAATTGTAACACATGCAAAATACTCAATTTTTATGTCGTACTCAAAATATTCCGTAATTGAAGACTAACACACACAAATTTCAACTTTTTTGAAAATTTCGTAAAAATGCAAAAACAGAAGTATAACACCTTCAAAAAATTCAATTAAGATATTTTTAATAAAAATGTTAAAATAGAAGTGTAACACATGCAAAATACTCAATTATTATGTCGTACTCAAAATATTCCGTAATTGAAGACTAACACACACAAATTTCAAATTTTTTGAAAATTTCTTAAAAATGCAAAAACAGAAGTGTAAAACCTTCAAAATATTCAATTAACATATTTTTAATAAAAATGTTAAAATAGAAGTGTAACACATGCAAAATACTCAATTTTTATGTCGTACTCAAATTATTCCGTAATTGAAGACTAACACACACAAATTTCAACTTTTTTGAAAATTTCTTAAAAATGCAAATACAGAAGTATAACACCTTCAAAAAATTCAATCAATATATTATTAATAAAAATGTTAAAATAGAAGTGTAACACATGCAAAATACTCAATTATTATGTCGTACTCAAAATATTCCGTATTTGAAGACTAACACACAAAAATTTCAAATATTTTGAAAATTTCATAAAAATGCAAAAACAGAAGTCTAACACCTTCAAAAAATTCAATTAACATATGTTTAATAAAAATGTTAAAATAGAAGTGTAACACATGCAAAATACTCAATTTTTATGTCGTACTCAAAATATTCCGTAATTGAAGACTAACACACACAAATTTCAAATTATTTGAAAATTTCTTAAAAATGCAAAAACAGAAGTATAACAACTTCATAAAATTCAATTAAGATATTTTAATAAAAATGTTAAAATGGAAGTGTAACACATGCAAAATACTCAATTATTATGTCGAACTCAAAATATTCCGTAATTGAAGACTAACACACACAAATTTCAACTTTTTTGAAAATTTCATAAAAATGCAAAAATAGAAGTATAACACCTTCAAAAAATTCAATTAAGATATTTTTAATAAAAATGTTAAAATAGAAGTGTAACACATGCAAAATACTCAATTTTTATGTCGTACTCAAAATATTCCGTAATAAAAGACTAACACACACAAATTTCAAATTTTTAAAAAATTTCTTAAAAATGCAAAACCAGAAGTCTAACACCTTCAAAAAATTAAATTAAGATATTTTTAATAAAAATGAAAAAATATTAGTGTAACACATGCAAAATACTCAATTTTTATGTCGTACTCAAAATATTCCGTAATTGAAGACTAACACACAAAAATTTCAACATTTTTGAAAATTTCTTAAAAATGCAAAAACAGAAGTCTAACACCTTCAAAAAATTAAATTAGGATATTTTTAATAAAAATGAGAAATATTACTGTAGCACATGCAAAATACTCAATTTTTATGTCGTACTCAAAATATTCCGTAATAAAAGACTAACACACACAAATTTCAAATTTTTAAAAAATTTCTTAAAAATGCAAAACCAGAAGTCTAACACCTTCAAAAAATTAAATTAAGATATTTTTAATAAAAATGATAAAATATTAGTGTAACACATGCAAAATACTCAATTTTTATGTCGTACTCAAAATATTCCGTAATTGAAGACTAACACACAAAAATTTCAACATTTTTGAAAATTTCTTAAAAATGCAAAAACAGAAGTCTAACACCTTCAAAAAATTAAATTAGGATATTTTTAATAAAAATGAGAAATATTACTGTAGCATATGCAAAATACTCAATTTTTATGTCGTACTCAAAATATTCCGTAATAAAAGACTAACACACACAAATTTCAAATTTTTAAAAAATTTCTTAAAAATGCAAAACCAGAAGTCTAACACCTTCAAAAAATTAAATTAAGATATTTTTAATAAAAATGATAAAATATTAGTGTAACACATGCAAAATACTCAATTTTTATGTCGTACTCAAAATATTCCGTAATTGAAGGCTAACACACAAAAATTTCAACATTTTTGAAAATTTCTTAAAAATGCAAAAACAGAAGTATAACACCTTCAAAAAATTCAATTAAGATATTTTTAATAAAAATGTTAAAATAGAAGTGTAACACATGCAAAATACTCAATTATTATGTCGTACACAAAATATTCCGTAATTGAAGACTAACACACACAAATTTCAACTTTTTTGAAAGTTTCTTAAAAATGCAAAAACAGAAGTATAACACCTTCAAAAAATTCCATTAAGACATTTTTAATACAAATGTTAAAATAGAAATGTAACACATGCGAAATACTCAATTTTTATGTCGTACACAAAATATTCCGTAATTGAAGACTAACACATACAAATTTCAACTTTTTTGAAAATTTCTTAAAAATGCAAAAACATGAAGTGTAACACCTTCAAAAAATTCACTTAAGATATTTTTAATAAAAATGTTAAAATAGAAGTGTAACACATGCAAAATACTCAATTATTAGGTCGTAATCAAAATTTTCCGTAATTGAAGACTAACACACACAAATTTCAACTTTTTTGAAAGTTTCTTAAAAATGCAAAAACAGAAGTATAACACCTTCAAAAAATTCAATTAAGATATTTTTAATACAAATGTTAAAATAGAAGTGTAACACATGCGAAATACTCAATTTTTATATCGTACACAAAATATTCTGTAATTGAAGACTAACACATACAAATTTCAACTTTTTTGAAAATTTCTTAAAAATGCAAAAACAGAAGTGTAACACCATCAAAAAATTCAATTACGATATTTTTAATAAAAATGTTAAACTAGAATTGTAACACATGCAAAATACTCAATTTTTATGTCGTACTCAAAATATTCCGTATTTGAAGACTAAACACACAAATTTCAACTTTATTGAAAATATCTTAAAAATGCAAAAACAGAAGTCAAACACCTTCAAAAAATTAAATTAAGACATTTTTAATAAAAATGTTAAAATAGAAGTGTAACACATGCAAAATACTCAATTTTTATGTCGTACATAAAATAATCCGTAATTGAAGACGAACACACTCAAATTTCAACTTTTTTGAAAATCACTTAAAAATGCAAAAACAGAAGTGTAACACCTTCAAAAAATTCAATTAAGATATTTTTAATAAAAATGTTAAACTGGAATTGTAACACATGCAAAATACTCAATTTTTATGTCGTACTCAAAATATTCCGTAATTGAAGACTAACACACACAAATTTCAACTTTTTTGAAAATTTCTTAAAAATGCAAAAACAGAAGTATAACACCTTCAAAAAATTCAATTAAGATATTTTTAATAAAAATGTTAAAATAGAAGTGTAACACATGCAAAATACTCAATTATTATGTCGTACTCGAAATATTCACGAATTGAAGACTAACACACACAAATTTCAACTTTTTCGAAAGTTTCTTAAAAATGCAAAAACAGAAGTATAACACCTTCAAAAAATTCAATGAAGATATTTTTAATACAAATGTTAAAATAGAAGTGTAACACATGCGAAATACTCAATTTTTATGTCGTACACAAAATATTCCGTAATTGAAGACTAACACATACAAATTTCAACTTTTTTGAAAATTTCTTTAAAATGCAAAAACAGAAGTGTAACACCTTAAAAAAATTCAATTAAGATATTTTTAATAAAAATGTTAAACTAGAATTGTAAGACATGCAAAATACTCAATTTTTATGTCGTACTCAAAATATTCCGTATTTGAAGACTAACACACACAAATTTCAACTTTATTGAAAATTTCATAAAAATGCAAAAACAGAAGTCTAACACCTTCAAAAAATTAAATTAAGATATTTTTAATAAAAATGTTAAAATAGAAGTGTAACACATGCAAAATACTCAATTTTTATGCCGTACATAAAATAATCCGTAATTGAAGACGAACAAACAAAAATTTCAACTTTTTTGAAAATTTCTTAAAAATGCAAAAACAGAAGTGTAACACCTTCAAAAAATTCAATTAAGATATTTTTAATAAAAATGTTAAACTGGAATTGTAACACATGCAAAATACTCAATTTTTATGTCGTACTCAAAATATTCCGTAATTGAAGACTAACACACACAAATTTCAACTTTTTTGAAAATTTCGTAAAAATGCAAAAACAGAAGTATAACACCTTCAAAAAATTCAATTAAGATATTTTTAATAAAAATGTTAAAATAGAAGTGTAACACATGCAAAATACTCAATTATCATGTCGTACTCAAAATATTCCGTAATTGAAGACTAACACACACAAATTTCAAATTTTTTGAAAATTTCTTAAAAATGCAAAAACAGAAGTGTAAAACCTTCAAAATATTCAATTAACATATTTTTAATAAAAATGTTAAAATAGAAGTGTAACACATGCAAAATACTCAATTTTTATGTCGTACTCAAATTATTCCGTAATTGAAGACTAACACACACAAATTTCAACTTTTTTGAAAGTTTCTTAAAAATGCAAAAACAGAAGTATAACACCTTCAAAAAATTCAATTAAGATATTTTTAATACAAATGTTAAAATAGAAGTGTAACACATGCGAAATACTCAATTTTTATATCGTACACAAAATATTCTGTAATTGAAGACTAACACATACAAATTTCAACTTTTTTGAAAATTTCTTAAAAATGCAAAAACAGAAGTGTAACACCATCAAAAAATTCAATTACGATATTTTTAATAAAAATGTTAAACTAGAATTGTAACACATGCAAAATACTCAATTTTTATGTCGTACTCAAAATATTCCGTATTTGAAGACTAAACACACAAATTTCAACTTTATTGAAAATATCTTAAAAATGCAAAAACAGAAGTCAAACACCTTCAAAAAATTAAATTAAGACATTTTTAATAAAAATGTTAAAATAGAAGTGTAACACATGCAAAATACTCAATTTTTATGTCGTACATAAAATAATCCGTAATTGAAGACGAACACACTCAAATTTCAACTTTTTTGAAAATCACTTAAAAATGCAAAAACAGAAGTGTAACACCTTCAAAAAATTCAATTAAGATATTTTTAATAAACATGTTAAACTGGAATTGTAACACATGCAAAATACTCAATTTTTATGTCGTACTCAAAATATTCCGTAATTGAAGACTAACACACACAAATTTCAACTTTTTTGAAAATTTCTTAAAAATGCAAAAACAGAAGTATAACACCTTCAAAAAATTCAATTAAGATATTTTTAATAAAAATGTTAAAATAGAAGTGTAACACATGCAAAATACTCAATTATTATGTCGTACTCGAAATATTCACGAATTGAAGACTAACACACACAAATTTCAACTTTTTCGAAAGTTTCTTAAAAATGCAAAAACAGAAGTATAACACCTTCAAAAAATTCAATGAAGATATTTTTAATACAAATGTTAAAATAGAAGTGTAACACATGCGAAATACTCAATTTTTATGTCGTACACAAAATATTCCGTAATTGAAGACTAACACATACAAATTTCAACTTTTTTGAAAATTTCTTTAAAATGCAAAAACAGAAGTGTAACACCTTAAAAAAATTCAATTAAGATATTTTTAATAAAAATGTTAAACTAGAATTGTAAGACATGCAAAATACTCAATTTTTATGTCGTACTCAAAATATTCCGTATTTGAAGACTAACACACACAAATTTCAACTTTATTGAAAATTTCATAAAAATGCAAAAACAGAAGTCTAACACCTTCAAAAAATTAAATTAAGATATTTTTAATAAAAATGTTAAAATAGAAGTGTAACACATGCAAAATACTCAATTTTTATGCCGTACATAAAATAATCCGTAATTGAAGACGAACAAACAAAAATTTCAACTTTTTTGAAAATTTCTTAAAAATGCAAAAACAGAAGTGTAACACCTTCAAAAAATTCAATTAAGATATTTTTAATAAAAATGTTAAACTGGAATTGTAACACATGCAAAATACTCAATTTTTATGTCGTACTCAAAATATTCCGTAATTGAAGACTAACACACACAAATTTCAACTTTTTTGAAAATTTCGTAAAAATGCAAAAACAGAAGTATAACACCTTCAAAAAATTCAATTAAGATATTTTTAATAAAAATGTTAAAATAGAAGTGTAACACATGCAAAATACTCAATTATTATGTCGTACTCAAAATATTCCGTAATTGAAGACTAACACACACAAATTTCAAATTTTTTGAAAATTTCTTAAAAATGCAAAAACAGAAGTGTAAAACCTTCAAAATATTCAATTAACATATTTTTAATAAAAATGTTAAAATAGAAGTGTAACACATGCAAAATACTCAATTTTTATGTCGTACTCAAATTATTCCGTAATTGAAGACTAACACACACAAATTTCAACTTTTTTGAAAATTTCTTAAAAATGCAAAAACAGAAGTATAACACCTTCAAAAAATTCAATCAATATATTATTAATAAAAATGTTAAAATAGAAGTGTAACACTTGCAAAATACTCAATTATTATGTCGTACTCAAAATATTCCGTATTTGAAGACTAACACACAAAAATTTCAAATATTTTGAAAATTTCATAAAAATGCAAAAACAGAAGTCTAACACCTTCAAAAAATTCAATTAACATATGTTTAACAAAAATGTTAAAATAGAAGTGTAACACATGCAAAATACTCAATTTTTATGTCGTACTCAAAATATTCCGTAATTGAAGACTAACACACACAAATTTCAAATTATTTGAAAATTTCTTAAAAATGCAAAAACAGAAGTATAACAACTTCATAAAATTCAATTAAGATATTTTAATAAAAATGTTAAAATGGAAGTGTAACACATGCAAAATACTCAATTATTATGTCGTACTCAAAATATTACGTAATTGAAGACTAACACACACAAATTTCAACTTTTTTGAAAATTTCATAAAAATGCAAAAACAGAAGTATAACACCTTCAAAAAATTCAATCAAGATATTTTTAATAAAAATGTTAAAATAGAAGTGTAACACATGCAAAATACTCAATTTTTATGTCGTACTCAAAATATTCCGTAATAAAAGACTAACACACACAAATTTCAAATTTTTAAAAAATTTCTTAAAAATGCAAAACCAGAAGTCTAACACCTTCAAAAAATTAAATTAAGATATTTTTAATAAAAATGAAAAAATATTAGTGTAACACATGCAAAATACTCAATTTTTATGTCGTACTCAAAATATTCCGTAATTGAAGACTAACACACAAAAATTTCAACATTTTTGAAAATTTCTTAAAAATACAAAAACAGAAGTCTAACACCTTCAAAAAATTAAATTAGGATATTTTTAATAAAAATGAGAAAATATTACTGTAGCACATGCAAAATACTCAATTTTTATGTCGTACTCAAAATATTCCGTAATAAAAGACTAACACACACAAATTTCAAATTTTTAAAAAATTTCTTAAAAATGCAAAACCAGAAGTCTAACACCTTCAAAAAATTAAATTAAGATATTTTTAATAAAAATGATAAAATATTAGTGTAACACATGCAAAATACTCAATTTTTATGTCGTACTCAAAATATTCCGTAATTGAAGACTAACACACAAAAATTTCAACATTTTTGAAAATTTCTTAAAAATGCAAAAACAGAAGTATAACACCTTCAAAAAATTCAATTAAGATATTTTTAATAAAAATGTTAAAATAGAAGTGTAACACATGCAAAATACTCAATTATTATGTCGTACACAAAATATTCCGTAATTGAAGACTAACACACACAAATTTCAACTTTTTTGAAAGTTTCTTAAAAATGCAAAAACAGAAGTATAACACCTTCAAAAAATTCCATTAAGACATTTTTAATACAAATGTTAAAATAGAAATGTAACACATGCGAAATACTCAATTTTTATGTCGTACACAAAATATTCCGTAATTGAAGACTAACACATACAAATTTCAACTTTTTTGAAAATTTCTTAAAAATGCAAAAACATCAAGTGTAACACCTTCAAAAAATTCAATTAAGATATTTTTAATAAAAATGTTAAAATAGAAGTGTAACACATGCAAAATACTCAATTATTATGTCATACTCAAAATATTCCGTAATTGAAGACTAACATACACAAATTTCAAATTTTTTGAAAATTTCTTAAAAATGCAAAAACAGAAGTGTAAAACCTTCAAAATATTCAATTAACATATTTTTAATAAAAATGTTAAAATAGAAGTGTAACACATGCAAAATACTCAATTATTAGGTCGTAATCAAAATTTTCCGTAATTGAAGACTAACACACACAAATTTCAACTTTTTTGAAAGTTTCTTAAAAATGCAAAAACAGAAGTATAACACCTTAAAAAAATTCAATTAAGATATTTTTAATACAAATGTTAAAATAGAAGTGTAACACATGCGAAATACTCAATTTTTATATCGTACACAAAATATTCTGTAATTGAAGACTAACACATACAAATTTCAACTTTTTTGAAAATTTCTTAAAAATGCAAAAACAGAAGTGTAACACCATCAAAAAATTCAATTACGATATTTTTAATAAAAATGTTAAACTAGAATTGTAACACATGCAAAATACTCAATTTTTATGTCGTACTCAAAATATTCCGTATTTGAAGACTAAACACACAAATTTCAACTTTATTGAAAATATCTTAAAAATGCAAAAACAGAAGTCAAACACCTTCAAAAAATTAAATTAAGATATTTTTAATAAAAATGTTAAAATAGAAGTGTAACACATGCAAAATACTCAATTTTTATGTCGTACATAAAATAATCCGTAATTGAAGACGAATACACTCAAATTTCAACTTTTTTGAAAATCACTTAAAAATGCAAAAACAGAAGTGTAACACCTTCAAAAAATTCAATTAAGATATTTTTAATAAAAATGTTAAACTGGAATTGTAACACATGCAAAATACTCAATTTTTATGACGTACTCAAAATATTCCGTAATTGAAGACTAACACACACAAATTTCAACTTTTTTGAAAATTTCTTAAAAATTCAAAAACAGAAGTATAACACCTTCAAAAAATTCAATTAAGATATTTTTAATAAAAATGTTAAAATAGAAGTGTAACACATGCAAAATACTCAATAATTATGTTGTACTCAAAATATTCCGTAATTGAAGACTAACAAACACAAATTTCAAATTTTTTGAAAATTTCTTAAAAATGCAAAAACAGAAGTGAAAAACCTTCAAAAAATTCAATTTAGATATTAATGTTAAAATAGAAGTGTAACACATGCAAAATACTCAATTTTTATGTCGTACTCAAATTATGCCGTAATTGAAGACTAACACACACAAATTTCAACTTTTTTGAAAATTTCTTAAAAATGCAAAAACAGAAGTATAACACCTTCAAAAAATTCAATCAATATATTATTAATAAAAATGTTAAAATAGAAGTGTAACAAATGCAAAATACTCAATTATTATGTCGAACTCAAAATATTCCGTATTTGAAGACTAACACACACAAATTTCAGCTTTTTTGAAAATTTCTTAAAAATGCAAAAACAGAAGTCTAACACCTTAAAAAAATTCAATTAAGAAATTTTTATTAAAAATGTTAAAATAGAAGTGTAACACATGCCAAATACTCAATTTTTATGTCGTACTCAAAATATTCCGTAATTGAAGACTAACACACACAAATTTCAACTTTTCTTGAAAATTTCTTAAAAATACAAAAACAGAAGTGTAACACCTTCAAAAAATTCAATTAAGATATTTTTAATAAAAATGTTAAAATAGAAGTGTAACACATGCAAAATACTCAATTTTTATGTCGTACTCAAAATATTCCGTAATAAAAGACTAACACACACAAATTTCAAATTTTTAAAAAATTTCTTAAAAATGCAAAACCAGAAGTCTAACACCTTCGAAAAATTAAATTAAGATATTTTTAATAAAACTGATAAAATAGAAGTGTAACACATGCAAAATACTCAATTTTTATGTCGTACTCAAAATATTCCGTAATGAAATACTAACACACAAAAATTTCAACATTTTTGAAAATTTCTTAAAAATGCAAAAACAGAAGTATAACACCTTCAAAAAATTCAATTAAGATATTTTTAATAAAAATGTTAAAATAGAAGTGTAACACATGCAAAATACTCAATTATTATGTCGTACTCGAAATATTCACGAATTGAAGACTAACACACACAAATTTCAACTTTTTCGAAAGTTTCTTAAAAATGCAAAAACAGAAGTATAACACCTTCAAAAAATTCAATGAAGATATTTTTAATACAAATGTTAAAATAGAAGTGTAACACATGCGAAATACTCAATTTTTATGTCGTAGACAAAATATTCCGTAATTGAAGACTAACACATACAAATTTCAACTTTTTTGAAAATTTCTTTAAAATGCAAAAACAGAAGTGTAACACCTTAAAAAAATTCAATTAAGATATTTTTAATAAAAATGTTAAACTAGAATTGTAACACATGCAAAATACTCAATTTTTATGTCGTACTCAAAATATTCCATATTTGAAGACTAACACACACAAATTTCAACTTTATTGAAAATTTCTTAAAAATGCAAAAACAGAAGTCTAACACCTTCAAAAAATTAAATTAAGATATTTTTAATAAAAATGTTAAAATAGAAGTGTAACACATGCAAAATACTCAATTTTTATGCCGTACATAAAATAATCCGTAATTGAAGACGAACACACAAAAATTTCAACTTTTTTGAAAATTTCTTAAAAATGCAAAAACAGAAGTGTAACACCTTCAAAAAATTCAATTAAGATATTTTTAATAAAAATGTTAAACTGGAATTGTAACACATGCAATATACTCAATTTTTATGTCGTACTCAAAATATTCCGTAATTGAAGACTAACACACACAAATTTCAACTTTTTTGAAAATTTCGTAAAAATGCAAAAACAGAAGTATAACACCTTCAAAAAATTCAATTAAGATATTTTTAATAAAAATGTTAAAATAGAAGTGTAACACATGCAAAATACTCAATTATTATGTCATACTCAAAATATTCCGTAATTGAAGACTAACATACACAAATTTCAAATTTTTTGAAAATTTCTTAAAAATGCAAAAACAGAAGTGTAAAACCTTCAAAATATTCAATTAACATATTTTTAATAAAAATGTTAAAATAGAAGTGTAACACATGCAAAATACTCAATTTTTATGTCGTACTCAAATTATTCCGTAATTGAAGACTAACACACACAAATTTCAACTTTTTTGAAAATTTCTTAAAAATGCAAAAACAGAAGTATAACACCTTCAAAAAATTCAATCAATATATTATTAATAAAAATGTTAAAATAGAAGTGTAACACATGCAAAATACTCAATTATTATGTCGTACTCAAAATATTCCGTATTTGAAGACTAACACACAAAAATTTCAAATATTTTGAAAATTTCATAAAAATGCAAAAACAGAAGTCTAACACCTTCAAAAAATTCAATTAACATATGTTTAATAAAAATGTTAAAATAGAAGTGTAACACATGCAAAATACTCAATTTTTATGTCGTACTCAAAATATTCCGTAATTGAAGACTAACACACAGAAATTTCAAATTATTTGAAAATTTCTTAAAAATGCAAAAACAGAAGTATAACAACTTCATAAAATTCAATTAAGATATTTTAATAAAAATTTTAAAATGGAAGTGTAACACATGCAAAATACTCAATTATTATGTCGTACTCAAAATATTCCGTAATTGAAGACTAACACACACAAATTTCAACTTTTTTGAAAATTTCATAAAAATGCAAAAACAGAAGTATAACACCTTCAAAAAATTCAATTAAGATATTTTTAATAAAAATGTTAAAATAGAAGTGTAACACATGCAAAATACTCAATTTTTATGTCGTACTCAAAATATTCCGTAATAAAAGACTAACACACACAAATTTCAAATTTTTAAAAAATTTCTTAAAAATGCAAAACCAGAAGTCTAACACCTTCAAAAAATTAAATTAAGATATTTTAAATAAAAATGATAAAATATTAGTGTAACACATGCAAAATACTCAATTTTTATGTCGTACTCAAAATATTCCGTAATTGAAGACTAACACACAAAAATTTCAACATTTTTGAAAATTTCTTAAAAATGCAAAAACAGAAGTATAACACCTTCAAAAAATTCAATTAAGATATTTTTAATAAAAATGTTAAAATAGAAGTGTAACACATGCAAAATACTCAATTATTATGTCGTACACAAAATATTCCGTAATTGAAGACTAACACACACAAATTTCAACTTTTTTGAAAGTTTCTTAAAAATGCAAAAACAGAAGTATAACACCTTCAAAAAATTCCATTAAGACATTTTTAATACAAATGTTAAAATAGAAATGTAACACATGCGAAATACTCAATTTTTATGTCGTACACAAAATATTCCGTAATTGAAGACTAACACATACAAATTTCAACTTTTTTGAAAATTTCTTAAAAATGCAAAAACATGAAGTGTAACACCTTCAAAAAATTCAATTAAGATATTTTTAATAAAAATGTTAAAATAGAAGTGTAACACATGCAAAGTACTCAATTATTAGGTCGTAATCAAAATATTCCGTAATTGAAGACTAACACACACAAATTTCAACTTTTTTGAAAGTTTCTTAAAAATGCAAAAACAGAAGTATAACACCTTCAAAAAATTCAATTAAGATATTTTTAATACAAATGTTAAAATAGAAGTGTAACACATGCGAAATACTCAATTTTTATATCGTACACAAAATATTCTGTAATTGAAGACTAACACATACAAATTTCAACTTTTTTGAAAATTTCTTAAAAATGCAAAAACAGAAGTGTAACACCATCAAAAAATTCAATTACGATATTTTTAATAAAAATGTTAAACTAGAATTGTAACACATGCAAAATACTCAATTTTTATGTCGTACTCAAAATATTCCGTATTTGAAGACTAAACACACAAATTTCAACTTTATTGAAAATATCTTAAAAATGCAAAAACAGAAGTCAAACACCTTCAAAAAATTAAATTGAGATATTTTTAATAAAAATGTTAAAATAGAAGTGTAACACATGCAAAATACTCAATTTTATGTCGTACATAAAATAATCCGTAATTGAAGACGAACACACTCAAATTTCAACTTTTTTGAAAATCACTTAAAAATGCAAAAACAGAAGTGTAACACCTTCAAAAAATTCAATTAAGATATTTTTAATAAAAATGTTAAACTGGAATTGTAACACATGCAAAATACTCAATTTTTATGTCGTACTCAAAATATTCAGTAATTGAAGACTAACACACACAAATTTCAACTTTTTTTAAAATTTCTTAAAAATGCAAAAACAGAAGTATAACACCTTCAAAAAATTCAATTAAGATATTTTTAATAAAAATGTTAAAATAGAAGTGTAACACATGCAAAATACTCAATAATTATGTCGTACTCAAAATATTCCGTAATTGAAGACTAACAACCACAAATTTCAAATTTTTTGAAAATTTCTTAAAAATGCAAAAACAGAAGTGAAAAACCTTCAAAAAATTCAATTTAGATATTAATGTTAAAATAGAAGTGTAACACATGCAAAATACTCAATTTTTATGTCGTACTCAAATTATTCCGTAATTGAAGACTAACACACACAAATTTCAACTTTTTTGAAAATTTCTTAAAAATGCAAAAACAGAAGTATAACACCTTCAAAAAATTCAATCAATATATTATTAATAAAAATGTTAAAATAGAAGTGTAACACATGCAAAATACTCAATTATTATGTCGTACTCAAAATATTCCGTATTTGAAGACTAACACACAAAAATTTCAACTTTTTTGAAAATTTCATAAAAATGCAAAAACAGAAGTCTAACACCTTCAAAAAATTCAATTAAGATATGTTTAATAAAAATGTTAAAATAGAAGTGTAACACATGCAAAATACTCAATTTTTATGTCGTATTCAAAATATTCCGTAATTGAAGACTAACACACACAAATTTCAACTTTTTTGAAAATTTCTTAAAAATGCAAAAACAGAAGTATAACACCTTCATAAAATTCCATTAAAATATTTTTATAAATATGTTAAAATGGAAGTGTAACACATGCAAAATACTCAATTATTATGTCGTACTCAAAATATTCCGTAATTGAAGACTAACACACACAAATTTCAACTTTTTTGAAAATTTCTTAAAAATGCAAAAACAGAAGTATAACAACTTCAAAAAATTTAATTAAGATATTTTAATAAAAATGTTAAAATGGAAGTGAACACATGCAAAATACTCAATTATTATGTCGTACTTAAAATATTCCGTAAATGAAGACTAACACACACAAATTTCAACTTTTTTGAAAATTTCCTACAAATACAAAGACAGAAGTGTAACACCTTCAAAAAATTCAATTAAGATATTTTTAATAAAAATGTTAAAATAGAAGTGTAACACATTCAAAATACTCAATTTTTATGTCGTACTCAAAATATTCCGTAATAAAAGACTAACACACACAAATTTCAAATTTATAAAAAAATTCTTAAAAATGCAAAAACAGGAGTATAACACCTTCAAAAAATTCAATCAATATATTATTAATAAAAATGTTAAAATAGAAGTGTAACACATGCAAAATACTCAATTATTTTGTCGGACTCAAAATATTCCGTAATTGAAGACTAACACACAAAAAATTCAACATTTTTGAAAATTTCTTAAAAATGCAAAAACAGAAGTATAACACCTTCAAAAAATTCAATTAAGATATTTTTAATAAAAATGTTAAAATTGAAGTGTAACACATGCAAAATACTCAATTATTATGTCGTACTCAAAATATTCCGTAATTGAAGACTAACACACAAAAATTTCAACTTTTTTGAAAATTTCTTAAAAATGCAAAAACAGAAGTCTAACACCTTCAAAAAATTCAATTAAGATATTTTTAATAAAAATGTTAAAATAGAAGTGTAACACATGCAAAATACTCAATTTTTATGTCGTATTCAAAATATTCCGTAATTGAAGACTAACACACACAAATTTCAACTTTTTTGAAAATTTCTTAAAAATGCAAAAACAGAAGTATAACACCTTCATAAAATTCAATTAAGATATTTTTATAAATATGTTAAAATGGAAGTGTAACACATGCAAAATACTCAATTATTATGTCGTACTCAAAATATTCCGTAATTGAAGACTAACAAACACAAATTTCAACTTTTTTGAAAATTTCTTAAAAATGCAAAAACAGAAGTATAACACCTTCAAAAAATTCAATTAAGATATTTTAATAAAAATGTTAAAATGGAAGTGTAACACATGCAAAATACTCAATTATTATGTCGTACTAAAAATATTCCGTAAATGAAGACTAACACACACAAATTTCAACTTTTTTGAAAATTTCCTACAAATGCAAAAACAGAAGTGTAACACCTTCAAAAAATTCAATGAAGATATTTTTAATAAAAATGTTAAAATAGAAGTGTAACACATGCAAAATACTCAATTTTTAAGTCGTACTCAAAATATTCCGTAATAAAAGACTAACACACACAAATTTCAAAGTTATAAAAAAATTCTTAAAAATGCAAAAACAGAAGTATAACACCTTCAAAAAATTCAATCAATATATTATTAATAAAAATGTTAAAATAGAAGTGTAACACATGCAAAATACTCAATTATTATGTCGTACTCAAAATATTCCGTAATTGAAGACTAACACACAAAAAATTCAACATTTTTGAAAATTTCTTAAAAATGCAAAAACAGAAGTATAACACCTCCAAAAAATTCAATTAAGATATTTTTAATAAAAATGTTAAAATTGAAGTGTAACACATGCAAAATACTCAATTATTATGTCGTACTCAAAATATTCCGTAATTGAAGACTAACAAACACAAATTTCAAATTTTTTGAAAATTTCTTAAAAATGCAAAAACAAAAGTGTAAAACCTTCAAAAAATTCAATTTAGATATTAATGTTAAAATAGAAGTGTAACACATGCAAAATACTCAATTTTTATGTCGTACTCAAATTATTCCGTAATTGAAGACTAACACACACAAATTTCAACTTTTTTGAAAATTTCTTAAAAATGCAAAAACAGAAGTATAACACCTTCAAAAAATTCAATCAATATATTATTAATAAAAATGTTAAAATAGAAGTGTAACACATGCAAAATACTCAATTATTATGTCGTACTCAAAATATTCCGTATTTGAAGACTAACACACAAAAATTTCAACTTTTTTGAAAATTTCTTAAAAATGCAAAAACAGAAGTCTAACACCTTCAAAAAATTCAATTAAGATATGTTTAATAAAAATGTTAAAATAGAAGTGTAACACATGCAAAATACTCAATTTTTATGTCGTATTCAAAATATTCCGTAATTGAAGACTAACACACACAAATTTCAACTTTTTTGAAAATTTCTTAAAAATGCAAAAACAGAAGTATAACACCTTCATAAAATTCAATTAAGATATTTTTATAAATATGTTAAAATGGAAGTGTAACACATGCAAAATACTCAATTATTATGTCGTACTCAAAATATTCCGTAATTGAAGACTAACACACACAAATTTCTACTTTTTTGAAAATTTCTTAAAAATGCAAAAACAGAAGTATAACACCTTCAAAAAATTCAATTAAGATATTTTAATAAAAATGTTAAAATGGAAGTGTAACACATGCAAAATACTCAATTATTATGTCGTACTCAAAATATTCCGTAAATGAAGACTAACACACACAAATTTCAACTTTTTTGAAAATTTCATACAAATGCAAAGACAGAAGTGTAACACCTTCAAAAAATTCAATGAAGATATTTTTAATAAAAATGTTAAAATAGAAGTGTAACACATGGAAAATACTCAATTTTTATGTCGTACTCAAAATATTCCGTAATAAAAGACTAACACACACAAATTTCAAATTTATAAAAAATTTCTTAAAAATGCAAAAACAGAAGTATAACACCTTCAAAAAATTCAATCAATATATTATTAATAAAAATGTTAAAATAGAAGTGTAACACATGCAAAATACTCAATTATTATGTCGTACTCAAAATATTCCGTAATTGAAGACTAACACACAAAAAATTCAACATTTTTGAAAATTTCTTAAAAATGCAAAAACAGAAGTATAACACCTCCAAAAAATTCAATTAAGATATTTTTAATAAAAATGTTAAAATTGAAGTGTAACACATGCAAAATACTCAATTATTATGTCGTACTCAAAATATTCCGTAATTGAAGACTAACAAACACAAATTTCAAATTTTTTGAAAATTTCTTAAAAATGCAAAAACAGAAGTGTAAAACCTTCAAAAAATTCAATTTAGATATTAATGTTAAAATAGAAGTGTAACACATGCAAAATACTCAATTTTTATGTCGTACTCAAATTATTCCGTAATTGAAGACTAACACACACAAATTTCAACTTTTTTGAAAATTTCTTAAAAATGCAAAAACAGAAGTATAACACCTTCAAAAAATTCAATCAATATATTATTAATAAAAATGATAAAATAGAAGTGTAACACATGCAAAATACTCAATTATTATGTCGTACTCAAAATATTCCGTATTTGAAGACTAACACACAAAAATTTCAACTTTTTTGAAAATTTCTTAAAAATGCAAAAACAGAAGTCTAACACCTTCAAAAAATTCAATTAAGATATGTTTAATAAAAATGTTAAAATAGAAGTGTAACACATGCAAAATAATAAATTTTTATGTCGTATTCAAAATATTCCGTAATTGAAGACTAACACACACAAATTTCAACTTTTTTGAAAATTTCTTAAAAATGCAAAAACAGAAGTATAACACCTTCATAAAATTCAATTAAGATATTTTTATAAATATGTTAAAATGGAAGTGTAACACATGCAAAATACTCAATTATTATGTCGTACTCAAAATATTCCGTAATTGAAGACTAACACACACAAATTTCAACTTTTTTGAAAATTTCTTAAAAATGCAAAAACAGAAGTATAACACCTTCAAAAAATTCAATTAAGATATTTTAATAAAAATGTTAAAATGGAAGTGTAACACATGCAAAATACTCAATTATTATGTCGTACTCAAAATATTCCGTAAATGAAGACTAACACACACAAATTTCAACTTTTTTGAAAATTTCCTACAAATGCAAAGACAGAAGTGTAACACCTTCAAAAAATTCAATTAAGATATTTTTAATAAAAATGTTAAAATAGAAGTGTAACACATGCAAAATACTCAATTTTTATGTCGTACTCAAAATATTCCGTAATAAAAACTAACACACACAAATTTCAAATTTATAAAAATTCTTAAAAATGCAAAAACAGAAGTATAACACCTTCAAAAAATTCAATCAATATATTATTAATAAAAATGTTAAAATAGAAGTGTAACACATGCAAAATACTCAATTATTATGTCGTACTCAAAATATTCCGTAATTGAAGACTAACACACAAAAAATTCAACATTTTTGAAAATTTCTTAAAAATGCAAAAACAGAAGTATAACACCATCAAAAAATTCAATTAAGATATTTTTAATAAAAATGTTAAAATTGAAGTGTAACACATGCAAAAAACTCAATTATTATGTCGTACTCAAAATATTCCGTAATTGAAGACTAACAAACACAAATTTCAAATTTTTTGAAAATTTCTTAAAAATGCAAAAACAGAAGTGTAAAACCTTCAAAAAATTCAATTTAGATATTAATGTTAAAATAGAAGTGTAACACATGCAAAATACTCAATTTTTATGTCGTACTCAAATTATTCCGTAATTGAAGACTAACACACACAAATTTCAACTTTTTTGAAAATTTCTTAAAAATGCAAAAACAGAAGTATAACACCTTCAAAAAATTCAATCAATATATTATTAATAAAAATGTTAAAATAGAAGTGTAACACATGCAAAATACTCAATTATTATGTCGTACTCAAAATATTCCGTATTTGAAGACTAACACACAAAAATTTCAACTTTTTTGAAAATTTCTTAAAAATGCAAAAACAGAAGTCTAACACCTTCAAAAAATTCAATTAAGATATGTTTAATAAAAATGTTAAAATAGAAGTGTAACACATGCAAAATACTCAATTTTTATGTCGTATTCAAAATATTCCGTAATTGAAGACTAACACACACAAATTTCAACTTTTTTGAAAATTTCTTAAAAATGCAAAAACAGAAGTATAACACCTTCATAAAATTCAATTAAGATATTTTTATAAATATGTTAAAATGGAAGTGTAACACATGCAAAATACTCAATTATTATGTCGTACTCAAAATATTCCGTAATTGAAGACTAACACACACAAATTTCAACTTTTTTGAAAATTTCTTAAAAATGCAAAAACAGAAGTATAACACCTTCAAAAAATTCAATTAAGATATTTTAATAAAAATGTTAAAATTGAAGTGTAACACATGCAAAATACTCAATTATTATGTCGTACTCAAAATATTCCGTAAATGAAGACTAACACACACAAATTTCAACTTTTTTGAAAATTTCCTACAAATGCAAAGACAGAAGTGTAACACCTTCAAAAAATTCAATTAAGATATTTTTAATAAAAATGTTAAAATAGAAGTGTAACACATGCAAAATACTCAATTTTTATGTCGTACTCAAAATATTCCGTAATAAAAGACTAACACACACAAATTTCAAATTTATAAAAAAATTCTTAAAAATGCAAAAACAGAAGTATAACACCTTCAAAAAATTCAATCAATATATTATTAATAAAAAAGTTAAAATAGAAGTGTAACACATGCAAAATACTCAATTATTATGTCGTACTCAAAATATTCCGTAATTGAAGACTAACACACAAAAAATTCAACATTTTTGAAAATTTCTTAAAAATGCAAAAACAGAAGTATAACACCTTCAAAAAATTCAATTAAGATATTTTTAATAAAAATGTTAAAATTGAAGTGTAACACATGCAAAATACTCAATTATTATGTCGTACTCAAAATATTCCGTAATTGAAGACTAACACACACAAATTCCAACTTTTTTGAAAGTTTCTTAAAAATGCAAAAACAGAAGTATAACACCTTCAAAAAATTCAATTAAGATATTTTTAATACAAATGTTAAAATAGAAATGTAACACCTGCGAAATACTCACTTTTTATGTCGTACACAAAATATTCCGTAATTGAAGACTAACACATACAAATTTCAACTTTTTTGAAAATTTCTTAAAAATGCAAAAACAGAAGTGTAACACCTTCAAAAAATTCAATTAAGATATTTTTAATAAAAATGTTAAACTAGAATTGTAACACAAGCTAAATACTCAATTTTTATGTCGTACTCAAAATATTCCGTATTAGAAGACTAACACACACAAATTTCAACTTTATTGAAAATTTCTTAAAAATGCAAAAACAGAAGTCTAACACCTTCAAAAAATTAAATTAAGATATTTTTAATAAAAATGATAAAATATTAGTGTAACACATGCAAAATACTCAATTTTTATGTCGTACTCGAAATATTCCGTAATTGAAGACTAACACACAAAAATTTCAACATTTTTGAAAATTTCTTAAAAATGCCAAAACAGAAGTATAACACATTCAAAAAATTCAATTAAGATATTTTTAATAAAAATGTTAAAATAGAAGTGTAACACATGCAAAATACTCAATTATTATGTCGTACTCAAAATATTCCGTAATTGAAGACTAACACACACAAATTTCAACTTTTTTGAAAGTTTCTTAAAAATGCAAAAACAGAAGTATAACACCTTCAAAAAATTCAATTAAGATATTTTTAATACAAATGTTAAAATAGAAATGTAACACATGCGAAATAGTCAATTTTTATGTCGTACACAAAATATTCCGTAATTGAAGACTAACACATACAAATTTCAACTTTTTTGAAACTTTCTTAAAAATGCAAAAACAGAAGTGTAACACCTTCAAAAAATTCAATTAAGATATTTTTAATAAAAATGTTAAAATAGAAGTGTAACACATGCAAAATACTCAATTATTATGTCGTACTCAAAATATTCCGTAATTGAAGACTAACACACACAAATTTCAACTTTTTTGAAAGTTTCTTAAAAATGCAAAAACAGAAGTATAACACCTTCAAAAAATTCAATTAATATATTTTTAATACAAATGTTAAAATAGAAGTGTAACACATGCGAAATACTCAATTTTTATGTCGCACACAAAATATTCCGTAATTGAAGACTAACACATACAAATTTCAACTTTTTTGAAAATTACTTAAAAATGCAAAAACAGAAGTGTAACACCTTCAAAAAATTCAATTAAGATATTTTTAATAAAAATGTTAAACTAGCATTGTAACACATGCAAAATACTCAATTTTTATGTCGTACTCAAAATATTCCGTATTTGAAGACTAACACACACAAATTTCAACTTTATTGAAAATTTCTTTAAAATGCAAAAACAGAAGTCTAACACCTTCAAAAAATTAAATTAAGATATTTTTAATAAAAATGTTAAAATAGAAGTGTAACACATGCAAAATACTCAATTTTTATGTCGTACATAAAATAATCCCTAATTGAAGACGAACACACACAAATTTCAACTTTTTTGAAATTTTTTTAAAAATGCAAAAACAGAAGTCTAACACCTTCAAAAAATTCAATTAAGATATTTTAATAAAAATGTTAAAATGGAAGTGTAACACATGCAAAATACTCAATTTTTATGTCGTACTCAAAATATTCCGTAATTGAAGACTAACACACACAAATTTCAACTTTTTTGAAAATTTCCTAAAAATGCAAAGACAGAAGTGTAACACCTTAAAAAAATTCAATTAAGATATTTTTAATAAAAAATGTTAAAATAGATGTGTAACACATGCAAAATACTCAATTTTTATGTCGTACTCAAAATATTCCGTAATAAAAGACTAACACACACAAATTTCAAATTTTTAAAAAATTTCTTAAAAATGCAAAACAAGAAGTCTAACACCTTCAAAAAATTCAATTAAGATATTTTTAATAAAAATGATAAAATATTAGTGTAACACATGCAAAATACTCAATTTTTATGTCGTACTCAAATTATTCCGTAAGTGAAGACCAACACACAAAAATTTCAACATTTTTGAAAATTTCTTAAAAATGCAAAAACAGAAGTATAACACCTTCAAAAAATTCAATTAAGATATTTTTAATAAAAATGTTAAAATTGAAGTGTAACATATGCAAAATACTCAATTATTGTGTCGTACTCAAAATATTCCGTAATTGAAGACTAACACACACAAATTTCAACTTTTTTGAAAGTTTCTTAAAAATGCAAAAACAGAAGTATAACACCTTCATTAAATTCAATTAAGATATTTTTAATACAAATGTTAAAATAGAAATGTAACACATGCGAAATACTCAATTTTTATGTCGTACACAAAATATTCCGTAATTGAAGACTAACACATACAAATTTCAACTTTTTTGAAAATTTCTTAAAAATGCAAAAACAGAAGTGTAACACCTTCAAAAAATTCAATTAAGATATTTTTAATAAAAATGTTAAACTAGAATTGTAACACAAGCTAAATACTCAATTTTTATGTCGTACTCAAAATATTCCGTATTTGAAGACTAACACACACAAATTTCAACTTTATTGAAAATTTCTTAAAAATGCAAAAACAGAAGTCTAACACCTTCAAAAAATTAAATTAAGATATTTTTAATAAAAATGATAAAATATTAGTGTAACACATGCAAAATACTCAATTTTTATGTCGTACTCAAAATATTCCGTAATTGAAGACTAACACACAAAAATTTCAACATTTTTGAAAATTTCTTAAAAATGCCAAAACAGAAGTATAACACCTTCAAAAAATTCAATTAAGATATTTTTAATAAAAATGTTAAAATAGAAGTGTAACACATGCAAAATACTCAATTATTATGTCGTACTCAAAATATTCCGTAATTGAAGACTAACACACACAAATTTCAACTTTTTTGAAAGTTTCTTAAAAATGCAAAAACAGAAGTATAACACCTTCAAAAAATTCAATTAATATATTTTTAATACAAATGTTAAAATAGAAGTGTAACACATGCGAAATACTCAATTTTTATGTCGCACACAAAATATTCCGTAATTGAAGACTAACACATACAAATTTCAACTTTTTTGAAAATTACTTAAAAATGCAAAAACAGAAGTGTAACACCTTCAAAAAATTCAATTAAGATATTTTTAATAAAAATGTTAAACTAGCATTGTAACACATGCAAAATACTCAATTTTTATGTCGTACTCAAAATATTCCGTATTTGAAGACTAACACACACAAATTTCAACTTTATTGAAAATTTCTTTAAAATGCAAAAACAGAAGTCCAACACCTTCAAAAAATTAAATTAAGATATTTTTAATAAAAATGTTAAAATAGAAGTGTAACACATGAAAAATACTCAATTTTTATGTCGTACATAAAATAATCCGTAATTGAAGACGAACACACACAAATTTCAACTTTTTTGAAAATTTCTTAAAAATGCAAAAACAGAGGTGTAACACCTTCAAAAAATTCAATTAAGATATTTTTGATAAAAATGTTAAACTGGAATTGTAACACATGCAAAATACTCAATTTTTATGTCGTACTCAAAATATTCCGTAATTGAAGACTAACACACACAAATTTCAACTTTTTTGAAAATTTCTTAAAAATGCAAAAACAGAAGTATAACACCTCCAAAAAATTCAATTAAGATATTTTTAATAAAAATGTTAAAATAGAAGTGTAACACATGCAAAATACTCAATTATTATGTCGTACTCAAAATATTCCGTAATTGAAGACTAACACACACAAATTTAAAATTTTTTGAAAATTTCTTAAAAATGCAAAAACAGAAGGGTAAAACCTTCAAAAAATTCGATCAAGATATTTTTAATAAAAATGTTAAAATAGAAGTGTACCACTTGCAAAATACTCAATTTTTATGTCGTACTCAAATTATTCCGTAATTGAAGACTAACACACACAAATTTCAACTTTTTTCAAAATTTCATAAAAATGCAAAAACAGAAGTATAACACCTTCAAAAAATTCAATCAATATATTATTAATAAAAATGTTAAAATAGTAGTGTAACACATGCAAAATACTCAATTATTATGTCGTACTCAAAATATTCCGTATTTGAAGACTAACACACAAACATTTCCACTTTTTTGAAAATTTTTTAAAAATGCAAAAACAGAAGTCTAACACCTTCAAAAAATTCAATTAAGATATGTTTAATAAAAATGTTAAAATAGAAGTGTAACACATGCAAAATACTCAATTTTTATGTCGTACTCAAAATATTCCGTAATTGAAGACTCACACACACAAATTTCAACATTTTTGAAAATTTCGTAAAAATGCAAAAACAGAAGTATAACACCTTCAAAAAATTCAATTAAGATATTTTTAATAAAAATGTTAAAATAGAAGTGTAACACATGCAAAATACTCAATTTTTATGTCGTACTCAAAATATTCCGTAATTGAAGACTAACACACACAAATTTCAAATTTTTTGAAAATTTCTTAAAAATGCAAAAATAGAAGCTTAACACCTTCATAAAATTCAATTAAGATATTTTAATAAAAATGTTAAAATGGAAGTGTAACACATGCAAAATACTCAATTATTATGTCGTACTCAAAATATACCGTAATTGAAGACTAACACACACAAATTTCAACTTTTTTGAAAATTTCTTAAAAATGCCAAAACAGAAGTATAACACCTTCAAAAAATTCAATTAAGATATTTTAATAAAAATGTTAAAATGGAAGTGTAACACATGGAAAATACTCAATTATTATGTCGTACTCAAAATATTCCGTAAATGAAGACTAACACACACAAATTTCAACTTTTTTGAAAATTTCCTAAAAATGCATAGACAGAAGTGTAACACCTTCAAAAAATTCAATTAAGATATTTTTAATAAAAATGTTAAAATAGAAGTGTAACACATGCAAAATACTCAATTTTTATGTCGTACCCAAAATATTCCGTAATAAAAGACTAACACACACAAATTTCAAATTTTTAAAAAATTTCTTAAAAATATAAAACCAGAAGTCTAACACCTTCAAAAAATTAAATTAAGATATTTTTAATAAAAATGATAAAATATTAGTGTAACACATGCAAAATACTCAATTTTTATGTCGTACTCAAAATATTCCGTAATTGAAGACTAACACACAAAAATTTCAACATTTTTGAAAATTTCTTAAAAATGCCAAAACAGAAGTATAACACCTTCAAAAAATTCAATTAAGATATTTTTAATAAAAATGTTAAAATAGAAGTGTAACACATGCAAAATACTCAATTATTATGTCGTACTCAAAATATTCCGTAATTGAAGACTAACACACACAAATTTCAACTTTTTTGAAAGTTTCTTAAAAATGCAAAAACAGAAGTATAACACCTTCAAAAAATTCAATTAAGATATTTTTAATACAAATGTTAAAATAGAAATGTTACACATGCGAAATACTCAATTTTTATGTCGTAAACAAAATACTCCGTAATTGAAGACTAACACATACAAATTTCAACTTTTTTGAAAATTTCTTAAAAATGCAAAAACAGAAGTGTAACACCTTCAAAAAATTCAATTAGGATATTTTTAATACAAATGTTAAACTAGAATTGTAACACATGCAAAATACTCAATTTTTATGTCGTACTCAAAATATTCCGTAATTGAAGACTAACACACACAAATTTCAACTTTTTTGAAAATTTCTTAAAAATGCAAAAACAGAAGTATAACACCTTCAAAAAATTCAATTAAGATATTTTTTAAGAAAAATGTTAAAATAGAAGTGTAAGACATGCAAAATACTCAATTATTATGTCGTACTCAAAATATTCCGCAATTGAAGACTAACACACAAAAATTTCGACATTTTTGAAAATTACTTAAAAATGCAAAAACAGAAGTATAACACCTTCAAAAAATTCAATTACGATATTTTTTAATAAAAATGTTAAAATAGAAGTGTAAGACATGCAAAATACTCAATTATTATGTCGTACTCAAAATATTCCGTAATTGAAGACTAACACACACAAATTTCAACTTTTTTGAAAGTTTCTTAAAAATGCAAAAACAGAAGTATAACACCTTCAAAAAATTCAATTAAGATATTTTTAATACAAATGTTAAAATAGAAATGTAACACATGCAAAATACTCAATTTTTATGTCTTACACAAAATATTCCGTAATTGAAGACTAACACATACAAATTTCAACATTTTTGAAAATTTCTTAAAAATGCCAAAACAGAAGTATAACACCTTCAAAAAATTCAATTAAGATATTTTTAATATAAATGTTAAAATAGAAGTGTAATACATGCAAAGTACTCAATTATTATGTCGTACTCAAAATATTCCGTAATTGAAGACTAACACACACAAATTTCAACTTTTTTGAAAGTTTCTTAAAAATGCAAAAACAGAAGTATAACACCTTCAAAAAATTCAATTAAGCTATTTTTTAAAACAAATGTTAAAATAGAAATGTAACACATGCGAAATACTCAATTTTTATGTCGTACACAAAATATTCCGTAATTGACGACTAACACATACAAATTTCAACTTTTTTGAAACTTTCTTAAAAATGCAAAAACAGTAGTGTAACACCTTCAAATAATTCAATTAAGATATTTTTAATAAAAATGTTAAAATAGAAGTGTAACACATGCAAAATACTCAATTATTATGTCGTACTCAAAATATTCCGTAATTGAAGACTAACACACACAAATTTCAACTTTTTTGAAAGTTTCTTAAAAATGCAAAAACAGAAGTATGACACCTTCAAAAAATTCAATTAATATATTTTTAATACAAATGTTAAAATAGAAGTGTAACACATGCGAAATACTCAATTTTTATGTCGCACACAAAATATTCCGTAATTGAAGACTAACACATAAAAATTTCAACTTTTTTGAAAATTACTTAAAAATGCAAAAACAGAAGTGTAACACCTTCAAAAAATTCAATTAAGATATTTTTAATAAAAATGTTAAACTAGCATTGTAACACATGCAAAATACTCAATTTTTATGTCGTACTCAAAATATTCCGTATTTGAAGACTAACACACACAAATTTCAACTTTATTGAAAATTTCTTTAAAATACAAAAACAGAAGTCTAACACCTTCAAAAAATTAAATTAAGATATTTTTAATAAAAATGTTAAAATAGAAGTGTAACACATGCAAAATTCTCAATTTTTATGTCGTACATAAAATAATCCGTAATTGAAGACGAACACACACAAATTTCAAATTTTTTGAAATTTTTTTAAAAATTCAAAAACAGAAGTCTAACACCTTCAAAAAATTCAATTAAGATATTTTAATAAAATGTTAAAATGGAAGTGTAACACATGCAAAATACTCAATTTTTATGTCGTACTCAAAATATTCCGTAATTGAAGACTAACACACACAAATTTCAACTTTTTTGAAAATTTCCTAAAAATGCAAAGACAGAAGTGTAACACCTTCAAAAAATTCAATTAAGATATTTTTAATAAAAATGTTAAAATAGAAGTGTAACACATGCAAAATACTCAATTTTTATGTCGTACTCAAAATATTCCGTAATAAAAGACTAACACACACAAATTTCAAATTTTTAAAAAATTTCTTGAAAATGCAAAACCAGAAGTCTAACACCTTCAAAAAATTCAATTCAGATATTTTTAATAAAAATGATAAAATATTAGTGTAACACATGCAAAATACTCAATTTTTATGTCGTACTCAAATTATTCCGTAATTGAAGACCAACACACAAAAATTTCAACATTTTTGAAAATTTCTTAAAAATGCAAAAACAGAATTATAACACCTTCAAAAAATTCAATTAAGATATTTTTAATAAAAATGTTAAAATTGAAGTGTAACACATGCAAAATACTCAATTATTGTGTCGTACTCAAAATATTCCGTAATTGAAGACTAACACACACAAATTTCAACTTTTTGAAAGTTTCTTAAAAATGCAAAAACAGAAGTATAACACCTTCATTAAATTCAATTAAGATATTTTTAATACAAATGTTAAAATAGAAATGTAACACATGCGAAATACTCAATTTTTATGTCGTACACAAAATATTCCGTAATTGAAGACTAACACATACAAATTTCAACTTTTTTGAAAATTTCTTAAAAATGCAAAAACAGAAGTGTAACACCTTCAAAAAATTCAATTAAGATATTTTTAATAAAAATGTTAAACTAGAATTGTAACACAAGCTAAATACTCAATTTTTATGTCGTACTCAAAATATTCCGTATTTGAAGACTAACACACACAAATTTCAACTTTTTTGAAAAATTCTTAAAAATGCAAAAACAGAAGTCTAACACCTTCAAAAAATTAAATTAAGATATTTTTAATAAAAATGATAAAATATTAGTGTAACACATGCAAAATACTCAATTTTTATGTCGTACTCAAAATATTCCGTAATTGAAGACTAACACACAAAAATTTCAACATTTTTGAAAATTTCTTAAAAATGCCAAAACAGAACTATAACACCTTCAAAAAATTCAATTAAGAAATTTTTAATAAAAATGTTAAAATAGAAGTGCAACACATGCAAAATACTCAATTATTATGTCGTACTCAAAATATTCCGTAATTGAAGACTAACACACACAAATTTCAACTTTTTTGAAAGTTTCTTAAAAATGCAAAAACAGAAGTATGACACCTTCAAAAAATTCAATTAATATATTTTTAATACAAATGTTAAAATAGAAGTGTAACACATGCGAAATACTCAATTTTTATGTCGCACACAAAATATTCCGTAATTGAAGACTAACACATAAAAATTTCAACTTTTTTGAAAATTACTTAAAAATGCAAAAACAGAAGTGTAACACCTTCAAAAAATTCAATTAAGATATTTTTAATAAAAATGTTAAAATAGAAATGTAACACATGCGAAATACTCAATTTTTATGTCGTACTCAAAATATTCCGTAATTGAAGACTAACACACACAAATTTCAACTTTTTTGAAAGTTTCTTAAAAATGCAAAAACAGAAGTATAACACCTTCAAAAAATTCAATTAAGATATTTTTAATACAAATGTTAAAATAGAAATGTAACACATGCGAAATACTCAATTTTTATGTCGTACACAAAATATTCCGTAATTGAAGACTAACACATACAAATTTCAACTTTTTTGAAACTTTCTTAAAAATGCAAAAACAGAAGTGTAACACCTTCAAAAAATTCAATTAAGCTATTTTTAATAAAAATGTTAAAATAGAAGTGTAACACATGCAAAATACTCAATTATTATGTCGTACTCAAAATATTCCGTAATTGAAGACTAACACACACAAATTTCAACTTTTTTGAAAGTTTCTTAAAAATGCAAAAACAGAAGTATAACACCTTCAAAAAATTCAATTAATATATTTTTAATACAAATGTTAAAATAGAAGTGTAGCACATGCGAAATACTCAATTTTTATGTCGCACACAAAATATTCCGTAATTGAAGACTAACACATACAAATTTCAACTTTTTTGAAAATTACTTAAAAATGCAAAAACAGAAGTGTAACACCTTCAAAAAATTCAATTAAGATATTTTTAATAAAAATGTTAAACTAGCATTGTAACACATGCAAAATACTCAATTTTTATGTCGTACTCAAAATATTCCGTATTTGAAGACTAACACACACAAATTTCAACTTTATTGAAAATTTCTTTAAAATGCAAAAACCGAAGTCTAACACCTTCAAAAAATTAAATTAAGATATTTTTAATAAAAATGTTAAAATAGAAGTGTAACACATGCAAAATACTCAATTTTTATGTCGTACATAAAATAATCCGTAATTGAAGACGAACACACACAAATTTCAACTTTTTTGAAAATTTCTTAAAAATGCAAAAACAGAAGTATAACACCTTCAAAAAATTCAATTAAGATATTTTAAATAAAAATGTTAAAATAGAAGTGTAACACATGCAAAATACTCAATTATTATGTCGTACTCAAAATATTCCGTAATTGAAGACTAACACACACAAATTTAAAATTTTTTGAAAATTTCTTAAAAATGCAAAAACAGAAGGGTGAAACCTTCAAAAAATTCAATTAAGATATTTTTAATAAAAATGTTAAAATAGAAGTGTAACAGATGCAAAATACTCAATTTTTATGTCATACTCAAATTATTCCGTAATTGAAGACTAACACACACAAATTTCAACTTTTTTGAAAATTTCTTAAAAATGCAAAAACAGAAGTATAACACCTTCAAAAAATTCAATTAAGATATTTTAAATAAAAATGTTAAAATAGAAGTGTAACACATGCAAAATACTCAATTATTATGTCGTACTCAAAATATTCCGTAATTGAAGACTAACACACACAAATTTAAAATTTTTTGAAAATTTCTTAAAAATGCAAAAACAGAAGGGTGAAACCTTCAAAAAATTCAATTAAGATATTTTTAATAAAAATGTTAAAATAGAAGTGTAACAGATGCAAAATACTCAATTTTTATGTCGTACTCAAATTATTCCGTAATTGAAGACTAACACACAAAAATTTCAACTTTTTTGAAAATTTCATAAAAATGCAAAAACAGAAGTATAACACCTTCAAAAAATTCAATCAATATATTATTAATAAAAATGTTAAAATAGTAGTGTAACACATGCCAAATACTCAATTATTATGTCGTACTCAAAATATTCCGTATTTGAAGACTAACACACAAACATTTCCACTTTTTTGAAAATTTTTTAAAAATGCAAAAACAGAAGTCTAACACCTTCAAAAAATTCAATTAAGATATGTTTAATAAAAATGTTAAAATAGAAGTGTAACACATGCAAAATACTCAATTTTTATGTCGTACTCAAAATATTCCGTAATTGAAGACCAACACACACAAATTTCAACTTTTTTGAAAATTTCTTAAAAATGCAAAAACAGAAGTATAACACCTTCAAAAAATTCAATTAAGATATTTTTAATAAAAATGTTAAAATAGAACTGTAACACATGCAAAATACTCAATTTTTATGTCGTACTCAAAATATTCCGTAATTGAAGACTAACACACACAAATTTTAAATTTTTTGAAAGTTTCTTAAAAATGCAAAAACAGAAGCATAACACCTTCATAAAATTCAATTAAGATATTTTTAGTACACATGTTAAAATAGAAATGTAACACATGCAAAATACTCAATTTTTATGTCTTACACAAAATATACCGTAATTGAAGACTAACACATACAAATTTCAACTTTTTTGAAAATTTCTTAAAAATGCAAAAACAGAAGTGTAACACCTTCAAAAAATTGAATTAAGATATTTTTAATAAAAATGTTTAAATAGAAGTGTATCACATGCAAAATACTCAATTATTATGTCGTACTCAAAATATTCTGTAATTGAAGACTAACACGCACAAATTTCAACTTTTTTGAAAGTTTCTTAAAAATGCAAAAACAAAAGTATAACACCTTCAAAAAATTCAATTAAGATATTTTTAAAACAAATGTTAAAATAGAAGTGTAACACATGCGAAATATTCAATTTTTATGTCGTACACAAAATATTCCGTAATTGAAGACTAACACATACAAATTTCAACTTTTTTGAAAATTTCTTAAAAATACAAAAACAGAAGTATAACACCTTCAAAAAATTCAATGAAGATATTTTTAATAAAAATGTTAAAATAGAAGTGTAACACACGCAAAATACTCAATTATTATGTCGTACTCAAAATATTCCGTAATTGAAGACTAACACACACAAATTTCAACTTTTTTGAAAGTTTCTTAAAAATGCAAAAACAGAAGTATAACACCTTCAAAAAATTCAATTAAGATATTTTTAATACAAATGTTAAAATAGAAATGTAACACATGCGAAATACTCAATTTTTATGTCGTACACAAAATATTCCGTAATTGAAGACTAACACATACAAATTTCAACTTTTTTGAAAATTTCTTAAAAATGCAAAAACAGAAGTGTAACACCTTCAAAAAATTCAATTAAGATATTTTTAATACAAATGTTAAAATAGAAATGTAACACATGCGAAATACTCAATTTTTATGTCGTACTCAAAATATACCGTAATTGAAGACTAACACACACAAATTTCAAATTTTTTGAAAATTTCTTAAAAATGCAAAAACAGAAGTATAACACCTTCATAAAATTCAATTAAGATATTTTAATAAAAATGTTAAAATGGAAGTGTAACACGTGCAAAATACTCAATTATTATGTCGTACTCAAAATATTCCGTAATCGAAGACTAACACACACAAATTTCAACTTTTTTGAAAATTTCTTAAAAATGCAAAAACAGAAGTATAACACCTTCAAAAAATTCAATTAAGATATTTTAATAAAAATGTTAAAATGGAAGTGTAACACCTGCAAAATACTCAATTATTATGTCGTACTCAAAATATTCCGTAATTGAAGACCAACACACACAAATTTCAACTTTTTTGAAAATTTCTTAAAAATGCAAAAACAGAAGTATAACACCTTAAAAAAATTCAATTAAGATATTTTTAATAAAAATGTTAAAATAGAAGTGTAACACATGCAAAATACTCAATTATTATATCATACTCAAAATATTCGGTAATTGAAGACTAACGTACACCAATTTCAAATTTTTTGAAAATATCTTAAAAATGCAAAAACAGAAGTGTAACACCTTCAAAAAATTCAATTAAGATATTTTTAATAAAAATGTTAAAATAGAAGTGTAACACATGCAAAATACTCAATTATTATGTCGTACTCAAAATATTCCGTAATTGAAGACTAACACACAAAAATTTCAACTTTTTTGAAAATTTCTTAAAAATGCAAAAACAGAAGTCTAACACCTTCAAAAAATTCAATTAAGATATTATTAATAAAAATGTTAAAATATAAGTGTAACACATGCCAAATACTCAATTTTTATGTCGTACTCAAAATATTCCGTAATTGAAGACTAACACACACAAATTTCAACTTTTCTTGAAAATTTCTTAGAAATGCAAAAACAGAAGTGTAACACCTTCAAAAAATTCAATTATTATATTATTAATAAAAATGTTAAAATAGAAGTGTAACACATATAAAATACTCAATTATTATGTCGTACTCAAAATATTCCGTATTTGAAGACTAACACACAAAAATTTCAACTTTTTTGAAAATTTCTTAAAAATGCAAAAACAGAAGTCTAACACCTTCAAAAAATTCAATTAAGATATTTTTAACAAAAATGTTAAAATAGAAGTGTAACACATGCAAAATACTCAATTTTTATGTCGTACTCAAAATATTCCGTAATTGAAGACTAACACACAAAAATTTCGACATTTTTGAAAATTACTTAAAAATGCAAAAACAGAAGTATAACACCTTCAAAAAATTCAATTAAGATATTTTTAATAAAAATGTTAAAATAGAAGTGTAAGACATGCAAAATACTCAATTATTATGTCGTACTCAAAATATTCCGTAATTGAAGACTAACACACACAAATTTCAACTTTTTTGAAAGTTTCTTAAAAATGCAAAAACAGAAGTATAACACCTTCAAAAAATTCAATTAAGATATTTTTAATACAAATGTTAAAATAGAAATGTAACACATGCAAAATACTCAATTTTTATGTCTTACACAAAATATTCCGTAATTGAAGACTAACACATACAAATTTCAACTTTTTTGAAAATTTCTTAAAAATGCAAAAACAGAAGTGTAACACCTTCAAAAATTTCAATTAAGATATTTTTAAAAAAAATGTTTAAATAGAAGTGTATCACATGCAAAATACTCAATTATTATGTCGTACTCAAAATATTCTGTAATTGAAGACTAACACGCACAAATTTCAACTTTTTTGAAAGTTTCTTAAAAATGCAAAAACAGAAGTATAACACCTTCAAAAAATTCAATTAAGATATTTTTAATACAAATGTTAAAATAGAAGTGTAACACATGCGAAATAATCAATTTTTATGTCGTACACAAAATATTCCGTAATTGAAGACTAACACATACAAATTTCAACTTTTTTGAAAATTTCTTAAAAATACAAAAACAGAAGTATAACACCTTCAAAAAATTCAATGAAGATATTTTTAATAAAAATGTTAAAATAGAAGTGTAACACACGCAAAATACTCAATTATTATGTCATACTCAAAATATTCCGTAATTGAAAACTAACACACACAAATTTCAACTTTTTTGAAAGTTTCTTAAAAATGCAAAAACAGAAGTATAACACCTTCAAAAAATTCAATTAAGATATTTTTAATACAAATGTTAAAATAGAAATGTAACACATGCGAAATACTCAATTTTTATGTCGTACACAAAATATTCCGTAATTGAAGACTAACACATACAAATTTCAACTTTTTTGAAAATTTCTTAAAAATGCAAAAACAGAAGTGTAACACCTTCAAAAAATTCAATTAAGATATTTTTAATAAAAATGTTAAAATAGAAGTGTAACACATGCGAAATACTCAATTATTATGTCGTACACAAAATATTCCGTAATTGAAAACTAACACATACAAATTTCAACTTTTTTGAAAATTTCATAAAAATGCAAAAACAGAAGTGTAACACCTTCAAAAAATTCAATTAAGATATTTTTAATAAAAATGTTAAACTACAATTGTAACACATGCTAAATACTCAATTTTTATGTCGTACATAAAATAATCCGTAATTGAAGACGAACACACACAAATTTCAACTTTTTTGAAAATTTCTTAAAAATGCAAAAACAGAAGTGTAACACCTTCAAAAAATTCAATTAGGATATTTTTAATACAAATGTTAAACTAGAATTGTAACACATGCAAAATACTCAATTTTTATGTCGTACTCAAAATATTCCGTAATTGAAGACTAACACACACAAATTTCAACTTTTTTGAAAATTTCTTAAAAATGCAAAAACAGAAGTATAACACCTTCAAAAAATTCAATTAAGATATTTTTAATAAAAATGTTAAAATAGAAGTGTAACACATGCAAAATACTCAATTATTATATCGTACTCAAAATATTCGGTAATTGAAGACTAACATACACAAATTTCAAATTTTTTGAAAATTTCTTAAAAATGCAAAAACAGAAGTGTAACACCTTCAAAAAATTCAATTAAGATATTTTTAATAAAAATGTTAAAATAGAAGTGTAACACATGCAAAATACTCAATTATTATGTCGTACTCAAAATATTCCGTATTTGAAGGCTAACACACAAAAATTTCAACTTTTTTGAAAATTTCTTAAAAATACAAAAACAGAAGTCTAACACCTTCAAAAAATTCAATTAAGATATTTTTAACAAAAATGTTAAAATAGAAGTGTAACACATGCAAAATACTCAATTTTTATGTCGTACTCAAAATATTCCGTAATTGAAGACTAACACACAAAAATTTCGACATTTTTGAAAATTACTTAAAAATGCAAAAACAGAAGTATAACACCTTCAAAAAAATTCAATTAAGATATTTTTAATAAAAATGTTAAAATAGAAGTGTAAGACATGCAAAATACTCAATTATTATGTCGTACTCAAAATATTCCGTAATTGAAGACTAACACACACAAATTTCAACTTTCTTGAAAGTTTCTTAAAAATGCAAAAACAGAAGTATAACACCTTCAAAAAATTCAATTAAGATATTTTTAATACAAATGTTAAAATAGAAATGTAACACATGCAAAATACTCAATTTTTATGTCTTACACAAAATATTCCGTAATTGAAGACTAACACATACAAATTTCAACTTTTTTGAAAATTTCTTAAAAATGCAAAAACAAAAGTGTAACACCTTCTAAAAATTCAATTAAGATATTTTTAATAAAAATGTTAAAATAGAAGTGTATCACATGCAAAATACTCAATTATTATGTCGTACTCAAAATATTCCGTAATTGAAGACTAACACGCACAAATTTCAACTTTTTTGAAAGTTTCTTAAAAATGCAAAAACAGAAGTATAACACCTTCAAAAAATTCAATTAAGATATTTTTAATACAAATGTTAAAATAGAAATGTAACACATGCAAAATACTCAATTTTTATGTCTTACACAAAATATTCCGTAATTGAAGACTAACACATACAAATTTCAACTTTTTTGAAAATTTCTTAAAAATGCAAAAACAGAAGTGTAACACCTTCAAAAAATTCAATTAAGATATTTTTAATAAAAATGTTAAAATTGAAGTGTATCATATGCAAAATACTCAATTATTATGTCGTACTCAAAATATTCCGTAATTGAAGACTAACACGCACAAATTTCAACTTTTTTGAAAGTTTCTTAAAAATGCAACAACAGAAGTATAACACCTTCAAAAAATTCAATTAAGATATTTTTAATACAAATGTTAAAATAGAAGTGTAACACATGCGAAATAATCAATTTTTACGTCGTACACAAAATATTCCGTAATTGAAGACTAACACATACAAATTTCAACTTTTTTGAAAATTTCTTAAAAATACAAAAATAGAAGTATAACACCTTCAAAAAATTCAATGAAGATATTTTTAATAAAAATGTTAAAATAGAAGTGTAACACATGCAAAATACTCAATTATTATGTCGTACTCAAAATATTCCGTAATTGAAGACTAACACACACAAATTTCAACTTTTTTGAAAGTTTCTTAAAAATGCAAAAACAGAAGTATAACACCTTCAAAAAATTCAATTAAGATATTTTTAATACAAATGTTAAAATAGAAATGTAACACATGCGAAATACTCAATTTTTATGTCGTACACAAAATATTCCGTAATTGAAGACTAACACATACAAATTTCAACTTTTTGAAAATTTATTAAAAATGCAAAAACAGAAGTGTAACACCTTCAAAAAATTAAATTAAGATATTTTTAATAAAAATGTTAAAATAGAAGTGTAACACATGCGAAATACTCAATTATTATGTCGTACACAAAATATTCCGTAATTGAAAACTAACACATACAAATTTCAACTTTTTTGAAAATTTCTTAAAAATGCAAAAACAGAAGTGTAACACCTTCAAAAAATTCAATTAAGATATTTTTAATAAAAATGTTAAACTAGAATTGTAACACATGCTAAATACTCAATTTTTATGTCGTACATAAAATAATCCGTAATTGAAGACGAACACACACAAATTTCAACTTTTTTGAAAATTTCTTAAAAATGCAAAAACAGAAGTGCAACACCTTCAAAAAATTCAATTAGGATATTTTTAATACAAATGTTAAACTAGAATTGTAACACATGCAAAATACTCAATTTTTATGTCGTACTCAAAATATTCCGTAATTGAAGACTAACACACACAAATTTCAACTTTTTTGAAAATTTCTTAAAAATGCAAAAACAGAAGTATAACACCTTCAAAAAATTCAATTAAGATATTTTTAATAAAAATGTTAAAATAGAAGTGTAACACATGCAAAATACTCAATTATTATATCGTACTCAAAATATTCGGTAATTGAAGACTAACATACACAAATTTCTAATTTTTTGAAAATTTCTTAAAAATGCAAAAACAGAAGTGTAACACCTTCAAAAAATTCAATTAAGATATTTTTAATAAAAATGTTAAAATAGAAGTGTACCACATGCAAAATACTCAATTATTATGTCGTATTCAAAATATTCCGTATTTGAAGACAAACACACAAAAATTTCAACTTTTTTGAAAATTTCTTAAAAATGCAAAAACAGAAGTCTAACACCTTCAAAAAAATCAATTAAGATATTATTAATAAAAATGTTAAAATAGAAGTGTAACACATGCAAAATACTCAATTTTTATGTCGTACTCAAAATATTCCGTAATTGAAGAATACCACACAAAAATTTCGACATTTTTGAAAATTACTTAAAAATGCAAAAACAGAAGTATAACACCTTCAAAAAAATTCAATTAAGATATTTTTAATAAAAATGTTAAAATAGAAGTGTAAGACATGCAAAATACTCAATTATTATGTCGTACTCAAAATATTCCGTAATTGAAGACTAACACACACAAATTTCAACTTTTTTGAAAGTTTCTTAAAAATGCAAAAACAGAAGTATAACACCTTCAAAAAATTCAATTAAGATATTTTTAATACAAATGTTAAAATAGAAATGTAACACATGCAAAATACTCAATTTTTATGTCTTACACAAAATATTCCGTAATTGAAGACTAACACATACAAATTTCAACTTTTTTGAAAATTTCTTAAAAATGCAAAAACAGAAGTGTAACACCTTCAAAAAATTCAATTAAGATATTTTTAATAAAAATGTTAAAATAGAAGTGTATCACATGCAAAATACTCAATTATTATGTCGTACTCAAAATATTCCGTAATTGAAGACTAACACGCACAAATTTCAACTTTTTTGAAAGTTTCTTAAAAATGCAAAAACAGAAGTATAACACCTTCAAAAAATTCAATTAAGATATTTTTAATACAAATGTTAAAATAGAAATGTAACACATGCAAAATACTCAATTTTTATGTCTTACACAAAATATTCCGTAATTGAAGACTAACACATACAAATTTCAACTTTTTTGAAAATTTCTTAAAAATGCAAAAACAGAAGTGTAACACCTTCAAAAAATTCAATTAAGATATTTTTAATAAAAATGTTAAAATTGAAGTGTATCATATGCAAAATACTCAATTATTATGTCGTACTCAAAATATTCCGTAATTGAAGACTAACACGCACAAATTTCAACTTTTTTGAAAGTTTCTTAAAAATGCAAAAACAGAAGTATAACACCTTCAAAAAATTCAATTAAGATATTTTTAATACAAATGTTAAAATAGAAGTGTAACACATGCGAAATAATCAATTTTTACGTCGTACACAAAATATTCCGTAATTGAAGACTAACACATACAAATTTCAGCTTTTTTGAAAATTTCTTAAAAATACAAAAATAGAAGTATAACACCTTCAAAAAATTCAATGAAGATATTTTTAATAAAAATGTTAAAATAGAAGTGTAACACATGCAAAATACTCAATTATTATGTCGTACTCAAAATATTCCGTAATTGAAGACTAACACACACAAATTTCAACTTTTTTGAAAGTTTCTTAAAAATGCAAAAACAGAAGTATAACACCTTCAAAAAATTCAATTAAGATATTTTTAATACAAATGTTAAAATAGAAATGTAACACATGCGAAATACTCAATTTTTATGTCGTACACAAAATATTCCGTAATTGAAGACTAACACATACAAATTTCAACTTTTTGAAAATTTATTAAAAATGCAAAAACAGAAGTGTAACACCTTCAAAAAATTCAATTAAGATATTTTTAATAAAAATGTTAAAATAGAAGTGTAACACATGCGAAATACTCAATTATTATGTCGTACACAAAATATTCCGTAATTGAAAACTAACACATACAAATTTCAACTTTTTTGAAAATTTCTTAAAAATGCAAAAACAGAAGTGTAACACCTTCAAAAAATTCAATTAAGATATTTTTAATAAAAATGTTAAACTAGAATTGTAACACATGCTAAATACTCAATTTTTATGTCGTACATAAAATAATCCGTAATTGAAGACGAACACACACAAATTTCAACTTTTTTGAAAATTTCTTAAAAATGCAAAAACAGAAGTGCAACACCTTCAAAAAATTCAATTAGGATATTTTTAATACAAATGTTAAACTAGAATTGTAACACATGCAAAATACTCAATTTTTATGTCGTACTCAAAATATTCCGTAATTGAAGACTAACACACACAAATTTCAACTTTTTTGAAAATTTCTTAAAAATGCAAAAACAGAAGTATAACACCTTCAAAAAATTCAATTAAGATATTTTTAATAAAAATGTTAAAATAGAAGTGTAACACATGCAAAATACTCAATTATTATATCGTACTCAAAATATTCGGTAATTGAAGACTAACATACACAAATTTCTAATTTTTTGAAAATTTCTTAAAAATGCAAAAACAGAAGTGTAACACCTTCAAAAAATTCAATTAAGATATTTTTAATAAAAATGTTAAAATAGAAGTGTACCACATGCAAAATACTCAATTATTACGTCGTACTCAAAATATTCCGTATTTGAAGACAAACACACAAAAATTTAAACTTTTTTGAAAATTTCTTAAAAATGCAAAAACAGAAGTCTAACACCTTCAAAAAAATCAATTAAGATATTATTAATAAAAATGTTAAAATAGAAGTGTAACACATGCAAAATACTCAATTTTTATGTCGTACTCAAAATATTCCGTAATTGAAGACTAACACACAAAAATTTCGACATTTTTGAAAATTACTTAAAAATGCAAAAACAGAAGTATAACACCTTCAAAAAAATTCAATTAAGATATTTTTAATAAAAATGTTAAAATAGAAGTGTAAGACATGCAAAATACTCAATTATTATGTCGTACTCAAAATATTCCGTAATTGAAGACTAACACACACAAATTTCAACTTTTTTGAAAGTTTCTTAAAAATGCAAAAACAGAAGTATAACACCTTCAAAAAATTCAATTAAGATATTTTTAATACAAATGTTAAAATAGAAATGTAACACATGCAAAATACTCAATTTTTATGTCTTACACAAAATATTCCGTAATTGAAGACTAACACATACAAATTTCAACTTTTTTGAAAATTTCTTAAAAATGCAAAAACAGAAGTGTAACACCTTCAAAAAATTCAATTAAGATATTTTTAATAAAAATGTTAAAATTGAAGTGTATCATATGCAAAATACTCAATTATTATGTCGTACTCAAAATATTCCGTAATTGAAGACTAACACGCACAAATTTCAACTTTTTTGAAAGTTTCTTAAAAATGCAAAAACAGAAGTATAACACCTTCAAAAAATTCAATTAAGATATTTTTAATACAAATGTTAAAATAGAAGTGTAACACATGCGAAATAATCAATTTTTACGTCGTACACAAAATATTCCGTAATTGAAGACTAACACATACAAATTTCAGCTTTTTTGAAAATTTCTTAAAAATACAAAAATAGAAGTATAACACCTTCAAAAAATTCAATGAAGATATTTTTAATAAAAATGTTAAAATAGAAGTGTAACACATGCAAAATACTCAATTATTATGTCGTACTCAAAATATTCCGTAATTGAAGACTAACACACACAAATTTCAACTTTTTTGAAAGTTTCTTAAAAATGCAAAAACAGAAGTATAACACCTTCAAAAAATTCAATTAAGATATTTTTAATACAAATGTTAAAATAGAAATGTAACACATGCGAAATACTCAATTTTTATGTCGTACACAAAATATTCCGTAATTGAAGACTAACACATACAAATTTCAACTTTTTGAAAATTTATTAAAAATGCAAAAACAGAAGTGTAACACCTTCAAAAAATTCAATTAAGATATTTTTAATAAAAATGTTAAAATAGAAGTGTAACACATGCGAAATACTCAATTATTATGTCGTACACAAAATATTCCGTAATTGAAAACTAACACATACAAATTTCAACTTTTTTGAAAATTTCTTAAAAATGCAAAAACAGAAGTGTAACACCTTCAAAAAATTCAATTAAGATATTTTTAATAAAAATGTTAAACTAGAATTGTAACACATGCTAAATACTCAATTTTTATGTCGTACATAAAATAATCCGTAATTGAAGACGAACACACACAAATTTCAACTTTTTTGAAAATTTCTTAAAAATGCAAAAACAGAAGTGCAACACCTTCAAAAAATTCAATTAGGATATTTTTAATAGAAATGTTAAACTAGAATTGTAACACATGCAAAATACTCAATTTTTATGTCGTACTCAAAATATTCCGTAATTGAAGACTAACACACACAAATTTCAACTTTTTTGAAAATTTCTTAAAAATGCAAAAACAGAAGTATAACACCTTCAAAAAATTCAATTAAGATATTTTTAATAAAAATGTTAAAATAGAAGTGTAACACATGCAAAATACTCAATTATTATATCGTACTCAAAATATTCGGTAATTGAAGACTAACATACACAAATTTCTAATTTTTTGAAAATTTCTTAAAAATGCAAAAACAGAAGTGTAACACCTTCAAAAAATTCAATTAAGATATTTTTAATAAAAATGTTAAAATAGAAGTGTACCACATGCAAAATACTCAATTATTATGTCGTACTCAAAATATTCCGTATTTGAAGACAAACACACAAAAATTTAAACTTTTTTGAAAATTTCTTAAAAATGCAAAAACAGAAGTCTAACACCTTCAAAAAAATCAATTAAGATATTATTAATAAAAATGTTAAAATAGAAGTGTAACACATGCAAAATACTCAATTTTTATGTCGTACTCAAAATATTCCGTAATTGAAGACTAACACACAAAAATTTCGACATTTTTGAAAATTACTTAAAAATGCAAAAACAGAAGTATAACACCTTCAAAAAAATTCAATTAAGATATTTTTAATAAAAATGTTAAAATAGAAGTGTAAGACATGCAAAATACTCAATTATTATGTCGTACTCAAAATATTCCGTAATTGAAGACTAACACACACAAATTTCAACTTTTTTGAAAGTTTCTTAAAAATGCAAAAACAGAAGTATAACACCTTCAAAAAATTCAATTAAGATATTTTTAATACAAATGTTAAAATAGAAATGTAACACATGCAAAATACTCAATTTTTATGTCTTACACAAAATATTCCGTAATTGAAGACTAACACATACAAATTTCAACTTTTTTGAAAATTTCTTAAAAATGCAAAAACAGAAGTGTAACACCTTCAAAAAATTCAATTAAGATATTTTTAATAAAAATGTTAAAATTGAAGTGTATCATATGCAAAATACTCAATTATTATGTCGTACTCAAAATATTCCGTAATTGAAGACTAACACGCACAAATTTCAACTTTTTTGAAAGTTTCTTAAAAATGCAAAAACAGAAGTATAACACCTTCAAAAAATTCAATTAAGATATTTTTAATACAAATGTTAAAATAGAAGTGTAACACATGCGAAATAATCAATTTTTACGTCGTACACAAAATATTCCGTAATTGAAGACTAACACATACAAATTTCAGCTTTTTTGAAAATTTCTTAAAAATACAAAAATAGAAGTATAACACCTTCAAAAAATTCAATGAAGATATTTTTAATAAAAATGTTAAAATAGAAGTGTAACACATGCAAAATACTCAATTATTATGTCGTACTCAAAATATTCCGTAATTGAAGACTAACACACACAAATTTCAACTTTTTTGAAAGTTTCTTAAAAATGCAAAAACAGAAGTATAACACCTTCAAAAAATTCAATTAAGATATTTTTAATACAAATGTTAAAATAGAAATGTAACACATGCGAAATACTCAATTTTTATGTCGTACACAAAATATTCCGTAATTGAAGACTAACACATACAAATTTCAACTTTTTGAAAATTTATTAAAAATGCAAAAACAGAAGTGTAACACCTTCAAAAAGTTCAATTAAGATATTTTTAATAAAAATGTTAAAATAGAAGTGTAACACATGCGAAATACTCAATTATTATGTCGTACACAAAATATTCCGTAATTGAAAACTAACACATACAAATTTCAACTTTTTTGAAAATTTCTTAAAAATGCAAAAACAGAAGTGTAACACCTTCAAAAAATTCAATTAAGATATTTTTAATAAAAATGTTAAACTAGAATTGTAACACATGCTAAATACTCAATTTTTATGTCGTACATAAAATAATCCGTAATTGAAGACGAACACACACAAATTTCAACTTTTTTGAAAATTTCTTAAAAATGCAAAAACAGAAGTGCAACACCTTCAAAAAGTTCAATTAGGATATTTTTAATACAAATGTTAAACTAGAATTGTAACACATGCAAAATACTCAATTTTTATGTCGTACTCAAAATATTCCGTAATTGAAGACTAACACACACAAATTTCAACTTTTTTGAAAATTTCTTAAAAATGCAAAAACAGAAGTATAACACCTTCAAAAAATTCAATTAAGATATTTTTAATAAAAATGTTAAAATAGAAGTGTAACACATGCAAAATACTCAATTATTATATCGTACTCAAAATATTCGGTAATTGAAGACTAACATACACAAATTTCTAATTTTTTGAAAATTTCTTAAAAATGCAAAAACAGAAGTGTAACACCTTCAAAAAATTCAATTAAGATATTTTTAATAAAAATGTTAAAATAGAAGTGTACCACATGCAAAATACTCAATTATTATGTCGTACTCAAAATATTCCGTATTTGAAGACAAACACACAAAAATTTCAACTTTTTTGAAAATTTCTTAAAAATGCAAAAACAGAAGTCTAACACCTTCAAAAAAATCAATTAAGATATTATTAATAAAAATGTTAAAATAGAAGTGTAACACATGCAAAATACTCAATTTTTATGTCGTACTCAAAATATTCCGTAATTGAAGACTAACACACAAAAATTTCGACATTTTTGAAAATTACTTAAAAATGCAAAAACAGAAGTATAACACCTTCAAAAAAATTCAATTAAGATATTTCTAATAAAAATGTTAAAATAGAAGTGTAAGACATGCAAAATACTCAATTATTATGTCGTACTCAAAATATTCCGTAATTGAAGACTAACACACACAAATTTCAACTTTTTTGAAAGTTTCTTAAAAATGCAAAAACAGAAGTATAACACCTTCAAAAAATTCAATTAAGATATTTTTAATACAAATGTTAAAATAGAAGTGTAACACATGCGAAATAATCAATTTTTATGTCGTACACAAAATATTCCGTAATTGAAGACTAACACATACAAATTTCAACTTTTTTGAAAATTTCTTAAAAATACAAAAACAGAAGTATAACACCTTCAAAAAATTCAATGAAGATATTTGTAATAAAAATGTTAAAATAGAAGTGTAACACATGCAAAATACTCAATTATTATGTCGTACTCAAAATATTCCGTAATTGAAGACTAACACACACAAATTTCAACTTTTTTGAAAGTTTCTTAAAAATGCAAAAACAGAAGTATAACACCTTCAAAAAATTCAATTAAGATATTTTTAATACAAATGTTAAAATAGAAATGTAACACATGCGAAATACTCAATTTTTATGTCGTACACAAAATATTCCGTAATTGAAGACTAACACATACAAATTTCAACTTTTTTGAAAATTTCTTAAAAATGCAAAAACAGAAGTGTAACACCTTCAAAAAATTCAATTAAGATATTTTTAATAAAAATGTTAAAATAGAAGTGTAACACATGCGAAATACTCAATTATTATGTCGTACACAAAATATTCCGTAATTGAAAACTAACACATACAAATTTCAACTTTTTTGAAAATTTCTTAAAAATGCAAAAACAGAAGTGTAACACCTTCAAAAAATTCAATGAAGATATTTTTAATAAAAATGTTAAAATAGAAGTGTAACACATGCAAAATACTCAATTATTATGTCGTACTCAAAATATTCCGTAATTGAAGACTAACACACACAAATTTCAACTTTTTTGAAAGTTTCTTAAAAATGCAAAAACAGAAGTATAACACCTTCAAAAAATTAAATTAAGATATTATTAATACAAATGTTAAAATAGAAATGTAACACATGCGAAATACTCAATTTTTATGTCGTACACAAAATATTCCGTAATTGAAGACTAACACATACAAATTTCAACTTTTTTGAAAATTTCTTAAAAATGCAAAAACAGAAGTGTAACACCTTCAAAAAATTCAATTAAGATATTTTTAATAAAAATGTTAAAATAGAAGTGTAACACATGCGAAATACTCAATTATTATGTCGTACACAAAATATTCCGTAATTGAAAACTAACACATACAAATTTCAACTTTTTTGAAAATTTCTTAAAAATGCAAAAACAGAAGTGTAACACCTTCAAAAAATTCAATTAGGATATTTTTAATACAAATGTTAAACTAGAATTGTAACACATGCAAAATACTCAATTTTATGTCGTACTCAAAATATTCCGTAATTGAAGACTAACACACACAAATTTCAACTTTTTTGAAAATTTCTTAAAAATGCAAAAACAGAAGTGTAACACCTTCAAAAAATTCAATTAAGATATTTTTAATAAAAATGTTAAACTGGAATTGTAACACATGCAAAATACTCAATTTTTATGTCGTATTCAAAATATTCCGTAATTGAAGACTAACACACACAAATTTCAACTTTTTTGAAAATTACATAAAAATGCAAAAACAGAAGTATAACACCTTCAAAAAATTCAATTAAGATATTTTTAATAAAAATGTTAAAATAGAAGTGTAACACATGCAAAATACTCAATTATTATATCGTACTCAAAATATTCGGTAATTGAAGACTAACATACACAAATTTCAAATTTTTGAAAATTTCATAAAAATGCAAAAACAGAAGTGTAACACCTTCAAAAAATTCAATTAAGATATTTTTAATAAAAATGTTAAAATATAAGTGTAACACATGCAAAATACTCAATTATTATGTCGTACTCAAAATATTCCGTATTTGAAGACTAACACACAAAAATTTCAACTTTTTTGAAAATTTCTTAAAAATGCAAAAACAGAAGTCTAACACCTTCAAAAAATTCAATTAAGATATTATTAATAAAAATGTTAAAATATAAGTGTAACACATGCCAAATACTCTATTTTTATGTCGTACTCAAAATATTCCGTAATTGAAGAATAACACACACAAATTTCAACTTTTCTTGAAAATTTCTTAGAAATGCAAAAACAGAAGTGTAACACCTTCAAAAAATTCAATTATTATATTATTAATAAAAATGTTAAAATAGAAGTGTAACACATATAAAATACTCAATTATTATGTCGTACTCAAAATATTCCGTATTTGAAGACTAACACACAAAAATTTCAACTTTTTTGAAAATTTCTTAAAAATGCAAAAACAGAAGTCTAACACCTTCAAAAAATTCAATTAGGATATTTTTAATACAAATGTTAAACTAGAATTGTAACACATGCAAAATACTCAATTATTATGTCGTACTCAAAATATTCCGTAATTGAAGACTAACACACACAAATTTCAACTTTTTTGAAAGTTTCTTAAAAATGCAAAAACAGAAGTATAACACCTTCAAAAAATTCAATTAAGATATTTTTAATACAAATGTTAAAATAGAAATGTAACACATGCAAAATACTCAATTTTTATGTCGTACACAAAATATTCCGTAATTGAAGACTAACACATACAAATTTCAACTTTTTTGAAAATTTCTTAAAATTGCAAAAACAGAAGTGTAACACCTTCAAAAAATTCAATTAAGATATTTTTAATAAAAATGTTAAAATAGAAGTGTAAGACATGCAAAATACTCAATTATTATGTCGTACTCAAAATATTCCGTAATTGAAGACTAACACACACAAATTTCAACTTTTTTGAAAGTTTCTTAAAAATGCAAGAACAGAAGTATAACACCTTCAAAAAATTCAATTAAGATATTTTAAATACAAATGTTAAAATAGAAGTGTAACACATGCGAAATACTCAATTTTTATGTCGTACACAAAATATTCCGTAATTGAAGACTAACACATACAAATTTCAACTTTTTTGAAAATTTCTTAAAAATACAAAAACAGAAGTATAACACCTTCAAAAAATTCAATGAAGATATTTTTAATAAAAATGTTAAAATAGAAGTGTAACACATGCAAAATACTCAATTCTTATGTCGTACTCAAAATATTCCGTAATTGAAGACTAACACACACAAATTTCAACTTTTTTGAAAGTTTCATAAAAATGCAAAAACAGAAGTATAACACCTTCAAAAAATTCAATTAAGATATTTTTAATACAAATGTTAAAATAGAAATGTAACACATGCGAAATACTCAATTTTTATGTCGTACACAAAATATTCCGTAATTGAAGACTAACACATACAAATTTCAACTTTTTTGAAAATTTCTTAAAAATGCAAAAACAGAAGTGTAACACCTTCAAAAAATTCAATTAAGATATTTTTAATAAAAATGTTAAAATAGAAGTGTAACACATGCAAAATACTCAATTATTATGTCGTACTCAAAATATTCCGTAATTGAAGACTAACACACACAAATTTCAACTTTTTTGAAAGTTTCTTAAAAATGCAAAAACAGAAGTATAACACCTTCAAAAAATTCAATTAAGATATTTTTAATACAAATATTAAAATAGAAGTGTAACACATGCGAAATACTCAATTTTTATGTCGTACACAAAATATTCCGTAATTGAAGACTAACACATACAAATTTCAACTTTTTTGAAAATTTCTTAAAAATGCAAAAACAGAAGTCTAACACCTTCAAAAAATTCAATTAAGATATTTTTAATAAAAATGTTAAACTAGCATTGTAACACATGCAAAATACTCAATTTTTATGTCGTACTCAAAATATTCCGTATTTGAAGAATAACACACACAAATTTCAACTTTATTGAAAATTTCTTAAAAATGCAAAAATAGAAGTCTAACACCTTCAAAAAATTAAATTAAGATATTTTTAATAAAAATGTTAAAATAGAAGTGTAACACATGCAAAATACTCAATTTTTATGTCGTACATAAAATAATACGTAATTGAAGACGTACACACACAAATTTCAACTTTTTTGAAAATATCTTAAAAATGCAAAAACAGAAGTGTAACACCTTCAAAAAATTCAATTAAGATATTTTTAATAAAAATGTTAAACTGGAATTGTAACACATGCAAAATACTCAATTTTTATGTCGTATTCAAAATATTCCGTAATTGAAGACTAACACACACAAATTTCAACTTTTTTGAAAATTACATAAAAATGCAAAAACAGAAGTATAACACCTTCAAAAAATTCAATTAAGATATTTTTAATAAAAATGTTAAAATAGAAGTGTAACACATGCAAAATACTCAATTATTATGTCGTACTCACAATATTCCGTAATTGAAGACTAACACACACAAATTTCAAATTTTTTGAAAATTTCTTAAAAATGCAAAAACAGAAGTGTAAAACCTTCAAAAAATTCAATTAAGATATTTTTAAATACAAATGTTAAAATAGAAGTGTAACACATGCGAAATACTCAATTTTTATGTCGTACTCAAAATATTCCGTAATTGAAGACTAACACACACAAATTTCAACTTTTTTGAAAATTTCTTAAAAATGCAAAAACAGAAGTATAACACCTTCAAAAAATTCAATTAAGATATTTTTAATAAAAATGTTAAAATAGAAGTGTAACACATGCGAAATACTCAATTATTATATCGTACTCAAAATATTCGGTAATTGAAGACTAACATACACAAATTTCTAATTTTTTGAAAATTTCTTAAAAATGCAAAAACAGAAGTGTAACACCTTCAAAAAATTCAATTAAGATATTTTTAATAAAAATGTTAAAATAGAAGTGTACCACATGAAAAATACTCAATTATTATGTCGTACTCAAAATATTCCGTATTTGAAGACAAACACACAAAAATTTCAACTTTTTTGAAAATTTCTTAAAAATGCAAAAACAGAAGTCTAACACCTTCAAAAAAATCAATTAAGATATTATTAATAAAAATGTTAAAATAGAAGTGTAACACATGCAAAATACTCAATTTTTATGTCGTACTCAAAATATTCCGTAATTGAAGACTAACACACAAAAATTTCGACATTTTTGAAAATTACTTAAAAATGCAAAAACAGAAGTATAACACCTTCAAAAAAATTCAATTAAGATATTTTTAATAAAAATGTTAAAATAGAAGTGTAAGACATGCAAAATACTCAATTATTATGTCGTACTCAAAATATTCCGTAATTGAAGACTAACACACACAAATTTCAACTTTTTTGAAAGTTTCTTAAAAATGCAAAAACAGAAGTATAACACCTTCAAAAAATTCAATTAAGATATTTTTAATACAAATGTTAAAATAGAAATGTAACACATGCAAAATACTCAATTTTTATGTCTTACACAAAATATTCCGTAATTGAAGACTAACACATACAAATTTCGACATTTTTGAAAATTACTTAAAAATGCAAAAACAGAAGTATAACACCTTCAAAAAATTCAATTAAGATATTTTTAATAAAAATGTTAAAATAGAAGTGTAAGACATGCAAAATACTCAATTATTATGTCGTACTCAAAATATTCCGTAATTGAAGACTAACACGCACAAATTTCAACTTTTTTGAAAGTTTCTTAAAAATGCAAAAACAGAAGTATAACACCTTCAAAAAATTCAATTAAGATATTTTTAATACAAATGTTAAAATAGAAATGTAACACATGCAAAATACTCAATTTTTATGTCTTACACAAAATATTCCGTAATTGAAGACTAACACATACAAATTTCAACTTTTTTGAAAATTTCTTAAAAATGCAAAAACAGAAGTGTAACACCTTCAAAAAATTCAATTAAGATATTTTTAATAAAAATGTTAAAATAGAAGTGTAACACATGCGAAATACTCAATTATTATGTCGTACACAAAATATTCCGTAATTGAAAACTAACACATACAAATTTCAACTTTTTTGAAAATTTCATAAAAATGCAAAAACAGAAGTGTAACACCTTCAAAAAATTCAATTAAGATATTTTTAATAAAAATGTTAAACTAGAATTGTGACACATGCTAAATACTCAATTTTTATGTCGTACATAAAATAATCCGTAATTGAAGACGAACACACAAAAATTTCAACTTTTTTGAAAATTTCTTAAAAATGCAAAAACAGAAGTGTAACACCTTCAAAAAATTCAATTAGGATATTTTTAATACAAATGTTAAACTAGAATTGTAACACATGCAAAATACTCAATTTTTATGTCGTACTCAAAATATTCCGTAATTGAAGACTAACACACACAAATTTCAACTTTTTTGAAAATTTCTTAAAAATACAAAAACAGAAGTATAACACCTTCAAAAAATTCAATTAAGATATTTTTAATAAAAATGTTAAAATAGAAGTGTAACACATGCAAAATACTCAATTATTATATCCTACTCAAAATATTCGGTAATTGAAGACTAACATACACAAATTTCAAATTTTTTGAAAATTTCTTAAAAATGCAAAAACAGAAGTGTAACACCTTCAAAAAATTCAATTAAGATATTTTTAATAAAAATGTTAAAATAGAAGTGTAACACATGCAAAATACTCAATTATTATGTCGTACTCAAAATATTCCGTATTTGAAGACTAACACACAAAAATTTCAACTTTTTTGAAAATTTCTTAAAAATGCAAAAACAGAAGTCTAACACCTTCAAAAAATTCAATTAAGATATTTTTAACAAAAATGTTAAAATAGAAGTGTAACACATGCAAAATACTCAATTTTTATGTCGTACTCAAAATATTCCGTAATTGAAGACTAACACACAAAAATTTCGACATTTTTGAAAATTACTTAAAAATGCAAAAACAGAAGTATAACACCTTCAAAAAAATTCAATTAAGATATTTTTAATAAAAATGTTAAAATAGAAGTGTAAGACATGCAAAATACTCAATTATTATGTCGTACTCAAAATATTCCGTAATTGAAGACTAACACACACAAATTTCAACTTTTTTGAAAGTTTCTTAAAAATGCAAAAACAGAAGTATAACACCTTCAAAAAATTCAATTAAGATATTTTTTATACAAATGTTAAAATAGAAATGTAACACATGCAAAATACTCAATTTTTATGTCTTACACAAAATATTCCGTAATTGAAGACTAACACATACAAATTTCAACTTTTTTGAAAATTTCTTAAAAATGCAAAAACAGAAGTGTAACACCTTCAAAAAATTCAATTAAGATATTTTTAATAAAAATGTTAAAATAGAAGTGTATCACATGCAAAATACTCAATTATTATGTCGTACTCAAAATATTCCGTAATTGAAGACTAACACGCACAAATTTCAACTTTTTTGAAAGTTTCTTAAAAATGCAAAAACAGAAGTATAACACCTTCAAAAAATTCAATTAAGATATTTTTAATACAAATGTTAAAATAGAAGTGTAACACATGCGAAATAATCAATTTTTATGTCGTACACAAAATATTCCGTAATTGAAGACTAACACATACAAATTTCAACTTTTTTGAAAATTTCTTAAAAATACAAAAACAGAAGTATAACACCTTCAAAAAATTCAATGAAGATATTTTTAATAAAAATGTTAAAATAGAAGTGTAACACATGCAAAATACTCAATTATTATGTCGTACTCAAAATATTCCGTAATTGAAGACTAACACACACAAATTTCAACTTTTTTGAAAGTTTCTTAAAAATGCAAAAACAGAAGTATAACACCTTCAAAAAATTCAATTAAGATATTTTTAATACAAATGTTAAAATAGAAATGTAACACATGCGAAATACTCAATTTTTATGTCGTACACAAAATATTCCGTAATTGAAGACTAACACATACAAATTTCAACTTTTTTGAAAATTTCTTAAAAATGCAAAAACAGAAGTGTAACACCTTCAAAAAATTCAATTAAGATATTTTTAATAAAAATGTTAAAATAGAAGTGTAACACATGCGAAATACTCAATTATTATGTCGTACACAAAATATTCCGTAATTGAAAACTAACACATACAAATTTCAACTTTTTTGAAAATTTCTTAAAAATGCAAAAACAGAAGTGTAACACCTTCAAAAAATTCAATGAAGATATTTTTAATAAAAATGTTAAAATAGAAGTGTAACACATGCAAAATACTCAATTATTATGTCGTACTCAAAATATTCCGTAATTGAAGACTAACACACACAAATTTCAACTTTTTTGAAAGTTTCTAAAAAATGCAAAAACAGAAGTATAACACCTTCAAAAAATTCAATTAAGATATTTTTAATACAAATGTTAAAATAGAAATGTAACACATGCGAAATACTCAATTTTTATGTCGTACACAAAATATCCCGTAATTGAAGACTAACACATACAAATTTCAACTTTTTTGAAAATTTCTTAAAAATGCAAAAACAGAAGTGTAACACCTTCAAAAAATTCAATTAAGATATTTTTAATAAAAATGTTAAAATAGAAGTGTAACACATGCGAAATACTCAATTATTATGTCGTACACAAAATATTCCGTAATTGAAAACTAACACATACAAATTTCAACTTTTTTCAAAATTTCTTAAAAATGCAAAAACAGAAGTGTAACACCTTCAAAAAATTCAATTAGGATATTTTTAATACAAATGTTAAACTAGAATTGTAACACATGCAAAATACTCAATTTTATGTCGTACTCAAAATATTCCGTAATTGAAGACTAACACACACAAATTTCAACTTTTTTGAAAATTTCTTAAAAATGCAAAAACAGAAGTGTAACACCTTCAAAAAATTCAATTAAGATATTTTTAATAAAAATGTTAAACTGGAATTGTAACACATGCAAAATACTCAATTTTTATGTCGTATTCAAAATATTCCGTAATTGAAGACTAACACACACAAATTTCAACTTTTTTGAAAATTACATAAAAATGCAAAAACAGAAGTATAACACCTTCAAAAAATTCAATTAAGATATTTTTAATAAAAATGTTAAAATAGAAGTGTAACACATGCAAAATACTCAATTATTATATCGTACTCAAAATATTCGGTAATTGAAGACTAACATACACAAATTTCAAATTTTTTGAAAATTTCATAAAAATGCAAAAACAGAAGTGTAACACCTTCAAAAAATTCAATTAAGATATTTTTAATAAAAATGTTAAAATATAAGTGTAACACATGCAAAATACTCAATTATTATGTCGTACTCAAAATATTCCGTATTTGAAGACTAACACACAAAAATTTCAACTTTTTTGAAAATTTCTTAAAAATGCAAAAACAGAAGTCTAACACCTTCAAAAAATTCAATTAAGGTATTATTAATAAAAATGTTAAAATATAAGTGTAACACATGCCAAATACTCTATTTTTATGTCGTACTCAAAATATTCCGTAATTGAAGAATAACACACACAAATTTCAACTTTTCTTGAAAATTTCTTAGAAATGCAAAAACAGAAGTGTAACACCTTCAAAAAATTCAATTATTATATTATTAATAAAAATGTTAAAATAGAAGTGTAACACATATAAAATACTCAATTATTATGTCGTACTCAAAATATTCCGTATTTGAAGACTAACACACAAAAATTTCAACTTTTTTGAAAATTTCTT